>JAOWBL010000001.1:5577441-5601027 GCA_028564865.1 Zenarchopterus dispar
GTGTGTGTGTGTGTGTGTGTGTGTGTGTGTGTGTGTAAATGCTCCCATCACGCCTGAACATGTTGTTGGTGCTTCTTCCACCACCATCACCACCACCTCAAACAAAGACGCAGAGATACAACACCTACACACGCTCCTGCTACGTGTCTAGACATACTGGTTCCCACATTCCTGCTCTTCCTGGACAAACAGCCTCCTGTACGCCGGACATTTACATACAATGGGTACACACCTTGCCAGGCAGAGGGTTAACGAACACACACACATACACTCTAAAACATAACGGTTATCTGCTCCCAAACAGAGTTTAAACTTTTTTTGGCTGCCTGTAGTTGTTTGTATGGTAGAAACATGTTTTCCACGTTACTCGAGGCAGAGCGGAAACGTTTGACCCTCCTCTCTTTTGTCTCCCTCTCACAGTCATTCTACCCTTCCTTAGTGGAAACAGAGCAGTACAGAGTGATCTTCCCCCACTCTGCCCCCTTTTACCGAATGCACTTGCCCACCTTTCCTCAGTCCCACACCCCCAGCAACCCCACGCAGACCCAGCTGGAGCCAGTGGACCTGTCGGTCAGCAAGCGCTCCTCCTCCACCGGCACTCTCTCCTCCTCCTCCTCCTCATCCTCCCCTCCGTGTTCCACCGCCTCCTCCCCGGCCTCCCCTCCCAGGTCCCCGTCTTCGCCTCATTGTATTCGGAGCCGCGCCTCCCCCCGCTCCCCGCACCACCTCTCTCCGCTGCACTCCTCGCCCTCCCACTCACTTTCGCCGCCGACCCCCACGCTGCCTTACCCCCCCATGATGATCAGTTCGAGCCCGGGGGTCATCCAAGGGTCGGGCGTCATGGTGTCTCCGGTCATGGTGCCGCTGCCTGTCCTCTACCCGTCGCCTATTCACCTGCAGCAGCCGATAATAGTGAGCCCACCTGTCGCCAATGACAACGACCATCGACGAAGCAGAGATTACAAGTCAGGTGAGACCTGTTTACAACACGTGTCCATACATTCTGACTTTTATTTCTATTTTCACTTCCCTGGAGTGTCCTCAAACATATTTGTGTGTATAAAAATAACCCAGAAGTCCACAACAGAGGATGTTATTCTCTATTCACTTTTGCTGATTTGCCTGAAATGCTTCACCTACAACAGTATACTATTGTAGGTACAAACTTTGCATGGGTTATACATCTATGTCACTACGGGACACAGCTGGATAAAGCCTAAAGCCTGTACTGTAGTTTGGATGTCCCAATCCAAGAATAAAAAGCCACGCAAGACCCGTTTGTGTAGGTGGGGCCTTTCAGGAGTGAAAACCTGCAGGTGGGGTCAGCAATTCCGAATAATTTCAAATATAGAACAACTTTTAACTCATTTAGTGAATAACTTCTCATGATTCGACAGCTGTTCAGCATGTGAATACAGTGTATTAAAAAAAAAAAAAAGAAAAGTAGGCACCTCAGTAGCCAGCCCAGGTTTGAATCCCAAAAGTAACAGCATCCGAAAACTGCATACCCTACCTTTAAAAACTACGGAGTATTTCAGAGAAAAGGTGTAAGTTGATGGTGTGGTAGAATGGGGATAAAATGTAGTTAAAGTTTTAAAAGTTGAAGAAAGTGGAGATCTTGTCATTGTAACACGAAACTGGAAACTTAACTAAGCATAACATGGATTCTTTGAAATTCAGTTTAAGTTTTCTTAGCATGGTTCACAGTACACAGATATATTCCCAAAGCGATTGGCTCCAACACTAGATGATATAATGAGAATTATAACAACATAGAAATCACTAATTTCATTTAAAAAAAGAGAGAATCTGGGCATCAATATATGAGTCAAAATGTAAAAACAGAAACAAATGATTTTTTTTCTTCTTAATTTATCCATCAGTTTCTTCTTTAAAAAAAAATTGACATTTCTCTGAAAAAGAAGAAGCGGTTTTCATTTCCTCTCCTCTCAGAATAATAGTTTCAGCAGATTCCACGTTGGAGGGGAGAAGTTTTTATTTTGTTCTGTTTTCTGCAGATCCAAATCATCAAGACATTTAAATACGCATCACCGGTGTGGTGCCGTCATCAGAGAGACAAGTGTTCAAAACGTCAAAAATGCATTCGTTTAAATAAACCCTGCCCTGTCGTCCGTCCACCTAGTTCCCTCCTCGAAGCCGCTGGAGCCGCGAGGCGAAGGCCTGCTCAAACCGATGAAAACGGAGAGCCCCTCTGACCTCGCCCACGACCTCCAGGAGGTGAAGTCACCCATCATCAGGATACCGCCCGAGTACGAGTGAGTAGCCCGCAACGAAACGCCCTCGCAGAAACACCTCAACTTTCACAACCTGCAAAGTTTTGCAGCAGCACTTCCCTTTTAACTTTAAATCTAAGTGTCAGGGTTTCAGCTCCGTCGCCGTTGAGATTCTTTGAAAGCAGAGGCAGAAGCAGGGCTGCAATCTTATTTAAAGCTCCTTTTCAAGGAAGTAATATAACATAGCAGTTATTATTCATATTCTGCAGCATTTATACGGACGTGAAGTTAATCTAAAATTAGATTATCTTTATTGGTGCTAGAATAATTTCCAAGAAAAACACATATTTGGAAAGCAGCGTATCAACACTTTCTGAGAGAAAACGTTTTAATTAAATCTTAAACATAGCAGGACTAATCTTGCTCTCGCTGTACTTCACACAGTAATGGATGTTCAAAAAATATTTACCAAGACGAATGTCTGGTTTCCAATTCTTTCTCCAAATCCTAAAAAAAGGACTCCGCCATAAATCAAGCTTATCTTTGATAGATTGCGACTTGGAAGTTGAAGTGAAATCAGTCATGTAACTCTGACACCGAGGCGTTTAGTTTCGGCGTTTAATGCCAAACCTCAGCTGATGCTGTTGTGTCTCGGCCTCGATTAAGCTGCCAGTTCCGTTTATTTTAATGATCGTTTATTAATCCCTGAAGGGGAATCGTAGCCAAAGTTTCGGGAGTGAGTTATTTCAGTCTCCTGGGAAGCGTCTCTGACAGAGTCAAAAATATCCAGTAACGCTTTCATGTTCGTTCACACATCGGTCCCCACAGGTATGTGCGTACAAGAATTGTGTAACCCGACAAATCAATCCCGCACACCGAGTTCGACATTCTTTTGTGATGTCTAATATTCTTTTATCTCCTGCTCCTTAAGGTCTCATAAAGGTTTTTACTTCTTCTCTTTAGTCGACCAAGACTTCACGCATCTCCTCATAAAGTTGAGGTTAAATCAATAAACTCCTGCTTTTTAGAAGTGTCATTCCAGTGGATATTAACAAATAAGTGTGTGTGTGTGTGTGTGTGTGTGTGTGTGTGTGTGTGTGTGTGTGTGTGTGTGTGTGTGTGTATTTGGTGAAACACACCCCATTCCTTTTGCTTTGTTGTCAGGGCGGCTGCCTTGTCATATCAACTATGAAATAAATAAACCCTAAAGAAAAATAAAGCAAGGGGGGCGTGGCTTCATCTGTCAGCAGCTCTTCTGTAAAAACAGACGATTTATGGCTGATGAATAATTCGGAGGCGATCTACTGTACCATAATGATGAGTGTATTTGAGTGTGGGTGAGTGGGCGGGGGGGGTTCGCAGGGAAACTTTTGTGCGTGCCTTCATTCAGGATTGATTCGTATTTCAACACTCGACACCTGCTCTCAACTGCCACTTACACTTACACACACACTTGACACACAAAGTCTTATATGACACGGCAGGAAGACAACTCCTTCTACTGTTTTTGTCTCTTTTCCAGAGTTACAATAGTCTAGAAGTTTTTTTTTTTTTAAACAGTTTTGATTTTTTTTATTTCATTTTCCAGTTTGTTTGTTTAATTTTAGTTAGTTTAACAAGCACTTTAGTAGTTTCAGTTTGGAAAAATTGGTTAGTTTTAGTTTCATTTTAGTCTTAGTTTTTGAGGTAGTGACTTACAGATAAATAAAGAATATAAAAAAATTAAAAAAAAGAATTAGTAATGAAAAAGATGAAGCTGCAATCAAAAATAAGGTGTGAACAAAAACGAAAACAAAGTGAATTTTACCTGCATTTCTATTTCATTTGAGTTAGCATTACATTGTTAATTTTAATTTTATAAAAATCTTGAGTTTTTATTTTTATTTCGGTTAACTGGATCATTTCTTCACTGTTAATTTTAGTCTTCGTTAGCTATAATAACGCCGCCCTGATCTTAGATTTTTGTCCAGAACAGAACTTTATAATCACTCAAAAACAATCTAGTTCTTCCTATTTTTAAACATGAGCAAGCGTTTATATCAAAGTTAAGTGCATGAATCATGAATCACTGAATGGTGGAGCATCAGAAATGTCACTCGTGACAAGAAAAAGCAAAGGTGTGGCAGCCGGGAAAAAGGAAGGAGGGTTTATCCATCTTCCTGATTGGCAGAAGTTGTTATATCATATTAGAGCACCTGCAGCCAAAAAATAATCACAGTTAAATTTCAACAATGCGAAAGACGACTCTGGCTCCCCCTGCTGGTCACATCACACAAAGACAGATCAAACAAAAGTAATTAATATATATATTTCCTCTGTCTCTTTTAGGCCTAAAAGCCCATCGGTAATAGTTCGTACAGGCTCGAAGCATCCTCCACCCGCCGAGTCTCCCGACTCTCTGAAGAAGCGCCGGATTTACCGCTGTGACTTCCCCAGCTGCAACAAAGTGTACACCAAAAGCTCCCACCTGAAAGCGCATCGCAGGACCCACACAGGTGAGATGCTTCACCTGCGTATGAGCTGTATTTTTTTTTCCAGCTCCCTTTCCCTCTGTGCACATTTTTTTTTTAAAAAACATCTTTAACAACTTATTTTCTCGTCTCTGCAGGGGAGAAACCCTACAAGTGCATGTGGGAAGGCTGCACGTGGAAGTTCGCCCGCTCCGATGAGCTGACGAGACACTTCCGCAAGCACACGGGGGTCAAACCTTTCCACTGTCCCAACTGTGATCGCAGCTTCTCCCGATCTGACCACTTGGCTTTGCACAAGAAACGCCACCTCACCATGTGAAACGGGCCACTTGGAAGAAACTCGGTGCTGGGTTTATCGTTGGACTGTACTATGACTTGGTGGCGTTCAAACAGCTGGGACTTAGACAAGTGGACTCTAACAGGAAGTGGGGAAATGTTCCTCAGGGTTTTGACCCTTTCACCTCATTAGCCTGAGTAAGAGCTTGTGTCAGCATTTAAAATTTAAAAAAAAAAAAAAAAAATGGCGGATGTATCAGACCTCTGATCAGCTGTGGAAGGTCCAAACACGTTTTTTTTTTTTTTTTTTTAAACTTTTATTTTAAAGTGCCTGCAGCGTCTCAGCTGGCCTGAGAACACCGCCCTCTTGTGGCAGTTGAACCAAACTGCACGAACACCCAGTCTCGGCTTTCTCAAGCTTCTTTGTGCAACATAGGCTTTCATTTCCCTACAGACATTTAAGTATAAACCGTGTGCTTAGACACACACCTAAAAACACATGTTATTTGCTAGCTAAGCCAATAAAATGTGAATCTTTCCAGAATGTATCCTGCCACACTTACTGTGCATCGTGTCACTCATGGACTTCCTTTCTTTCTTCATCAGCTTAGTTAACGCTTTCTTCTCTTTCATTTGCCACCACACACCTCATCTGCCTCTACGAGCTTACGTCATGAAATGATGACAGGTAGCTGATGCTTGCTTTCTCTTGGGCATACATTATCTACTTTGCACACACAGTGGAGCATGTGCACTTGTTGAAAGCGGCTCAGTTTAAGTCTTGTGTGCTTCTGGTTGCAGAAAAGTGGGACTGTGAGTCTCATTCATTGTCAGAGTGAAGTGTTTATCAATGCTTTCTTTCAGAAATGTGAAAGTTGCTGCACAGGGGCATTATTGTTGTGAGTGAGGAAAAGACACCACTTGGTTGGTTAAAGGGTAAAATAAATATAATGTATTACCTATTATAACAAGTTAATGTATCTATGAACTTTGTTTTGATTTCTGATGTGACACCGTGGTAGACTTTTGTATTGTTTGTTGCTTTTATAATGAAAAAAAAAAAGAAGCAAATTGAAAAACAGGGATAATTGCTCCTAATTTTTTTTTGCTTCAGGAGCAGTTGTGCTATATTTCAAGCCCACATTAAAGAATTAATATTAAATATTCCTCTGATTCAAATCATTACATGATGGAAAAATGGAAAAATACTATGCCACCAAATGGCATCATAATCTTAGAACACAGTTTTTTTTTAACAGCTTATAGAGAGCAAAATAGTTTAAATAGCATTTTTGTACATCTCCAATGTGCACTTTTTACATTCCCAAAGCCAAATATTTTAAATCATACCTAGATTTTCTGGTCAAATTGATCAGGTCTCCTGGTTTGTCAGATTCCCATCTTATATAACCTCTCATTTATTTTACTCATGCATATACACATAAATAAACTGAATGTAGCAGCTCAACTGGTCTGCATTTTTTCCTTGATAGTCTTTGCAGTTTTGGCTTGCATTTGTTTTTTGTATCTATGTATATGTAAGTTGTGATATATTATAACTGATTATTAAACTGAAAGGGCAATTAAAGGTTTTTATTAAGCATGATTTTGATACTCTGTTATACATTTCTGTAATGTTATTTCTTAATAAACAATTTCTTTTTATTTTAAATGTTGGCAATTCAAAGGGAACGCGTTAAACTGTGAACATATAAATGTACAGCTCTGTCTTTAATTTTGCATTTTTAAACAGAATATCCACATTACTCAATAAACCTATTGTTAACATTTGCATAATGAGCAGTTCTGTGTGTGTTCATGGAGAATTTAGTACTGAAGGTAAATATTTAAACAAATCCTAGTAAACCTTTTACTTGCATATAAATTTCTTGTTCGTCATGTTGTCATGCTATTATGAAATAAGTTAATAATCGTGTGCTTAGATACGTGTTAAATGAACAATAAAAGAACGTCCGATGCAATTATCAAAACAGGGCTCGTCCGGGATTTGAACCCGGGACCTCTCGCACCCTAAGCGAGAATCATACCCCTAGACCAACGAGCCAACTGTCGCTGTGGCCGTACGTGAAAATTATTATATACACAGTCATAGGTATATTGTATATACCTATATATTTTTTACTTTTTTTTCTTATCTGGTTACTTATTTATTTTTTATTAAGATTTGAAAATATTAGTCAGACATATCCCAATTACTAAAAACTTGTAAACTAAGCTATATCTAAAATAAAAAGACCTTGGATGTGGCATTGAAAACTTGGATTAAGATGGTCATCGGCTTTTACACACTATATATGGAATGTTCAAACGTTCCTCTTGATGTCGTCTTTGCTGTTTTAGCTTTAATCACCAAACGCAACTGTATTTCCATGAGCTCCGGAGAGGAGGTGACTCATCTTGACCGTTGTTTTAGTCTTTGACGCAGCCGCTGACCGGCCTGCCGACGTGGCGGGGCGGAAGAGGAGCCGCTGTCTGTCTGGTACCAAACGGGTGAGCTGCACTGTCACTTTCCCAAATACAAAACTCTCTTTCATTTTCCTTCGTTTCTATCAAATCTAGTATGTGAACTCGAAAACGATTTAGCTACTGCAAATTCATTACTTTGTCCGACTTCCGGAAAATGTGCTCGTGTTAGTCGTTAAAAATAAAATGACTTGTTATCTATGCTTGAAAATACTGTGCAGCAGTGATGTTTGTTGACACTGTTTCAGGTTGTTTCCTGATTTGTTTAAAACAATTTTAAAAGAAACTAAGGTGTCTGTGATTGAGGCTTATATTGATGTCAGCTTTAGGAAATGGTTAATTTCGTGGTATTAAAAGTAACGACGAGCAAACGTTTGTTGTCATCTCTCAAATTATTTTACTCTTTAAATGCAACATTATAAATGTTTTTCTTAATACCCCTGCTCCCTTAGTGTTTTAACATTCGAATGTTTTGTTATTGTGATTTATTTATTTATTTATTTATTTTTACTAATATTCCGGTTTATAAATAAATATTGATTATGGACATTAATAGTTAGCATGTTTACCATGTTGAACATACTATTTATCAGAGATAACATTTTGCCCTTTAACTTTTGCTGCCAGCAAACAAAAACACTGCAAACAAACTTAAAATTGATTGAAAACAATGGCGATCCAGTGAGTGTATTACAGTAACTGGCCACTAGATGGCGACATTGTTCATGAGACGCCACTGAAGCTAAAAAAAATATGTATTTTATGGCACTGTTATTTAAAATAAAACCATTGAAGCAAGTTTTTAATGTCTATACATATAATTCTATGTTTCATTGAGTCTAAATGTCACAAGCAAAATCCAAGGTAGTGCAGGAGCATGCCACTGCATCACAACATTGTTCAACATTTGCTTAAAACCATTGTTGTAGTTTAAAATAAATAGTTTAAGAAGTAATAGTATGAAGCTGTGACTAGCTTTCTATGTGGCATTATTTTTGGTGCAATAATTTAGTGATGTTTGTGTTCAAAAATACTCTTCCATTTAGTTTGCGCTTGGGCTGGAGGGTTAGCAGAGTCATTGTTTTGAATGTTTCACCGCTTTTGAAAGTGTTTTGTTGTTGTTACACAATAAAGAGACTATTGTAAACAAGTACAGACCATCAGTTACCCCACTTATGAAGATGCATCCTCTTCCAGATCACAATGTCCCTGGCTGACGGGTCTAATGCGAAGCCCTGCACAGATGTGACACCTCCACCCACCCACGTTCCCGACACTAATCCTGACCCCCATCAGGATGCCCTCGATAACCCATCGGCTCCACTGCAGCCTCCTCTCACCCCCGAGAGTGCTGATCTTCCACAGTCCACTGAGACAGCCGCAGAGGACACGGTTGCCAAAACTGTCACGTCAGAGGGCCGAGCAGAGACGTCCACTGACCCTCAGGTCACCGAGTGCGACCAGCCGGTGAGCCTGGAGCCAGATGCAGAGACCACAGAGGACGACGTGGAGGTGTGTGGCTCAAGCTTCTGTCCAAAAGTTTCAGAAATAATGAGGGAAAAAAAAATTCTGTTTGGGAACGTGCTGTTGTTCCCCTGTTGATCTCAGTGTCTTATGTACATAATCCCAAACTGACAGTAACATAAAAATCTGTTGCAGGATTGTATGCACACTTTCATTTATGTGTTTGTCCAGTACATAAAATATATATAATTATTTTACACTGATGCCATACAGTATTTTATTAGTTTGGTATAATCACAAAGATCAGTGGTGTAATGTACACAGGGAACGAGAAGAGTATTCCCTCTTATTTTTCAGTAAAAACTAACCATACCCAGCTTTAACTTCTCTCTGATGATATTCAGTAATGTCCTGTTTTATCTCTGTCCTCGATTGGCCGGTTCTTGTTTGTTTTTATTATTATTGTTATTATTATTATTATTTTTAGGTTCGGACACCATCATCAGTGTGTTCAGATCTGTGTCAGATCCTTCCAGCTGTGGGTTTATTAGTGATTCATACTCACAGCAGAAAAGAGATCAAATCTAAATGAAGCATTCAGATAATAAAATAGATTTTATATTTTTTTGTACAATTTAAAGAATTGTGATAACATGACCTTGTCTTAACCCTGGGGAACCCACGGGGTCAAATTTGACCACCATTTTTTGCTGATACCCAATGTGAAAAAAAAAAAGGTTGTTGAGTTCTCCAGGGTTAAACCTACAACTTCAACAACAACAAAAAAAATGTTGTTTGTTTTTGGCAATAAACATTTCAGTACTAGATTTCTCATTTTCATCAAAATAAACCAAACATTAATGTTTTTAATTTGGGAGGAAGCCAGAATATCCTTAAAAAAAAAAAAAAAAATCCACTCGGCCAAAAACAAACAGAAAAGACGCAAACACAAAAGCCCTCTGCTCAGATTCAAACCATGAACCTTGTTGTTGCTGTTAGGTGAAAGTACTAACTACATCATCACTGACATAAAATGAACATTTCTGTTGGTATCAGTGACACATTTCCAACTAATATTGTTACTGTTTGCTGTCGTGACCGCGTCAGCAGATGTCGCTCGAGCAGAAAGAAAAAAGTTGGGGCGGTTGGAGCTCCTGGGGAAAATCTCTTCTGAGCAGCGCCTCTTCCTCCGTTGGTACGTTCTCTGTTTTATCTCTGCATTCACATTTTCTCTTTCTGCATTTTTCACTCTTTTTTTCCACTTTTTGTGACTTTGAGGAATGGGGAGTTAAATATTCACAAACTCAATATGCAGATGTGGGAGGAGCCTGGTTTTAAACTTATCTTTTAAGTGAGATATAATTATTATATATCAAATGTTGATACTATTTCTCGATGTCTCATTTAAATAAATACCATATTTTCCGCACTATAAGGCGCACATAAAAGCCTTCAATTTTCTCAAAAGCCGACTGTGCGTCTTATAATCCGATGCGCCTTATATATGAATCACTCTTGATTAATGGTGGCTACCATAGTCAGGAGGCGTCGCCGAAGTAACAGCAGTAAGAACCGGTAAAGAGGAATTCCAATCCCACACTGCGTGTGTGTGAAGACCCCAAAATGGCTCCTTTCAAGAGACATGCTTTTGAGGCAGAGTTCAAACTCAAGCCTATCAGTCACGCAATAGAACATGGATTAACACGTATTTCGTGGGATGCTAAGTGCTAACGTTAGCTCAAAGGCTGGCCCGGGCTTCTTCTCTTGTTTGTTGTTCGAGCAATACAGCGCCCCCAAAGGTCTGGCATGTGAACTGATCTCTGGAAACGGCTCTCTGTGGACGGCGGAAATGGCTTTGTCTTTAAGGCGCACTTTTTTTAAAAACGGCACAGAAAATAGTCGGATAGGAAAATGTGCGGCTCTGTGTGGATGTAGCCTGAGTTTGACTTATCTGACTGTTTTGTTGACATTCCCTTTAGCGCACCTCCATCTAGTGGATGCATAACGCATGCATAACCCCAGCCACTACTGTAGCTTCTATTCTATGCGCCTTATAATGCGCCCTATATATGAAAACAGTTTTCAAACAGGCCATTCATTGAAGGTGCGCCTTATACTCCGAAGCGCCCTATAGAGCGGAAAATACGGTAATCAAAGTCCCTCCTCCTTTCTAGGTGAAAACAACTCATCAAATTTAAATGGCAGTAAACACAACTTTTGATGTGTTTGATCATATAAAGCTGTTAAATCAGACGAGACTGATCCTTTGTAGCTGTTTGGTGTCTGTAAACAAATATATAATGTTTCTGAGTCATTAACGACAACATTATGTATAAAATCTTCCATTTATTACGATGAGAGGTGTCGTATCCTGGCATCTATAATTTCCTCATTAAGTCAGCGGTTGATGTGTTTCAGATTTCTGTCTTTTATGACTTTTAATAGTACAGACAGACTCCATGTGAAAATGTTTTACCAAGATTCATAAATGCATTCAGAAGCAAATCTGTGACACTATGATGAATTGTCCAACTGAGCGCTGCTTGATTTAAAATCAATGTTTATGCATTTCAAAACTAGTCTTGTAAAATTAAAATGGGACTCAAGTTAGAGCGTCTTCCAGCAGCCATCTTTATTTAATGCCCCATTTAAATACATATCTTTCCTTTTTCTACCATCGGTTAATCAGTCTGCCCTCACGCTTCTCATCAACAATAACAACCTTTTGATGCACCTCCTTGCCCTCGTCGGTGCATCTTTGAACCTGCATGTGCTCCTCCGTGCAGGCCAAAGCCTGACGTCGGTTAAGGTGAAGGCAGGAGAGGCTCTTCGCTTCCACAGGACCTCAGTTGGAGAGGAGGCCCGAGAAGAAGAAGAAGAAGAAGGAGAGGAGGAAGAGGAGGAGGGAGCGGGGGAGAAGAGAGTGGGAGGAGGGGAAGGAGGAGAGGCCGACCCGTCCACCTCGGGGGAGTCATCGTCTCCGAGTGCTTCGGCTCCCAGCAGGGGAGTTTTCTCTACGATAACTCACGCTGTGCAGAACACGGTGAGTTAACACTGCAAGACGCCTTAGACTTTTACTACTGGAAGATATAACCTAATAGCTCATAATGTTTTTAATATAACCTGAGATCTGTGATTATTTTTAATAATACAGATCCAGACTGAAAATAAAAAAAAAAAAAAAAAGTACAGTTTTCACTGCGGAAAATAAATTAGAAACATTCAGTCCAATGCCTCAGGTAAGTGTTAAACAAATACGTCAGAATAAAACATCCATTTAAAAAAAAAAGTACACTGAATAAAACTTTTAAAAAAGGGATAAAATACTAATTTACTGACTGTTAATTTTCATGTGTCTGGAATAATTCAGGTTATGACAAAACTAACCAGAGAAGTGCCTTTTTTGATACAACTCTTTAATTTTATTTTAAAAATATTAACAAATGCATCAAACAAACATCATTTGTGTAACCAGTACAAACATATTAAGTAAAGGATACAAGTTCACAGTTGGGTACCACAGAGGTTAAAATTTTGACTTAATTCATCCAATTAATTCCTTTATCCATAATTAGATATTTTAATGTTTGACTAATTTACCTGATGAATTCACCGGTCATAATTTAGACTTTGCTTCTTTCCCTTTTTATCAATTTTTGAGTGAATGTTTTTAAATCTATTTGTTGTAATTTGTCTTTTTCTGTCCGCCCCTCCGTCTCTAAGGGGAAGTCGGTGATCAGTGGAGGTCTGGATGCGCTGGAGTTCATTGGAAAGAAGACCATGACCGTCCTCGCCGAAAGTGATCCAGGTTTCAAAAAGACGAAAACTCTGATGCAGAAGACCGTCACGCTGAGTCAGGCACGCTCAACCGGATACACCCGTCAAGAGCCAGCAATTCTCACATCTGATGAAACTAACGTGTTTTTTTTTTTGGTTTTTTTTCCAGATGTTGAAGGAAGCCAAGGAAAAGGAGCGAGCGCGCCTGAATAACCAGCCAATCAGCGCTCCCACAGCTCACTACGGTATTCTTTTTGACGACTACCAGGGCTTGTCGCACCTCGAAGCCCTGGAGATCCTGTCCAATGAGAGTGAAGCGAAGGTAAAGCACAAGAGTCAGAGATAAAAAATAAATAAATAAAAATCACCCTTCAATCTGTGTGTTATTACTACGTAATGAACTAGCCACATTATAGTGCTCTTCAAAATTCCAACTTTATAGTTCACAAAAAACTCATCACACAGTGTACAGAAGATGTGCAGTAGATTGTTTGACCTGTCGATGAAGCATGCAGCTCGTTATTGTGATATTCTTTCCATATTTTATTCTTTAAAACGCCCAGTGAGACACTCGTCTCAAACTTGAAGTGGCTCATCTCAAAATTAGTTGACAATATATTACTCCATTTTTCAATTCACATGCATTTTTATCACCTTAATTTTTAATTATTTTATTTTAGCTAATGTCCACCTATCTTCTCTTAGGTCCAAGCCTTCCTCTCCTCTCTGGCGGAAGAAGAGCAGGACGAGATGAAGAAGGAACTGATTTTTATTAAGGAGATTTTCACCAAGCAGCTGGAGGAGGAAGAGGAGGGTGGAGAGGGAGACGGAGGACAGACGAAGGATAATGGTGATCTAAGTTCCCAAATACACTGTTCTACCCCCCTATGTGAGTGACACAGACCAGCTGGAGGTAGAAGGCTTTACCTGAACACTGACCCAGGATGAAGTCGCTTGTGGCACATTTTATCATACTGTAGGGACCTGTGCTGAGAATAGAGGCACCTGCATCTGGAGTTATGTCGCGTTGTTGAATTTCAGTGTCAATTTGTAGGGCAGAAGGTTGAGAGCCTGCTTTTGCTGACATCTAAAGTTCATGTTGAGATAACAAAATCAGAATTTCAGACTTATGAACTTGTATATTCCAGAGAGAAAACTCAAAATTTTTAAATAAATGTACAAATATTGAGGCAGACCTTGTGTGCTGGGCTTATGCAGAAGCCGGGTTTCCATTAGTGGAAGTCCAGAGTAATTTTATTTGGCCTCAACCGCTGGCGTGGAACTTCTTTGTCAGGATCAACCCCACAACAAGAATTTTCACAAACCAGCAGAAATAGACCCCTGCCATGTGTTAGTTACTACATCACTAACCCCAGTTGCTTGGTAAGGGTGATAATGTTGTCTTGATGTGATCAGGAATGCTGTTAGCAGGAGATGACAGTGTCTCCTTTTATTGGGGGCCAGTGAAAGTGCCACACTGCCACTATTAGGTGGTTTGTAGAGGTAATTTGGTAAGTCAGTAGATCCCACCAGGTCCATCACTGTAAACGGAGATATGAAGCGTTAAAGGGTTTGGCAAGAGGTCAGTGCTGCTACAGTTCCAGCCTTTTAGGTTTTACTCCAGCCCCCCACTGATGGAAACCTGCCTTTTCTGCAAATAGCAAGAAACTGCTCTGATTGGCGTAACCAGTATCATGTAACATCACATGCAGTCCTCTGCACCGAGTACTGACAAGCGTGTGGTCCAACATTTGGAAAAAAAATAAATAAATAAGTTTTTCAGGTTGCTTTAAATCTTTTAGAACATTGTCAGAACATCTAGATGTTCTTAGTCCATTTCTGTAAAACTGCAGAAATTTAGACAAATTACTGCTGAACATTTCCCGATGAATCTTTTATGGTTTTGACAAAATATTTTATGCCTTAATTTTTCAGGACCCTTCTATTTTTTTTTTTTTAAAAGAGTCAAGAGATGTTAAATATACATTTTAATTCATTTAAAAAAAATGATTTTTCATAGGCTTTCTAATGATTAGATCAGTCCCTCTTTGACTTGGGGAAAAAAAAGCACATTTCAAACAAAAGAGCTAAACAAAAAAAACTCAAAATAGCTTCACAGGAAAAACTACATCCCGGGAGACAAACAGTACAAATCAGCAGTGAGGAAGGGAAAAACAAGACAAGAAATACTAGCAGGACTGAGGAGACACAGGCGCAAACAATCAGGGCAGACAGGAGCAAGGGAAGTCTAATTATAACTAAAGACAAGGACACAGACTTTCAAAATAAAACAGGGACTAACCAAAAACCAAACCCAATATTCTTCTTGAAAACAATGTCAAAGCCGTGCACAGTTCAGAGCAGGCCCCTACAGGTGACGTGCACAGCGCCTGATCCAGTGTCAGTGTTCAGGAGCCGCCGATACGTTCGCATCGCATCACAAGAAAAGACAACAGAAACAACCGGATCGAGAAATTCAATCTGCATGCATCTGAAACGCTAAACGTAATTAAGACAAATAATTGAGTTAATTTGGAATGCAAACAAAAAAAAAATCAGCTGAAGGAAAAAGGAGAACATCATCATGATCCCAGCATGGGGGGAAATCAAACCGCTGCATGTGGCACGGATGACTTTAACTGTGTAAATCCAAGTGTACAGTCGTGACGGGTGTGTTTGTGAATTTTCACCAGCTGCTGACGGCGAGGAGTTTGTTAGTGTTCTTACTGAGCTGCTGTTTGAGCTCCACGTCGCTGCAACGCCAGACAAACTCAACAAGGTGACGCACACGCACAATGAACATTTGTTTTTGAGGGGTTTTACTATTTTTAAGTCATAAATATTACCTGTAACTTACTGAGTCCACAAAATCTAGAGAAATATGCTCATGTTTAGTTCAAAGTAAGTTTTTATAATTTAAAAAAAATTTATTTTCATTTTAATAATCTTTAGGGAACAAGTGTGATCATTTTCAATTGATGTATATTAAATCCAGTTTCAACTATTATTTGCAAACTGATTTTGGGGAATTCACTCATTATCACAAACAAACAGATTCTCATTATCTAGTTTAAGGGATCTTGTCCACACACCTTGTTAATATCCTCCTGCACTCTTGCAGCTGAACCTCAGCACAATCAAATCCAACCTCTCAGAGTCGACATTTCCATAAAATCATGTAGATGCATGTTATTAGCATCCATCACGATGGCAATCTCGCACCACGCCGGGCTGAACGGGGGTAATTGTCCTTCTCCAGGCTCGAGTGAGGGCCCATGATTGGGTGAACAAGGTGGAGCAGTCCGTCGCTACAGCAACAGCTGGAAGGGAAACGCAGGGCCATCCAGAAGAGCCCTCGTCTGGGAAAAGCAAAGAGGAGGAGCAGAAGAAAGACGGTGAGGAGCAGCAGGACATGAAGAGCGAGGAGGAGGAGAGAAAGGGAGGAGAGAAAGATGAGACAAAGGAGAATGACCCCAGTTCAGTAGAGGTGAGGTCAACTCAGTATTTTGCTTTCATTTGCGATTCAAACACCTTCCTTTTTTAGCTGTCACTACCTGATTTTTCATCCCCTCCTCTCTGCAGGCAGTCTACCTGTCATCGGTCGGCAGTCTGGCCGAAGTGACAGCTCGCAGTATTGAGCAGCTCCACAAAGTGGCGGAGCTCATCCTCCACGGTCAGGAGCTGGAGAGAGCAGCCAGAGACCAGGCACACATCCTCACCAGGTTTTCTGCACTTCTGTCACTCACATTGTGCCATTTAATCGCTTGAGATATGGACCTTACTATTAAACCTTTGGTGTTTATGTACTTTCTGCCTTTTCCACTTTTATTTAATCCAGGTTAACCTGTGCCATGTGTAAGGAGGTGGACTGTTTGGCCAAGAGGTTCTCGGATACACTCCTTGTTGTCGGGGTAGGTGAAAGTGTGTCTAAATGACAGGCATGACTTTGGTGTCAAAAAATAGACCCAAAAAAGACATTCACTGTCTTCAAAGCTGAATAATTCAATCCTTAAAAACATTTGGCACTCTTGTAAGAGTCTGAAAACATAAGCGGTAACAGACTGTCACAGATATCACACCTGACATCTCATCAGAGGTATGGCCGGAGGCGCACGAGCTCCAGCTCATGGACGTCTGTTTTCATGAAAAAAGAAGTTTGACTGATTGTTCTGCAAAGCGGTGCCAGGAAAGTTTTTGCAGGGTATTCATTTCCATGTGCACGTGCACGTGCTTGTGCATGTGTGTCTGCTTGTGATTGGCTGGAGGGAGGGGAACAAAAAAAAAAAAAAAGATCTGGAGCCACTGCTCTCCAGCACGGATAATGGAGAGAGAGTGAAAGGAGATATGGATCGTATAACGATCTCATCACCGCTGCCGTCTTTCTTTCAGGGCCAGAAGAAAGCAGAGGAGTTGAATCCGTTTGTTGATAGCGTGCTACTAGAGGTGAGACTTTTTTTCCCCCCTTCTAACAGCGATGATCAAAGAATGAAATTAAAGCTGCAGTCAGGACCTTCACAAAAATCCAATATTGGGAGCTGCAGGTGATGCCAAAGGAGCAGATTTGTTTCTCAAATTACCTAGTTTATGGAATATTATCAGAAAATAGTGATAATTTTAGGAAATATGTCAAAAATAAACTTACCTAGTACAGCTTTAATGATGCTGAAGTTATAGCCTCAGGATGAAGCTTTAATTTGTGAATGGGGAATGGGGTGAAAAATCCTATGAAAAATCCAGATGAATTTCTCCTAAATAATAATCTTCCAAGTAATTATAACTAGATACATGCAAGCACCTGATACAAATGAACCATTTAAAAAAAAAAGAAAAAACCAGATGGCATCATGTGTAGTTTTTTTTTTTAATGTTGTGTAAGTAGAGCTTTCCTTTTATAGCCTCTGTTGGTCAGTCGTTTATGTTACGTCCAGATGATGTGCCAGAAGCAGCAGGTGGCACCACTGTGACTATCAGTAAAATGTTCTACCTGAGTCTTACTGTAAAAGCACCATATTGTCCTCTACATTTCCATTTTAAGTGCTACTTCTTCTAAGTGATGATAATAATGGTGATGGCATTGATGAAGACTACAGATCTTCTGTCTGCAGGGCTCCAACAGCACCAACTACATCCATAATGCATTTCAGCTGCTGCTGCCAGTCCTGCAGATCTCCCACATCCAGAGTCAACACTGCCGATCCACCGCAGAGCCGGCGGGACAGTCGGAGCATTAGCATACTCACGCCAGCCGCTCATCCGCTCGTCCTAATGTACAGTTGTATAGTAACGTATAAAGAAGGGATGTTCCATATTAAGTGCTTTTACCTTGACAAAGTGCCAAACATCAACAATAGACGGAAGAGAAAATATATAGCCTAAATATGAATGCATTGATTAATTAATGAATTATTAGCTGATGCATTTCTTTACAACTTTGTGTGATGAATGTTTCTTATCGCTTTAAGGAGTGAACCATGCTCGAGCTCAGTGGATCTAACAAAAAAAAAAAAATTTGTTGATCACTGAACAGCTCAACCAAAAACAAAAAGTTCCAGATTGTCTTGAAGCTACTCTAATCTATATTAAGTTTACTTTGCACTTCTCACAGTCTGTTATTTCAAAAATAGAAACACTAATGATGTGTCTTCTTAACTGTCTTGCTGGGGTTTAAAACTAATTGCCAGTATTAGTGAAATCACAAATGAATTTCTTGATTGTTGGTTTTTTTATGTTAAATTATGTGAAGCAAACTATCTTATATTTTGTTCTCATTTAAAAATATTGTAGTGCCTTGCAATGGAAAATAATTGTGTCCAGTAAACTTACTGTGTACATTAAAATGTAACATCCTGTCTCTTAAGAAATTCAGTTATTGAGCTCCTGCGTTTTACTTTTTTCTTAAGAAACTGCTGGATGAAGTTATAAAGTTGGTGTCCTACATGTAGCAGACGATGGCGGAGGACAGAACTGAACACTTTTTTTTTTTTTTTGAATATTTTGAGTAAATACTAGACTTACTTCTTCGTGTAATTTGTCTTTACACTTTCTCAACCACCGAAGGTTTGTGTTGAAACCGCTTGATGCAATGTAAAACATCTGAAATGTAGTGTTTGCTCAAAGTGGCTGTGTAGTTTTTGAAGTTGCAGTTGTGTTAGGTGGCGTTACGGCTTCTGCTTTCTGCCTGCTACGTTAAATATCTGTATAGTTGCAGGCCGTCAATCCCTGCATTTCCTGAAGGCAAACACAGAAAAAGCATAACAACAGTGATAACATTCGCTCCCCCCAGCAGGATAATAAACCCTCAACGTCGGACTCCAGTCCTCAAGGACCGCTATCCTGCATGTTTTAGATGTTTCCTTGCATCAACACACCTGAGTAAAAAATAATGAGCATCATCAGCATGTCATTAAGGTCTGGATAAGTCTTTTAATGAAAATGCAGGACAGCACCCCTTGAGGACTGACGTCCGACACCTCTGCTCTAGAAGAACCTGTCAATCAAGCATCCAAATTCCCCAAATCCTCTGATCAAGCAGGATATGTCCCGAAATTATCCCGATCCATGCTGGCATCACTCCACCAACTGCAGAGCTTTAAAGATTCACTCCCAGCATCCTGGTACCAGACACCACAGGACACATAATGTTTTACCTGTTCAGTTCACACCTTTAGCTCCCCAAAGATACCTAAAATTTGCCACTTTTTTTTTTTCTTCTGTGAAGAAAAACTGAGTTGCAGTTTTGGGTTTCTTCCTTTTCATCACTTTGAAATATATCTACTCCTCTTTTTCATCTCACCTTTTCTGCTTTGATCCTGCCAAAAAAAAGCTATTAAGCAAAGAAAATATAGTTTTATCTTGTCAAAATGTTTTGGATCCATCCAGCTATCGGTAGCTTGGGTATGGCTGTTCATCAACCGCACGTATAACTCCAGAGTACGAAATTCATTTTGCAACACATCAGAATATGATTGCAGCCAATAACTTTATTTCATTTTGGACAGTTTGTTAACGCAAAACTGCTTTTAAATAAATTCCCTGAAGAATCCTTGAAGATGAAATGTTGAAAATAAACGGATTATGTCATTTCTGCAGTGAAGGAGAAATATGTGCAGTCATTTGTCTTCTGTATATTTTAAAACCACGTTCTGCTCTCCTCCAGCTGCTCCTCTGACATCAAGGAGGAGGTGGTGGGGTGACCACGATGGTGCAGATTTGCTAAGAGGAAGAAACATTTACAACATACAGGAGTTACACAAACTCTTTAAAACAAACAGGTTAAATTGATCTAAACTCTTTAACACAAGCAATTGTTTCATGTAGTTAACTTTAACAGACTTTAACCAGGATGTTTGTTTTTTTTTATGGTGGTTGTAAGTGGACAGGAGAATATGAACAAAAAGCGTACTAAAATGTGTTTTCATGGTATTTATATGAAAAAGATTGACTTTACCGGTGTAGCAGTGGTCAGTGTTTCCATCCAGTAGAGTTTCTACATCATCTGAAAATTCAATGCAAATATATTAAATACAAACTCTTAGAAACAACTAACATATTTCTCCTAATTAACGCGCCTGGGTGCTAAGCAAATTACCAGCAGGGCATGTCTATTTAAGACCTAATTATGCAAGTAGTTCAAAGTTAGGCTTTAAAACAATGAGGTGTCACAAAATAATGTCTAAGATACACAAATTATTATTTTAAAAAAATACGGAAATCGGTCTCTATTCCGTTGTTAAATATGGTGAATGATCGTGCTCCTTACTTAGCATGTTGCTAATTTATATGTAGATACAACGAAATTCATTCATGTTCAAGAATTAACTTTCTTATCAGCACTTTCTTTGGATATATACATACCAGTAATAAAAGAAACTGAAAAAAAATCCTTTACACCACAGCTTGCAAAATATCAACAAAACTTAATAAATTCGTTCCTGCCTATCATACATTATACTGGCCGGTAGCGCGTCGTAATCTCACACTCTTGATGACGTCATGAATAACGTAAACAAAGCGGTGTTAAAGTGCCTTTTCACCTCTGCTATTTCCACACATAGTCACAGTAAATTTAAATGTCTAATCGATTAAATACTGCATAAGATTAGAAAAAAATTGAGCAAAGTAAGTGTCTGTCTCTGCAAACCATAACTCTTGATTGTAACTGCAATCAATTTTTATCATAACTGGCATAAAAATAATAGCCACGCCCTAGCATTGTTGGTGGGGGCGCGTCTATTAGAGCGGGAGTGGTAATTAGGAGAAATACATATGTGCAGCTGATCTAAATTTGTTTAGGTCTGTGTATGTAGTCTTTGCCTCTGGAGACCCCGTAGTGTGCTTTGGTAAAAGTTAAGGTGGAGACATGTTTGAAGGCTGCAGTCTTGACTGGACTAAATCTAGGGGTGGTCAGTTTTTAAGACAGATTTTTTTCGCTTAGAGATATAGTAGAGTAGAGCTGCTCCGTCTTCGTATTGAGAGGAGTCGAATGAAGTGGCTCAGGCGCCTGGTGAGGATGGTTCTTTGACACCTCTTTGATGAGGTCTTTAAAGCATGTCCTGCTGGAAGGAGTGGGACATGCTTGGAAGACCTCATTGAACACTATTATTCAATGTCCCCAGGGAAGACTTAGGACAAGCTAGAGGGACAATGTCTCTTGGTTGCCCTTGGGACAACCCCAGATGAGCTGGACTAAGTGGCCGATGGCCATTGAGAGGGAAAACTGGGCTTAGGCTGCTGCCCGAACAACCCGAGCCCAGAAAGGTAGAAGAAGATGGATGGATGGATTTAATCGCCTGGAAATGAATGTAAGTCAGCATAATGTTCTCTAAAGTCATGAAAACCTGTATGTGTGTACATGTGGTTTTATAATTGCTAGGGTCAACTGTAATTTAAGATTGAACAATATCCTCCTGATAGGTCATCAGTTTTTATTTTACATATCTCAAAAGTTGTCTTTTTTAGGATTAGTTAGAAATGAGGTTAATTTATGAATATTAAGTCTATTGAAGAAACTTGAGCACGAATTATGTCAATAAATGTCCTTTAGAAGATTTAGAAGAACATGATGATTTCCTTTAGAAGTGTGCATGTGCACGTGTGTGTGTGTGTGTGTTCTCACCTTCAACTTCTTGAATTGTTGAGAGTCCTGTCAAGAAAAGAGAAAAGAAAAGAAAAGAACAGATATCGGTTGTCAAATGACTGAAACATTAATCCCAATCAAATTATTTCCAGTAATCATGCCTCTTGGAGTTATTTTTAACTCACCTGACTGAGATTGACCGTTATATAGTCCCACGTTTGTCCCTGTTAGATAAAGAATTGGTTAGAAATACTGAAAAGCTGCTATGACATGAAATAAATAATAATGTTAAATTTACCCTTCAAGGAAACAAAGCTTGTTTGCTTCTCACCATCTACATGAACGATAAGCAAAAAGACAAATCACACAGAGTTTATTTATTTCATACAGAATGAACTTAAATATTAGTTTGGTATGGTTTTCCTCTCGCTGTTTAGAAAACTACTAGAAACCATGTTATGTTCAGTATATGATACCTTTTACATTTGAAACAGTTTCCCTTAGTTTGAGTTAACCCTACTATGACTTCCACAACATTTTATTTGTGATTATTTCCCTAGTTTATCTGTATACTTTATCATTTTTCTTTGCCCTTTTCCAGTATCTTGTCTTAGCAGCTACAGTATGTGTTTCAGTACGTCCTCTTCCTATTCCTGCAGTTTAAATAGCTGTTTTGTGGGTTTTATTCACCTGAACCTGTCAGAACACCTAACTGGTAAAGTTACAGACAACAAACCACTGACACACTCCCGTGGCCAATTTACAACAAAATACAGGTCACTGGATGAAACCAGTAGCACAGGACTTACATGGTATTTTGCAAACTCAACACACTGAGGTTTCAGCTGAGGTTTTCAACCAGGAAATGTCTTGCTGTAACCAGACAGTCCTAATCATTCAGTCATTGCCTGACAGACAGTTTTGCTTCGAGGCTGAGATAACACAAAACATTAAAACTGACCTGCTGAGCAAGCAAATTTCAGTTTTTATGCTGCATGTTTTGAGAGTAAGTTACAGTATGTTTTTTTTTTCAACCCTAACTAAATACCTTTTAATAACAGTACCTTCACATTTACATTTTAATAAATGCACCCAGTCAACATCTTTTAAAAATTCACAACTAAACAGAAAGTCGACTAGAAGGGAAAAAAAAAGAGTTTCATTGTAGAAAATATTAACTCAGATCTCCACCAAATCTTTTTGATATTCAAATGCTGACATTTCTCCCTGTGATTAGTCTTCTTTTGATGCCTGATTTTATTGTGATTGATGAAAATATTTAAATTGTGAGTACTACGGCTTTATCTGCAAACACAAGGTTTCCTTAAACTATTCCTTGGGGAGTAGAGGAGGTGTCTAAAGATGAATATTACAGTCTACAGACATTCACAATAAGAGGTTTTTATCACAGGAACTGAGAGTTGGAAAAACAGTAATAGTAATAGTTTGGTCTATAGGAAAGGAAACTTGAAAGAGAAAAACGACTTCAGACACAGAACACACTTGTTTCTTCTTCTTTTTTTACCTTTTAACAGCTGACTGTTGAAGTTATGAACGGTGGGGTGCACCTTGGGCTTTTCTGTCAAAGAAAAGGAACATCTTCATGTTGTCTTCAAAACATCAAACCAGTCAAAAGAGCTAAAAGGTTTATGTTTTTTGTGAGCCTTACTGCAAAACTGTTTTTTCCGGTAGATTTGTCCGACCACAGTTGTAACTATAACCAAAAACACCACACACAGTAGGGCGAGCCAGGTCACTCTAAACGTACACAGCCACTCATCTGGAGGTCAAAAAAGGGATTAAA
>JAOWBL010000001.1:5601127-5624384 GCA_028564865.1 Zenarchopterus dispar
CACCACACACAGTAGGGCGAGCCAGGTCACTCTAAACGTACACAGCCACTCATCTGGAGGTCAAAAAAGGGATTAAAGCATTAAAAAATAAATAAATAAAAAAATAACAGACACTTTCCTTTTTAAGTTATGTAAAAATGTTGCACATTGGAAAAGTAAACAGAAGGCAGAGAAAAGTAACGGAGGGAAGGATGTAAATGAAAGGAGACAAATAATAATAATAATAAAAAATAGGGGTTGGATATCCAGATTTGATCACGCACACTGGAAAACATGACATGGTTGTTGCTTTAAGTTCGGGGGAGTTTTGGTGGGCAGAATAGGAAGAAAGCGAGCCAAAATCAATACAGGAGATACAGAAGATTAAGATGTAATGCGGTTCTTGGAAACATCATACAGTACAAAGGAAGAGAAAGAAACAATCACAGCTGAGACTCGAGTCAAGAGAAGAAGAATTGAAGGAAATTTGTTTTATTGAAAAAAATGACTCCACTAAGGACCCTGGGAGAGGTCAGTTCTGAATGAAATGATAACAGATTGGCCAGTTTCTGCTTCTCTTATTGTGTCCTTGACGGGAGGGACATTCACCAGACGGAGAACAAAGAAGCACCACTACCTCACCAACCTTTGTGTGTCAGTTTCCATGGCAGCTTTTCCTTCGCTATTCCTGTCAAATGTGTGTGATTGGCGAACCAAAGGAGGCACTGGCTTCGATTGGGTGATGTAGCTGTGGCTAGGAGAGGAAGACAGCAGTAAAACGCCTCCCTCTGCCCTTCATCTTCATCATCATCATCATCATCGCTCCTTTCACGTTCCTCGTCTTCAGGTGATTGGAGGTGCAAGGAACTGTGATTCCCGTGGCCGTACAAAGTCAGATTCAAGTACCCTGTGCTGTTGAGTTGAAGCTCGACTGAAAGCTTCAGAAGAAAATTCTGATCTGTGAATGAAAAGGACAAAAGTTATAAGTCATATATATAAGTTACCCAGAGCACTGAAAGTATGTAACATCACTGCCTGAAAAGCGAAGCCAATGCTGGCGCCTAATAAAGTGCTAAAGTTTGTTTGGTAGTGACTCCAAGAAGTTTCAGAAGATCGCCAACTTCAGTTATTTATTAGATTCAAAAACAAAATCTATTTTAATTATATAGCTACCTACTCTTTTATTTCCCTCCTTCTTAATGAAATTTAATACATTTTGACTAACATCTCAGCCTGTTGCAGATGGCAGGAGAGTGTTTCTCATGGGATGGTCATCACCAACATGTAACACAACACTGACTTACCTCAATGACCTCTAAAAGACAGTTTATGTGAATCTTTATGAGTGTTTGGCCCAAACCTGGGCTACAGTTGGTTTTGACTGATGGCATTGACTTGGGGTGATTGTGCTTAAACAGGATCACATATCTACCAGATATAGTCCACTTATCAACCTTCTTTGGGATTTCAGACCACTCTTGACCCCTCGCAATGCTTGAGGGAACCTACGTCAAAATTAGGTTAAAGAAACTTGGGCCACATCTGGCTCATACATCACGCACTAAAACACAAGTTTGGCCCATTTCATGAACTCTGGGATGTGTTTGCATAGTGCTTGTTAGTGCTGTAACCGACCCATAAGTGCCAAAAGAAGCCCAGATTAGACCCAAATGTGTTCGCTATCTGGCTCCTAAAGACCATGATGGCAATGACCAAAACTTGAGGGTTGAAGCAAGCAGTTTCAAATAACAGTAGTTAAGCCCGTTTACTTTATACAGACCATCAGGTGGGCTACAAAGAGGTGCTTGTTTCACCACAAGTAAGAAAAAATGAACGTTTTGTGAATTAGCTTCAGGTTAACTTGCTCTTGATACGAGAAGACCCAGGAACATGGTCCAAAAAGACAAAAAAAGGAAAAAAAAAAGAAGCTGGGTTCATGAAAATACCATTAGTTGTACAAGTATTTCTTCATATTTAAAGTGTTTAGCAAATCAAAATGATGGTATTTATGTAAATAAGCCAAAGCAACTGGTTCAGTCAACGAGAAGGTCATCACCAAAGTTTTTATGGCAATGCGTTGTGGTTAACGAGATATTTCAGACAGAATCTGAAATCAAGACTGAGCCACTAGGTTTTTTTTAGGAAAAACTTGTGTTCAGATGTGCACTACCTGAAGATGAGACGTTGCTGTATAACTCCGTCATGTGCTTGTCTGTTTCACACATGAACCACCTTATTCTGGGGTCTTTTCCACCTTCCCCATGTTCTGTTACGTTGCTTTTGCTCTCCGGTGTGCAGATCTGCTTCCAGTTTACATGATCTGGAGTCAGAGGAGGATCACAAATATCCAGGCTCTGATCTTCAGCGTTTCCAGGCCTTCCATTCCCCCTTTTCTTCACCTGGTTCCCTTGTTCGCAGGGCTGGTAGGGCTGGCATTTGAAATTCACTTTTAACACTGAAAAGATAAAGAGGATGAAAATTCAGGGAGATCACTCAGCCGACGCTGGGATGAGGCAGAAAAACAGCAAAGGGCTCCACAAGTCAGAAAGCGAGGCCTTAAAGTGAAAACTGTTCCCTCCGGTTTGTATGTGACGAAGAGAGGCACACGGGAGGGGGGGGAAGACGGTAAAGGAAAAACCACTGAAGGCAAACGGCACGAGTACAAAGGTTAAAGCAGGCTGCTCTCATGAATAACTGTTCAGAGGCAGCAAACTGCAACACAGAAACATTTTCACAGCTGTCAGATATATGTGGGTTGGATTTTTATCTTAGAAAACAAATCTGAGAGGCTCTGCATAATGAGAAACATGACAAAGAACTAAAAATGATGATCAAATTTGAAGTTAACACATCAGCCACCTACTTAGGTGAACAGGTCTTTCTTGTCAGCGCTTCAAATAGTTACAAACTGAACACACATGTATATAAATATATGTATAGCAAATACAAGTACTACATATGTCCATCTGAGGTCATTTCGGAGGACTCACCTTTGTGTAAAGTGAAGAATTCTGGGAGGCAGATGATGAAAGCGAGGATCACGAGGAGGAGAAGTTTGGTCAGAGCAGCTTTTGTCATGGCTGTACAGAAAGATCCAACACGGCTGTTCACGATGGCACCATCTAGACGTGCGGTTCATGGTATGGCCTTCTGTCTTGAGACACAAACACGTGTGTCCAACACCATTTGTCTTCTCGTGCACTTTTAAAGCGCTCTCATGATTTCACTCAGAGGAAAGAACACATATACAGCATATAGCAACTTCACTTCCTATTACACTTCCTGTCGTTTTCTGAGAAGCGGTGAGAAACGGGGAGCGGCGGGGACAAAAACCAGCTTCTGTCAGCTCAACGTAAGTACCAGAAGCGTTTGTCTGACATGCTTGATTGACAGTCTTTACAGCATTTTATCTATAACTTTAGGACCAGAGTGGGTTTTATTAAGGAGATAGATTTATGGGTGAAAATGTGCAAACTCTCTTGTTGGATATAGATGACAAGACAAAAATTGTTCTCATTAAACTTTTATTTTCCTGGAGCAGATTGATTGAACATAATGCATAAAAAGAAAAAAAAACATTTTAACTTACTGCAGCTTTTCTGAGTGAAATACAGCTTGACAGATGCTGATTCAAAAGTACTGCAGATCAGCTTTTTGCAAGTTTCACCTTGAGCAAACACTTCTGATTTGCACCAATAAGCCTCTGGCAGACTTCTAGTTGCGTATCTGACCACTCTTAAATGCTGAATCGGTGGAGTTCAGTGAAAAGCCTACATATTTTCATTTAGCCTGAAGACAGAAGAAGAACTTACTTTATCAATTACACAACCAGCTTTGGGGTGTTCCTGTTAAAAGATCTTACTCCAGCAGTCTGGCAGATGCTCCTGGCAGTAGTCCTCGTTCTTCATTATTCCATCAAACAACAGTCGTTATAATAATCTTCATTTTTTACTCCATTAAAACAAGCTTAACTCATGTTATAAACAGCATTTCTTGAATCCCCTAAAGGAATGCAAAACCCACTTTTCTGTGGACTCTCTAGCGGTTCTTACATTATAACAGGCCTTCGTGGTTGATGTTTACTTCAAATCATCCATTTTCTCTATCTTGTTCAGAACTGATGTGATCTGGAGTCTGTCCCAGCTGTTACCCAGCGAGACAAAGGGAACGACCTGTTCAGATGCTCATCACGGGGACACACAAAGGCAAGACACTCATTCCTGTGGTCAATTTAAAATCTCTAAAACCCCACACCGGCACCGTGATAGGGCGCCTTCTTGTTGTGTGGTGACCTGTGTCATCTGATTGTGCTAATTTCAGGTCTTCTACCACATCTGGGAAATGTTTTTTTCCTACAAATTTTTTACTTCTGTACAAAATCAACTTTCTCTCCTTGAGAGGTTGCCACAGTGGATCATCATGTTTCACATGTTGGTTTTTAAGAGTTTTGTGACCCCGTAGTTCAGGGCTCCTCAAGCCCGGTCCTTTGAGGGCTGCTGTCCTGCATGTTTTTAGACGTTTCCCTTCTTCAGGACATCCTGATTAAAACAAACAAACAAACAAAAAAAAAGAACTGTGTCCTTAACAGCCCAGAACCCTAGCTTAGTAGCTGTTTTATTTATTCATTTCTTTTTTTTTAGGTTTTAGGCTCAATGTTTTGAACATGTTGTCACGTGATGGGAACAGGAATCAATCTGAAGAACAAACAACTCTACTCATGGTTCCAACTGCTCCTTCATTTATGCTTAAATATGGCCATCGCCCTGTATTTTAGGTTATCTCATCTGTGTTGTCACAAGAAAAAAGAAAAAAAAATTGGGGGGTTGTTTTTTCTGTTGAAGCTTTATGCTGTGTTATCCTTCTGTCCAAGAAAAGCTTCAAATAAACTTTAGCATTCATTAATGTCCATGTGTGAACTTCTGATGACAGTAGAGAAGAATGCGCTATGTGCTTTGTTGATATTGATCTTCATATTTTTGTGTGAAACAAAGACAGAAAGAAAAGATGTCAGGTATCCTTTAACTTTGAAACTATTAAAGTAAAAAAGTGAATCTCCCATTTATGACACGTAAAACCAGATGTTTTAGTTGTTTATAAAGTAAAAATAAGAACTCTTCATAAACCCAACCAGTTCTCGTGTAATCTCATAACTATAATTTTGAGATGTTGCGTCATATTTGTAAGTTGAAATATTCACATTTGAAGAGTTTAGGATGTTTAGGAGAAAACACTGCTAGAAAGAAACTATTCTTTTTATCTTTTCGTTTCTGAATGGAACTTGTTTTTATTTTCTTTTGTCCAGTCTTATTGGATCTCTGCTGGGCGTTTGGTGTAGCTCAGATTTTATGGTTGGGTACCTGAGAGCCACTTATCTCGGCAAGCGTAAACACATCTGGGCCCACACACACACACCCAAACACAGTGATGAGCATGGCTGGCAGGTGGAAGCTTATCTCCACTCCACAGCAGTTCCTCTTTGCAGGTCAGGCAGAAGCTTGGGGGGGTGTGGGGGTGAGAGTAGCCGAAATTAAGAAGGAAAAAAAAAAAATCACTTTCTGAGCTTTTTATGTTCAATCGAGTCTGCTTCAAGTGCTGACAAATGGAGTGAGTGACAGAAATGCATTTTTATGTCCGTCAGACCACACACGAGTCGTCACTGGCAACAGTAACGACTCCAGGATTTAGGTTGCAATTATATATTAAATAAATGACTGCAGTTCTGACATCATTTACTGTTTAATTCACCATCAGAATAAAAAGGCTGGAAAGCTGAAATGAGAAATGTTTCATAAAAATTGACTATAAACAGTTGTGTATTTTCAAACAGAGACCCCATATTGTTCCTCAAATTCCTTTTTTTAAAATAGAAAAGTTATTTCTTGTAATTAGGATGAATTTATCCATTCATTCATTATCTATACCTGCTTATTTCTACATCTTTGTGGACTGTGGTAGGAAGCCGAGGGAAAAACCACACAAGCGTGGGGAGAACAAAGAAAGGTCCCTGCCAGGATTTAAAACATTTATCTCTGTCTATTTGCACATTATTTTTGAATATCAGTTTATATGTCATGGTGAAAAACTATCATAATTTGTTTTCCATCTTGGCTGTGGTGATGAAGTGAAATTTAATGTTCCAATATTTTTTAGGGGACCAGCAGGAAATCTCTCCGGGATCTTCCATGAAACCGTCGAAGACAGCCGTTGGTATGAACTCTTTGTTGTCTTTGTGTGAGTGAAGAAATGTTTGTGGTGAGGTTCATAAACTCATCAAAGTGAACTTTGTTGTGCTGTATGAGCTCCTTCTAAAGATGCCACTTAATAAACATAAGTGCAGATGGGACCATGCTGAAGGTGTCCACACTGAGAAGGTGGCCTGAGTGAAAACAGGGGTATTCAAACACTTCACTCAAGACCTTATGATTCTTGCTTCATTTCCCTTTTTAATAGCAGAATTTAAGTATTTAGATGGGAATTGAAAATGAACCAAGGGTGGTCAAACAGTCCTTGTATTTACTGTAGAAGATAATCACCATGAGAGATTTTGAGCTTCACCCTCCATCATCAACAGAGTCACAAAGAGATCTCAAATCTGAAAACTAACAGTCAAATATTTGTAAGATCGATTTCTTAGTTTGTTTTGGGTTTTTTTTTTTTTTTAGTTTTGGTCTTGTCTCAGTTTTAGTCTGCTCTTCAGTTTACTCTGTCTTGACTGCAACACACCCACTCTATGCTCTGAATATAAACTAAACACTGCGTCAGTGTAACGAGGAGTGGGAAAATGCTATTTAGCTCAAGGTGCAGCTTGGTCTTTTCAGTTTTATTGGATTGCTGACAATTAAAATACAGACAGGAAACAAGTAAATAAGCACAAGTGCACAATGTGCTACAAAAAAAATGTCCCAACAATAAAACAAACAGAATAAATTTATTATTGTTATTGTTCATAGCATCACAGCTGATGCATTATGGGTAACCGTGGCCATTAAATGCAATGGAAATGAGCACTTTTCCTCTTCATACACCACAAACTGCTCAAAGAAATTCATTAAACTGGGTTATAAGAGAATTGATTTCCAGATGCAAAGAAATGCAACATTAAGGAAAGGATCTCTATTGAAGACGTATAAATTATTCACAACAAAGCCCAGCAGCCTCATCTATAAGCCACCATGTTGCTCTACAATATCTGCTTTATACAGATATATTAGACACCTCAGAGCTAGGATTTCTGTTTACTTTTTTTTTTTTTTTTTTTAAACCTATGTCTGTTTGTAATGGTGAACAAACCTTAACACACATGGTCATTTTCAGAGCAGTAAGTGAAGTCATCCTGACAATATCTTTTATGTTCAACAGTGATTTTTTTTTTTTCCCCCACTGGAAAATGAGATCGTGTGTCATAAAATGTTAGCAGCCTATTCCCAAGTCCCACTATTGAACTACTCACTGGTCCATATTGACATTGCATTAAAGCTCCCCAAAATAAATCTTTTTCATTTATTGATTTTGTGATGTTTACTGTGGTGCCAACCATGAATTTAAAATTAACAAATCAATAATTAAACGATTGTTCCTTAACTTTTAGAAGCAGCGATGAAGTCTGAAAGCTCCACAGATCACTGCCACAACTTTTTTTTTTAACTTGTTTGTCGTAAATGCCGACTTTAGAGCTTTAAGTCACTTTGAGGCCGTTTTAATTATGCATGAAATCAAACGTGCACTTTGTTCTGTGGTAATCTGTCTTGTTGCACAGTCATGAAGCATCTGTCACATTCAGCAAACATCTCGCATCTATCACATCTAACTGCAGTCTGAGGCTTTAATGATGAACGCAGCTGTACAAATGCTTGGAGGGGAGAGGAGGGGTATGTGCAAGATTGAAACCATAATCACTAAACTTTTCTTTGAAACTCAGATACTTTCTCAGCATTATGAACATCCTGCCGGGTTTTGACAGTCTGTAGCCTTGTCTCACAAAAAATAAATAAAATAAAATCACTTAAGAGATGGAGTGGTGCATGCAGGCTTTTTTCTGAGCAGAGCTGAATTAGTGGAGAGATCCGGAGCAGAGAGCGTGGAAATTGAAGGGATTTAGGTACAAGAGAAGATTTTTGTAGAACAGATGACACCCTGCAGGCGTAGTCCAGGTTCTGGTTGCATTTCACGCTTTAGATGAAGGATATTTGATCTTCCGCCCATCATGTTCTCACTGTGACACCTGAACCTAATACCTGGATCTGCTCTGAATGGACATAATGATGTTTTCAGACGGGCAAAGACATCAATAGCTACCGTGATTTTAAAATTCTCTTTTATCCTCTGCACCATGTGAGTTATAATCATTGCTTTTTAGGTCATACACTATTTGGGGGGGAGTTGCTGTTTAATATGCGTTGGCTACGTTTTATATTTATTAAAATAAATTATAAAACAACTTTGACGTGAAACAACCTTGCACCACTTCTAAAGGCATACTAGAGTTTTACAGGAGACATACGAGTGAATACAGTTTCACAGCTAATAAGACAGGGGGAAATAAACACTCTGGATCCTTTTTTGCCTGCATTGTCATTTTTGCGCCATTTCATATTTTTAGATATGCCTTTCATCCGCCGTGCATCATCTTAGGAGCAAGAATCCTCTTGCACTCGTTTTATCTTCTCTAACAATACCAGTAATGTGGTTTTTAGGATGAATGAATGTCGATATATCGGTCAGCTGCTGTGGTCCAGACGTAAACATCTGCTTGTTTGTGGGACCTCCTTTACTATGTTTTTGCACCACCAACAAATTGACTTTTGAGAGTAAAAATTCATTCCCAAATGTGGATTCATTGCCACGTAAAACCTCAGATCAAAAGAAAAGAAAAAGAAAGACAATTTTTAAAAAAATCAATAATTCCTACACTTACTTTGACAGTTTGTTCTCATCAGCTTTGTTTCACATGTTAATATGCATTTATTTTTGTATTTCCAGCCTACCAGTTTACACTGCAAAAAAGAGGACAACCCAAAGTGGGGTTTTTTCTCTCTTTTTCTACAATATGTCCCATTTAAAGTTATGTATGTCTTCATTGACGTGACAGGGTATTGACTGGTGGAATTTTTTTTTTTTTTTTTAACTCTCTTGTTCCTACTTTAACTCCACAAACAAGTTAAAGGAGACACAAAAAGGGAAAGAAATGATGGCAAATTGAATATGAGCATGTTTTTCCATTTAAGCAGGAGGAGAGGGAGGTGGAGGACGGGGAGATGAGAGCGTGGTGATTTAGTGCTGTGTCAGCAGTAAGGCGTTGTCTGGCTCTCCAGAGACCGAAGCACTATGAATCTTTATGTCTTTTTATGTAGAAATTACGACGTTACACGAAGAGATTATCATTATGAGGGACGCTTTAAAGGTGATGAAGAGTTCCAGACTTATCCTCATGCTGCACTAATTTGTCTGTTTGAATCACAGTTTTATAACATTCTCTTATCTCTTCACTTCATCTCTTTGGTATTTTGGTCACAACAAAATAGACGATGGTTTTGACACAATTCAGAGGTTTTTTAGAGTCATGTCTTGCAGTGTCTTTTGGATGAGGCTGTAATTTGCCCTTACAGGGGTTGAAACACCCTCCAAAGTCACCTTAAATGAGGTGAATTTGTAAAAAAAATCTCTGAGACACCATAGCGCTGGAGCTCTTAATGTTTTACCTCCCCCCTCCTTTTCTCTCCTCTGCCATAACCTTTCCTGTGAGAAAATGCCATGTCAATAAAAGCTTTTTAACATGAGGAGGAAAAAAATCAATGCACTTTTTTCAAGCTTACCTCTGAGCAAATGAGCGGTTGTGCTCCGAGACCTACAATGTTTGCTCTTTAAGAGGCAGGTGAAAAGAGGGGGAAAAAAAAAAAAAATCAAAGCAGGATATGAGTAGATCTACTGAAATACAAATCTGTGGGATTTCTGAGGCTCCTAAGAGTAAATTGTGACATGTGGTAACTTACATGCTTTAAACTTCAGAATACTTTATTGGTCACAATTCACACCATCAGCTTTTATAGCACTCAGTGAAACAAATGGCTTACAGGCAGAGTTGGCAGTAAAATACCCTATAAAAATACCACAGCAAAAACAATGCAAACATCGTAAAACATTTAATAAAAAAGCCCCAATAAAAAGCATGATAAATGGATGTATCACACTATATATCTTCAGTAGTGAAGACCAGACTATGAATTCATTAATGAAATTACAAATCTCAAAATATTTATCGCGTTTCTTAGAATTATATTTTAGATCTCCACACTTTTTTAGAGGTAAGTTGGGGACACGTCCATTTTATTGTAAACACATTAAAAAAATGATAAAAACCCTGTGTTGTGTTTGATGTATTTCCTTATCAAAATCTCTTCATCCTTGACTTCTTCAAATTATGGTTTGCTCTAATTTTTCTGAGCGCCTTCAGGATATTGTTCATGTAGAAATATTTAATTTAATTCAGTTTTCCTAGTTTACTTTTTTAGTGTTGGAGCTAATACATGCAAATAAATGTTGGAGACAGATTTTGAAATAACTTCAGAGTTTTATCTGCCATAAACACAGACTCGTACTTGGATGAGCACAGCACAAGCAATTGTGGTTTCTGCATTAAAATCAGTTCAAAAAAAGTGTTTTATCACTGCATTTATACTTAGTCAATCCAATCAAAAGCAAACTGTAAGAAAATCTAATTCAGTGAAAGTACTCAGGGTTTTCATTACCTCTCATGTTTTTATTTTATTTTATCGTTTTTGAAGCAAAGCAAAGAATTGTCACAAAGTCATTGTGACTATTCCAAGTTGTAAGATTTGATTCATCACATCTGGCAGTTAATTTGCCAGAAAACCAGAATTCAACAAAATATATTGAGTTAAGCAAGCAAACATTTATATTTTTACAAATCAAACAGTAGCCTGTTTGTTGGGGTGGGTGTGCACTGGCTGGAGAATATGAGTATACAATGAAATAGCATCATACATAGTGGAACAAGCCCCTTGCACATAGGTATAACAGTATGAAGATAGAGTGGATATCCCTCCTTCATTCCACCTCCACTCTCCAACTGAGCATTCACAGTGATCCCAAGGAAGTGCAATGTTCCCTCCCCAGTGGGTAGTTTCACAAAGCACTACAGCATTCTGCAATCTCAGGACAGTTCCTTTTGTCTACTTCATGGTCTACAGTGAGCAACTGGCTGTTTAATTCCCTCAGCACTGAACTAAGGGGGAGAAAAAATGTACGTAATTAAATAAAGTTTGTAACTGGTTGTTCCTGTGGGAAGCATGCAGTCGTGTTGGCCTCAGTTTCCTCGTTGCTGCTGGCGTTTGGGTGCTGCTACAGAAGAGGGAGATGCTATCCAACCTCAGCAGGACGATGGTGATGGCCCAGCTACAGCTGGAGGAGGCTCCTCCAGGTTGCTAAGCAACAGGGTTTGCCCGGCAGCTGGTGTCCCAAGACAAGTGACAAAGTTCCTCGTACAGCCAGTCTCTATCTCTCTAACCACTGAGGGTAAAAAATAACCAGTGACACTGGCTGATAAACGCCGCTGTTAGATGGCTCACCAGGCCATATCGCAGCATCCCTGTGAGGCTTCATCCTCCGAGTAGAGTTTACATATTTGCTCCACTGTTCACACATCACTCATTTCGCCTCCAAAACAAGTGTGTTACTACCTCCTAAACCGGAATATCTATGTAACAAGCCTTGGAGTGAAACACAGTGTTGACACCATGCTTCCTCTGTGCCATCCACATAATGGGCACTACAGAGGTGAAAACTAGCTGTATGAAATGTATGAATTGTTCTTAGCATCCTGAGAGTCAATAAAGCAAATTTGTGCATGAGAATACCGGAACATACACAAGTCATCATTATAATTAGATTAGAGTCAACGTCATTGTCATTACACATGCAAGGTACAAGATAGCAAAATACAGTTTAGCATCTAATCAGAGGTGCAAAGAGCAGCAACTGCAACATATACAGTATACGCATTATGTACAGTTAAGAGCAGTATATACCGATAATGACTAAAATAGGAGTTATGTACAGAAGATATATAATATATAAAATGTAGATTTTAAATATACCACAGATAAATCAGAAAATACAGTAAAGCATTATATAAAATTCAATTCCATTCATATATATATATATATATATATGTATATATATATATATATATATGATGGGTTAGTGGAAAGATTAGCAAAAGAAACCCCTTTTTTTTACATATGCGATTTAATACTGCAGAGGATGTAAATTTTCTTGTGCAAATGTGAGCGTGAGGGTGAATGTGTCTAGCCTGGCAAACTTTAATAGGACCTGAGACTGATTCTGTCAGAGAGGACTGTAGTCACCAACAGTGAGGTACAGAAGGACAGACACCCCCACTCATAGCAGGTGAGAGAGGGAACAGTGGAAGGAAAAATCAAGGAGACCCAGGACCACCATGACCACCCCGGATGTCACCTCCTCAGGCAGGTCAGGGCCAAGGAGCCTCAGAACCCTAAACCCTAACCATACGTGGTGTTGTGGACATGAAGTTAGGCTGTTTTCTAACTTACTGGTTTACCCTGTAAACCCAAACTGAGTGATCAGGATAGGTGATGCATAAAGTGTTGATACCCACTCACAACTGGCTTTAAAATGCAACGAGAAAGTCTGCAGTTGCCATTCAGTCCTGTGCCAAATGGATTTGGCATGGTCACATATGAAATTTCTGATGCAACACTTGGATATTCACATGCTCACTTCTTCTCAGCATCTTCCGTGAAGGCCGTAAAATTGACAGCAAGAGCTTCCAGATAAAAATAAATTGGACTGCTTCATCTTTAATTGTTTGCAAGATAGCTGGCAGCCAACTTTTGTTCCAGTTAAATGGACCATGTTTCTGATAAAGTCATGTGTATCAAGAGCTGTGGTCCAGAGACAGTCCGCAGCATAAAGGGTCATGTCATACCTTTTTTATTATAGTTTACAGGCTTTTCCTTCAGGAAGAAGGTGGCTACTACTTCTCCAGCACCTGCATTTAAATAAGCAATATAAACATTAGTTTTGTTGTAAAAATGGCAAAACATTTAAAGACTTTCTACACTCAGTGATTTGTTCTGCAGCTTCCTTTATTGAGAACTTTATGGGTCTGTCTGTGTGTATGTTAGTTGTACAATGACCTTGATATTTACAGAGTTCATTAAACTATATAGAGCCTGAAAAACTCTTCACACCACATTTCTTACCTCTTCCAGTTTTTAAATTGTGTAACGTTTTTACAACTGACTGTTAATTTTATTCACTTTTAATTGATCGCTTGAGGAAATGAGGGGAAACTGAAGATCAGATGGACATGCGGTCCAGGTCCAGCCAGGAACTAAAACAAGACTCGTGAACATTGTTGTGTGTTTTTAGCTGCCTCTGGAGCTGACTACTCTTTTTCATGTCTTGCTCCACAGCTCGTGTAATGAGAATCAAATCTGACTTCCAAATTTTAACACCAGACACATATTTTGTGCATGAGAAAATTTTTATTTCATGACGTTAATTACCGAGTTTGACGTAAATGATCTGAATATTTCAGCAGAAAGCTGGGAGGTGGATTTGACATTTCAGTTCAAAGACTTCTGTCAGTAAGAAGAGGCGGTTTAATTTATGTAATCCATTAGAATTTGATTAAAAGTTTATCTCCGATCTCCTGGCTCTCTTCTGACATGCACTAAATGCTCTTCGGTCATTGGACAATTTAATTTTGCCTCTCACCCTGTCAGTTCGCCAGATGCATGCTAAAAGCTCCCTTGTGCTTGAATATGAAGAGCTGAAGGCCAGTTATGCACTGATAAGCTGCAGTGTCAGCGTCCTCTAAATGCTCTCCCTCCTCTAATTATCCCACCTGCCGCTGATTAATGCTCCGTCCCCCCCGCCCGTCCAGCAAGCCCTCCCGTCTGTTCATGCTTCCTCTGTCACTGCCATCCATTTATTCCAAGTGAGTTGGTCCTTGTAATCCTACGACTAATCAGAGACACATCTTTAGCAGTTAGATTCTGCACACCAACCACTGTTCTGCAATGCTCAATAAACGTACACATGAATCATAACGTGGAGTCCTGCAAACACTTCTAAAATTTTATTCAGCTGGTATTTAATTTTCCAGACACCTATGCTGTCCTTATCTACTTATTTTCTTTATCATTCTTCCTCCTTTAGATTTGTCTTTGACTCTTTGATCTTTTGTGTTTCTCAGTTTTAATGCTTCTCTTTGCACATTTACATGCAAATGTTTAAGTTAAAAATGTCAAGATGACCTGAAATGACCAATATATTTGTTGTCATTTCATTCAGATGCAGTATTTTCTGGTTCCAATTTCTGAGGGTCTTATATTTGGACAGAAAATTGTCTCATTAAGACTGTATTAACTGTAAATCAGGAGATTTCCAGGATGTTCCTCCGTCCTGACGTCATCCACGCATATGTTAAAAAGAGTTAAGGTGATATTTCAGCTATATTTTCATGTGAAATGATCAGTCACAGGTGAAATTTGGCAGAAATATTTATTTTTTTGCTTTCACACAGTTAACAGCCCCCCTCTGAATAACTAGAAGGAAGACACTGCACCAAGACTTGGCTCATGTGGAGCAACACTCTGTCCTAAAGGCTGATTTGTCTTCATGTGCTGACAGAGTCTCAAAACGTGCCAAGTTGTACAACAAAGGAGACATTAGTTGTTATTGTTGCACGTTCAGCATGTGGTTTGAGGATCACGATTTAAAAGTGTTTTGCCACAAAAAATAAAATGAATATGAAATTTGATTTGCAGATCTCTAAAGATGCAAGAATGTCCGAGATCAGGGTCTGAACAGCATCTTCAGTCATTTGCTGCAGTTAATTTTGCTAACAGAGCTGACATTTAATTTTTTTAATGGTCCCACCCTTCCAACTATGTGGTCAAGCAAATGATGAAGCTTACAGCTTTTTCCTCTCCAGTTTTGGCACCATTATGTTTGTACTACCCACATACCCCGATGCATTGTACAGGACCCGTAATTGTCAATATGAGCGCATCTTGCATGCATTGTCATTAATGTGACTAGTCACTAAAGTTGCTGTCTGATAACACTTTAAGGGATGAACTAAGTACTAGTTAATCATGACCTAATAATGAACCCCTGATCAAATTTTATTTAACAGTAAAATTAGGTTTTTACTAGTTAAAGATCAGTTCATTATGAAGTGAGTTATTATTAGCAATTTGTTTCCAGGCAATTCGGCTGATTTTGTGGCCCTGATTTAGAAAATTTTGCCGATCTTGGTGCCTCACAAGGATACAACTGATCACCTGCCAGCCCAGTGGAAAAGATCATAATCTAATATGATGGATTTAATACCAGTTATCTATTATGCAAAGAGAAGAAGAGATTTAATCGTGAGATTAGACCCTGGCTCCAGTTTGCAGTCGAAAAAGACGTTGAAGAAGTTCTCTGCAATTACTCAGCAACAGCTATTATACAATTACCACCTTCAGAGGAATAATTTAACAATAATAATATCAACTTAAGGCATAAAATTACTGACAAACAGCAATCTTCAATAAAAGAAGAAAAAAGCACCTTGGAGAGTGCACTTTTCAAGCCTACGATGTTAAATAAATTCATTAAACACATCTACAGTGGTCATTCAATTTCTGTTTTCAGAAAGCAGCCTCCTGGTTATTTTCCTGTCCTTTTTCAAGTGAAGTGTTTGCCTGTGTACATATAGCGAAGCTTAATGACAAACACCTGTTTCCTCCAGCTGCTTATGGATCTTTGACCTTTAAGGCGGATCAGCTTAGTGCTGAAGTATTTTGAACACAACGCTTTCATTTATTACTTTACAGAGCACGCAGAAACACGACAACGAAAGAACCCACAGTCTCAAACACAGCGTGCATGTATGCAGGTGAGTAGCTTGCTTATCAAAACAGATCTTTATGCATTTGACTAAATTAGCTCATTTCACTGGTTATTTTTTAGTCTCGCTCATTCGATTTGGATTATAAACATTATTTAGGAGCTATGAGTAGAAGGCTCAGTGAACCAGACATCTAGAGTGATTTCTGTCCTGGTTCCTGATTCTCTTATTTGATTATATCAAAAACAGATCTCAGATATAATTCAGCCGTTAAATAATAGTCTTGACTACTTCTCTATTTTGTTTGTTTGTTTTTTGTCTGCAAATTGATTTGTTTCTTTCTTCTCCATCTGCCAAATCTCTCAACTTACTTTTATTCACTCAGTGATTTTTCCCTTTTTTTTTTTACCTCATTAAACCCTTTCATCTAAATTAATCACAGGCTTTCCAAAGAAATCTCAAATCCATTTATTATTTTTTTTTAATCTATTGAAATCTGTGGTCAGGTGAAAGGAATTTATATATAATTTTACAATACAAATATACTGTCAATAAGAAAACCTTTCCCTCTGAGTTACCTGGTTGCTATGTAGTCAATGCGAGAGGTGAGTGTGAGTAACTAATTACTGGAGTGATGCAGCACAACCTGACTGCAGCTGAGAAACGTATACTGACAGCGATGACAAATAACAAGCCATTAAGTAAGTGTCTGGATGTGCCCAGCTTCCATAATGATCCTTATGTAAATGTGGCTTACTGCGTTTAGTGTCTCTGGAATAGAAATAAAAACCAAGTTGAAGTAAAGTTTGGTCCAGACAGTGAAAAGTGTTTTTATGCTGAGACTGCAGATACCCTCCTATAGGTTCTCAACTTCCTTAAAAGATGACAGTAGCTAAGGCGTTATCTCCATCAGTAACTGTAAGTTTCATGCAGCTTGTTGCATTTTCATTATTTTTACCAAGGGGTGAGAAGTTATTCGATCTGTAGGAGGAACTAACACTGTTGGTGTTTGGCTTGCTTGTGATATATGTGTAGGAAAATACTGCATCTCTTTTCAGTGCTGAAGATTCACACACAAGGACATTGTAAAATATAATTATCTGATCCTTAGCAGGTCTTATAATTAAATAAATACAGCCACAGATGAATAATACACATCTTACACCGTACTAAGGTGTCAAAGAGTCTCAAACATTCAGAAGCAGTAAAAAAAAAAGAAAATAAAGTTTCACCACATCATTAAATGGGTTTTTGAATCAACATTAGCAGGAATCGCTTAAATAAGGCTCAGTATTTCAGTGGGGTCAAGTTCTGAACTTTGTCTGAGCTAATTCAATACCTTGATCCTTTTCTTTTCTCAGCTGTTCTGAGTTTTTTTTTTGTTTGTTTGTTTTGTTTTGTTTAGCAGCAGGGTTTTTGTCCTGTTGAAATATCTGATTTCAGCCAAGCTTTAGCTGTCGGATCGGCAGAAGAACCTTGACAATTGGTATGAAGAGTTTGTGCTGATATGGGGAGTCTAGTTTTCACCAAACATGGTCAAACTTATCCACTTTAGCCTTATCAGTCCAAAGGTGCATTGTTCCAGAAATCTTGTGATTTGTTCAAATTCAACTTTACAAATCTAAGTTACTTCTTCCCAGTTTATTTTAGAGAAAAGATGCTTTTCTCATGGGCATTTTTCCAATTTACCCATATTTTACCTCTTTAAAATACTCAAATTTGTGAGAACACTTTTTTTAATGTCTGTGCAATGTCTCTTCAGTAAAGCTCACCTCAACCTTTTTTTTTTGCTTTAGAGTGATGAATCTAAAATGTTTAAAAATATGTCGCTACAGTTCTCTATAATAATTGCTGATATTTTTTCTTTCTTGGTATTGTGTTGGGACATACCTGAATGATCCAGACCAGAAAACAGCCAGTATTTTAGTTTTTAATAGAGGTGGTCATACCTGCTGATGATCAGTTAATTAAAGGGATGGGATTTTTATTATCTGGCTCCTATTTATCCTCTTCATTCTTGTTGAATAAATATAAAAATACTTGGTACACTTCTGCATTTTGGCTTTATTTCAGTTAAATAAAAAATGATACGGGTCATATGTCACATGCTGCTATTCAACTAAGGTCATATTTAGCTCATTTTAAAACCTGATAATGATCAGGTGTTTTTTGTTTTTTGTTTTTTTTTTAATTTTGCGTAAAACAAAAGCACAAATAATTTGGAGTGGTAGCCTAGTGGTTACAGAGGTGGCTTGGGCCTAGAAGACCCAGGCTTAAGTCCCCGGGATGGCAACAGATGTGAACCACTATGGGCCCCTGAGCTGAAGCCCTTAAACCTCCAGCTCCTCCCCAAATGCTGGAAGTAGCAGCCCACTCCTCTTACTGTAACTAGTGATGGGTTAAAAGCAGAGGACTAATTTCTGTGTGTTTTGGGAGATATATTCTGACAAATATTATATTATCATTTCTTTTTCACCTAAGTGAAGTTTGGATATTATATATATCCAGACTGTGTTACATTACTACCTTTATCTGGAATGGATAATGGATTGAAAAAGTACAATTCAATTAAAATTACTTACATGTAATCCTTTACTGGCTGACATATAAAACAATACACAGAAAACTAATTTCTTTCTTTTTTCTCTTTGAATTTAATGGTGTATTTTTATGTTTAGTTTTGAAAGCAGTCACCACGATGAGGTGGAATAAATCTGAATGCTGTTGTTTTGCTGATAGCATGCAGGTTCCCCCTCACGTTTATTACATCTCATCTCATCCGTCTCTGTCCCTTATTTTTTCAAAAGAATCCCCAGAAAGAAGAGAATCACTTTCAGCCACTCACAATAAGTAGAAAATTGATCCAGAATTGATCAGGTGTCAGCTGGCTGATTAACTACTCGGAGATTGTTAGTAGTGACTAGTTTCTAATTAGGCTAACATTCATTCACAGAAGGAACCAAAAATGGTACATTGTGTTCAACCCCCATTATAATATTCATCGATTACCTTTTGTTTCTCTCCTTTCACTTCTCTTATTCAATTTCCTGTTCTCTCCATCCTCATCTCCTCTCTGTAGTCTCATAGGTTTATGGATCAATGATTGTTTTAGAGGGAGAGGAGTTAAGGTGACCTTCCTCACACTGACCAATCCAATAGCCTGCTGGATGTGTACTTCCTACTCTCAGAGTAGGAAGTACACAATCCCTACTCTCAGAGTGCTTCTAGCATACCGTCAGACGTCTTTCTTTCCCACCAGGAGTGTCCAAGATCAAAGAATAGCGTAGCATATCTGCAAGGATGCACTTGGACGTGGATGTGTGGTAACAGGCGTTTTATCTTCAGCCTCAGTGTGCGGTGGGCTAAGCTAAGGATTATCTTGTTGTCATATAGCCAATTAGTAATTTACTCCTAACTAATTTATTCGCTTGTCGGTTGTCTGATTTTATCCACCATCAGGAGCGTGCATATTCAATTTAGCCCTATTTATGTAGTACCAAATCTCAACAAAATGCCATCTCAAGGCACTTCAGCTATACAGTTCAGCTTGCTCCAACTTAGTGCATTCAATACAAAGGCAATAAAATAACAGTAATAATTACTGATTCGCTAAGGAAACCAACAGGCTGCATCAGAACTTTTCTTCGATTCAATCCCCCGTCCTGAGCAAGCACCAAGTGACTGTGGAAAGAAAAAACTCCATTTTAACAGGAAGAAACCTCTGGCAGAACCAGACTCAGGAAGGGCGGCCATCTGCCTTGACTGGTTGGAGGTTGAGTAGACAGGAAAGGCAAGAAAACAACAAAAACAACAGATCAGGAGCACCTGCTGGGAAGAAGGAAATCAGGTTAATATCAACAACAATTATGTCATTAATAGAGTTGGAGTAGAAGAAAAGAGAGTGATGAGAGATGTACTGTGGAAGTTCCCCCAGCAGTCTAGGCGTATAGCAGCATAACTAAAGGATGTTTCAGGGCATACCTAACTGTAAGCTTTATCAAAAAGGAAGGTTTTAAGTTTAATCTTAAAGGTAGAGAAGGTTTCTGCTTCCCAGAGGAGATGGGTCCGATAACTGAAGGCTCTTCCTCCCGTTCTACTTTTAGAAACTCTAGGAACCACAAGTAAACCTGAAGTCTGAGAGCAAAGTGCTCTGCTTGGAAAATGTAACTCACTGGTTTCTAACTGTAGTACTAGAGGCCAAGGTAATGTCATCTGGAGTAACCACATAGCTACACTATGTCCTTGAATGGCTGAGATTAAAAAAAAAAAAAAGAAAATGCAACAACTTCAGTGTTATCTGAATTTAGCTGCTCACACATTTGGTCAGTTTTGTACCAGATGTGGTCCAGGATTAAAAATGACTTTGCAAGGAGAGACGGGGAGACACATGAGCTCAAGATGGCAAAATTATACCGCCTGACAGATCCAATCATCCTAAAGCAGCACTAGGACGCATTTTGTATGATAAAGAACACACAATGTGTCTTGTACAAATCCCCCTTGTCTTTATTGATTTTTTTTTATGCATGTAAAATATCTGAGAGACGAAACTGCTTCTGATTATCCTGAAATCCTATCTTTGTAGTGCAGGCTTTTTAAAAATTTCATAACTTAACTGCTGTATTTGCTTCATGATGGCTTGTACTCACAGATTAAACAAAGAATGATCAACTTCCTCTTTAGAAGTTGCTTTAGAAAAAAGGCGCTAAGACATGCTGCATGAGAAAAATAACGTATATGTCTACAAGACATCAACAAACATATTCTAGTAAATCTCAGCCAGAATGAAATAATGCATCTGTGAATCAGCATAACATGATTACTCCATTAATGACTAGTCTGACTGAGATCACTCCTCACCCAGTCCAAAGGTTTGCCCTGAAAGGAAAATAGATAATAAATGGGCACTTGCTAAGTAATGATAATGTTGCTCCAGTGGTTATTCTTGACATCGGATGTTCGGTAAAACATTAACCGTTTAGTACTATGATAATAAAATGTCGTCGCTGTGTTTACAGCTTGGCCTACAGCTTCAAAAATATCTTTAATTTTAAGTGCATTGAGCTCTACAAGGCACTGTATTAAATAACTTCTTAAGCTAGATTTACGAGCACAGTGGAACTTCTGAGCTCCAAGTAAAGATCCTATCATTCTGCTCATGAATATTGTACTTTAGTCAGAAACCTCTTACATCTAGTCAGGGGGAAAAAATCAGTAAATCCAACTGCAATGACAATATGATCTTGTGACAGCTTCAGTAACCATCTCTGTTTTCTTGACTGTAATAGTGAATGTCTCAGTGCTTTTTAGACCATTTATTATCCCAAACAATTCATCAAATGATCAAGGGACTGTCTGCTCTAATATGGCAGCTTCTCTCTGTCTGTTTCACTGCTGCTAACTCGGTTTCTCTCATTTCTATGGCAGCGATGGGTTCTGATTGGCTCATGGCTGCAGGGCAGAGTAAATTATTAAGGCCTGCTCTTCATTTGACCATAAATGCTCTCTCTCCTTCTCTCTTTCCATCTCTCAGTCCCCCGTGTTTTTCACTTCCTGTCCTCCCTCAACACTCTGGCCATTTAGGAAGAGACTGAACAGGAAAAGAACAGCACAGCAGCACATGGTGTGGGGGAAAAAACACACAGAGAGGGAAATAACACAGAGACAAATGAGGTTTCCGGCGATGAACGAAAAAAGGGGAATAAATGGCAGGAGGGAAATTGGAAAAAGAGCTATGGAGCATCGATGAGTGCAAGAAAGGAGGAGTGAAAAGGGGAGAGCATTGAAATGGAAAGCATGCTCAGGTACTTTGCAATCCTCCACACCTGCCACCTGCCCTGCACGGAAACCTGAGTGCATCAGTGAAGACACACACCTTTGCACACACTAGACCACTGTGTGTGCGTGTGTGTGTCTGCGTGTGTGTGTGTGTGTGTATGTGCACGCAGCACGTGAATCTGCTTGTAAACTAAATCAAAAAGGCTGCTGTCTGTCATTAAAAAGCTATTAAACTGCCAAAAGGCTGAGGGCATGAGAGGAGGAAAGATGGAGGGGAGGAGATGCTTTTAGAGACAGAGAGCTGAAAGAAAAACATAACGTTTTCATTTCTATCAATTATTCAGGATGTGTATCATTTCCTATTGTATGCAGCTGCGAAGTTCATGCATCAACTACTTTAAAAGCATCAAACAACTTGACACGTCCTGTGTATGCACACAAACACACGATGGGGAGGAGTGGAAATTGTTTGTAACATTCTGCAGGCAGATATGCTATTTATGTAAATGTGGACTTTTTCCCTGGGAAACTCTGACTAGAGAACCAGGAGGTTGCTCAAAAGTTTATTTTATCTGTTGCCTGTGTGTTTTGCATAATTCTACATTGCTGTTCAGTAAAACATAATATGTTCATCTGTTATGCTTTTGGTTGATATGTTAATCTTCTGACTCTGTTCTGATAACTATACAAGAACACTAGCTCTAATCAATGTTTTCATCAAGTACAATATTTTGTTGTTTTTGTTTTTGTGAGATGCGACTTGAAGTGATAGCTGTTACCTGTAGATCAAAGCAGCGCTGTTCAGCACTTTTTCTTTCATAATTTTAGTACTATGTTACACATATTTGATCACTTTCACACATCTTTCTGTTATTAATTCACTGTGCACCAAACTGTGCACCAAAGTGAGCAGCTATCTGGTAAACATACTGGAGTTTTTTGCAGCTAAAGAGCCAAATGTCTCCCTCCAGAATCTGTCAAGTCCGTGATGTGGTGTAAAATTATACATTTTGTGTTTTTGGCATCGCTGTACACAAATATATTATCTTGCGTACTTTTGTGGCCACATTCAGTGCCTCTGAAAATGCTGCTACAAAGGAATTTCAGCTAGTACTGTATATCATTACCTCATTTTCTCATTGTTGTAGATCAATGGTTATGCACGGTGTGCCTGTATTTTGCACAAGTCTAAGCTACTACAGCCACGCGAGCCCGGTTCAGGTTACTCTGATGTTCTGTGTGGGAGACAGGAGTGGAAGTCCCTGTGGAAAAGCTTAGCAGTCAGCTGTGTGCTGCACTTTAACGGAGGCTTTACAAGGTTGGTTTTACAAGGAAAAAAAACCCCTAGTTGGTTGCTTTTGCAAATGTACATTTGGTGAACTTAAGCCATCTGTTAACCCAGTCAGACCTAAGGGTTTTCTTTTAAAAGTGTCCTGTAAAACCTCATCTGCCTCTGAATAAACCAGACAAATTTAAGGAAAAAAATCATTAAAGAGGGTTTTATTGTAGCTTACCTTTGCCTTTATCTATCTATCTATCTATCTATCTATCTATCTATCTATCTATCTATCTATCTATCTATCTATCTATCTATCT
>JAOWBL010000001.1:5633942-5648429 GCA_028564865.1 Zenarchopterus dispar
TATGTATGTATATATATATATATATATATATATATGTATGTATGTATATATATATATATATATATGTATGTATGTATGTATATATGTATATCTATAAGTATGTATGTATAGGGAAATAGAGTTCTGATGATATTCATTTACCATTAGTGTAATATGTTTTTCAAAAAGCTTTTTCTGTTCTACTCGACTTGTGGGAAGTTATTTATTTGTTTGATTATTCATTTAATATTTATTCATTTATTCAGCTAAAATAAGTAGGTATGAGGTCATAAGGCATAAGCTCCAAGAAAGTATGGATGATTACAAATGAATGAAAGAAAACTAGGAGAAATTAGATGAAATAATTAAACCATAAGACATCTAAAAAGAAAAAATGTCACATTTTTCCAGTCAACAGAGATTTTACCTGTTTTAATACAAATTCATTATTACCTTTTCAAAATGCACACCTGGTGTTCTTTCTTATTTCAAACTATATAACTTTTTATTATTACTAGTACATGTCTCTAGTACGTTAACTACAAAAGCAAAATAACAATACTCTAATCAACAAAGAGCATCGTAGTAAACTTGGTGTTAAGGCAAAAGGAAAAGTTCTTGAGCTACTTTGTAGTTTATGTTCACAGTTAAATCACTAAACCCATAGAGCTCACAGGGTGTGCTATGCCAACTATTTCGTGGCCACATAATATGACACAAAGTAATAATTCGTGGCCATAAACTATTAGTTTGATGGGTAAATAATAATAATAATCTGAGGCCACGAAATACTAATTTGAGGCCACAAATGTATTAAATTTGCAATAATGAAATACTAATTTTAGGGTAAAAAAAATACCAGTTTGAGGCCTCAAAATATCAATTTTGTGGCCATGAAATGTTAATTTGAGTCCAGAAAATATTAATATCAGGTCACAATTTTTCAATTTTTATGTCATGTCTGGGCCTCCGTAAACTTTTAATACTGTTTTTTTTTTTTTTTAAAGACAAATACTTAAAAACTAAAAATAATGTATCAATAAAACAAAATAAACACTAGACTCCAAAGCTATTGCTTATGCTTTAAATAGCAGGCGCCTCATTGGCCACTTACTGTTGCCATGACATCGGCGCAGCAGACGCTTCGAGTGAAGCATTGTGGGAAAAGCACAACATTTGTCTCGAAGATGTTAAGAAGAAAAGATATCGAGTCAAACTTTAAGTGAATAAAAGACTTCAGTATGAAGGTTGGTAGCAATGAAAAGACAGAAAATACCATGTTTTTGTAGATTTACGACTTGTATGTTCACTTTTATCGCATGTTTCACCGAGCTAGCAGTTTACTGGCTAACTGCTGGTAACTCCGGGCTATCATTTTAATTTGCATCGTGTTTACATTATGTTTAGATAATATTTAGATCGTGTTAAGACAAAAAGAACTCTATTGGTTGATGTTGTGTGGACTGACGCCATCCATCAAACTGCATATCTACATGTATTGCCGTAGATTGTGCAGTGTATATATGAAATACTCAATTTTTTAAACGTCAGACAACCGAACCTGTTGTAATTAACTTTGTCGTGCAATTCCCAAATTATAAGATTTATAAGATCTGCCTGGCATGGATCTTTTTAACTGTTGTTGTTTTAAGAAGCCTTGTTGTTTCAGGAGATGTATCACACATTCATACAAAATAATAGATAAAAATGCATCAAATAAGATAATGCACTGTATAAGCTCTGGATTACATTCTGTAAAAGTTAGATATTCTACAAATGTCTCTCATATTTATATCAAAACAGTAAACCAAGAAACCTTTCCAAGGAGGAAAAAAATGCATGAAATAATACCAACCAATCAAAGCCCAAAGCAAACAGTTCAAATAATGTGATTGAAGTATTTATATGGTAGTGGGGTACGGCGTTACATGTTTAGGTGAATATCTTTGGCAAAAACAAACTCCCATGAGTTTAATAATCATTGGTCAAGGTTTTAACTGTCTGTGAAAAGAAACTCGAGTTCAGTGAGTGATTGGTGTTTGTAAATGTAGCATGGCAACACAGTTAACGTCTTGTGTTGTGGACATCCTTTATTTTGTGCAACTTGTGTTGTATGAGTGTAACGTCTGCAGGGTTGACAGTCCTTTTCTAGTGAAGTGAATGGTTTGCAGAGTGAGAGACACTGGTACCATACAAGGTGGTTAGGTTCTCAGTCAGGATGCTCTCTTTTAAACCTTGGTAGAAACATTTTAGGAAATTTACCTTTAACTCATATTTTATAGTGTGATTTTCATCATTTTATTTCACCATAAGCGTTTGCCAGGCAATGCTTTCACATGTTTTGCGGTTGAAACTAATTCACTGAGGAATTGCTTAAACTTGAGTTAGCTGAAGCCACTCCACAAGGCTTTAAAATAGGCCTTTAGAGGTTACTGTCAGGACTACAACACATTCAGTTAAATTACTTCAAATTAGTATCGGTTATCAGTAAAGTTTAGAAACTAACAAGATAGGAGAAAAAGTGTTCACAGCTGAATTAAGAGTAGCTGTGATACTTTTGCTTTTAAATGCTGCCAAAAACATCACAAATTGTAGCATCCAAAATCGCCTAACAGTGAATTTCACGCAGGTCTTGTTGACGTTCTCTCTTTTTCTTAATGGGTCAAAAGACAACTTCAGGGATGTCGCTTGAATACTTTTCTAACAGTTTAAATAATTCTCCAGCACCACACATAATCAACACTTACCATCATCTATCTATGTGACAAGTATGGTAATAGATATTTTATCAATATTTTCCTGAGACAATTAGGCTTCTTAAAACTTTACAGGGGTAGCATGGTGGCTTAGTAGTTAGCACTGTTGCCTCGCAGCAAGAAGATGGATGGAAAACTTTACAGTGCACGTAAAATATGAACTGTATAAAATAATATATTTTATTAATATTTTTATAAATAAAATGTATAAATATATTTATATTAATATTTAATGTTATTAATACAAATTAAATGTAATATGAAATGTGTGATTTGAGACCCCTCAATTACATTGGAGATTGAATGATGATCTTTATTTTAACAGAGTGTTTTTGTCCTTGCTGACAAAGCCTGGGCAGGTTCGAACCTGCTGTTTAAGTGGCAGAAAAGCCTTGGTAATTACATTGCTGTTGCTGGGTGAGTTGTAGTTAAAATTTTAAAAAAATCTTTAAAACTAAGTAATAAACTACTCCTTTTAATTCAAGCTTAACATCAGCACTTTATTTATACAGACAGGACAACACAGTGAAAATATTTGACCGTCATGGACACAAATGGACTGAGCTCACCCTTCCAGGGTAAGTGTAGGAATATCTTTAGAGTCCCTTTATGGCTCATTTTTCCAAATGTTTTCCTGCTCATTTCAATTCCTCTCACTCAGCTTTTCTCACTTTCTCTACTTTCTCCCACTCCTGTCAGACACTGCGTGGGGATGGACTGGGATAAAAACGGTGACATTCTAGCAGTAATAGCTTCAAAGTCCAACTCCATCTTTCTCTGGGACGCAAGCGTCAATAAAACGACCCAAATAGACAGCGGCCTAAGGTATGACAATCCTGCTTCCTCTTTTCAAAGTGGGACAAGTTGGCTCTGGTCAAAATTTTAAAAATCTGTCTTCTAATACAGATACAATTTTAATAGCTCATATTAGTGAATGTATTTCTGTTCAAATTTCTAATACTTTACCTTTTTTCCCCTTGCTTTTGGGCTTAGCAAAGATCAGATGTCATTCATCTTGTGGTCAAAGTCTGGTCCTCTGTTGGCTGTCGGGACGGCTAAAGGAAACCTGTTGATCTACAATCAGCAAACTTCACGCAAGATCCCAGTACTGGGTAAAACCCACATGCTCAACATGCTCTTTGATAGTTCGCTAGTCTTTAGTCACTTTTATTGTATCGTGTCAAGTGTACCTCTCTACCCACACTTGGTAGGTAAACACACCAAGAAAATCACCTGTGGGTGCTGGAGTTCGAAAAATTTACTGGCTCTGGGAAGTGACGACAACACTCTGAGCATCAGCAATCATGAGGGAGACACCATCAGACAGGTAGCCACTCTAATAGAAAGCATGTGTGTATGGAAGTAAAGATGTTTCCACCACTGACTAAAGTTTTTACTTGTTTGATGATGCCTGTATTGCCCTTTTGTTCATCTAGTGTATTTTCAAATTTAAAAAAGCTTTTGTTAAGAAAAAAATAAATAAAAACAAGGATCCAGTTAGCATTTCTGAGTTTCTTTACTTTTTTTTTAAATTTTTTAGACATTGCTGCGTGGCGAGCTTTCAGACATGTGCTTTTCCTTCATGAAGACAGATGAAAGATCCTCTGAAGGGGAGAACACCGTAAGTGTGCAACTTCCTATATTTTTCCAAGTATTATATGTTAAGAACATTAAGAACATCTTCATTCCTTTTTCTCTCAGTATATCCCCCCTTTGCACCTACATACTGTTGTATTCTGGCCTTCCTCTGATCAAAGCAGTGTTGCTTCCCAAAGCATAGGCCTGATTTTAGGTGTTATATCAGGTACAGTGCATGTGGATGGTATCAGGTATGGAGGATGATCAAGTACCACAGTGCAACTGTTGGCCAAAAGAGCCCTGAGCTTACTAAAATGTTCATCTGAAAAATTAAACCCATTTCCTGCTGCTGAGCCATCTTTATTCAACAACACAATACTGTAGCCAAGTGAACAACGTTAAAACGCTGAAAAAAAAAAAAAAAGTCTTTATGTCTTTGCTTAGGACTGTCTAGAACAGGCTCCCAATTGAAATAATGCAATTTGATGAGTTAGATCAAAAGTTTAATTTTATTATTTACATGTAATATCACAGTATGGGTTCAAAAAATAACAAACTCTGACCTTTCAGGTTAGTGTGTCTGTGGACAAGAAGTCACTGATTTTTTTCAACATCAATGACCCCGAAAACCCAATAAAGCTGTCGTTTCAGCGGCGCTATGGAAATATTGTGTCCTACCACTGGTATTGTACCCGCTCCTACACTCACACACACTACTCTACACTGGTACTGAGCTCTGAGCTAAAATTTGTTTCGTCTCTTTCTCTGTGACTGTTCAGGTATGGTGATGGATATGTACTCATTGGCTTCTCCAACGGCTACTTTGTGGTTATTTCCACACACATCAGGGAGATAGGGTTTGAGATCTACCAGACTCGCAATCATGAAGATTGTCTCAACAGTGTGGCCTACTCTCCAGCACTAAACAAAGCTGCTTCTTGTGGCGACAGCAGGTACATATGGACCTTCATGGAGTCCCACCTTTTATTCTGGTAAGGGTCAAAAATAAGGAAAACGTCTTACTTTTGTTCCAGCATAAAGATCCACGAGCTGTCTGAATCCAAAGGTATCAGCAACGTAGTTAAGATGGATGATGAAATTAAAGGTAACATGTCTGTACTCTTTTTCATCAAGAGTCATCTTGGTATGCTGTCTCGAACATGTCACCCATGTCTTTGTCTCTCCTCCTGCAGGTCTGGATCAGCTTAGCTGGACGGATGATGGTCAGCTATTAGCGGTTTCCACACAGAAAGGCATGCTTCACGTGTTCTTGTTTAAGCTGCCCATCCTGGGGGACAGTTTTGCTACGCGGCTGGCCTACCTCACCTCCCTGCTCGAGGTCACTGTCTCCAACCATGTGGAGGGGGTGAGAGCACACAAATGCACCCAAAAACAAGTATAACATTAAAAAAACTCATTTAAATATCGAAAATTAGTCTTAGACAAGCAAAGAGAGACGACAGCTGTGGGACACAAAGTTCGTAACACGCTCTGCTGAGGCCACACAGTCCTTTAGGTTAACTTTTAACATTTTAAGAGTTTCTGCTGTTATTGCAAATATCCTGATTTGTGTCAGTAGCTATGAGGTTAAAAACGCATAAACCTTGTCCAGAGACAAGATGCCCTTTCATTTGAGCCAAGTTTTTTTTTTTTTTTAATTGATTGTGATAGCAACTACTGTAGAGAGAGCAGGGCTATCGATGAATTTCTGCATTATTTAGGTGGATGTGCAACTGGCTCATCTTAGTCTGTTTGACAGCCGAGTTCCTAAACAGAGATTATAAAGCAGTGAACTGTTGCAACCTCTAAAAAGGGAGAGATTTACATCATATATAAGATGAATTGTTAAATATTTGGAGGGGATCCCAGCTCTTTGCCAGGACCAAAGAAAAATTGTGGTTCCATGGCCAGTAAAAGTTCAGACTCGGGAGGAGTCCCATCAGTTTCTGTCTCTCTTTAGACACAAAAATTCGACTCCACAACAAAAGATCTTTCCTTTTTTTTCTTATTCTTCTTTTCTTAGGACATGCATCTCAAGTTTCATGAGCATGTTGGTTTTCCTTTGTATAAATATTGGCCTTTAAATAAAAATATTTGCATATATCCTTGGAGTTGATCATCTAGAATTGTGTAACCAATCAAGTTGAAGAAAAGTGTAGGATTCTGTTTTAACTCTTAGTATATTTTTTATATCAGCAGTGTGGTCCCAGTTGACTCTGTAGCCATAAAATGAACTGAACAGGCTTTTTTGTACTTTACTGTTTGTTTAAAGTGGTTATTTCTGTTTTAAGGTAAGCAGCATTGTCCTAACAGTTTTTAGATTGACCCCAGAGAAACTAACTGCTGAAAATGTTAAATAAGGAGAGGAGAAACGCTCAACTCATGTCAAAACAACTAGGTCGCAGTTATTTAAAGATTTTCTATGAGTCTATAACGTAAACACATCCAGCTATGTATGGAAAAAAGAAACCCATCTACATGAATGTCATGTTTGATACGTAATACATTAAAATCATATTTACTCATCAAAGTGCAAGGGGTGATTACTATTACTATAAAGTTTGAGTTTTTTCATCATACAAAGCTTTGATTCACTTCTGACATGCAGTTTGTAAGACACGGTCACCAAAGTTTTGTGGTGATTAGTGTCATTATTAAAGTTTTTTTTTTAAATCACTTTGTGTTATAGGAGAGTCCTGTGGCCATAGAGGTAGAAGTGGAGCCCACGTTCATTGCTTTGGGACCTTATCATCTGGCCGTGGGGATGAACAACAGAGCCTGGTTTTACGCCCTGATAGACCACAAACCTGGTATGTTTATATATCTTCCGTCTGAAACAATTATATGTGTTGGTTGTGTCTTTATTAAAAGAGTTGTGTTTGAGTGAAAGTCTTCACTTCACGTCACTGAGATGTTATCATCTGTCACTCAGGTTTCAAAAAGCTGAAGGACATCGAGTATCTGGGGACAATAGCCAGCATGTGCCTGAACTCGGACTATGCTGCAGCGCTGTTCGAAGGAAAAGTGCAGCTGCATGTGGTGAGTCGCTTGTTTTTTCTTGTTTTGCCTCTCTCCTTATTAACCATTGGACTGTGACAGAACAAGCGTTCGTCACTTCAGCGTGAATGAGCTACACGTTTGTGTTGTGTGTCAGATTGAACACAGCGATCAGGAGGAGAGGAAGCAAATGAAGCTTTTTCCAGATGATGACAGCAAAGGCCGGATCCTCTGCCACGCCCTCAGCGCTGATTTCCTCTACTACGGCACTGACGTAAGGTTCAGCTCATCGCCATCTCAATCAGCCACACTGTTATTCTGTTTCTATTATTCTATGTTTCTAAATATTTTTTCCTCAGTTGGGCAACGTGGTGTGTGTTCTGGTGGAGGATTGGGAGATGGTGAGCAGCTACAGCCATTCAGTCGGTGTGAGGAAAGTGTTTCCTGACCTGAACGGCACAGCGCTGGTGTTCATCGATGACAAAAACAGCGGCTTCCTGTACTCCCCTGCAAATGTCAGTGCACATTTGTGTCACTCTTTTCTCACTCCGTGCTGGCAAATGAAAAGTTCTTGTAATTATCTATATTGTGGTAAAATATCACATGGTAATATCCATGAAATTAGAGTTTCAAACAAGAGTTTTTCAGATGAATTATCCTAAATGTAGTGTAACAATGTTAATTTGTATTAGGAGAAAACTAAATAATGTGTGTTTGTTTGTATCCAGGCAACAGTCTCCTGCTTAGAGCTTCCCAATTTCCCCCCGGCCATCACAGGGGTGCTGTGGGACACCTGGCATGCAGACAAAGGAGTGTTTGTGGCTTACGACGATGATAAGGTTTACACCTACGCCTTCCATAAAACGACAATATACGGTAGGGAGACCCACGTCGTCTTTCAGTGCCGATTCTTGATTTTTAAGGTTTTTAAAAGTGAAATGACAGTACTGTGAAGGCTGTCTCCCTTCTTTTCTTGGTTTATTTTAAACTTAATTTTCCTCTCTGCCACTCCGTGTAGGCCCACAGGTGGTGTTGGTGGGCAGCACCGCTCTCCTCTTTTCCCAGAAACCTTTGCTCCTGTACAATGGCGAGCTGACCTGTCAGACAACAAGTGGTAAAACCAATGACGTGGCTCTGTGCACGCACTCGTTCCTCAGCTACTCGTTCCCCAAGAACTCAAGTGACACATCGACCAGTTCACCGCCAGAGTTCAAAAAGCAGCTCACCGAGGCTCTCGTAGTCAAAAGGTCAGTTATGTGGTTATTATTATACTGTGTCTACTTCTCCTGTAAAAGTTTAAAAAACTTCTTCTTTTGTTTTATTTTTTTCATAAGTTTTTTAAGAATAAATAATGATCTGTGACCTTACACTCAGTCAATTCCATTTTGCTTTCATGAGCTTCTGTATCTAGTGGATAAAGTTATTTTATAGGAGACATTACGCAAAAAAAAAAAATCTTTCTATTTTCTTGAGAAAAACTATTTAGGTGTCTGAAATCACTACAAATTCAAAAAAATTTCAATATTTCTCTTTTTAAGAAGGAAATAAATAATACACAAAGCTACTTTTGTTTTTAAAAAAAACCTAGAGAGATTTCTTCCTTTAGATCTTATTCCTGAATAACATGGCTAAAGTTATAAAAGAGTCTATATATACCCCAAAACAAAATAATCCAAACATATGCAGGTGTCACTGAAAACCATATGCAGTTTAAGTATCAAAATCACTGTTTTTTAGTTTAATAGGGAACTGGATCTCTTTTTGGGGGGAATTCTGATTTTTCCTGCTCATCCACCACAACTTCCTCCCCACATGTGACTTATGAGTTTTGTCTGTCCGAACCATCCCGCCTGACTTACACTTCAGTACATGGTACATTTCTGCTGTCACACTCAAACCGTATATAAATGTCATTCACGTATTCCTCTCTAGGTTTCATGAGGCGTGGAATTTGTGCAAGTCTGCAGGCAGCGATGCAGACTGGGCTGAGTTAGGCCGAGCCTGTCTGATCCACGTGGAGATTGAGCTTGCCATCCAGGTCTACCGCATGAGCAGAAACGTGGGTATGGTCATGTCACTGCAGAAAATCCAGGTACATATCATGTCCGAATGTCACTCTGTTACAAGACAATAGCTCTTTATGTTCTAACAAAATTTACTTAATAGTTCTCTATATTTTAATCTTTCCAGGATATAGAAGACAAGAATTTACTAGCAGGACATTTGGCCATGTTTCTGGATGACTACAACCTGGCCCAGGACCTTTATCTTTCATCAAGTTGCCCAATAGCTGCTCTGGAGGTGCGTACGTGTGACAAGCAGCCTGGTATCACCTGAAATAATGTCAAAGATCAAGATCAAATTTAATTACATAGCACATTGAAAAACAGCTGACGCTGACCAAAGTGCTTTACAGGTATGAATAATGCACATCAGTACCGAGCAAAAAAGACAATAAAAATATCTAATGGCAGGATCTCCAAGCTCGAACCTAATTGAAAGCCAGCGAGTTTTAAAGAATTCAAATATGGTGATGCAAACCCACTTAAAACCCTTAAAAAGAAACGATAAAATCTTAAAATCTGTTTTAAGATGGACAGGAACTGGGATAATATGCCCACATTTTCTTGTCCCAGTTGAGAGCTGAGCAGCAGCTTTTTGCTATAACAAAAAGACGACAAAGAGACAATAGTTTCAAACCCACATGCAAAGAAGTCCAAATGTGTGGTTATAAATGCATGTAAGACTCTTTTAAATTCATTATAAGTATGGCTTAACTTTAGTTAACAGTCGTAACTGGAGGAAGCTAGTACCGACGATATGACTAATCTATTTATCAAGTTTAAATCTGTTTTGTTTTTTGAAACACTTAACAGTTGATTTTACACACAAATGACCCTAAAGGACCAAGATTGGCACCACAGTTTTACATCTGAGCTGAGTGACAGAAAACAAAGAAAAACAGTTTCAGTCTTATTTTTATTGAGATACAGACAGTTCATCGAAGACCACAGTGAATCACAACCTCTAGATTTAAATGTAAAAAAAAAAAACACATATGTACAGAAAATTTTCTTTCAATTAGATAAGATTTGAACCAAACAAGGGCTTGTCAAGTCGGGTTAAAAGAGTTGATTTATTAACTGTATCAAAAAAAGCAGCGGTCAGATTTTTAAAAAAACTCAAACAGTTAATCACAGTTGAAAACTTGTTGAAAACTCTTTAAAAGGGCAGTTTCAGTACTGTGGTGAGTTTTAAAATCAGACAGATGGATACTAAACTTATCTAAAAAAAAAAAGTTTGAAATTAGTTAAAAACTTGAAGACCTTTGATAAAAAGGTGAATTTAGACATGGACTGAAAGTCTAGATTCTTCTTTTTTTTTTAATTAAGAAAAGAAGTTAAAGGTTTAACCCAGCTGTGTTGACAATATCTTTAAACAGATGAGCAGGATTGGTGTCCAGATGTGTAGACAGACAGATAGATAGATCAAAACTTTTATTGATAGAAAGAAAAAAAAAAAAAAAACTTTATTGATCCAACAGCGGGACAATTCACTGGCCACAACAGCTCAAAAACAATATAAAAATCCAAAGAATCAAATCAAATACTACACACAAAAATCTGCTATATACCAAAAAAAAGATAAAATAATGATATGGCCTATATAGATAATATATGGTATAAATATAGTGTGGGGGTTTGTGACATTACTGCACATCTAAAAAGTGACATAAGGAAACAAAACAAAACAAAAAAAAAGTCCAGGATACAAGTAAACTGCACTGTAATTATCTGGAAAAGAGTGTATGAGATGTGTGAAATCTGACGCAATGAAATTTTGTGTCTATTTTTTTGAATTAGATGAGAAGAGAGTTACTCCACTGGGACAGCGCTCTGATGCTGGCCAAGAGACTTGCAGAGGACCAGATTCCCTTTATATCTAAAGAGTATGCAGTCCATCTGGAGTTTATGTAAGTGTATATGCACATCTCACACATTGTACCATTCAGATAAATTGATTTACCTGAAATGATGATAAATCTCTTTTTGCCTCTTTGTAGTGGAGATTATGTTAATGCGCTGGCACACTATGAAAAAGGCATTACTCACAATAATAAAGTAGGTGCACTCTCATTTTTCAGCTGCTTCAGTTGGCATTTCAGACTTTTTATCATATTCTCGCTAAACGTACAGTGGTAATATTATGCTCCACGGTTGAAAAGGTTGATCGTATAATAATCTCAGCTCTGCTCTCACCGTGACCGTCCTCCTGTGCAGTTTCAAGAGCACGATGAGGCGTGCCAAGCCGGAGTGGCCAGAATGTCCATCAGGATGGGCGACATTCGCAGAGGAGCCGCTCAGGCCATTCAGCACCCAAGTAGAGTCCTCAAAAAGGAATGTGGAGCCATACTGGAGAGCATGAAGGTAGGTTCGTATGAAAAAAGACGGGGGTTGTGTCTAGATCATGTGATCGGTTCCCACAGTAAACATGTTTGTGATGGGTTTATGGTTTTAACCTCACACTTTCATATTTAACACATTACAACCTGTGATTTAAATATACACAGATAGTCCAAATTGGTGACTTAGGATTAAAATATTCTGATGAATTCTTAAAAAGAAAAAACAAAAAGTACAGTTTATGCACAAGTATTTACTCCCTTTCGTGCTTTGAAGTCCTAAACTAAGATTTAGTGCTCCTAACAACTATCGGTAATTTAAGTGTCACATGACTTCACTGCAACAACATTTGTTGTAAAAAAAGCTCCAGGGTTGGCAGCACCACTAAACAAGACCAAAAAAAAGACCTCAGACAGATCAGAAGTTCTGGAGAAAGGAAAAATTAGTGAGTAATTATTAATCAGAGACGTAACTGTGTGAAGGAGCATCAAAGGGCCACATCAGGAAGTTTGCCCGCTTTAAGTCACAGATGGAAGAAATATAGTCAGGTAAACATTTTTGGATTTCACCAAAATCCACTGGAGACTCATCAGACACGTAGAAGAGGTACTTTGGTCAGATGAGGCTAGAAACTCAATAAAAACCCCATATCTGACACGAGTAAGAATAGCTTTGTCACAGTGAAGTGGTGGCAGGATCATACTGTGACGATTTTTTTTTTTTTGGTTTTTTGTTTTGAAAGAGCCTGGAAAATTGTCCAAAACTGAAGAACTGATGTATAACACTAAATACAGGGAAGACTCACCTTTAACTGAAGAGTTAAACGTAACAACAAAACACGAGAAATGTCAAAGCACATGAATATTCTTAAGGCACCATATGTTCATCTTTTTTTTTATCTGAGGTGCTTCCACATGTTTGAAAATGTTGATTTTAGAGTTCATTTTGATCATATTTTGATTTATGTTTTTTTTCTTTTCATGACAGCAATTCTCTGAAGCTGCTCAGCTATATGAAAAAGGCCAGTATTACGATAAAGCTGCATCCGTTTACATTCGCTGCAAGAACTGGTGAGACGAATTTCAGCAAACGTTAACGTTTATTACTTCTTATAATTATTATTTGTTTATTATATTGATTGAACTCATCTTGTTTTCACGCTGTTCTCAGGACAAAGGTAGGAGAGTTGCTCCCAAACGTCTCCTCTCCGAAGATTCACCTGCAGTACGCCAAGGCCAAAGAGGCTGACGGCAAGTAGGTTCTCGGTTTCTGCTTCTTCCCCTTTCAAAGATAGGTTCACCATTTAAAAACAGAACTGATGTAATAAAGAGTTTGTGCATCAGGTATAAGGAGGCAGCGCAGGCCTACGAGAATGCAAAAGACTGGGACAACGTGATCCGTGTCCTGCTGGACCACCTGAACAACCCAGAGGAAGCCGTTCATATCGTCAGGGAGACGCAGAGCATTGATGGAGCAAAGATGGTAGCCAGGTGGGACAAAATTAACTTTAGATGGACTTTTAGATTAATTATTTTAAATGAATGCCTGAATTCACCCCCTCATTATATGTACATATAAATAAACATATATTTTCTTGCTGGATAGAAACGGTTACATCAGGTAGTTAAGTGAATATTGAGAATTATGTGAACTGCTCCTGATTGAGTTTAAGTTGATTTACATTTCTATAATGTGTGCGCCCAAGGTTCTTTCTGCGGTTGAGCGACTACGGTTCGGCCATCCACTTCCTGGTTCTGTCTCAGTGCAATGATGAAGCGTTCCAGCTGGCGCAGCAGCACGGGCAGATGGAGGTCTACGCAGACATCATTGGTCAGTCTGTGTGTGAATCTGGGTATCCAGAGCAGCAGGTGGATTTAAAACTAACCTCTGTTTGGGTCACCCTTCATTTCATTTAGCTAATGGCCTCTGCTGTTTTTTAAAGAACAATTCTAATTAAATGGACAATAAAATTTGGTAATAATTGTCTATAATTTCTTGGCTCACAGAGTTTGTGTTCTGCAGGCTCTGAAGCAACCCAGGAGGACTACCAGAGCATCGCTCTCTACTTCGAGGGAGAGAAGAAACACCTGCAGGCTGGCAAGTTCTTTCAAAAGTGTGGACAGTACGCCAGGGTAGGAGCCGCCGCTTCTCTTATTTACTCGCCAGTCATCTCTATGATTTGTATCATTTATGCTGCTTCGTTGACTCTCCGACTTCCTCTCAGGCTCTGAAGCTCTTTCTTAAGTGTCCCAACACGGACGACCACACGGCAATCGAGATGGCTATTGAGACGGTGAGAGCCATGTTTTATAAGATGAGTTAATGTGTGCAAGACAATCCTGGCATTCAGTTGAATGTGTTTTTATGTGTATGTCTGTTCTAGGTGGGCCAGGCCAAGGACAGCGTTTTGACCAATCAGCTGATAGATTACCTGATGGGGGAAAGTGATGGTATACCCAAGGTAATCAATACTCAGGAGACTTTTAGGTTGAACTCAGGAACTGTGACTGTCCTTGATAAAAGAATTGTATTTGTTTTAATTTTAAATTGTTGTATTTTAAAGCTGCAATGTTTGCTGTTATGATAAGATAAGATGTTCCCTTATTTATCCCAGAGTGGGGAAATTCACATTGTTGCAGCAGTACACACACAGAAGAAACAGAACTTATGCACTAGTACACAGTACACATATACATAGCGTTTTATTTATATATATATATATATATATATATATATATATATATATATATATATATATATATATATATATATAT
>JAOWBL010000001.1:5684974-5701973 GCA_028564865.1 Zenarchopterus dispar
TTAATGCACACACACATACACACACATACATTCATATATATATATATACACACACACATATATGTATTTATACACACATATATATACACACACACACACATATATATATATATATATACATATATGTGTATATATAAATATATATATATATATATATATATATATATACACATATACATATATACATATATATATATATATATATGGCATTTCACTGGAACATATTTCATGAAGGACCATTAGAGGATAATTGCGCTTAAGTAGACATACCATAAACAAATACCTTCTTATGTTTCACTGTGTTTAAGTTGTAAATACCAAATTCCTGTCCTTGTAGAAACTTGTTTGAAGTAAATTGTTTTACCTTTGAGCCAAATATAGGGTTGTTGTTTTTTTAATGAAAAAGCAGTTCAACTCAAAGCACTAAAAAAGAAAACATGTATTCAGGATTTGTTTTACAAATCAAAAGTACCTTTACTGACTGTGATAGTTATACAAAATACATAAAAGTGGACTATAAATTTTCATTCTGCTGCAAATACAATAAAAATATGAAACACTATTCAGAAATACTTTATTCAGTACAATAAAGCTCATGGTGGCGAGTGCTTTTATTTAAAAGTCTCCTGACTTTTTATATTAATTGTTTGTTTGGAAAAGGTTCTCAGGCACAGAAGAAAATTGGAAGAAAGACGGTAAAAACTTTCTGAACTTGCTTGGGTACATTACCAAGTTTAGAAAGTATTTATGGGGACTGGGCTAGGAAGGAAGCAAACGCTATTATGAGAAACGAGAGGCATCAAAACTTGACTCCGTTTTTAAACTGCTGCCATCTGCACGGTGTTATATCCCCCTATATGTTTATAAATATAGGTCCAAACTATGTTTTAATCTACAAGCGATGACATTTTTAAATATAGACCGATATAAAGATGTTAACTGGCCAAAATGTTCCTTTTAATAAGTAATGCAAGTGCATGTGTGTATTGTGTGTTATTTATTTTATGTTGGAGTGTGGAAATATCAAGTGACATCTACTGCAAAACATATTTCCCCACTGGTACAAACAAATAATATTGCATCAATGTAAAACATGTGAAACAACACAAATTTTATAGGGTTCAATGTTAAATTTCAAATGTCATTTTTGTAATGGTGTGGTTTTGTTTGGTATGGTTTTACTGGGAGGGCTCCACGGCGGCAGTGAACTGTCCCGTAGTATTGCTTGTATACGTCTTTCTTCTCTTCGTCTCTTCTGTTCTAGATCTTTTCTTTTCTGTTGAAAAAAGAAGGTATTACTGAATAAGGGTGTATTTTATAACAACGTTTTTACTGTAAATTCAGTAAATAGCATCTGTAGTCGAACAATGTGTCTCTTATATGGCATAAAGAGGAAATAATGAGTGGCATAAAACTGAATTACTCAAGTAAAGTGATTTGTACATCCACGGGAAATAAAGTACTTCCATAAAACTGACATTATGATGTATGAAATAAGAATTCACATTAGTGACTGATTGTGATTTCCTAATAAGAGAAAATACATCTCAAGAGTAGGTGACCTCTGGTGCTTTTCACTTCTACTCACCAGCCAGTTTTCATACATCTCTAAAGCCATTTTATCTCTTTCTTCTTTCAAGTATTGCTCCTCTTCTGCTTTATCTTTTAATTCTTTGTTCTTCGTTGAAAGTTTTTCATGGAGAACATCTTTCTTCTTTTCACACCTTAATCAGGTCAAAAGAGAGGTTAAAAAAAGAAAAAAAAATAGCCTGAGAAGAGAGAGGACTCCTGTTGTTGGAGTTTGCATTAACAGAGACTCAGGTGGTTAAAATGTAAACATCCAGCTGTGACTGCCATCTAGAGGATAATTATTTTCACAACCAAACAGATTTACGTTGGATGTGACAGCAGTTTCAGTTTCACATAACAAATTCACTTCTTATGAGTGTTTATAATTATGACTGGAAACTAACTTGCTCTGGACCAAATCTGGTAACCAGCATAGTGGCACTGCTTAGGGGGTTGTTAAACTAGATAACGAGAAGGCACCCTGGATACGTTCAACCTGAGTCATAGTACAGTTTTAAGTGTTGTATAAAATTGTGTAAAAATTGCTACTTAATAAGAATTGCGTAAAATATTTTGGAGGAGGGAATTCTTAATATTTTATTCTGATGCAGTGCAATCTTTGAGACTGTATGGCATCCGATGTATAAATTCGACAGCAAAAGCTCAGATTGTCATCTGTCATAAGAGGTCAAGACATATCAGTTTAATGTTTTTCAACAAGTAAGAAAGATGAATGCTAAATTGTTACATTATTTACACTCACCAGTAAGAAAAAGCAGATTTGCTTTCTCTCATCCTCTCTTCCAGCTTCTCTTGTTTTTGTAGCTTCAGTTCATTTTCAGCCTCCTCCAGTTTTTTGTATTTCTCTCTGAGCACATAATCATGCTCACGCTTCCACCTCTCAAACGCCTTAAATCATCATCAAAATGCTGATTATTATCTAGTTTACAAGCAAACATGCTGACTATAGTTCCCAGTGGGGGGGGGAGAAAACCACTAAATGAGCACTCTACCAGTTTAGCAGACTGCTTTTTTTCTTCTTTTTCTTCAGTCGCTCTCTGCTCTTTTCTGATCATATCTTTCCTTTCTTTGGCTCTTGCCTTGAGATCTTCTGCCTTCAGTTCTTTCCAAGCTTCATACGATGCAATGGCGTCTTCCTTTTTAGCCTCTTTTTCCTATTAGTTGACAAAAAGATGGATAGCAGAATTTGTGTATGTCAACTTGCAACATAAACACTAATACTACTTCAGCCGAACAGTAATAATCAAAATAAACCAATTCCTGATCTTAATCTTTACATATAGTAATTTGTGATTTACCTGTATTTCTTTCTCCTTTCGAAGCTCCTCTATTTTCTTTAGCCGCATGTGCTCTTTTGACTTTTCTTTTTTCTTTTTTAGCCATTCCTGTAAAGAGCAAAATGAGTCTTTTTCATAACCAATTCAGCTCAACTGAATTCAGATCAATTCAACAATACTTTAAATATTTCATGGCTGAAAAATTAACAATGTAGTTCGAAGACAAAAAAAAGCAATATTCTTAAAACAATTCCTCCAGCATTTAATGAGATTCTGTAAAGTATAATTTTTTAAAGCCAGAATTAACTTTCAAAGCTAAAGTCTCTTTATCTAATATATTAAAGAAATGTATTCAAGTGAAAATACGCCAGTCTGGGAACCTTTCCAGGGTGTACCCCCATGTCACTGAGAGATATGAGACAAAAAAAAAAAAGAAAAGTGATGGAAGTATTATTTCTTTACACACTGATGTGTTCTCAGTGTGTGCAGTGACAAACAAAATATGAGAAAAGACCTCTCCTCCTGCCTATCTTTTTAACCATAGCTGAGAAAGTTTGTTTTTGAACAAGCTATTCTGGTCTGCAGCCCGCTGTGATGTCAAAAGCAGAGAAGCACCGCCTCCACAAATGAACATAACGCTAATGTGGCACACACCCATCCTTTATTTCTATAAGTGTATCTGCAGTCTGCCAAATGTCATCTCTACCTCTCTACACCTAAAATTTCTCTGTTATGTACAAATCGTATCATATCTTCTGCTCTTGGCTAGAAAAGTTTTTATACCCTGTCAACATCCGAGCAACTAAGGACTCATTTCTTTTATTGCAATACCAGTGTGATATTCCTTTTTAAAATATTTTTTGTTAAGGCATACCTAATGTGGTGAACAATACCATACCTATATTTTTAATAGTGTGCAGCTCTCCAAAAGGCCTGTTGTTTCTAGTTAGAAAACACAAAGGGTGTCAAAGGGCTAACATTAATTGGTCTCTCGCTGCAAAAAGTGGAGTTGAGGAAAGGAAAGTCTTCAGGTCATTTGGATTAAGTCCAAAACAGGATTATTGCTGGAATGCTAGAATTATTTTTTGTAATTTGCATGGTATTTTGAGCTGAAAAATCAAAAATGCATTCTGGAAACATTTAATATATAAGATAATCTGTTTAAAAATTATATACTGCATCCCCTTTAAAGACAGTCTTTAAAACATCGAACACTCAAGTGGCAGAAATCTACTGACAGTTGCAAAAATCAAATAATGTAATGTACAAGTATGTGATGAAGTGTATCTACACAGAGTGCAGGAAGAACCACACAGCAGAACGCTATCCAGACCTACAACTACAGCAAAGTGGATGCTTGTGATGCTGGGAAAACCATGTACTTACCTGGTAAACAGCTGCTCTGAGAGAATCTACAGCTTGTGGCTGAGAGTCTTGTAGGGAGATTTTACGGTCCAGAACTTTGAGAGTCCCTAGATACTTTGATTCCACTTTTCTGGAGCACACACTCTGAGATCTTTCAGGGGTTTTGGAGTGAGGACTTAATGTCCTAAATTCAATATATTAAAAAAATTAAACAAAAAACAAAACCTGAGTTTGAGTTATCTTTCAGTTTCATACATGTAGCTGTATTAGTACAACTTGCACACCAACCTCAGATCAGGTGATTTTTCAGGAGAATGAGAGAGCTGATCTGTTTGATTTCCTGAACATTCCTAAGAGAACAAGTAATTCATGAGTCATTAATTCAGTAGAAGAGTTGGATCACATCTGACAATGAGTGAACATCATCATTATGCTAGATAATATGCAATAAGTCTTACATTAAATTCTTCAAATGATGAAGAGTAGTTTCTCTCTGGATCCTTGCTGTCATCTGAAATAAAGCCCTCTAAAACAGTAAAGTATATCAATAAATAAAGAGGGTTAATTGCTTATAATAATAATTTAACTGTGCTTAAAATTCAAGTTACTTACCTCTGGAACCAGAATCAAACATAGGCTTGGTTACTGCTTGTGAATCTTCACTCTTATTTGAAGAGGACTTGGGGAGGCTACATGATGCTGTGTGATCTCCATCTGTCCACTACAATGAGGCAACACAACAAACAGGTAGTTTACTGCACAACTTAAAGTATGGAATAATTAACAATCTGACTGAATCTTTACCACAATGTTGCTGGATGTATCAGAAGAGAGGGGGATTGATGCAGAAGACGTCTGGGGCCTGCTAACGTCCTGAGATGCAGTTTCTTCAGCTAGTTTTTCTGTAGGGGGAAACTTCAATCCAAGGGTCCTTTGCCGAGGTTTCGGTTTAGGTGGCTCCCTTTCTGTAATATTATCTTAATAACACAAAAAAGCAGAAATACATCTTTATAATTTGAGCATTTTTTTCATTTTTACAAAAATGGAAGTATATAGAACTAAACTAAGCAGACCAACTGAAATGGTGCTGTTCTGGTGAGACGTGGATGACTGAGGAGTCTGGGAGCTTTCACCAATCACAGAGTTCCTCGTCTTCTCTGCTGGACCTGGAGTGTCCGCTACACTGCTGTCAGATGGTAAGGGCAAAGGTAGAGTATCGTCTGATGTTTGACACGACAGACTTGAGTTTCCTCTTGTGACCCGAGAATCCCCAGACTCCAAACCATTATTTTTAAATTGTGTGCTCTCTTCGCTGACATTCGTGGGGTGCTGTGATGAAAAAGAGCCATTATAACTGTCAAATCCATCGACAGAGGACTCCGGTGGCTTGTTTTCATGTGGCTCTGATGCAGCTACGTCATCTGGTGGAGAGCTGTTTCTTTGGGTTTTCAGGAATGAAACTTTCTTTGTTCTACCATGTTTGTCTTCATCGTCAGAAAGGTCAAAGGTGCTAAATTTAGCTTTACTCTTCCCAGCCTTGAATGCATCTGTCTTCTTTTTTCTTGATTTGAGTAGTTCATTCAAAAACTCTGAAACACAAAAACGAAAAAAACAATATATCTTATCTTAAATCCCTTGCTCCAATGTTCCAGCTTATTTCTGGAGATCTTACCATCTTCTTCATCATCTTCAAAGTCTTCATAGTTGTAGAACTGTTTTGCTTTTGTTTTGGTCGCTCGGGAGGACACAGCAGCTTGAAGTTCATCCTACAACATCATTTCAGTTTAACAGTTTTAATGGACGGTTGGTTTACATAATCACCTCGTTTAAATTTGGCAAGAAATCCAGAGCGCATACAGTTAATGTCTCACCTGGAAAGTCGTTCTTTTAGACGTTTTCGGGCTTTTCGTGTAAGCTAGTGTCCTAAACTCCTGATCCTTCATCATGTAAAGACTAGCATGCTAGCTGCTGTTCGATAAAGTAGTTAGCCACTAAGATTGTTATAGTGTTACTACAGCTAATTTAACATTATTTTTATTTTTTACTGATAATAACTTGGGCTTCAAAAACCGCTATAAATTAAAAAAGGAACGTTATCTCACCAAAAGCCAGACTAACGATGTGAGCTAACTGTACTGGGAGCTAACGGAGTTGTTGACGGTAACCCAGGGAAACGAGTCTTGCGCATGCTCACAAGATGACCCTAAACTTACGCTCAAGCAACGATCAAACCTGCAGAATAAAACACAAGTTTACACTTAAAACTAAAACACTTTACAACTTCAAAAGTAAAAGTAGTCACAGCCAAAAAAAATAATAAAAAATAAACAAACAAAAAATAATAGCAAACAACTTTTTAAATGATTACTTCTCCCGATTCAAATAAATCGTACCACTTACATTTTCTAATGGTGGTTGCTAATAATTACATATAATGATAGAATTTAATATTTTAATTTTTAGTCTGTGCTGAGAAATTTCTTCAGTGGTTGTTTGCTTTATGAAATTCATGAAAGTTTCAAAAGTCAAACTAAAATTCTACTTGCTTTGTCAAATCCGAGTCCAAATGTTTAAATTTTGAAATGGACTGAAATAAGTTTTCTTTAAAAAAAAAAGAAAAAAGAAAAAAGAAAAAAAAAAAGAAGGAATTTAACATTGATGGTCTAATATTCAAACAAGCATTTTAGCTTCACTTCTACATACAATTAAATCTACAAGAAAGTATGTTACAGTAATAGTGCAGGATAGCAAAATTAAAAATACTTCCAAAAGACAAATAAGTGAAGGCACTACTTATAAAAACCAGAAACCTCAAAATGTAATTTCAGTACTTTGAATTTAGTTACACTTCACCACTGCCTACTTTAAATTTGAATTGTATTTACAGGGGAAATATCCAAAAATTCAAAAAATTTAGCAAGATGTGTTGCAATTAAGGGAAACTTTACACCAGCATGCATGAACATTATTTAACTGGACAGTACATATAAAAAGTATGAAAAAAATAGAACCAACAAATTAAGACAGAAGTCTTTATTTTTTGTTTTGTTGTAGGAAAAGTGCATAGTTAAAGCCCTTTTACTCTCGATAACAGTGTAATTTGAGGTCTCCTGATGTAGCAATCATAAATTTATTCAACTCAGAGATGTATTCTGACTACTTCCTTCATCTTACAAAAAGCTCATGGTCATTTTGCTGATATGGAAATAAAAAGAGTAGCAATGTATCACAAACCAAAGGTGTTTTAGGTGCAGACATTTCAATCTTAAAGCTAATCCATACATTTTCCGGGGTAATAGATATCTTGGAGGTAATCAAAGGCCAAGATACATTTTGAAGGCCAAAATTTTTTTACATGCTCACAAACACAGTCATACTCTGGAAAAAGAATCCTCCTTCTGAGGGATGCTGTGAGATTATCCATCTGTTAGCACTCAGTTTAATACAATTGTATTCTGTAAAAAGGAAAAAAAAAAAATAGAAAAAGCTGTTGCATCACTAAATATTTTTTTTTAAACATGACAAAAAGCCTGAAATGCTACTGCAGAGTTACCTCCATCTGTTCCTCTTTATAATTTTAGCACAAAAATAAACTTGTACTGCAAAACTCCTGTTTCCAAAAAAGTGCTTTAAATTTCAAAAGTTATAAATTCACATTGGCACTGTCGAAAGTGTTTTCATTCATATTCTCATCAGTGTGGCATGTTATGATACAGAAACTGTGCTGAAACTCTGGACTGCGTTCATCATGTGGACAACCACCAAAACAATAAGAAGTGCTGATCAAATATATTTTGATATTAAGTTAGTTTCTCTCTTCAGTCACAGCACAGCACACAGACAAAATTCATATTTGTCTAAAACTGACTTTGTTGACAATATATTCTGCTTACTTGCAATTAATTTCACACCTGAAACATTTTGTTAACGTTTTGTTAACAAAGACTAATTAATGACCTGTACTGTGAATAAAATCCTAATTCAGAATATAACCTACTCGTATTAATGTAATGCCTTTCCTCCTGCTGGTTTGAACATGGCGTTAACACCTTATGTGATAAGAAAACTATTACTGGCACTGCTTACAGTTGTAATTTTAGAGTTGAAAGGGTGGAATGTTTGAGGAAAAACTCAGGACCCCACCACCGTTTCAGCAAGCACTGGAACAACAAATTGAACCGCCCAAGAAGGAACCGCCCTGATCATGTGATGCATTCCTTCATTTTGACCTCATGTCTTGAGTTCCTGCAGACCAGTCAGCACCAGAGCTGGGCTCAGGGACCAACTCCTAAACACACACCTCCCAGTTTAAGACTTGTTGAAATAACCAAGTGAGCCTAACTGATACATCAATGCATCGGTTTTTATCAAAATTATATGCAAACATGCTCAGATTTCAGTTGTTTGATAGAAATAAGAAAAAAACCCTACTAAGTGGATATAGAGTAACTGTAGAGAATATCTAAATTATTCTTACATAAACCCATAGAGCCCTATTACACCAATAAAATATATCTGCACTGGTGACATTGATCCAGTATCAGTTAGGCTGAAGTAAGTATGAAAAAGACTGATTTCCAAACATTATAAAGAGGGAAAAAAAAGAAAATGATATTTGAGTGAAGGCTGACAGGGAGATGATGTTGCTGTCCTGTTCACAGCTACTCTGCTGCTCCAATCAGAGCAGGTGGATGATTTCTGGTTGTCTGGATGCCCTGTTAGTTGGCAGAAGGCGCTGGAGGATCCCTTCCACGACTCTGCAATAGAAAGATTACACACTGCTCAGTATAACCATTTTGGTAAAAAAAAGAAAGATAAATAACCAACCAATCAACCAAAAAAAAAAACAAAAACAAAAAAAACACAACAGCTAAGTAGATTCCTTTCGATCATCAAAAAGGTGTTGCTCATCTATTAGGTCATTATTTATCTCTGCTTAATTTATAAGGGAAAAAAAAAACACAAAAGGCTTCTGTAAACTTCATTTAAAAAAATAAATAAATAAAAGAGCACATTGTCTAACTGCACTTTATCATCTAATTCAGCATTATCAGTTCCCTACCAAACTAGACTTCACAGGTACATACAATGTTAGTGACATGTAAAAGGCCGTTTGGTACAACTCTAATATCCTGGTCTATTCAAAAATAAATTTGAAAAATAGTTTGGTTTCAGATTAAAACTGCAAAACAAAACAAAACAAACAAACAAAAAAAAAACTTAGTTTCTAGTTTCTATTTAAGGAAACAAAGGATTATCTGTACAAATACTGACTTGACAATTTTCACACATAAAACTTTGTGAGCTATTTATGTATTTGAAAAAAATTGTGTCATGATCGAAAGAGTAGTCAAAATGCCACCAAAATAAACACAGACCTAATATAAAAAATAAACAACAACAACAATAAAAAAAAATTAAAAAAAAAAAGATTATTTAGGAGATGTTGATGGTATAAAATTAAATCTTTGGTCATGACAGCTGGCATTTAAGTTAATTAGTAAATTATGTTTTGTTTATTTTTTAAGTGACAACAGAGCTCATATTACACTACAAAAATGAAAACAAAGTCTTACTTTTTGGATCACACTTTTTGATTTTTATTAATATGCAACTCCACATTATTGGTTACAGCTATTTGATGCTGACACTACCCACCTAAGATGAACGTGCACACAGATCAAGAATAATAACTTAAAAAAACCCGATTTAACTTCAGTTGACAACTATGCTTATGATGCACCTAATCTCAATATTTATGTGGAAATCTCTTTCTAGCATGGCCCAAGGCTATATGTCTCATAAAATAAATGATTGCTTACTGTGGGGCTGCAAACACAAGCAACATGTCAATATTCACATCTTCACCCTTGGCCTAATTTTTGTAAGTTGGTGTTATCCTAACTGATTTATAAAGGGCAGAAACTACGTCACCCCTCAGTTTTTTTTCTGGTGTCGTTTGTTGGAGCAGACTGACGTGACAGTAAAACGAAATACAATTAAAGATCCAGATGTTTATATGCGTTCTCCATCTTTCAGCTATTTGGATTTTTATTTGTGTCTGAAGTCTTTTTGTCTAACATAAAAGCAAGATGTGCATCCTTGAAGAGATGAAAGGTTTATCTAATCTGCTACCCTAAATACAATCATTGCTTTTATTTAAATGACATTCAAATAACACGCTTATTAGAGAAAAAGAGAAAAATATCAGACTTATCTGGTGATTTAAGTAAATAATAAAAACCACTCAAGGTTTCAAAAAAGAAAGAAAAAAAATCCAAGGATGTTGATCATAAGGGAGTTTTGTTGAGCGTTTATCCAGTTCAGCTGTGATCGGACTTGCTTAACCCTGGAGAACCCAACAACCCCCCCCCCCCTTTTTTTTTTTTTTTTTTTTAAATACACTGGGTATCAGCAAAAAATGGCAGTCAAATTTGACCCCGTGGGTTCTCCAGGGTTAAACATGTTTATGGACTGAGATGGTGGTCATAATTAGGAATAGCTGTGGTTTATGTTTTTTTTTTTTTTTTGATTATTATTTAAATCTTTAGTAAATAGTGTGTGCAAAGCTGTCATTATCTTCTTATGTCTGGGTCAATATTTTTCCTTTTTATATTTAATAATTAAATCAAGAGCATTATAAAAGGAAAAAAAAAGAAAGAAAGTCTATATTATATTTGTTTACAGATGTCCCAATCACATTTTTGCTCCCGAGTCCAAGTCGAGTTATTTGATTTTGAGTATCAGCTGATAGACTCCCAATCTCATAGTTTGGCAATCCACAAGGAATAAAACAAAACAAAAACAAAGAAAAACACAATTTCCAAATTGCAAATAGTAAACACTGCTGTTGGACTGCATTCGCTGTCCAATTTAAAATATTTCCAAATTGCACACATTTCTGAAATGGCGAGGAGACTGACTCGACTTTAGTCTAAATTTATGTCACATTAGATTACATTTTGTATATAATTGTAATAAACTGTATAGGAGAGATAAATAAAGTTGTGAGAGAATTAAAAAAAAAAAAAGAGTTAAAAACATTAAACATGTTTAGAACTACAAAGTAACTCATTTTCTTTTTTCTTTTTTTTTTTTTTAAGTGTCATAATTCCAACCCTCTTCCTTTGTCCTGACTAAAGAGCCATAAAATTCAAATTCAATAGTTAATTGTGTTCCTCTGATAAGAAAAAAAAAAAAACTCTCTAAAACAGTTGTAAATGGTGACAGGTGTATAAAAATAAAAGCCAGGGCAAAGCAGTAACCTTTCATATCAACATGTCTTTGATAAGCAAAATGAGTATAATTAACACTGACATTATGTGGTCCAGTGGGTTTGCTTGTAGGGCGGTTTCCCCTGAGACTGGATGGTCGAAGCAGAAACAGGACCAGGGCCACCACCACCCATCCCATCAGAACCATGGGGAGGGTCAGGTCATCTCCTCCCCCCACTTGGCCACTTGGTCCTGGCACTGTGCAGAAATACAAAGCCTTCACACACATAATCTGGAGTTTCTCACATGAGAACACAAGTGCCATCATGTTTGCATTCCTTTGAAAAAATTAAAAAAACAAACAAACAAACAAAAAAACAATAAACATAATGAGAAGCACATAAAAAGTTGGGTGTACATACACTCCTGAGGGCACTCTGTGTCCGTGCAGTAGAACTGAGACTGCCTGAGCTAGGGGAAAAAAATAAATAAATAACATATAAATTATAGATGGAACAAGTGACATCATAATTCACTTTTCATAAGTAGCCTCATCCTGGAAATAAAATATCATAATAAGCAGTAATTATAATTTTGTGTCATAAACCTCAAGCCCTCCTCATTACACTGTGTAGATGTGGCTGTCTCCTGAAATACATGAAGCAGATCTAACTGCTATAAAAAGAGTTTTAGTTAGAGAGTCAACACCCTTTAATGTCGTAAGCAAATCAGAGAGCTCCGAGTGGCTTCGAGCTCTCAGCCAACTACAACCTGCCATGCAAGTTACACCTGCACACAAAAAGCAAATAAGGTCATCTGGAAACTGAGACATGGAGACTGCAGCCCGCAACTTCTGTTACAAATCTGTCCTCGACTTCAAAGATTTACCGTCCACCAAGTAGGACCATGTAAATCAGGTATGAGACAGTGAAGCAGAGAGAAACGTCTTTGAGAGGGGTGGGTGGGTTGATGGTAACAGACTCTCAAAACAAACACGGAACAGGAACCAGGATGTTTTGGCTCAGTGTCACTCAATAGCTTTTCATTTCCTTCCCCCTTTTTCTGAGAAGACTTTCATTTATTTGCCAGTTTTACCTCTTTTCCCTTCAGTATTTTCACTTGACATTGCATACTTAAAATACATCAACATCTCCCCGCACTTCAACTCATTCGTCATCAAACCTGCCCAACAATTTCTAGGCAATTTTAAAAGACTCCCCGTTGTGCTGCTTACCAGGTTGATGAGGCGCCTCATAGCATATTCTTGGGTGCAGATGCACTCACAAGGGTCAAAGCTTTCGTCCGCCATTTCTCACCAGACAGTATCCACCTTTTAACAGAAACACTACATGTAACCAGGACACTCATGAACAAGTGGGAGAAACCTAATGCTATCTCCCAGCGCTCTATTGTTGTTCTTTGGGCGATTACAGGGGGAGGAGACTGCTCAGATAGGGACAGTCAGCAAACTATGTGCTGGGATCTTGTGCATTAGCAGTGAGTGCCTAAGATACAAACTCTATCTCTAGTAGTTGGTGGGAATCCAAAAGCTCCTCATTTCAGCTTCTCAAAGCAATACATGTTATCAAAAATTCACAGTAGCAACCTTAAAAGAAGCTCATGAGCAAACAAACTCAAATTGTGTGGCTTTATATAATCAAAAATGGCACAAATCTTCAGCAGTCCCATCCCTTTACTGTGTATTCACGGGTTTATTATTGCAGTCCCAGTGTATATTATACTGGATTAAAAGGTTATTGGCTAATTTAATGAGCAGTGACATAAGGAGAAGCAGAAAAGTTAACTCCAACTCTAATGTGCATTTAATTGTAAACAGACATTTTATCTCCTGTCAGCAAAAAGTTCCACTAATGCCAAAAGCTTGTAAAGCATCTTATCAGGTTAATAATCAGACAAAATAATAATAAATAAATAAAAAACAGTCATTAATTAGTTATTAATCACTGAAAAATGAATGCATTTGAATGTTCTACTTTTTATTACCCTCCTTTCTCTGTTCTGCGGTTTCTTGCTGCTTCATAACCAGCATGCATCTGCAATAAACTAATGACCAATATACTTTCTGCTCTCTAATTTATCTGCATAGCTTTACTCTGCAACAATATAACATGTTAATTGAATTATAAGAGTAAATACACTCATAAGCCATTTTCTGATGACTTCTAAAAGGAGTCCTAAGCAAAACGGGTTTTGCAATTACTTATCCCAGTGCAATGAAATGGCTCAGTGCTTCTGGACTAGAGTGCTGAGTCGACTTTACTGTAGTTTAAGGCTGCAGCTGGAGTTGCTCTACGAGGGGGGAAAGTAACAAAACTTATGACGAAAAGTAGGTGGTGATAATTCATGTTTTTTTATTCACAAAACAAAATTGCCATTTATCAAGACAGAAGAGTAAAAATAAAATTTTTAAGTGATGAATTTGCTTGCTAATGAAAACGTGTGAACTGAAGCAATTTAAGACAATTTAGTTTAATTTGATGAACTTCACTGACTTTTCAAACTGCTTTGGTAATTAGCAATGAAGGGAAATAATTAAATAGTGTGTGTGTAAATTATATATATATATATATATATATATATATATATATAAATAATTTCATTGCTCATGAATGTACATTGTTACAACATTCACTTCACTGCAACATGTAATTTTTGTTATGAGGATTTTTTTAAAACCAGAATTACTGAAAATTTACAAGTTACAATAAAACACAATAAGCAGTGAATGATGTAATCAAACAATAAATCGTGGTGATTATCAGAACACCAACTTCAAATGTCAGTGAAGTTCATCAAATCAACTGAGAATTTCTCTCCATTTTCATCACTTATACTTTCATGTAAAAGCCTTTTCATCACTTCCGTTTTCCATACGTTTTGTTACTTTCACCCTTAAGGCCTTTTTCTTAATGGTAAATGGTGGCTATGTGTTATGAATGATAAAATATGACAACTGTTCCAATCAAATCACTTTTAAATTGATTAAACTCACAGACCAATTGGTAACTACAGTTTTCAGTTCAGTTCAGTTTTAGCTGCTCCGTTTTATAAATCACATGTATTTTAAAAGTATCTTTTTTTTAAATATGATTTTTGATACGTGGACAAATTTACTATTGTTATAAATTTAAATCAACATTAAAATAAAAAAAAAATAAAAAAAGCAACCTTGGATGAGGGCCTAACTCTAAACACAGTTATAAAATACCAAAACATAAGCATTTTAAACTTTGATGTTTTTATTAAATCAGAACTAAAGGACTTCTTGGTGGTCTAAAACCGGTATTAATAGTAGATGCTGTGTAAAATTCAAAACTACCAATAACAATATTTTGTTCATGAGTGAGGTAAGAATGCAGCGAGAGATTAGCAGCAGTTTGGGCACAAAAAAAGAGAGAGTTTAGCCATAAAGCCAAAGCTTTCTGTTAAATCTGTCAAGCTATGTTACTACCCCATCTATGGTCATGGGCAGTGACCTAAAGAACAAGACGATCGGATACATGGGGAGAAAACGAGTTTCCTCCAAAGGGTGGCTGGACGTCCGTTAAGGACAGGGTGAGAAGTTCAGCCATTCGGGTGGGGCTCAAGAGTAAAAAGTCACTGCTTTGGTGGTTTGGGCATTCGGTGAGGACATCCTCTGGAAGTGTTTTGGGCATGTCCAACCAGGAGGAGGCACCGGGAAGAGCCAGGACATGCTGGAGAGATTATGTTTTGGTTGGCCTGGAAACACCTTCATATTCTCCCAGAGGAGCTGAAGGAGGTGGCCGGGACAGATGTGCCTCTCTGCTCAGGTTTTTGGACAAGCGGTAGATGATGGATGGATGAAGATTCTTAGTTGGTGTAGAAAACTATTGTAATGACAACTTAAAAACATTTCAAACACTAACTCAATTGAGTATGGGAGGAAAAAAAACTTGCAAATTATAATGCATTTAAACTAGAGTAATATGAACTCATACACATTTTCACATAGGTCCCCTTAAAGATTTGTGCGTAGTTCTATACTCATTCAGCTGTATTTTTCACAACTTTATGACATGAACTGGAAAGGTTAGTTGACACAGAATTAACCAGTGAGCTCATACCAGACCAAGACATTAATAAAACCCTCCCAAACCTCCGCTCTTGAACATTTAAATAAAATCATTTTTCTCAAAAGCAGAGCTTTAACTTCTGTAGCAACCTAGCATCTTCACGCTGCATTACCCTGCACATCTGGAGCTTGCAAATAAGTGTTCAGTTCACTTTTGACACAGCTGGCAGCCCACGACCAATAAAAAAAAATCAGTTGGGACTATTTGTTATTTGAGTTTTTACATCAAAACCAATAACGCCCTGGAGCTTATTTAGCATAACTAGCTTCTAGCTCGTCTAGCCAGCCGAGCCTGAGAAAAACTCCCATCAGGCTCGTTTGTTTTCATCTTTTCTATCTCTGTCTTTTTACTTAAAAAAAACAGCTGTTAATAACCAGAGACAGGGGTGAGCGATAACACGATAGAAACACGACTTACTTTAGCTCTGAGACGCTTGGAGACGGTAAAACGGTGCTCGGAGGCCCTGCGCTGCTGCCGTTGCTACTCTTCACAAACAGTCAGACCGCAGACATGTCAACTACCCGTCTGTGTTTTGTTTAATGCACGTGAGCCGAGCAGACACACGGCTGGAGAACCAATCAGGTCGGTCCAGATAGTCCCGCCCCGAAAATAAAGGTCTGGGATTGGCTCAAACTTTTGATTGACGGGCCTTTTAGCCAATCATGACTCCCATGATCACGTCGTGTGGAGCGTAAACAAAACTGTCACTGAGCTGGGTGACAATATGAAGAAGCAGTACTATATAAATACCACCCAGTTAAAACTTTTATTTCGCATAAATTCATAAAGGATATCGACACCAAAGATGCTCTTTTTGTTTTATTCTTCAGTAGTCTACTACAGTAGTCTGTAGTAGTCCAGAGTAGACTCTGGCTCATGTATTCTGGACATGTACTTTGAAAATTTTTGGTTTGATATTTTAATTCTCCTACAAAAAAATTCATCTCCCAAACATTTCATTTTCTTTCAAGAATATTGTTTTTGGTTTTTATGATCATAAAGAAGAAAAAAGATATTATGTCATGAATCTAACATTGATGTCAGCCAAATTTTATGTTCATAAATGTAAATATACTAACAATAAACCATTTACACCAGTCGTTGTGGGTGAAATTAAAAAATATTTTGTGACTATTAAAAATTCCCAAACGTTAATGACTTTGAGCATATTTGAAAAATACAGTGTGGATAATTAGTGATTTATTATTATTGTTATTAGTTTTTGGTTTATGTACTTTCTCACTCTTGTCTGGTAATTTATTTGTATTTGTGTTCCATACTTTTATTATGTATATGTATGTCTGTCTATCTATCTATCGATTTATATAGATATATGTATATATATCTATATAGATAGACATACACACACACACACACACATTATATATAAACAAACTTGTCTTCAACATTATATGTTTAATAACACTACGCTGATGTA
>JAOWBL010000001.1:5710912-5737070 GCA_028564865.1 Zenarchopterus dispar
CCCCCACCCCCACTCTTGACTAAACATGTGTGCTTACGTAATAAGCCCCAACAATCACCAAACCATACATCTTGTCTTCCATTTCATTTCCCTTGAAAGCCTCTTTCACAAATTTTGTCATCTTACGTTTTGTTCCTCTTTCTACCATTGCTTGGTGGATTTTGCGAGGTAAAATGTAACAGGGGAGTCCTCCACACTGCTCTAACTACAACACATTATTTATAGTTGTACTGTCACACACACACAGTCACACAGACTTTCAGTGCTGTACAAGTCTTGCTGGATTAAACTTACCTGACCTGATAGTGCTGTTAGTGGGCAGTGTACTGGACTTTTCCCACCCCACCCTCTCCAACAGCTTAATCACAGATGTTTCAATCCACTGCTAAAGTTTGGATGTATATGATTTTCATTTGGTATGTAGAAAGGTCACACAAAGCCTCCTACATCTGGACACATGCACAAAAAAAAAAATCTGTAAATAGACGTGTGTACATTTGGAAATACATTGGGCGATATACTTTTCTTTTCTTACATGGATGGGATTGTAAAACAAATTATTTTAAATATAAAGAATGCCTAATTAACTGTTCTATCTGGAGAGATCTTTTTATGCTTTTGGTGATCCAAAAAAAAGTCCCACCGCATGTCCTATTTTTTATTTTTTCCCTCCTTGCACTCTTCATGGAGGTTCGGCCGAGTCAAAATCCTGTCCGTAAACGGCGCAGGAGCTGAGAGCCAGCTCGGATCACTGCAAGTCAGAACATGCCACTTTTTCTGCTACACAACAATCAAATCTTATCTGTTGCATGTTCTATTGCCTTTTTTCATTTGGCCAAATGATGTGGTGGGTGAGTATGTCAAATATGTCAAAACACCTGTAATATCTGCTCTGAATGCCACTAGGTGCCCAGTTTTGGAGCTGTATCTGTGGGGAAGGAGAGCAATTTCTGTTTTTTTTTTTTGAAACAAGCTTGTTGGTGGAGAAGGTTTCAACAAGTCTGGTACAATTCAGTAAGAGCCGAGCTACGTGAATGTTATTAAGCATTCAGTTTTGCTCTGCTGCTGATCTTTTACTCGTTTCAGGACAGGCACTGCAGAATCCACACACAGACGTAATCAACCTGAGAATGAACTGTGCAGATATACTGAGCAGCACTCGGTCAAATCCCCGCACATGCACACAGTCGTAGAGGCGATGCTCCGTACTCCCAAACGTGCTCGACTTCACAGCCAAAACAAAAACAAGAAAAGGCTCGTGTTTTAAGTATTAAGAGGCTGGAATTCCTCTGTTATTCTCTGAAGCGAGTGGGCTTGCTCAGTGTCGTTGCATATTTTAATGAGATACATGGACTCTAAGGAAATGTTGAGCATATGCTTTAAACTAAACTTTTTTGTTTTTTTTGTTGGAGATTTATATTTTTTTTGCTCGGCCTCCAGCTCAGTCTCTTAATGGGGGTGAATTACAGTAGGACGGGGGGGGTGTTGTGCAACAAGAGCCAACAAAAAAAAAAAAGAAACATAAAATCATCAGTGGCTGATAAAAATGCACACACAATCTCTTGTACTTGTAAATAGTTGATTTTAGTTTTTAAGAGCTTAGTTTCAGTCACCGGAGTGCACCATTGATGGCTGGATCTACATTTTATAAGGACAGAAACGGAGGCCCCCTCTATCCCGTCTTCCTGATGATCTCCCTGTGTACAATATTGCACGATAAAGCAGAAAAATAAAAAAGTGGGGGGCTGTTGCATCTCAGTTTCTCCATTTGTATCAAGACACTTTTTTTTTTTCCCCTCTTGGAAGCAAGCATCAAATTATAAAAAGCATGGTTATTTATTGTGACAGTGTCATGTTTCTTTGATTAAAAAAAAAAAGTGAAAAAAGTCTGCTTGTGTTTTTGGAAACTACAGTTTCAAAATGATCAAGACGAATCCACTGCATAGTAACATCTAAAAGCATTTATTTTTATTTTTATGAAAAAAAAATTTAAATATCAAGAGAACTGGCATACTTAAAACTACATCCAAAATAAGTTGTCAAAACAACTTAAGGTTTTCATTCACTCTGGCTAAAAAAGCAGGACTTGCCCAACAGAAATGTGAGAAAAGTACAAAAAAAAAAGGTATTTAAAGAGAAAAAAAAAAGACTGAACACAAACTAATGTGTTCACTCCAAGTGGATTGCTTCAGTTAAAGAAAAAAAGTAAAATTCAGAGCCCCTGATCAAAAGGATGGGGCAACAAACATCTGTTAAAAATGTTTGACAACTTAAATTTGTTCATTTACACATTGGGGGCGAGAAAAAGAAAATACAAAAGTCTAAGAAAGGATGCCAGCTCACAGTTAAGCCACTGAGAGGTTTTTCCTGGCTTTATCATACTTAAACCAAACACAAAAAAAGTTTATAAAATCTGTTGAAAGCATCACTGCTCCCACACGTGAGCGATTTATGATCAGCTGCAAGTTATCAGCTTTTTTTTTTATATTTGAAAACTCCTAATAGAGTTGCTTTTAAGTGTAAAAGTGGTGAAATTCAAATATAAATATTGTGCAACACAGACGGGGATGAAGAGGCTGAGAGTCGAGAGGGTTGGGATGTTTCCCCGGGAATTTAATAAGCAACAATCATAATCAGATTAAAACGTTTGTAAAATGTCCATTTTTTTTCTCTTTTTTTTTCTCAAAAATTGCTCCACAAATGAAGCAAAGAGCAACAAACACAAAGGGGAAAAAAATATGTTTCTGAGTAAGACCTACATACAGCGAGCTTCAATTTATGACTACAAGGTGTTTAAAATCTTCTAGGATGTCAGTGTGTGTATGTGGGGGTGTGTACATGTGTTTGTTTTAAGAAAGGTCCATAATATCTCCAGGAAAGCTTTAAGAGTCAGAGGACCTTGAACGCTGGGTTGGGAAGGTTCGAGGAAGATTCAGGCCCGTTCTCTTGAGTCTGGATTTCACCTTCGCCGGGTCCCCCTCTTTACCTGAAAAAAAAAAGACAAAACACACGAGTCAGCACTTGTTAATGGGTCTTACGATCCAGAAATCAAACTCATAAAGCTCCAGACTTTGTCACGGGTGTTTTATGCGTAAAACATTTACACTTATCGCAGTATGAAACACACACGTGGCCAAGTTGCTTTTAGTGCCTCATTAAAACTTGAAAATCGACTAGTATGAAAGGAAAAACAACATCCCTGAGAAACTGCTGGTGTCCTTCCACCGCTCCACAGTAGAGGGCATCCTGACCTACTGTCTTCTCTGTAGATGACTGGGTTCAACAGTGACACAAAAAAAAAGAGCTCCACAGGGTCAGACAGGTCACCCAGCAGATAGTCAGCTGCCCTCCGCCTACACCTGAAGGTCTCCACAGTTCCCGTTGTCTCAGGAATATTGAAAGGATCCACGATTTAGATCCATCAAGACTAAAACAAACAGACTAATAAACAGTTTCTATCCTTCAACCATCCTCATGTTTCCTGGCTTTAACACACCTGGTTCGTACGGCTGTTTCAGTAACAGACTTGTTTAGACCTTGATGACAAACTGTTGATGATCCACTAATTTGAATGTTGAAGCAGGAAACATTTAAAACATGCAGGCCAGCAGCCCTGGAGGACTGGAATTGTCCATTCCTGGCTTACAGGAAATGCCTTTTTAGTTTGGGTCTTGGACTGACCTTAACAGTGTGGTTTGGCTCTGTTGATTCTGCCGTTTTAAATCATCGAGCATTAAATCAACTCTAACTCATCCCGACTCCTGGGAACTTTCCTCCTCCATGAGTATATGAGGTGGACCAGGCTGTTCGGTCCTCCTTCCTCTGAGAGAAACTATCCATTGCTTTCTGGGCAGTACTCTAGCTCCATCTCAGCATCCCTCACAGCCCAGGAGGTGGACAGCTGTCCTCCCCCTTCCTCACTTTTTCCATTTCCTTTGCTTACAAATTGTTGTGCAACAATACGACTACTTAACTTAGTAGAGGCTGAGCTACTAAGATGACTAACTTCCATCTCTATTTTTTCATTTTTCTCCCCCGCTAGACCAGCTTATGTTTTCTTACCTCTGTAGGTCAATCTGTCTCTTTGTCCCTTCGTCGTTCTGCTGCTGCTGTTTTGACATCTTGATGTTGATCGACTCTCCGGACAGGTTGGAGTCAGCTGCTCTCTTCCTGCCCCTGCCCCCTCCCCCACCAGCCGAGGCCGCCGCTCCTTCTTTTTCAGCCGCTGCAGGAGCGGCGGCGCTTTTCGGAGGTCGTCCGCGTCGTCTGACGGGCGACGCTTCCGTCCCGGCCTCAGGAGTCGCTTTCTGACTGGGCTCCTCCTGGATGGTGTTGAGAAAAGCTCAGTAAGAAGATCGGTGCTTTAAGACGGGAAGTAAGAGTTTCTACTCCCGCTGTGGCCTTTACCTTCTTCCCCTCCTCGTTCTTGATGACTGGGTTCTCGTTGTTTTCTTGCGCCCGGCTCTCTGACGAGTCGGTGGTAGTGCTGCTGTTACTGCGTGTAAAACCACACCGATGCGTTATTTTCTGGTTGTGCACGTGGCTGACACGCGTTTGTGGTGCGTGTTCGTACCTGTTCTTGTTGATTGCTGAGCTCAGCGGAGAGGAGTTGCTGCTGGTATTACTGGTTGTGTCTGAAGCTGTTGTGGTCTTGGTAAAGATCCTCCGTCCTGGTACTGTTAAAGGTTTGTTGACGGCTCCCAAAACTGGAGCTGGTTTAGGCTACAAAAAAAAAAAAAAAAAAAAAGATTTAAGAAATAGTTATATTTGCTGCTTTTAAGATAAATCACTGGTCAGGTTTAAGACCACAAACAAAACCATCACATTCATTTTTTCCTGCATGACAAAGCAATCCCAACAGGAGGAGTCACCGCCTCCCAAAGTTCTGCAAGTCGTCCTAAAGTTCTGAATACACACCTTCTCGATGAAATCATGGACAATGATCTCACAGAAATCCCTCCGAGGTTTCATATTTCACAGGTTACTTTTGAAACCAAAGCTGTATTAAAACGCAGCTAGTTTTGAGCATTTACCTTTCCGGTGAGCAGCATTTGTCTCATCTCTGAAGTCAGGTACTCTTTGTCATTTTTGAAGTCCTGATTAAAGAAAAATTAAAATGAAAGAAAAACGTTATTAACTGGAAAACAACAAATTACTACAAAATGATTTCTTTTACTTTATAACAACTCATATTTTTTCAGTTTTTTTAACAAATATGTTATTCTGATGAAGTGAACTTTCTGCCTTTAGCACAAGAAAACAATTACTTAGAAGATAAGAAACCATCTAACAAATAATACCAGAGGGATGAAACATGATCCGCATTAAATTGTGTGCGAGTGTGTGTTTGTGTGCGTCTTTACTGCCTTGTCTTGTATGAGGAAGAACTTGGAGGGAAGAACAGGCTCTTTTGGACATTCCAGGTGACACGCAGTGCTCTTGTTGGCGATGACGAAGAGAGCAACATCACAGACAATATACAATTTCTGTAACCAAGACAACACAGGACCGGATCACTTAATAAACAGGCAACTTCAGATACGTTTTCTACCTTATTGCTTTCATTACAAACACTGCCTTCCCAGAAAGATAAAATACAATCTAAACAGTCTCCACTCTCTTACATGCTCAGTTCTCCTGAAAGGGGCGCTAAAGGTACAAAATCAGATCTGAAATTTATTTGTATGATATAATACAAGGGATGTCCAAAGTCAGTCCTTGAGGGCCGGTGTCCTGAGGGTTTTAGATGTTTCCTTGCATCAACACATCTGATTTTACTTAATGGGCATCATCAGCTTGTCATGTGCAAGTCTCTTAATGACACAGCCATTTGAATCAGGGCGTGATGAAGCAGGGAACTATCTAAAATATGTAGGACACCGGCCCTCGAGGACCGACTTAGGACACTCCTGAAATAATGTATGATCCAGACTAGAAAACAAGGTGCAGATATAGCTATTCTATGTTACATGGTGTGTGTGTGTGTGTACCTCATTGGCCTTTGCATCATCAGGACATTGAGCGTCCTTAGTTTGTTTGATGTTTTCAACCATCTTCCTAAGAAAGGCATGACTGTTGTTCTCATTTTTGGTCATCAGCACTTCTAACATGAACCACAGGCACCTAAAAACATGAGTGCACACACATTAAACACGTCACGTCATGGTTGCACATTGTTACTTACGTGCATTTTCTGAGAATTATAATATAACACAAAACAAGGAATGATTTTGGGACCTCACATTGAGCTGGACGCAAAATCAAAACACACTCACTCTTTGACATCTTTCAGCTGTTCGTATTCATGTGGTTTCGTGAAGTCCGGGTCGTGGGCCAGCAGGTGAATCATAAACGGAACCACGTACTCAGGAAGGAGAGAGACCAGTTTTTCTAAAGAGAGATGGAGAGAAACGCTCATTTTCAAAGAAAAAGAGTATACTTTCAGCCAAAAAAGATCAAATCAACACTCAAAAGTTAATCAAGTAACATAACACTAGATGGAGCAATATATGAATGGTAATATTAAAAGAAAAAAAAGTCAAAAATAATGTGGTGATGATTAATAGATGCCAATGAAACCATGAGATCAGTGTCAGATAATGACTCATGTTCCTCCAACTAATGAAAAACAGTTCTGTACTGTGGTTTTCAGCATCTTTTCAACCTTTTTATGGAATATTTTTCTAAACTGAATCAAACTAAATTCTTTGCTCATGTGTTTATCTATATCTATCTATCTATCTATCTATCTATCTATATATCTATATAAACACATATAACATTTATAAAATCAACTGATCAGAGAAAACTTTGTTTCACTTTGCTAGCATTCACCTGCCAGCTGTTTTGCAGATAAACTGTGAAGTTTTTGTAAGTTTTTCCATCTTTGTTCTCATGTTACAATATCTGATGACGTGAGAGCTTCTGAGGGAAAAAAAATCCTGGTCTTAAAGAGACATTCAGTAGTTAAAATAACCAATGCCTCGTTTCCACTGAGCGGTTCAGTCCAGGTTGGAAGGGTTAGAATGGTCCGGCTAATTTAGGTCAGCGGTCCCACTGCAAGTCCGACTGCCACTGGGAATGTGGGGTTTAGACCAAATTCCCAGCGTGGCGTTATGCTAATGCAACGACACCAAACATGATGCTACAAACAACAATAACAATGGAGGTCATTCAGCAGGTTGTGTTTGTTCTGCTTGGTTTTTGGTTCTTTGTGTGTACAACACATGCTGCATTGTATGACAGAAGGTTGCAGGTGGAGAAGAGAAACAAAGCCAAAAAAAGAAAGAAAACTTTATTATCTATTATCTCTCTTATGTCGACTGAATGGCAACTTGGTGTTTGCTTCGTGCTTGCTTTTGTTGTGGGCAGTGATTTTTTTTTTCTGTCTGCCAATCTACAACTGAAGGAGGCCCAGAAATGGTGCGGTTTGGCTCAGTTGTATGGGATCCTTTCATAATGGAAACATACAAAATAGCGTATCCGACTGCACTGGCCCAAACCAAACCACTCAGTGGAAATGGGGTTTTATACTGTTATAAAATGATAATGAGTGTAAACTTTCATTAGGGACCAAAAAGACTTGAACAGAACCAGTTTTGTGTGAGGACAGCATGTTTTTTTTTCTCCATGAAAATTGCCATTTATATTATCCCTTAAGATATCTTTAAATTCTATCTTTAATTAATTGAGGATTATGAAGGCATTTTGAAATGAATTAAATCAAAGCAACAGACCTATGTCAAAACAATTTACTATTTTAACGCTCTGAGAAGAATTAAAAATGCCATTCCCCTTTAGCGATAGTACAGAGACGATCCAAGGATTTTATAAATCGACAGTATGTGTATAAAAAGTGGAAAAAAAACAAACAAAACAAAAAAAAAAACTACCAGAGCATCTCATCTAGTTGCTTCCATCTTGTTATAAATCTGTGCAAGTGAACCGCTGATGTGAAAACTCCTCTCAATAGATGCCGGAGGAAGTGAGCTCGTGGCCTCAGCTTCTTGTTTGGACTTGTAACAAAATGGCAGCGACCGGACGGAGATACCTGAACAAACCGGGACCTTTTTGAGTCTTCTGTCCCATGTTTTGTTCCAACTGAAAACGGCTTTAATTTACATCATTTTTGGTCTCTAATGAAAGTTTACAGTCTTCAGTAATAACAGATCTACGGTTGCTTTAAACCTGGTATGTTTTTTTAATATCTATTAATAGTAATAACTTTAAAGCATGATTGAAAATGGCTCAAAGATGTTCATCATGTCTTCTTATTAATACAGGAGTTTTTAGTTCTTTATATAGATGAAGGCGAGAACTGCTCGCCTAACATCTCAGGTAAAATTAACAACTTTTTTCCCCTCTCTAGTCTGACCACAAGAACTAAAACCCTGTGATTCAAAATGGTAGAAGGTGACCTTTAAAACCACAGAAGTGCAACTATGAAACCTACTGAGCTGTGGAATGAAAACATGTTGAGAGTGGAAACTCACCCTGAGCGAGTGGGTTTTGTTTGATGTACTCTCGGCGGACGGAGATGTTTTTGAGGAGGCACTGTCGGGCGTGGGCGCGGCGCTCCTTGACCGGGTCCTTGGCACACAGAGCGAAAACGGCCAGGTACTCCAGAGGTAGCAACAGTTTGACCAGAGCCAAGTGCAACTTCTGTGCAAAGATCTGACGGACCTGGTAGCACTCGTCCTGTATGAAGGAAGGAGCAGACAGTTGGTTAACAAGAAAAATAAAAGAAAAGTTCATATGAGCCACTTGTGAGGTCAGTGGCTCAAACAACAAACTGTGACTGAACAAACGTAAACATTTTTTACTCATTGGGTGCATTTCACTAAAGGCCTTTTTTTTTTTTTTTAACAGCACACATTTGGACTTGCCATAAATAAAGACAGGTCAAACTAATAATCTATAAAGGCTCAGTTGGTCCACTGAGCCTGCAAACACACTGACGTATTAAAGCCGATAAACAGAATCCACTCATCACTTCAGCTTTAACACTTGCTTTTAGTCTGACACATCGAACATCATTTACATAAAAACCTTCCAACAAAACATGGCTTTGATAAAAAGTGACATTAAAAAGGTGAAACTAACATTGATCACGAGTCCACATAGCTGAAACTGCTCCGGTGTGATGATGTCATGGTAACACGGTTCTTGTGCCAACTTCATGATGGCTGCACCTGCAGCCAGCCTCAGACGAGACATGTCTGACTTACTGTGAGAAGAAAGAAAAAATGAGGTAGAGATCAAGACAGATGAAATCATTTAAAGTTTCTGACAGGTAACTCCTTAGTTTACCATCACCCCTGAAGCTTCATGTTTCAGGGGAAATTAAACAACAAGAGAACAACTGCAGGACAGTGACTAATGTCCTGAGGTAACTTTCTTTTGTTCTTAAAGACATTTCACCTCCTATTCAGAAGGTGAAACATCTTCATAAATAAAAGAAAAGGTAGTTTGGTTCCCTTGATTCAAGCCTTTGGGGGGGGGTTTTTATGACCTGGATGGCTGAGAGTCTACACCAGCATCCCGGGATACCTGATTTTCTTTTGCTCTGTGAGATCTCCTTCGCTGACCAGCATGGCTGACAGAAGGCGGAGGGTGGAGTTTGCCGATTTGGATTGGTTGTTCTTCATTCCCAGTAACCAACGCACCAGTAACTTGATGGCCTGAACCTGGGGGAGCAGGAACAGGATGTCTTTTTTTAAAAAAAACTATTTGTGTGTGTAAGACACAACAAAAACTCAAACTAAAAGTTATGAAAAAGTTCAACCGAATATCTCATCTCTCACCTTTGCTAGAACCTCTGGTGAGACTTCTTCATCAGTGGTCCACAGCTTTCCGTTCTTATTCCCCACCGACTGCACGCACAAAGACATTTGCAAATTACATTTCTAACACTTCTTTTTGCACGTACACACTATTTCTACAACAATCCTGCTGCTACTAGTTATAAATCTTCACGTTCGAGCCACACACCCGATCATTCATGAGCAAGTCTTTCACGATGAAGTTGGCCACAATTGATTTCATCGGCGAGGCAAACTGATCTGGGGCCAGCATGGATATATGGCCGAGGGACACAAGTGGAGTGATGAGCTGCTCTGGAACATCTGCGTTGAGACTGCGTGACAATGGCTGCAGATGGAGGGGGGGAAAAAAAAAAAAAAAAGCATGAATGGATCCAGATAAACAAATGTTCATGTGCAGAAGAAACAAAGATGACATACAAGTTTGTCAAAACTTGCTTTCTTACCTCAAAAATCTGTGCCAGCTGGACTTCCTTGTTGTTGAAGATGGCGTGAATGCAGTGGACAGCCTGCTTGGCCTGGTGAGGCGTGCCCCGCTTCGCTTTCTGATGCAGGATGGGAATCAGTGTCCTGAAGGAAATCACATCACACACATCACAGGAAGTTTTAAAACAAGACATTCAGTCACCATCTTAAAAAAAAAAAAAAAAACATCTTAAAACTTTTAAGGAAACGTTTTTTAAAAAAAGAAATAAAATCATAACTGAAGTAGAGTTCTGCTTCTACAGTACAAGGAGGATAATACAATGAGTCTGGGATTTATTAATACACATTCATCCGTGTCTTACGATCTTATTTGTTGTAACTCTGTCTCGATCTTCTGTCCAGTGTTTCTGAAGATCTGGATGGCTGCCTCCGCCACTTTGTCATCCTCCATCTTCAGACACTGGAGCAAAGACTCGTAGGTCTCCGCTGAGTGGAACGCCGTGGGGTGTGTGAATGACAGGACCTAAAGACAGAGAGGAAATTGCTCATTTTCAAACATCAGTTTGGTCATTCAACACTCGACTCATGCACTCAAAAGTCACTAGCAAATATCCAGCGGTAAAAAAAATTCATGAGAGCATTTCCTACTCTGTTCTGTTCAAATGTCACACAAAGTCTACATATGTTTTGGTTGCATCTTCGATTTACAGGGTCCGAAGCCCATACCTTGAGCAGTTCTAGTCCGGAGCGGATGGCTGTATCAGGTGTGACACCTTCCTCATCATCATCGGCGGTGCCCTCAATGGATTTGTTCAGCAGCTTTACCAGAGCACTAAAGCAAATCACAGAATGTAAATTACACCCATCCTTATAAGTCAAGCTCACCCATAGCTTTGTGTTTTCTAGACTCTTAAATGCAATTAAGTCTTACACCAAAAGTACCACACTATGTAAGTAAAACAGAAAGCTCCCATTGCATTTGTTTTTCTCTCTGGGTGTTTTTCCATAAAGCAGAAAGGGTTAAGACTGAGCACAGACTGAGGCCTGCAATTACACATCACCACCAATAGGTGGCTCAATGAATGAGAAAAGCCTGTTTTTGGTACACTGTTACACAATGACCATCAGCACATGAGAAACTCTGACAAAGTAGAAGTGCTGTTGACCTGTCATATGACTATGAATAAAACTGCAAGTAAATGTAACGGCACAGAATTCAGTAAAGTTTTAAATCTATTAAAAACTCCATTTTACTGGAGTCTTAATTTAAATGTGAATAAATGCTGATATTTATGATCTTTGCCATAACAACATCCTGTTTTATTTTGTGCTTTAAAAAAAAAAAAAAGAAAGAAAGAAAAAGAAAAAAAAGTTTCTTTTGACCTGATGGCTTCAGAGTCAATGTGAACAGGCGCAATCCGCTCCAGCAGGAACTTGACCATCTCCAGGAAGGGGTTGGTTGGCTGTTTTGGGAATGTCAACTTTCGTGTGATTTCTCTCTGCACAAAGTGTAAACGGTAAACATTTTAATGAAAACATTCATGCTCTGATGCTTATTACTGCAGCATTTCAGTAATCTACCACAGTGCACTGTAACCTTCATTTCCCGCCTCTCGTTTGTTTTACTCTTTAACTCTTTATGTCTGTCTCTAATTCTGCTCTTAAACTTATTTTTTATTGCATTAAAAAAAAGGTTTTTACGTAAAGCATTTTGAATAGTCTTGTACATGAAATGTGCTATACAAATAAACTTGCCTTGCCTTATAAATGTGTCTCACATTTACCCCAAACTTTGTTTCACCTGAAATAAAATTCTTTGTCTTAAAAGATAAAAAGAGGTCGACTTTATCGTTTCCTACTCTGTTCACTGTTGTCACTTTTTTTCTTGTCTACCAGAAGCAAAAACAAGAAGAACAAACAAATAAACCAAAAGAAACCTTTGTTTATGGCTAGTTTTTTTTTTTGAAGCTTTAACAGACGTGTGATGCATGAAAGAGGTGAGTGGACTGTTAATCTGAGTGTAAACAAGAAAAGTATGTGTGTATCTTCTCACCACGCAGATCTCGGCCTGTTTGCAGGAGCAGGTCGGACTGATGAGCATCTCCAGCTGGACTCTGAGCTTCTCGTCCTCAGCGAGAACCTGGTTGAATTTCTTCATGAAGTCCTGGGCCTTTCCAGCATCCGGCAGGTTCTCTGCAAACACACAGCAGTGACAGATTACAAAAGTCAGTTACATGTGGAATGAACCTGTGACAAAAACACCACCACACATTTCACAAACAGTATTGTAATGTTTGCATGTTTTTGCTTCCAACTTACTAGCAATACTCATAAGCTTCCCAAACATCGACGTGTTATTGGCCTCAGACTGCCAAGGAGAGGGATTTAAACAAAAGAAAGAAAAACAAGTTAGACATTTGGGAACTCATCTCTGCATATTTTGAAACCATAATTTTAAGCTATGGGTGAGTCTAAACACACCGCTGGCAACTTATGAAGATCAAGCAGCTCTTTGACAAGACCTCTGAGCATGTTCTGACACTTCCACATCTCATTGAGTGCCCTGAAAGCAAAGATCAATTACACAGACAGAGAAACACAGGAGGAATTTAATACGCTGCCCTTGTAGTAAATACTATTTGTCCCATTTGTTTTCATATTGCAAGAAGACAGCAGACTGACATGGTATTTCTTATTGCAGTTGTGGGTCCAAATAGAGCTCAATATTTGTGTATAAAATAGAGGTGTGTTTGTTGCAGCTTTACTAACTTTACAGCATTTGTGTCCAGGCAGGCATACAGGTAGTACAGGCATTTCATCTTCTCCTCTGTGTCGAGACTGTGAGGCACCATGTACTGGGCAAAAATCTTCTCAACTAATAACCTGAAAAAGAAAGTTTTCATTAATTATTTAAAAACAAAGGAAATGGAAATAAATCATTTGCTGGTAGGACCTTTGCAGTCTTGTCTGTCAGGCAGACACAGCGCTGCGTTCTTAGATGTTTTATGTCAAGTAAGTGGCGAGTGAGAATGACCGATTATTCTGCAACACACTAAATAAGTAAAATAGCAATAACAGATTAAATTACTGTTGTGGTAAGTGTTGCCACGATCTCTAATCACTCATTTTATCTGTAATTGCCAAAGACTGGAGCTTTAGTATTGTTTGTCTGTAGGTGACAAGCACAAAAACACAATTTAACTTTAAAAAAAACAAAAAAACAAAAACACTTCTGCTTTGTCCAGCTAAAACAATTAAATAACTCCAAGATGCATACAAGTACCACTCAGTTTTGTCTTCTTTCCTGTATTGTCATGGAGTCAAAAAAAGAAAGGGGGAAAATCTTATTTTTAAACACAATGAACAGCAGGCACAGTATACGTGTCCTCACTTGTCATCAATGCTATTCTGATAGTAGATGTGCAGCAGTTTGTCTTTGATCCAGCTGATCTTCAGGGCTGACTCCTTCCCGGCTTCATGGTGCAGGCAGTACTTCTTGTAGAGTTGAGCAAGGCCCATCATGGCCTCCTTACGCACACGCCACTGCAGAAGTGCAGGGGGGCAAGGGCAGCAAAACAGATTAGACAGGAAGGAATTAAATTGAGATTATTTCCTTATCTTGTGTCATGAGTAAAGTAATCTGGTGTTTGTGATCGGGGAAATGAATCTGTGTGAAAATCTGCATTTTAATGATGATGAAATGTGATTTAGACCCAGGAAATGTTAGATCTAAATGCCCTTAAAAGGTCATGGCTGCTGATGATCAAAATGAATGAGCAATATTAAGAACAAAAGAACTTTTCAGAAAATATCTGCCTTCCTACACATATTAGTCTCACCCTCTTGTCAAGGGTCCTCTCCCGTACAAAGCCCAACAGCTGGTCATTGACCAAGTTGAGGTCTTTCTTTCCAGCGTTGATGATCGTAACAATGACATCATGACGAATGGCTTCCTCTGGGTCATGCGAACGCACCTTCAAATACTCTGAGTTAAAGAAGAGACAGACACGCAGCCATGTTTCTGTTAAAGTTCTTTTTAGCCAGAGGAGACAGCTATCTGTAACAAACCACAAAGATGAGACAAAGCACACCTGTCAGGTCTCTGGCCAGGTCTGGGTGGTTCATGAGGCAGTGACTGGCAAACTTTACACACTCTAGCCTGACTGGTACGTGGATGTCATTGAACCTAGGGGGGGAAAAAAAGTCAAGTTACATGCAACCAAGCTGAAATGTGCCTCAGGCCACAGGAAACAGAGTGAATAAACAGTTAACTGAGCAAACCCAGATCAAGTATAATCACAAAAATAAACAACTAAAAAGACAGGAAGACAAATGCTCTGCATACTTTCTCTGTTTGGCAAATTAAATAAATTGTGATTGCAGCAATATTTGAGAGAAAATGTCTTCAGTTTGGCTTCTGGTGTCATGAGACAAAAAAAAAAAAAAAAAAAAAAAACACTTAATCTGGACTTGTAAAAGTGATGAGACCATTGAAAAAGATCTGTATGTACATCCTCTGCTTATATTTAAGAGATGTTTTGCACTGTACAGCGCTAACGTTACTCACCGTCCCAAGAAGCACTGCCACAGCGGTCTGTTCTGTGAGGCGAGCTCAGAGTCTTTGGCCCCAAATAACTTTGCTAGCAACCGTACAACAGCCAGACGTTCCTCGCCATCATTGCTCTGCAATCATACAAACACGAGCAATTTTGTTTAAATAATTTGTATATTTTCCCCTGTTAATGCAAACTTAAGCATTGTGACAAACCATCTTGAGTTTTTCCAATTCCCAGTACAATTTTTTTCTTTCAGATACTAATTGTGATACCTGGGAATTTCTTTTATTTTGGAAAAGCAAACCCCAACATTTGCGGTTCCTCGAGCTTCCCCTTTTGACATTATAAAATCCTTGAGCCCCATCATCTCATGGCTCCCTAAATGTTCAATAACATTAGTTTTGTTACATTTAGAAACATCTGTGTCACCTCAGGAAACCACAGCCTTGCAGATTGAGCTTTCCATCATAAAATAGCAACATATTGTGAACCTCCTGTTCATACTTCAAAGCTAGCTCAAATGACAAGCTCCAATGACTCACATCTTCCTCTGCTGACTCAAAACAGGAAGTTGCAAGGCAGCACTGTCAAACGTCTTGTCCTTGCATTTAGAGCAACAAAAATCAGTTGCTGCATGGATGTAAATACTCAGAGATCCCAATAACCTGCAACCAATCCTAAAAGTACATATGCAGTATAATGGCTATGCTAAAAAATGTTTCCATTTTGAATTTTTAATCAAAAGTAGTATCCAAAGAGATTCAAGGAACATTTTGAGGGCATTTGTATCAGATTCTGCAGATCTAACTCTGAAGCCATATAGGTATTCTACAACTTTTTCTAACAAAGGCAACATAATTTCAAAACCAATAAAAATACTTCAGGGTTTAAAATTATGTGGCGCTCCCCTTCCTGGCAGATAGTAGTGGGATGTTTAATGAACTGTAAGACTGATATTTAGATAGGTGTGAGGTCACCTGTGTTCCCTATCAATTTTAAATGTGTGTATACACATGTGGTGTGTCAACCTTAAGCTTGAACTCCAGCTGCGGCATGACGGAGGTAAGCAGCATGGGGTCGATGGCGAACAGTTCTTGGATGAGGTCAAAGACGTGCTCTGATAGATCGCTGACTGATGACTTTCCCATCACTAAAACCTGATTGAAGAACTGTGGAAGGAAAAATACATGTACATAAGGAACTACTAATAAAGACTGTCCAAACACATTATATGGTGTTTATTTAAGTCTTGCTGGCTACTCAAAGAGCTTTCACACTAAAAGCCACATGGACCTGTTTAAAGACATAGTCAAACAGTATTTCCTCATCTATAAAGTTCTTTGAAGCACGTATTTTCTTTTGTCTCTCACACATACACGCACACCAATAACACACAGGAGTAAAAGAGCATTTTAACGTCTTTACAACAAACAACATTTTTTTGGCGGCTGGTGATCAATCGGCTCGATGTAACTCCTGAACCACTCTGACTCCTTCTTGATGTCTATCTTGCCTCATATACATGAACTTATGCTAAAAGGTCAGTAAACAAGTATAAGAGTGCAAATATGTGGAGACAGGAACCAGATCAGACTCACATTTGCAATGCATGTCTCAATAGTCTGGACAGTCCTCTTCAGCAGAGTCTTGGCGAGATCGTAAGCTTGTTTGTTCAAATTCTGCTCCAAAGAAGATTAAACTCTGATTAGTTTGACCAAAATATTCATTGTTGCACAGTCAAAAACAAACAGAACCTCCAAGCTTCTGGTCACTATGATGACAGTTGAGAAATTTTTCCATCAGTAGAAAAAGCTTATGTGCATCTTTTCTAAACAGAGACAGCCATTATATTTTATAGATTAGTATTGATTCACCTCATGTCTCTCATTACCAGAAAGCAAAAAGAAAAGCATGGAAAAAAAATTCAAACATCTAGTAAATAAAGAAAAAGTGAAACTATCTGACTTTGTGAACTGATGTTTTGCCTTAAAAGTAGTTTATATTCAAAACACTTAATTATAATATAAAAGGAAAAAAAAACAAATGACAATTATTAAAGATGAAAAGATTTAAATGTACACCAATTACAATTTTCTTAGCTGATAGCCATTTTTCAGTGACTGTGACCTGCCAATACTAATTTTCCCAATTCCATTATCTTTTGTTTTGTTTTTTGAAAGGAATATAATTATCCAATTTAATATTCCATACAAGTTATTATCTACATCACAGATTTTATTATTTAGCATATATTATTGTTTTTAACCGTTATTGTTAAATATTGATTGAACAGAGGTTGTTGGCTACAATGTATAATTTTTTTATTATAGTAAGAGTAGACTATACACCTCGACTTTATAACCTATCTGTGATCAGAGAGTACTATAGCTTTCTAACCTTCTCTGAACACCTCCAGCATTGTGGTTTTAGCTACATATATTATTTTTTTTATACCAGGTCAGCTTTAAATAAAGTCAAATTTATATAATATACTATAAACAGTTTCAGAGTCTTACTTTATGTGCAGGAATGAGGTTAATGAGGATTGTGTCCAGCAACTCTTGTGTGACTCCGTCTCCCTCCATGATGATAGAACTCATCAGATCCATCATGTGCATCTGCACCTTCTGGTTATGGCTGTTACTGAGGTGGAAGAGAGACTCAGACAAGTCAGCCCTAAGATTTCTTACATAATGAAGAACAAGAACTCAAGAAGTTTTATAACCCTCTTTATATGCAGTGTTAATGAACAGCACATTCATATTCAAGTGTTTTAAAGCTTAAACAGGAACACCTATCAGTGTGCATGCTTTCAGTTTAGTCATTCGTAAAACCACCTACATGAAAAGAGTTTAAAGGATTAAAGCAGCAAAGGTCTTACTTGATGACTGAGAAGAGTGTTTTGAAGAGCTGAATGAATATCTCATTGCAGTCCTCAAGTTCAAAGCAGATATTGTATGACTTCACCCACGCAAGGTTCTACAGAAAACACAAGAAGTACATTTCTTTGGTAATTCAACAGTGAACTTTTCCTTTAAACTACCATTCACAAGAAAGTTCTTCACACTGCTATACTGGCTGATGTTCTTCTACCTAAAGTCGAAAATCTTTAATGTAATATATGACAAAGGATGCAGCAAACACTACCATGACATAATCTCAAGGTGGAGATCAAAAAATTCAAATAATGTTGCATAAAAAAAAAGACTGAAATCAACTAATCAACTGATTCATTGAATTAGAGATAGGCTTCTTTGTCCACCCTTTAGTCCACTTGTTTCTGACAAGCGTGTGCGTTACCTCCAGCAGGTAGAAATATCGGTTGAACTGAGGGCTCTTGGTGTCTTCTAGTCCCTTTAGCTGTCTGGTGATAAACAGGAAGATATCCTGAAAAAAAGAGCAATTGTAAGTATAAAGTTTGAGTTTTACATTTTTTTGCAATTCATTGAATTTTTAAAAGAAAATTTAAGATGCACCTTAACAGAGTAATCTTACAGCTGCAATGGGTTTGCTTGGTGTCATTATTTACAGACCTTTATTGCTCAGTCAGTCAAGTAAACAGAAGTAACTATTATCTAGGAAAATATGCTCTGGTAAAAAGGTCAAGTACAAACCTTGAGTTTGTCATGGGAGGTGTAAGGTGCCTCAGGAGCATAGATCCTGAAGATATCAGCTAAACAGCACGCCACCAGTAACCGTACATCCTTATTGGGGTTCTTTAAAAAGAACTCTGAGGCAAGATGAAGTGCCAGGCCGAGATACTGCTGCTTCTCCTCTTCCGAATCTTGATCCATGTCCATGTAGGTCTTCACCACCATCTATTGAATACATTTAACAAGGGTTATAGGAGTCATATTTAGTCTTCTATTGTCAGTCATTCGGTAAGCTGGGTAGCATGACGATGAATGATGAGTAAGTAAGAATGGTTAGCAATTGGCTGAGCTGACTGTCAATCAAAAGGATATGGCTCATGTTAGAAATACGTTTATTACTTAATGAAAAATTCACCTGACATGGTTTAAAAAAAAAAAAAAAAAAAAAAAAAAAAACTTAAAAAAATCATCCATTCATTCAGAGTTGTCATGGAGACCAAACCCATTTTGTGAACCAGACTGTAAATATAGTTATTTCTGCTGCAAAGTTGGACTTTGTTATATGGGAGGTAACAGAGATTGACTAGTTTTTGCAGCCAGCCTCAAGTGGCCAATGGAGCAACGACAACATTTGTTACTTTAGGGATAGCTTCAACAGGTGGATTTCCATTACACTTTTTTCGCAAAACAAAAGTGACAATTAGGAAATTGCAACAAGGTGGGTTTGGGTACAGCTTTGGGGGTCTGGTGTTCCCATTAAATAGTATTTTTCTTGTTATGAGCGTAACTCTCCTATTATCTCATCTTGTGAGGTTTCACTTCAAAACAAAGAAGAAGATGATCTCAACTGCACGATGAATGAAAACATCTATAGTTTTAGGTGAATTATTGTAACTGGTACTGTTGAAAAAAAAGAAACTGTTTCCATTACAGGTTTTTCTTTGGGATATGTAGGTTCTGCACAGTTCTAGTGGCAATGGAAATGCAACTAATAAGGAGGTTAAATGGTTGGTGCTTGGTTGCAACACACTCTGGATTCTCCAGTGCACCGCAGAAGAAACTGAATACAACACATATAATATGCATGAACAACAGGGCTCAGGTCATCTGGCAGCCCTCAGAGTTGAAGGAAGTTGAACAAATTTAACTTCCAGCTGCTGACTAAAGCGCATTTCACCACGTTGCCAAAGTTCAAGTTAATTCAGAATGGGCACAACTCACCCCTCAAAACCTAGCTCTATACAATATAGTGTTTTAATGTCTCCTTGGTTAATTTTTAAACTTCAGCTGAGCAAAAATTCAAAGACTGAAGCAGCCTTGGTTTAAATTCAGGTAACTGAATTAGATTTTTAAGAAGTGTGCATATACATGTTTAGCTTACAATTCAAGATGCCTTATAAAATGAAGTTTTATGAAACTGTCTCATCAGTATAAATGTATATACAAACTTACATGGTAAAAGGAGAGAGCTTGGTACTTATGACAATCAAGTCTTTTTTTTTTGCAGTAGAACAATTTTAATTCATAGTTGACAGTAGAAAAACAAAGTAAGATTTTTTTTTTTTTAGTTTTTAGATGTAATCTGCCAATGTTCTGAGATATAAAAAAGGCATTATTGTGCTAGACTTGTACTCCAATGTCTCCTGGCTAATTTCTACTTTGCACACTGACCTTGAATAGGCTAAAATCCATAATTATGGATCTTTTGTACTGAGGGGAATCGTTTAATTAGGATTAATGAAGAATCAATTGTGATCCAAATTGTCATCCTCAGAATCATAACTGAATTGTGATACATGAAACTTCACAGCCCTCATGATTAGTTATGTATGATGAAGCACTTTGTACTGGGAACATCAAGTTGTATAAAGACTTGGACAAGCAACACTTTTTATGAAGAATTATAGGATTAAATTCAATAATTCTTCTCACTTCCTTTCCTTCATATGCCTCAGCAAACAAGTCTGACATCTGAGTTTAATTAAAGGATTTACCCTTAATGTTTTTGATTATTTCTTTTAAATTACATACAAGCACTTGCGTCTCCGTAGAGTTTATTCATACTAACGTTTGTTCGTTTTTGATAAGGACGATAATGTCATGCTCTAAGCTGCTGCCTCCTCCGCGAGTGTGCTTGACAGTTCAAGTATAGCTATAAACCTCGACAAGACTGCCAGCAGGGATGGGGGATGGGCCAACAGCTCCAAAAGACAGCAGAGGCACAGATTCACTCTTGCACACATTTACTCAGACACATGCACACCTCTGCAACCTTCACCGTTTGCAGCTGAAGAAAGCTGTGAATAATAGAGGCTTGTGCGTAAGGCTTCCTTAGTTGTCGAGTTTGTTTCTAGTAGTAACAGATACAAACTTGTTTTTGAAACAGCTCCTGATGCACCTTGACAATGAAATAGTTCAAGTGTTTGACCAAACTCAGCTGCAAGTTCAACCTTGTGATTCATGTGAGCAGCTCCAAAACCATCTTAAAAAAAAAAAAGTAAAAAAAAAAAACTTCCAAAGGAAGCTAGTTCTTATTTGAGAGTAGAGTCAAAAAAAGTATCTTTACCACCTCTTCGTATCATTCAAAACAGCGCTAGTCTTTTCAAACCACAGAATCTTAAGGTGAAATAAACATTTGCAAGACAAGATAAACAGGTATCCAACTTCTTCCTTTTATTCAGCAAATGGTACAACTCTACTTTTCTTCATGTACATGACTAAGCAGCCCCATTCATGCAGCCAGCTCATTCTGGCCTTATAGCGTCCTTATACCGTCCCGCACTGACATTTCCACCGCTGCTATGACTCTACTGCACCTTGGCAAGTAGAAGCAGAGGACTAACAGTGGGAAAATGAGTGACATGTGAGTTGTCAAAGTAAAAAAAAAAACATGAGGTGGCACAAGGGTGGTGTCTAAAACCATAAATAAATTAGGATGTCACAGTGATGGTGAGAGTCCGTCAAGGTGTTCAGGTCACCATCAGAGTCCCTAAAGTTACAAGCAAGCACAGGTGCTGTGCAAAAACAGTTGCTGTGTTGGCCCTAATCATTTTCATGTAGTCTGAAGTTTTAAATTCATCCACAGTTAAGCTTATAGTGGAAATGTCAGTGGAAAAAAAAAATCATTGAGCAGCCCTCGACAGAGACTGGACAGACTGGCTGGCTGTATTATCAACTACATCACTTGATTTGGGGGACAAGTTAATTAGAAAACACGAGTGTTGAGCTTAGCAACCATCCATCTGAAGGCGGCTTCATTCTCCCTCCCACTGAAGCTCCCTCCTGGAGCTGTAATGGAGAAACTCAGACCCCGTCCCATGGGAACAGCCAGGTAGAAATTTTATTTCTTTTTTTTCTCAGCACCGTATTTTATTCAGTCCCAACTGAAAAATGAAGTTGGTGATTAGAGACATTTTGCTAGCTTTGTAGGATCACTGTGACTGCACAGCTGGAAAGTGGAGGCAAAATGTAAAGGAGATTGCCACCTTTATATCTCAATATCTGGATGAAAGTGGCTTAAGGAAGGACACAAACTTGCTAACATGTTAAAGAGGACTGAGATCACTTGGCCACATACACATGAACTGCAAAACTCCAGGATTTTTAGATCCAGCCTTACTTAAGGGATAACAGAGTTTTGAAATAAGGACTTACCCATATAAGAATATCCTTATAATCATCAGAGCTTAACATTAACACTTGCTTGGGAGCATTCGCTTCCTCCCACTGGGGAAATGAAAAACAAATGGAGTGTAACTGTCAGCCACCCCTGATGCGACAAATCACTTTTTTTTTTTCTAACGTCCGTCAATCAAGGCCTCAAGTGTATATTAACTCTTTGTAAATATAATGTATTTTTTCTATGAATATGTTCCTCCAACCACCACCATTTTTCCTGGATTTTGGTCAAATCTTCGGCAAAATAAATATGTATATATTTTTCCAAGAACTGATTATGATTGTAATAATGGAGCCTTATTGGAAGATTTAAACATCAAGGATCAATGGACTGCAACACTTGAATATAAATGATTAAGTATTTGATATATGTGTAAAATCCTAAAGCCTGCAATCCTGAAGCAGTAGAATGAGTGAGAGATGTCTGTGTGAAAGGGAGCATCTCACCCTCATTAACTGGCAGACTGAACAGATACGGCACAAAGTTGCGACGGCGTGTGCTTACAGGAGCCTTGTTGGTAAGAACAGCATGTTCTACAATGCCAGTTTATGCTTCACTTTGTTGACTTGCTTACTTTCTGAGATTTTACCAACTTAAAGTTGGTGATATTTAAAAATGACGTGCAGAGACCTGGGCCCCAAGTATGTCTTTACCTTCCATGGAGGGATTTATCCTCCAGTTAGGAAGTATCAACTGAATCCAAGAGCAGTAGAAGAAATGGTCATGATTGTAAGGAAGATGAGTCCACTGGGAATCATCAGAGGGGCTTGCATACCGACATCCGTAACATTTACGTAAAAGTGTCGCACCAATTTTACAACATTGGCTTTTACATGCCGGCTCGAGCAAGAAGAAAAATCCCCCACATGCATGTCCTCCCTCACACAAAAACCTCAATCCAGAAACAAAGTGTGAATCGACATTCTCTGCTTGAAAGGGACATAGGGTCCCATTGTCACTGGGAGTATGTGCACACAGGTAAATTAAAACAGCAATGGTGGAGTAGCGGTGCAATGACTTGTCGACAAAAACTGATAATAAAAATAGTTGCCAATGAATTTTTTGACTATTGGCAACAAAAAAAAGAAAAGAAAAATCAACAGTGTGAGGCATCTCCTTCCTATGTCTGCTGAGAATTGCATATGCACAATACAGTTGAGCCACTATTGCTTTCACGTGTTTTCCAGCAGAGTGAAGTATCTTCCTCACTTCCCATCTCTGCTGAGTTGCACATGCACAAGAGCAGAGCCCCAGGTAAATATGGCAGCAGATGAAGACATCACAAGTTCATTAAAATGTGTATTTTTGAAACAAGTGTCTATCTTTGTTGTCTTTTATTTTTAATTAGCATATTATTTAAACAGCCTCATGCAAAATTTAAAAGCTGAGAGTCAAATAGGATCCCTTTAATAATTATGAGATTCATAATCCAATTACTCAACTATCAGAATAGTCGTTACTTGCAGACAGGAATAATGCTGTCAACTTTCTACATATCCATGTCACTTCAGTGTTTTCTTACAATGTAAATATAATGCTCACTTGAAAAGGATGCAGCTCCAGCTGCGTTCATTCAAGCATTTCTTCATTCATTCTAAAACTGGACCATAATGCAGTAGTTGATTTGATCCTCTCCTTGAAAACAAAGAAGTTTCTCACCCATTTAACACTGTTAAATTATTTAGAGCGAGCAAATAAGATTAATAATGCGTGGTGGAGATGAGTGTCTCCTCTGTTTTCTTCTGCATCCCTGTGAAGTTGCCGTGCAAGTTCAGCATATTCTGAAAGTTGTTGAAATCCTCAAACTTCTTACTCAGTTACAGAATGATGCAGGGGTGTCCCTCTACATACACAAGTGGTCTCTCCTCTTTCTTAACCCTGGGAGGTAAAAAAAAAAAAAAGAAGAGGGGATCGGATTTTATGCCTGGAAAGTGGTTCTTACATACAGGCACTGAGACCTGGGAAATGACGAAAATGTTCCACAAAGAAAAGCCACCATTTATAGGGAAAATAGCTTAATTCAAGCTAGAAAGAAATTTGATTTAGAAGGAGTCTGGAGTCTGACGATGAACCCCAACTGACTCAACCAGGAATAGCTAGCGAGGCCAGTCTGATCAAATCACAAGTCTTGCATGAGGTAATCAAAACACTCACTGTAGCTGCTCTGAAACTCAACCTTAAGCAATGTCAACAGTGTCAGATCCTAGTAGTTTACAAGCAAGTGGAACATTACTTAAGATTAACATCAAGACCTGTTGAACAAATAGACATATGTCTTGATCATCAGAATGAGATATTTGAAGCCATCTCCTACTCATCACCCTAAAAACCTGCCAGTAGAGTGCACATTACTGTTGCCTTAATGGATATTACTTTATGGTTAGTAACTTATTAAGTGTATTTGATATATTCCACCCGCTGACTATGAATTTCATTTTTAAAAAGCCGCTGATATTTGAGGTTCCTCTTCTGAATCATCCTTTCTGTTAAAGTACAACAGTGATACAACCTGAAAGCACTTCCTTGGAAACGCTTGCTGATGTCAGTTTTGCTTGTAAAAGTCACAGGTTTAGTAGAATTAAAGCCAACACCATAACAAACTTGTGCCTGCATCAGAGAGAAATAAGAGATATTGAAACTGTGTGTACCTTTATCAATTCAATTCAAAATTCACTGCCCTTTTGTAGTCCACAGAAAAGCTTAAAATTATGAGAGTACTCAAAAGAACATTGAAGGACAGCATTTTGTGCGATTGTCAAACACCTGAATCTGCTTCCTCAATATATATTTAGCTACTATCCTAATACTCTGTCATAACCTGCACAGAGTCCAGTTTGAGAGTGCCGTGACTTTTGGCAGCCTTTGTAGTCATCCATCTTTTAAATTACTTTTTGAACCAAAAACAGCTGTTACAAAATGTATCTGGTTCAGTACCAGTTTTTTCTTTCACATATCTGGGCTTTAGCCCATTCTTGTAGTTCAATTTAGAACACATTAAACATTTTTTTTATTAACATCAAATTAAAGAAATCTAATTACATAGAGAAACTAAGTAATTAAATTTAAAGTAGCCACAACTTTGTAAACTAGAGAGGCCTTTATGTTTTGACATCTGAACACATTGGAGCCCCAATAAAGCTGATGGGATGCATTTCTTTCGACTGATGACAATGATCAGTCAGTCTTGAAGCATTTGGAGAGCAGAGTTTCTCGCACGAATCTCTGACCTGGGAAACTGTTCAATTACGTAGTGAAATCCAACATTTTCAACAACCAGCATGAGCTGGTCATCTGGGACAATTAATTCTACAGTTTTATCCATCATAGCTCTGCTCTGGGTCTCTGCCCATCTTTGGAAACTTTCTTTTTTTTTCTGAAAAGCAAATTCCAGAGTTTGCTGCTGCAGTACATCCATCTTTCTCAGCAAATTTTGTCCCTTTTCATGTGACAGCTCTTTAAATGGTTAATAAGATTTGAGTTCCGAGATAGTAACCATGCTGGTCCTAGCCAACAAATCACGTGTTACCGTGTCTTTATCTGCCCACTCAAAACAAGAACTTGCCCAGCAGTATTGCATAACTTCCCATGCTGGCTTTTAAAGTGTCAAAGAAAAAAAAAATGGAATTCCTTTGCTAAAAATTAAATGGTATGAGATGATGCACAGAAGTTAATATTCATCAAGTTTGTTATAATATTCATTATTTTGCTCTTGCTGCTCTTTGCACTTCTGGTTAGATGCTAAGTGGATTTCGTTACCTTGTACCTTGCATGTGTAATAACGTTGAATCTAATCAATACCAATACCCTTAACTTTCAGCAGTATTGGTGAATATTTCCACTACTGGTATCAGTATCAAATATTCAGTTATAATCTTACAAAAAGTAAATGGTCAGAATCAGTTAGCCAGGGGCTGCACATGGTTGGGTTTCATCTTAATCAACCATAACTTGTGAACAGCTTATCAGTGCATATCCATTTTCCTTCCCTCACACAGAATGAATGAATACACACACATATTATATATATATATATATATATATATATATATATATATATATATATATATATATATATATATATAT
>JAOWBL010000001.1:5743407-5765451 GCA_028564865.1 Zenarchopterus dispar
CCTATTATCATACCGTTTATATTACATATTATATATATATATATATATATATATACTGTATATATAATATTTTATATTTTGGCATTGCCTAAAATACACAGCTATTTTGAAGTCTAGACTTAAAATCATATTTAAAGTAGTCCTCTGGTGGCTTGAAGGTATAAAATATTTACCTGTTCAACATGAGCAAATCCTTCTTGGTTCTCTAGAGTTAAATTTCACCCCCTTTTTTTTTTTTTGCTTCTTTGTGTTTATTTTATGGTGGATCAGGTGCATTGAATCAAACATGGAATAATTTAGCCAAAAAAATTCAATTTAGACAAAATTTTCTCCACATTCGGAATTTTCTGCATCATAAAGAACATAGTGAAAGAGATTTTTTATGAGACTCACCTGTGTTTTACCAGGGCCTCCTGGAAAGTTATAAATGTGATACAAGTTGATTATTTTCGCACTGTATTTATTTTTGCTTCATGCTGCTTCGTGGACATTCCTTATTTTAGTTTTTGGAGTATTAAGCAGCTGTTTAGAGGAACCTATAGCTGCTCATTGTTGGGTTAAGGTTTAAAAAGTCCAAAATTGATTAAAAAAAACTGGTAACATTTGGATCAGTTGGTCTTGTCTAATAATATAACTGTCACCTAAGGGCTGAAACCTTTTTGGGGTCATGGTCCTATGCTGCTTTATTAATTCTACAAATTCTACAGAAAAGTGTATTTATTTTGCTAAAATGTTGAAAAGCATGTGTAATTTTTGGTTATTTGAAGGGAAGTAGAGCTTCTACTTACCTACTAATAATATTTCCAAATGGTTAGCCGGTAGCCTTTGTGTGCCGGTATAAATGTCCAGTCTTGAATTCTGCATATTAATGATTACATTTCAGCATTGTGCTCAATCAATTTGTGTTTTTTTTGTTGTTTGTCTTTCCCCTTTAGGGAAGTATTACATTGCCACCATGACCATGATCACAGCCTCTACCTCCCTCACCATCTTCATCATGAACATTCATTTTTGTGGTGCTGAAGCCAAACCAGTCCCTCACTGGGCGAAGGTGCTCATTATCGACTACATGTCGAAAATCTTTTTCGTCTATGAAGTGGGGGAGAACTGCACAACGCCAGAGAGCGAGAGGACTCCGCTGTACCCAGAGGAACCCATGGGTGACAGGGGTTACTATCACGACGACCCCATCCACGATAGCTACTACCATCATGACAGTGACCCATACAAGTACAGCAATGGCCACGGTGTGAATCAGCACAACAAACATCACAAAAACCAGACAAATGGCAGCGCCGGCGACAGGAATCACCATTACAGCAACCATAACAGTCACACTTCCAGGCTGGATGTTGGTGGGACAAAGCAAGAGCCCACACAGCACTACCACCACATCAGGAGGGATGAACTGGACTATCAGGCCCCACAGCACCCACCGAACCTCCAGCACCTCAACGGGGGTCTCAAGGAGCAGATTTTCTACCCGTCAGAGAAGCAGCAGGTCCAAGCTTGCCCCTGCTGCTGCCCCTGCCTCCAACACAAACAGGTGACACCTCACTCCATCTCTCCCTGCTTCCCTCTCTGATCTGGTTACACTTCCTCCTCTGTTCCCAGAGTCACTTGCTTTAATTCGTCTGTCCGGCCCTCAGGTGATGAGGAACATCCAGTACATCGCCAACTGCTTCCGTGAGCAGAGAGCGACGTGCGTGAAGGTAGCAGAGTGGAAGAAGGTTGCCAAGGTGATGGATCGATTTTTCATGTGGATCTTTTTCTTCATGGTCTTTCTCATGAGCATCCTCATCATTGCCAAGGCATCTTGACAGCTTCATAGTCATCTTTTTATTGGCATGAATCCCCAGTGATGCTCGTTCCTGCTTTAAAACGCGACAAAAAACTGTTCTGTCTGCAATTAAATTGTATTTCAACTCACTATACGTTGCCTGTCTGTATGCAAGTTTGATTGGCTGGATTTTTATTTTTTTTTTTGTTAATCTATACTCACTCATAAACTCCATCCAAGCCTCTTAGTTAGTTATTGTCATGTGCGCTCGCTTGTGTAACGGAGCAGCAGAGCAGTAAGACAATCTGGGTCTTACCTTGAACATACATGGCCTCTCCATTATTAATGAGCTAATAGCCAGACATCCAGCTATAGGCATTACGTTTCTGTATTCAGGGGTAAAAGCGGGTTTGATTTCTTGTTGTAACTACCACAACAGCTTGTCTCATAGCTTCACGTGTTCGAGGTGGTTGAGGGTAGTTTCCCAGCATGCCCTGGACACAATGTTTATTAGCACGAGATGAAAATGATTGTTCATGGTCTGTGATCTGTTCGGGTTATTGATTAGTCACACAAGTTTTATTATTTTTCTATTGCTCGCAATTGTCTCACACCATAAGTGAGAGTGTATGTACAATCAGATTACTCTCCCTGAGGCATCTTGTTAACTTTTTTTTTTTTTTTTTTTTTACTTGAGTTAATAGAGTGTAAAGAGTTTAAAAAACAATGAGGATGGTCTTCAAGGGAAGCTATATTTTCTGAGGTTTTAAAATTGTTTTCTAGGATAAAATATGGTTTGTTGAAAGAAGCTGGTTTTCACTTTAGTCACCTGAAGTAGAGGATCGTGCAGAAATTTCTGATATAATCTCCAAGTAAGAGGTGGTTAGCAAAGAGGTAATGTTTTATTTAAAATGACATAATGTTAGTGGATGAATTTATTTGTTGAAAGTGCCTTCTGTGACTGGTTTTCTCTTTGCGTACTCAAAAAAAATCACAGTCAAAGAAAAATCCCAACACAACCTTAGGTCTGTTATCAAATGGTAAGGAGGGTAAACTTTTATTGAGGATTAAAAGTGAAGTGGTTTTGAGATAGAACGGAATATGCTATCCATCGATTATCTACACCTTATACCTGTTCAGGGTCATTGGGGGTCTGCTGGAGCCTATTGAAAGGCAGGGATACATCCTGGACAAGTATCTCCCCAAGTATCTGGAGAAAACCTGCACAACGTGTAGTTTTTGAACACATACAAAGGTAAAGTTACTTTGGTTTGCCTGTTGTGACTCCAACTACATCATCACTGAAGTAAAAAGGAAATTTCTGAGTCTTGACAGCGGCTTAAAACAGCAATTTACTTTGATTTAGGTCTGTTCTGTATTTTGCTGCAAATGCATGTTCTGTTCTAACTCTAAAAGCTTCGATTCGTGTTATTTTGGGCCCCAACAGAGGTTTACACTCCTTAATGTCTTGGGTTGTTTCCAGACTATTTTTTATCCGTACTTACATAACTTTTTAAGCAACCACAAGAGGATTCCAAGTTGTTGCGGGATAACCCTTAATACCTCAAACAAAAGCTCCAACCAGCCGTATGTGCGTCATTAGGAAAAAGGTGAAATACCACCAAAGTCCACAAAGTTCTTGTTGGGAGACAGAACAAAGTAGAGAAGGAAGAGTAACGAGGTGATCTTGTCTAGATATTACAGGTTAAAGCAAGTTGTTAATATTTAAATACTGAAACTTGGAGAGAAATGGTGGATGAGTGCATTTCATTTTTAACTCTATGTTCAGATGTTGAAGCCTTTCACCTAACCAGGTAAGACGCACACAAAACTGCTCTACATATTTTAATGAAACAACACTTTACTTAACAGTTCAATCAAAAATAAACCTTTTGTATTCTCATATTAAAAATGCTCTTCAATATGTTTCAGAAGTTTGTGATTGGTTTTTAAATCTAACTGATCAAATTCTAACTTGTGCATCTATTTCTAACAAAACTATCCATTTCTGTTTTTATACCTATGAGGATAGTTGAAAAGTCATTAACGGGTTTATATAAACACATGACAAACAAAGCTCATACAACAGCTGTTTAGCCACAAAAAAGGGGAAAAAAAAGAAGCAAAAACTCACTGTAGTTTCTTTGAATATTTTTATTTCAACATCACGTTTTTATTATCCTCCTCTAGGGGGCAGTCGTGTTACGATCATGAGTTACTGGCTGGCTGAAAAAACTAAAAAACTAAATCTTTTTTTTTCTTTTTTTCTTTTTTCTTGCAATTCAATAAAATATACAGAATCTGTAAGTAATAACTCCTTACCAAATAATAATCTTATGAAGCTTATAAAGTGCTCTGTTCAGTGCAAGAGTTCACAGAATAAGTAAAAAAACAAAAACAAAAACAAAAATCTAAATATACAACCAATGAAGGTAAAAATAATAAAGAAAAATGCTAAAGCAGACTTTTTTAACACATAAAACTGATCTATAACATTTCCATAATTTTCTCTGAAAGAATGGAAATGAAAAAAAAAAAATAGAAATGAGGTCATCAGAGAAACCAACCCCCCATTTTTTCTTCTTTGTCTTTAATGATTTAAATTTGACTTCAACAGTAGCTGGAGGGATAAACAGGAGACTAACGAGATGGAATAATTTCCCAAATTGAAATAAAGAGCTCTAATGCTAACACAAACAAATATAGGAATTAAACACTGTCCTGCCAGCGCAATCATTTTTTAATGTCAGACGAAGACAAATGAATATTTCAGGCTCAAGCTGGAGTCCTTTATTATTTCTATAAATAGATGTCCCCATTTTCAGAGTCCCAGAACACACACCCGCTTAGGTTCACTGAAGGTCCTCCTTTAGACAGCATCGCAAAACACTGCTCTCATGAAGTGCCAAAAACACAGACCATACACTACAAAACAGTGACATTTCTAGGTAAAGTCCACTTTGCTGATGTTTTTCCTTCCGTGACATTGCCATCACATGATCTAAAGTCCGAGTACATAAATTATCTGAGTGATCTCAGGAACTAAACTTTGCCTCCATCTAGTGGAGTTTGTCAACAAAATTTAGAAGAAGTCAGACATCATTGGAAATGTTTATTTGATACGTCTCTCTCATTTGGAGAAGTTGAAGTTAACATCACATGTGTTCTTGTTTGCATTTTTAGCCATTTTTTTTGTGTCACGGCAGAACTGCTGGCATGGCGGCAGACCTTTGGTCTTCATCACTGTGTTTATCCAGCTTGCTCAACCTCAGCAGTGACAGGAGTTTTCTTTACGATAACTAATCAGCTCAAACCTTACAGATAAAGAGAATTAATCAAATTATTGTCAGCCTGTGGGTATCTGGTCGCAGTGACTCTAACGTAAACAAAAGCTCCTCATGTGTATTGATCTGATCTTTGCTGGGCCAACTCATCTTCCTGGTGTATTTGTCTGTTTCAGAGACAGACTATTGGACCACATGTTCTCCAGACAGATACTTAAAAACCCGGTGGTGGTTAGAGTTCAGAGAGGATTTTACATGTCATCGGGTCAGACACGCCCACAATGACAGCCTCTACATGCTGCAGTTTTCGCCTGGTCACAGCTTATGGAGAAACTTAAGTAAAAGCAACATGGGGTCTATAACCAAGCAGGTGTCTTCTATCAACTACTCAGGTAAGACTTCTTAGGTTCTACTTTTTGCTTTCTCTGTTTCCTTTGAACACTTTTTTTTGTCTCTTTAGGGAAGAGGGCATCTCCCTCCCCTGCTGTCCTCAGACTGGCTTTACTGGGGAGGACTGGTAGCGGCAAGAGCTCCACCGCCAACACCATCTTGGGCCGGAAGGTGTTTGACCTGAAGGTTGGCAGTGCCTCGGTCCCTCAGCGTTCTCAGAAGGCCAGTGGAGAATTTTGTGGGCGACAGGTGGCAATCCTGGAAACGCCGGGGTTGCTAGACACTCATCAGACTCCTCTAGAAGTGCACAGGGAGCTAAGGAGGAGCGTCAGCCTCCTTTTTCCCGGACCACATGCGCTCCTCATCGTTATACAAATTGGGAGGTTCACTCAGGATGAGAAGGAGGTGGTGATGTGGATCAAAGAGGCAATGGGTTCCCATGCTTTGAGTTTCTCCGTGGTGGTTTTTACTCATGGTGACCGTCTGGAAGAAGGGACATCCGTGAAGCACTGCCTGATAGACGAGTGCAGGGATCTTGCTGAGCTGGTGGCCGCGTGTGGGGGCAGGTACTGTGTATTTAACAATCAGAGCTCCAAGAACAAGGATCAAGTGTCTGAGCTGCTTGCCTTGGTGGACGGCTTGATGCAAGATAACGGGGAGAGCTACTACACCAGCAAAATGCTCCAGATCGCAGAGGAAGATCTGGCTCACCAGCTTCAAGAGGAGAGGAGGCTGCTGACTGAGAGGAAGAAAATGTTGAAGGACAAGAATGAGAAGGAGCTGGAGATGGTTCATGAGAACAACATGAGGGAGCTCAAGAAAAAGCAGGAGCTTGAGAAGCAGAGGGAAGAGAAACTGGTGAAAGAGTGGGATGAGGTCTTCAGACAACAGGTTGCAGAGAGGAAGTTACGGGAGCTGGAAAAAATGTTGGTGATAGAGAAGAAGAAGAGGGAAGATCTTCAGGGAAGGCTCGAAAAAGTTACTAAAAAGCTGGACGAGAAGGTTAAGTGGGAGGAGAAAATTAGGCGCTCCATGGAGGAGAAGATCCAGAAGGCTAAAGAGGAAAATGAAAAGAAAGAGAGAGAAAAGGAAGTCCAGCAGATTCAGAAGAAACAGGCCATCAGAAACCGAGAAGAAATGGAGAGAGATGCTTTGCAGAAGGAGCTGAATAAACTCACCCAGAGCCTGGAGGAGGTGAGCAGGAGGGAAGAGGAGAGGAAAAAGCAAATGGAGGACATGTTAAGATGGGAGAGGGAGAAAATTCAGAGAGAAATGATTATATGTATGGAGCACCTCAGAGCGGAGAAACAGAAAACCGAGGCCCTCAAACAGGAGTTAAAACTCATAAAAATGAAGACTGGTCAGCAAGAAGTGAACGAGGAAAACGTGAAAAGACTGGAGAACAAGGGGCAAAAGGAGAGGGAAAAGTATGGTAAGGAGATGGTCGCACTGAAGAATCAGTCTGGCAAAAAGTGTGCAGAGATGGTTGCGAAGAAGTCTCCAGAGAGTTCCTGGACTGGGCCCAACATGGCTGGATATGTGCAAGAGATGGGACTGCTGGTGCTGAATGTAGCTCTGGGGAAGGTTGGAGCTCCATGCTGTATACAATAACAGCTCAAGCATGTGAAATGATCTCACTAAAGCTGTTTTTTTTTTTTAAATTTACGTTTAGAAATCGTTATTTCCCAGCAGAGATGCTTAAAGATCAAATACGTTTTGACCTTCACGTCATTATTATTTGCATCCGCCTTTAATTCAGAGTCAGGAAAGAAATTAACGAGAAAGCAGTTTCATTCCAACAAATGGACGTAATTCCTGTGTGTGTCCTACATAAGCAAAAGCACAAACTCTCAAAAAGGATGGAGGTAATCTGATTATGGAGTCCCCGCCCTCTGCCCTGTGCTGCTGTCTCTGGCTCCATCATCTAAATCTGTACTCAAACAAACCCCCTTTGCCATTAATAAAGAGCAAAAACATTGCTTGAGTGCCGTTTTAGTGTTTCTTCCTCAGCTGTGCCATCTGGTTGGGTTTCCAGTCCAAAAAAAGTGGCGTGGCTTTATCGCACGATGTGTCTGACTGTTTTTGTCTTTGAGTTGGCTTGCGTCACTCCTGTTGCAGGGACATATTTGCTAATCTGTTAATACAAGCATAACAACGTACATAAATCATTAGATTTCCAGAGAAGTTAGTAGTTTATAGTTCAGCTTAATAAATGAAACTTGGTGTTGCCCAGTGCAATAATCAAATATCACAAAACATCAAAGGACACTGTTGGTGAGATTGTCATGGGACAATCCATTAAAATGCAAACCAGGTCTCACACCAAGATCGTTTTTAATTTTGTTTATTTCATCACCCTTTTGATGATTTGTCTATATTGCACCGGGCAACTAAATATTTGAGCCATGGTGAAGTGATCTGTCAAATGATGTACACCGTTACAGCAAAGTATGGACTCAGGCGTGGGAAAATCCTTTTCCCAGATGCCCTTATTGACTTAGGAGAGCAACGCATTAGGACAACTGCACTGAATTATGGGAACAGTACGCACAGTTTTTGCTATCAGAGGAAATGTTAGTTTGCTTTGCATGTGTGGGGTTTTTTTTTTGTTTAGACAAATGAAAAACTAAAGGAGTTTTAATGATAAAAGTCCCCCAGAATCACCCTTTTAATTGCTTTCATTCAAAAAACAATAAATCAAATTCAGCTCAGTAACAGTATTCATACCCACAAGGGATACTGTAGTATGAGCTGCAGAAGGCTCTATATCTGTCTGTTACTTTATAGTTATTACAGACACTGAATGCGGCTTAAAAGGCATCAAAAAATTTAATATAACTAAATAAAGTGGCGCATTCAGCAGCTTACAGGTCAGGTATTTTATTCATCTTTTGATTGGAGATCAACAGAGGTTCACGAAGATGTGAAAATCTTTTTTTTTTAATGGAAATGAGTTTTTTATATCACGTAAAAGTTGGATTTTTATTAACATAATTCAGCTGTTTTTCCAAGACCAAAATGAACCTAAAGAAGTGACATTTAAAATGTATATTCTGAGAATTTGCTCAAGGTTTATGTATTTATCTCTGTTTCTCTCCCTCATTCACGATCTTGATTTTGAAATTCTGACTGTGCTCAAAGTCGGATCAGAGGACACCGACATCATGAATATTTATGTGCTTTCAAATATCTGTGGGAATTTCAGGTCGGCTGGTGTATCGGGGGACTGAATCTGGGGGATGGAGATGGGTAGGGCTCTGTCTGTGAAGATTTTAGTGTTTTTGCCTCCTTTGATGCCAATCTAATCAAAGTTGCCCCACACAGCCACAAAAAAACTGAACGTCAAGCAAAAGACAAGTGATGTGGGAGTTTTTTTGAGTGGTGCTGTCAGATTCTGTTCTCAGAAACTCTGTCATTTAAAAACATCATGAAGCAAGAGGTGTATGGATGAAATCTTTGCTTTTTTCAAAATTACAGGTACTTTTAAGACCTACTATAATACCACTCCAGACTAAATGGGGCAACTGCTGGTGCAAGATGCAAAAAAGTGGACACTAACCTTCCAACGCCCCTGCCCCCATTACTCCACCCTCCACTACAACATTGTAAGATCAATGTAGGTATTAGGGTACATTAGGAACAACAGTTTAACCTGCTTATGAATCTAGAAATGCTGCCAGTCCTGAAAAATATTGCTGCAATCCCAGTGTTGACTCTTGTTTTCACTCTTTTTTAAATTGCTCATTCGCTTTTACTCTTTTTTTTTTAATGGAGAGGATGCTGGTGGAAGCGAGAGAGTCCCTTTGATCTTGGCTTTTGTGTCTTATCCATCTTGCATCATGACTCGAGTTGTGTGCTGCATGTTCTGACAGCCGCAAGATCACCAAACAGGTTTTGTCAAGAAAACACACAAGGTATAGTCATGTTGTTGTTTATTTGATAATAAAATGGGGGAAGAAAAAGCCCTGCAAGCTGTTTGTGCGATGATTTCTTTAAAGAACAAATGACAAAGAAAAGACAATGAACATGGGCAAAGCAATGGATTAGCATTCACAGACAGGAGATTGTTTGCTACAGAGAGCAGGGGACGAGTTTAAAAGCTTTTATAATGAACAGCAGTTACCTACTCTTATTGTGAAAAGGCACACTGTGGCTCCAGATGTTAGGCCTGCTAAGATTTTTGTCAGCAGTAAGAGATGACTCGGTGACACATCAGTGAGCATCTTAGAGTTGTTCACACATTGTGACTGAGTGCCGACTATTCACTAATTTTCCCAACAACCAGTTTACCTGCTCAGTATAAATGATGTATTCAAGCGGTACCCTCAACATGATCGACGTGAGTAGAAAACCCCCTCAGCCCCTATGTCTGAAGGCACACTGGATGCTGGAGTGCACCTCCAGTGGCACAAAGTGGTATTACAAGTCTTGATGCACCATCCTCTCTTAATGTGGTGTCAAACCACATTCATTTGCTTGATTTTTAATATATTAAAAACACATCCTTACATTTAGCAGCTTTAAATAGAAAATTAGAAAGATGAACAAACGTGAGTCTAGTCTGCACCTCCATGTCAATGAACCTCATGAAACACGATCTCCTGTCAGCACTCGGCTCGGGTGTCCATCACTTCTGGACGGCCACAGCTTGTTCTAGAGTTAGTGTTTGAATTCCTCAACATCTGAGTCAGAGGAACTCTGGGTGTTTTGAGGAGAAACGTCCTGCAGTCATCTGTGACCCCTACGCTGTGATGAGGGCGCTGAAACTTGTCTGTTTGGGAGAAAGAAAGTGATGACGAAGAGGACACCACGGCGTCCTGAAAGAGAAGAAAAGGCACCCAGCACACCACAAAAACCACAATGTGTCACTAGTCTACTCTCATACACTTTGCGTGTGGCTTTACGAAATTTTCAAGACACCTGACACAAATCAAAGGTATGAAGAAGATATAAAGGTGAAGCATCCTTTCAAAACAGTTTATTACAGCTTTTGTTAAGAAAACAAATAGAATCAAAAATAATACAATTCATATATTTTAAAAGAAAACAAAATACCTAAGGCATGCCTGTATTTCTGGAAGTTTTTTTTTTAAGCTTATTTGATGAAAAAACTGCTAAAAGAATATACACCATCAACTAAAACAAATAGCATCTCCAGAGTGATGTGTCACATTAGATGTGTCCTAATGTCTGACTGGTACTTTATATGTTAAATATAAAATGTACTGTAAATAAATGTTATAGTTAATACCATAATTAGATTTTTTTTTAGTTCCTCTTGACTCTAAAAGAAATCTAAAATGCAAGTAAAACCAAAGCTTGGGGGATATAGGGACAAAGGTGGTGACATGCAGAAGTTTGGGCTATCTGTTCAAAACATCTAATACTGCCAGGAGTTAAGAGAGAATGAGATATTTCAAGTAAAATGACAAGTCATTACTAATCATTTCCATTTTATGCACTTTGGTTGTAGTGAATGGACTTTATTATTTTGTGTCAGCTAATCTTCATGGTAATATTTTTATATTAAGTAATGCAGATGGAGCCGAAAAGAAGACCGCTGCAACCCTTCAGAAGATTCATAAACTTAGTGGAGGTTTTTCCACAGGAAATGCAGCGTGACCTTTCTCATTCCAGGTTATAAAAGTAATCCAGCCTTATATTTAAATGCGTTGTCACGAGTGTTAATTTAAAGGCAAAGCCAGCATGTTTGATAAGCCAAAAAATGATTTGTGATGACTATTACTGTTAATAATATATATGCTATGTTGTCTAGATCCTGTTTTTCTAGATATTGTCTTCAAAAACGAAAAGGAAAGGGAAATCATAGGGGGAAAAAAACATACATTATTCATGTGTGGCTTAGTGGTTTATGATACTAAAAGGCACCACGTGGTCAATGTTCACAGTGGTTCTGTGTAAAGATAAAGTGGACGGAATTGAAGTTGGGGATGTGAAATGAGTCAAACAGAGTTAAACCAGCATAAATAAGTCTCAAGAGTTCACAATAAGACCACAGGGGCAGCGGATGGATAATCTGACTGAAGAGAAGTGACATATGTGGGAACTTGTGCGCTCACAGCTTATAAAAAATAGCTGCACGGTTCTCGCCTTTCTCAGGTGACCGGCTTCTCTCAGCCCCACGCGTCTCGGAGCTGCGTTGTCGGCAGTCAGCTGTTGGTATGGTCGCTGCAAATCTGCCGTGCGCGCTCAGAGCTGCGGCACAGATGGGCCCGACCCGAGCACGACGCACGACCTCCGCTCTGAGTGAGAGACCGAGCCTCTTTCTCTGTCGACTTTGCGATTTTTTTTTTTTTTTTTTGTCCGTTCAGTTTGACATGTGACCGTGCGTGGGGCTCGGCGATGAATAATACAACCGGCTTGGTGCTGGTTGGAGCTGGCAGCCGGGGAGAACTGCCTGCGCACCGAGCCCTGACGGGCTGCGTTCTGGCGCTGCTTATCATTTGGACGCTTGTGGGCAACTTCACCGTGTGCTTGGCGGTTTATCGCTACCGCCACCTGCGCGCAAAAGTGACCAACATCTTTATCGTGTCGCTGGCTCTGTCGGATCTTCTCGTCGCCGTGTTGGTGATGCCGTGGAAAGCCGTGGCCGAAGTGGCCGGGTTCTGGCCGTTCGGAGGCTTCTGTAAGACCTGGCTGGCCTGCGACATAATGTGCTCCACGGCCTCCATCCTCAACCTGTGCGTCATCAGCGTGGACCGTTACTGGGCCATTTCCAGTCCATTCCGCTACGAGAGGTGTATGAGCAAGAAGGTGGCGTTCGTGATGATCGGAGTGACCTGGACGGTGTCCGTGGTAATCTCCTTCGTTCCCGTGCAGCTGGACTGGCACCGGGCGGAGATCGGTGACCTGCGCGGGCAGGATTTGGAACCACGTGGGGAGACTATTGATGGGAGCTGCGACTCCAGCCTGAGCCGCACTTACGCCATCTCTTCCTCCCTCATCAGCTTCTACATCCCCGTGGTTATCATGATCGTCACGTACACCCGCATCTACCGGATAGCCCAGACGCAGATCCGGGTGATATCCTCCTTGGAGCGCGCGGCGGAGCACGCGCAGAGCTGCAGGTCGCACGTACCTGAACTGTTTCCTCACATGTGCACGGAAATCACCGCCAACTCCTATCAGTCCCGCATCAGCATACACCCGGATTCCCGGTGCCCCAGTCAGTCACACCGGGAGCTCAAAGTCTCCATCAGAAAAGAGACAAAGGTGCTCAAGACTCTGAGCATCATCATGGGCGTGTTCGTCTGCTGCTGGTTGCCATTCTTCATTCTCAACTGCGCCCTGCCCTTCTGCCCCGGACCAGGCGCCCACGGGGCCCACCGTGGTCCTTACTGTGTCAGCGAAAAAACCTTCGACGTGTTTGTGTGGATCGGCTGGAGTAACTCGTCTCTCAACCCGGTCATTTACGCGTTCAACGCGGACTTCAGGGACGCCTTCCTGCGCCTGCTCCGCTGCCGCGGACGCGGCTTCTTGGCCACGGTGAGCGCCGCCGTGGAGACAATGATGACAAGCAACGAGGCGGGAAACACGAGGAGGGACAGACCTCTGGGGCCCAAGCTGAGCCTCTCCACGAACACCAGGGGAAGCCAGGACAGCGGGAACACCACGGTGACTGTGTTTTATCACAGGGGGGCAACGCTGGAGCAAGTGACGGACACCGAGGAGAGATGTGGCAAAGACAGACTGACAAACATACCCACATGAACACGCAGCGTGACATGTATTAAACGAGTGGGAAACCATTGTGCAGTATTTTTGCAGGAATGAATGCAATACAGTCAGACTGAGGCCTGAGCCACAATCCTGGATGTTTTACTAACGAAAGCCTGTCTGTTCTTTCTCAGGGTAGTTTCATACATGTGCACAGTTATTAGGCAACTAAATTTAAAAACAAACAAACAAACAAACAAACAAACAAACAAACAAACAAACAAACAAACAAACAAACAAACAAACAAACAAACGGTCTAGGAACCAGCCAGAAATGTTTGAAGTAAGAACAGCAAGTGGTCCTAACTAACCATTTTCTTCAGTTCAGTAAATTACAAGGTTTTTTTTTCATGTTGTGAAGACCCCCAAAACAGTTCTCAATTCTTTGCTTATCACAAAGATCTGGAGAAGACTTGTTTTTTGAATGCTTACTTCTTCCTGTATCACCGAAGAAAGTATCTTCCAAAACTTTCTGCAGGTTTGGGAGATCCTCTAAGTCTGTCTGCAACCTGATGAGACACTTGGAGGATCTCATCAGGTCCCAGTTTTTGTGTCTGAGCCTTTGGCACCTATTTGTGGTAACACGAGTTCGGATGCAGTTTCTGGCTGAACCAAAAAATAACTGACCTCTTAGCAGGTTCTGATTTTTTTTCTACTAGTTTTCTTTGAAAGAAAGATTATGTGGGGCGCAGATGGTGTGGAGCGAGGAAGACGGCGCAGGAGTTGGGCTCAACTGCTCAAAGCAATGGGGAGGGTGGGAAAGAGGGGAAGAAAAGAGGAGCAGGCAGGGAGTGCATCAGAGAGAGTACAAGAAAAGGTTTAAGGTTTAAGGTTTGGAGCTGGCAGAGGTGAAGGTGTTAAAGTTTCCTTTGGGAGGATAAAGAACGAGTACATCAGAGAAACAGCCAGGGCTGGATGTCATGGAGTCACAATAAGAGAGTCTGGGCCGAGACGGTTTGGACAGTTAAAGAGTTAAGGGGTAGTGAATAATGCTGGAGATGGAGCTGCCAGGCAGGAGGAAAAAGGAAAGAGGAGACTCCTGGATGTGGTGAAAGAGGCTGTTGGGTGGTGTTACAGAGAAAGACGCCGAGGGCAAAATGAAAGATCCAGCATGAGGGAATAACTGAAAGAAGAAAAAGACTCTACACCGTCACATGAGGTGTAAATTTAGGCGACAATCTGTCACATTACACCTTACATTTTACTCAAAAATTATAAATCCCAGTCAACTGTATTTGGTTTAGAGTAGAAAGAGCGATGAATTTAATGTACTCATTTGTTTAATAACTGTGCACCTGGTGTAAAATATGCATATGAGGTGTCAGAGAGATGGACTGACGTTGCACAAAGAGAGAAGATTCAAACGAGGAGAAGCTCGCTGGATTTATCACACAAACATCCAGTTCAAGAAAAAAAAAATGGATGATTTGACATCCCCACGTTAGGAGACCCCTTCTGTGGTCTTTATATTTTTGCACACATTTCATGATCGTGTTACGTCACTTTCTTCTTTTACTGGCCTTTGTAGATATATAAAGTAATTTTATGGAACAATTACAGCTAAAGCTGCTATTTTTTCGTGTGTTTGAGGACTGTTTACAGGATGTTTGCGTGTGTGAGTTTTTTTTGTGTATTACCCAATAAAAACACATGATGTAGGCTGAAATCTCACAAAGCAAGTATATCCTGACTTGTCTTTACATCCCCTTGCTTAAAGTTTGTGTTAAAATAACCTGACAACCGGTGAGATTGTTTCAGTTTTACTTGAGAAACTTCCAAGGAAAATAAAGCAGGACACACTGAAACGATGCACCTGGTGGTGTCGTCTTCACCTCATTTCTCACTTCAGTTATCGCTCTCTTTTTACTGAAAAAAAATGCTCAAGTTTTGTAGACAGAATTGCTTGTGTCATTCGTTAACTGACTTCGTTTACTTCCTTTCTCCCCCTCACACGCACAGCCATTCATCAGGGGTCAGGGTTTCTCTGCATCTCCAGAAACAGGATTATGTAAGTAACTCACATTAGCACCCGTCCGTTGAACATCTTGGTGGAAGCACCGTGCGCTCTGCTTCCCCCAATCTCTGCTCTGAAAGAAACAAGCATGAATAATTTGTACCTAAAGGTTGTTCCTGTGAAAGATGCTATGACCAGCGAGAACGCAGACGCTTTTACTCTGACAACCCTTAAAAAAACAAACAAAAAAGAAAAAAAAAATCACATGGAAAGCTGATGCAGGAAGGGAGAACAGAGGAATAGAGAACCCTGATATCCTGTTTGGTGATGGTAAAGTTTTTACATATTAGCATACTTCATTTTTGTTTGATGAGTCTTTCTTGTTGGTGTTAAATATGTAAACGTGTGTTGTAACCTCAAAAACCTCCTGGTTTCCTCTTTAGCTGTAGTTTTTATTTTGTTTGTAAGTCAGTTCTGGCTTTAAACTACTTCAGAATTTTGGAAAAATCTGCTTTTTTTGGATTTCTTGTTGACTCAGACAAGAAAATTGATGACAAACTGTTATCAATTTTCTGTCTTGTAGCATTACTAAAGATACAGTAAATGCAACTTAAAAAGACACAAAAATCATGAAACATTCAAATATATTACACAAAAACTATTAGTACATTTGGGCGATGTCAACTTGGGACACCACCAGAAGAGGTGACAACACAAGGAGTTTGCTTTTTTTTTTTTTTAAATATCTCTACATCCAACAATCAACTTACTTCAAAAGCCTATAATGGTTAAATTTTGCCACTAAGTTCACAGTTTTTACAACTAATATCATTATTTATTTTTTGTCATAAAGAGGAGCGGAAACATCAACACATCCACCCTTGCTGATGCGATAATTCATCAGTTTCGTGCAACAACGTTACTCAGAAAAATCCAGCTCATTTCAGTTCCTTCGTGTTAAGATGGAGCCCGGTTTAAAAAAGCGAAGCAAAACAAAACAAAACACTGATGTGTGCGTTAATCTCTCTCTCTCTCTTTCTCTCTCTCTCTCTCTCTCTCTCTCTCTCTCTCTCTCTCACACGCAGATGCAAAACTTGCTTCATCCCATGCTGTCACTATGACTCTGTAATGTAAGTGTATTCCGTGCAAAAGCATTAGGAAGGGAAATGGAGATTACATAAGAGCGAAAACAGGAGCTCATGCGCTGTTGGAACAACTGATAAAAAAAAAAAAGAGACTGTCGTCTATGAGCCATAATAAATGGACTCTTTTAATGCTGAATGGTAAATACGTGGATAAAGCTCCTTGTTCAGGCTCTCGTTCAACATGGACGCACATCTACTCATCCTGTAACTACTGATTCTCCTTCCTCCACAGTTGTAGTTCTGTCTGTGTGGACCTCCACAAGGACTTAAACAGATGACAAACAGGGACACTCGAGGACCCATGTGAACATGAAAAAATTAAAAAAAAAAAAAGGATCTAAAGAAAAAAGCTATTTTTAGACACAGTCAAGCCAGATGGTCTTTGTACCAATTAAGCCAAGATGCAAACTCTGTCTTTACAATTAAAACTATTTGACATGTAAACACATATTTACTCTCTTGTTGAGAGATAAGTTTGACTCAAACTCTTCGAGACTGCACAATAATGAATGTGAGCAATGGTTATTTGTAGAGTAAATGCTTGAATTGTCACTTCTTTTATAGGTGATTGTACTTTAAAAAAAAATGTTTTGAACCTAGACTCAGAGTCTTTATTTTAAATTTATTAGAGTGGGATTTTTATTGATATATCGGATTATTGTGGTTCATGATATTTAAATAGTCATACTCTTGCTCAGTTTGCTAGCAGTTTCCAACACAAACAAAGAAAAAAGATGAAAAATTTAAGAAATGCTTCTAAACTGTGCATGGTTTAAAATAAATGACCACCATTTATAAAAAGAGGCAGAATTGATTTTCAGAAGTCTGCTTTTTCTTTTTCAATGGGCTCAGTAGCTAGAAGAGTCTCCAGGCATTGATTAAATTACATAAATCACATGAGGACTGAAACCTAGTGGAAAAATGTGGATTCTACTTTCAGACCCTGAGCATCAATGCCAAATACATATGTAGTCATCAGCTGTTATAAAAGTATTTGACATTTGGGTCTGAGTCACCTAAGCTGCAAATCATGGTGAGCAACTTTGCAAAAGTTGCTCACGAAAGATACTCAAAAAGAAATCCTGTAATTACATTTTATTTTATTTTATTGTTTTGATAACATATATTCATGTCTTCAGGTTAAAAGAGAGGTTACTGGAGTTAGATTAATTTGAAAAATAAAAGAAAGGAAAAATGGCTGCTCTGGTTTACAAATTAATACATCTATCATGTTTGTTTAATATTAAAGCCACTCTATGTAGCAATACCACTTTTGACCACACGGGGGCATAAAGATCCAGAGTGTTGAGAAAACAGCCATTGACTAAACTGTGCTAAAGAGTGGGCGTGTCCTGTGAGGTTACCCACTAGAGATGAACATGAAAGTTCTTATGAGTTGCTGCCCCCATGTGGTCAAATGTAGTATTACTATATAAAGTGAGGGGGGGAAAACACCTTCTTTATCAAAACAATGGTTTGGATTTAAAGGTTTGTGTACCTCCTTGGTGCCACCAGGAATGGAAGCGCTGTGGAAAGGCTGAACCAGATGCTACAGATTACTATCATTTCGTCAATGAGAGTGGTCCCACTCAGATTGCGCCGTTTAAAAGAAGCAAGTGTTCCCTCTGGTCTGCTAAAGATATGCGGCAACCCCATTTTAGCACTTAGATGTGGCAAAAACTTTTTAGGCAGCAGGTCAAGCTGACAGGAAGTGAGGCGCAAGAATAGCACAGAGAATCTGGTCGATCTTCAAAATAAATCACTGTGAGTGGGCTCCAGCATGTACTCTGATGGTGCATCAACTCGCACAGGCTGAAGGTGAATAATTCAGAGTCTCAGAAGAGCTACCAACCACGTATAAAAATAGGTTCATTAAAGAAGTCCAAAGTGCATTTATTTTGACACTGCTCATTCTTATAATATAGATAATAACAGAGAACACAACTATTTTAAACAATGGGATTAACGTGATTTTTATTGTGAAATCTTTGGGTAAACTTGTGATCTCATAAATCCAGCTCTCTGCTTCTGAAATGCTTAGTACACAACAAAACTGCAGGTAAGCTGGAGCACGACATTTCTGCTTCGGTGGGAGCTTAAACCGTGCAAAACTGACAGGTGACAAGTGGGGAAATGTAATATTTTATACTTGGTGGATTTGGCCTGTGATGTCAGCCGTGTCACTTTTCTTTTTTTTTAACTCTTGGCTGGGCAACAGCTTGTTTCCCTAAAAATTGTTATAAAAGTCATTTTTCATGAAAAGTATTATCTTCTCTAGGCTCCAGGAATGACATGTTCATGCTTCGCAGAGTGCAATTGTTTCTACAGGCGAAGCATGACCATTGTTTGGCTTTCACTGTGTAATGGGCTTTGTAACCTAGATCCATCAGCTCCAGGCGTGCACTATCTGAAACAATAGTCACCATAACTAAGAGGATTAAAATAAAAAAAAAGAAAAGAAAAAGGTCAAAAACATTTTTTTGAAAGCGTGCAGATGTTACATGATGTAGGTTACTGAGTAAGAACATCTTTACAAATCTGATTGAAGTGCAGTTCCTGATAAAGTAGTTATATGTATTAATATTAACAGACTAATGATTGTGTTTTAAATATGTGTCCCTCAGGTGAAGTTCTTTGGATTATCATGTCTGTCATGGTTATTTACCTGCAGAAGCTCCAGCGGATGCCATCTCCTCACCCTGATTGTGTGAGAATTGAAAGAGACCTCAAATTTGTGCACTTTAGGAGCATTTCATCCAACTCAACTCAATTCTTTTCTTCTTTTTTTAAACTGAGACTTTTCTCAAGGAGAGGCTTTGAACAAAGAGTGAGGCAGTGTTACTCATGATAAAATTACATTAAACATGGAAATATATTTTTTCCAACTTTTGGGAAATTTAATTTTAAACCCCTTTTTTGAGCAGACCTTTACGTGCAAAGTCTCAGATTTTAATGGCTCATTACATATTAAATATTTCACAAGAAAATAAACAAAACATAATATTTGTAGCCCAATCTATTCATTGGCAGATCAATATATTTGCTAATTTATCAATTATTGACATTATGATGATAATGTTGAGTATTGATGTTACACAGTTTGTCCACCAGAGGGCAGTCTGCAACTACCTGTCGGGATAGATCAAATACTTTAATTTGAATATAATTGTGGTTCAAAGTGTTATTTGTTGTGCAAATAATTTTATTTTAAAACGGCATTTTTTATATTTTATGGACTCATACTTTGCACACATACCAAATGCGAGGGGAAGCTGTTTAAGTTTCAAGTTTGTGGAATAAAATACATCAGCTGATATATCGCAATATCGATAAATTTCACTAAACATTGTACTGGATTGGTCTAAAAAGATCACATATTGGTCAGACTCGAATAAAAATATTAATCAATATTTTACACTTTTTTTTTTCTCTCATTTTCCCCAAAACATTTACTCTTGTGATGGTGATTCCTTGAATCACAAAGGGATTTTTGACATTTTGAGCTCAGTGGGGCCCTCTATAGGCGCGGAGGATAAGTTGCTTTTACGAGGGTCCAAGATTTATTCTTGTTTTATCTCATTCTTGATCACTCTCTTTTTCCCTTTTGTTGTTATTTTCTTGAGTCTCATAATTTCTTCTGCTATTGTGATAGCTGTAGCTCTGTTGTTGTTGTTGTTATGTGCATGAAGCAGTGAAGGTTGGTTTGATTTTCTAAAAAACAGAAGTTTCCAGGTTCATGTGGAGTTTGAGTGCTGTCCTTTTAGCTGCGCTGGTTTTCTCCAGGCACTCCGGCCTCCTCCCACGGACCAAAAACATCAAAGTGAGGGTCATGATGAATATAAACTGAGCAAAAAGGTGCATGTTCTTTGTTTTTTCTTGTTTTCCTGTAGCCTATTTAGAAACTGGTGGTTGATGCTCTGACGACGTGTCCAAGATGTCCCCCTGCAGGGAAAGCCTCAAGGCCTCTGTGACCCTGAGTGGGTACAGGTAATGGATAAATGGATGTACTGTAGAATTTACATAATTAAAATCATTATGTAAAGTCTTCTTGTTTCCACCTGTATTAGATAAAGCTAAAGATTACTTGTGTATGACATGAGAGGCTTAACATCTAGAATCTTTCATTGTTCAGATATCTTCTCAAAACTGATCCGGAAACATAACTGTTATGAAATAGTAACTTTTATTGACATGATTATGACCACAAATCACAAATCATGATCATTTCTACATGGAATAAATAGTAAAAGTAGTTTTGTAGGGTTCACAGGACTATGTGCAGGGAGCTAAAAAAAAAACCAAAAAAACATAACATAAAATGGCCGGAGGAAGTCACAGAATATTTTATTAATAAGAAGTAAACATTTCCAGCAGATAGCCACATGTGTTGGGTGCAGCTGTGCACAGCTGGCTGCCGGTCCTCATTCCTGCTGCTGCGTGAAGCAGTTGAATTATTAGTGCGAGGGATCAGAAAGCCTGCCATCCCACTCTCACAGTGTTCTTTTAACCCTCTAAAAATAAACCACACAGAGAGAGAGACACAATAATAGTGTTTGTGAACCATTTTCTTTAAATGTGAGAGAAAAGAGTCGCGATTGTAAATATTTTATGCACTCAAGGTGAGTCAAAGGATTTAAGCGCGTGGATCCTATTAAATGTATTACTGAGAATTCATCAGTGCAGCATTTGAGAAAAACGATCACCAACCCTGACAACTTCGAGGACAGCATCCTCTCAAGGAGAGACGGGAGTTTGGCAGCAGTAAAAATAAGGCTTGACTCTGGACTGTAGTTCATAATTAATGACCAGTGGAGGACGCTCACTTGTCATCTTCTGCCACTTGGGAAAGATCTAAATGCAAACACACAATCGTGCAACTTTCTTTGCAACAGCGTTTAAATTTACAGCCTCAGTTTTAGTGTCATTACGTTCCGCAGCTCATGGGTTTTTAAAATCAGAAAGTTAAACGTCACTGTTTTCATCGGGCCCTGTGATGAGCTGATGTCCATCCTGGGAACACGTTGTTTCTCAGCCGATGACAGCTGGGATGAGCTTCAGTCCCTCGTGATGCTGAGTGGAATGAAGTGGGCATAAAAGATGGATGAACTAGTGAAAGGCTAGATAGGTGCTCCATTACAGTCCTTGAATACTTTCAGATATTTTTTATGCAACAACTATTTTTGATCTTGATTTTTATTGATTCTACTGATTATTTGTGTCAGATTTTCTTAAGAAAACATGTGACTTGATTCGCCAGTTGCAACTTCTTTAAATTTATTTCTGTTTCAGGTGAATCAGAAAGCTTTTACTTTCTTTTTTGTTAAAGATAAGTTAATATACTTGATGTGAGGAGAATAACTTACTAGAAGAACGTCTCAAAAGAACTTTTGCATGTGATATAGCTCCAAAATAAAACATCTTTAATCCAAAATGTGTCATTTCTTTTAACTTTACTAATCTTCACCCTTTACAGGGCAAGTGACCATATGTAGTAACTTCAGGAGAACTAGTTATTATGATTATAACAAAAAAGTTATAATGTTAATAGAGGTCTTTTAATATTTTCCAATAACCCTCTAGAATTAAAATGTAAAAATTTCCAATACTCTATTGACTATCCTGTAAAGGGTTAAAGTAGTACAAGTTGAAATTAAAAACAAACAAACAAAAAAAACCCTGTCTTGCTCTAAAGTGCTGGACTTCTGACTGCTTCAAAAAAACTTTTATTACTAAAACAATTAAAATGAACCATGC
>JAOWBL010000001.1:5767160-5792115 GCA_028564865.1 Zenarchopterus dispar
CTATCTATCTATCTATCTATCTATCTATCTATCTATCTATCTATCTATCTATCTATCTATCTATCTATCTATGAAATCTAAGCAAGAGGAACATTAAAAGTCTGGAGTCTCTTACAATACAATAACAATTGTTTAGTGTTTGTTTGGAGGTGTGTTTGCTGGCTAAGTAACATGATTAATACTCTAAACAGAATAACTAACTATAGTTGAATAGTTGCGGTGTTCCAGCCTGTTTTTATTTTATTAAATCTCCGTTTCACTCCTGTTTGCTGTTTACAGTGTAACATTTTTTTTCAGTGTGTGGTGTTTGGTTCCCTCTACTGGTGGCTCAAAACAACTTGTGATAAAACATTTTGTCTGGGATTGTCATAATTTGTAAGTCTGGGGATTTTGAAAAATTGAAATTATATATGTAAATATGTGTTTGCAAATAGTATTGTAGTTATTCATAAAGAAAAATGTAACATACTGCACATTGTTTATTGTTTTCACTAAACTAGATGCATCAATTTAAAGGATCACACCAAAACTTGGGGAATAAGCTTATTCTGTAATCAGGTAAAGAGGCTAAATATCCCTCTCTTTTTCTGTGCATCTGATAACCCAGTCTTAGCAAAGTTACTGCAAATAGATGACTACTAGCCTAAATAATAAAATAAGTTAGTGATTTAAAAAAGTTCTTACTTAATATTTCCCTTGTGTGGGGAAAAAAAACCCATGAAAAATGAGATGCTTAAATTATTCTTTTTCCTTTAGGCTGCTATCTCCAGGGGTCGCTACAGCAAGTCATCTGTCTCCATCTATCCTCTGCATCCTCCTCTTTCACACCAACCACCTTCATGTCCTCCTTCACTACATCCATAAATCTCTTCTTTGGTCTTCCTTTAGGTCTCCTGCCTGGCAGATCTCACCGTATCATCCTTTCCCCCCGTAAAGTCACCATCCCTCCTCTGTACATGTCCAAACCATCTCAGTCTGACCTCTCTGATTTTATACCTAACATGTACTGTCCATCTGATGTACTTATTCCTGATCCTATCCATCCAGCCAGAAATATTAATCATCATCTGATGATTGTTATCTCACAAAGTCAGCTATAGGAAGTAAAGATGTTAGCCACTGGTTAGTCACCCTGTTATCAAGGGGCTACATCTTATAAGAAATTAATTAGGTGGAGGAACTTGCAGTTCCTTGAATGAACACTAGAGGCTGGCTGACAAAAGGGAGTCAATCTCCACTAAGCACCATGTTAAACTGCCTAACATAACAAAAACAAACACATTTAAAGCCTGGTTAAAAAAAAAAAGAAAAAAAAAAGGTCTATGGTGTTAATAGCTGATTGACATCATTTTAGTTACTTAGCACTTAGCAGTTTTGGTAAATTTGGCATCTGAGCTTTGAACTAAAAGTTAAGGGAGGATAGACACTCATTTTAAAGATATGGCTCATGAGTAGACCCAACGGGCTTTGATGAGTCTGGGGTCAAAGGTTGCTGAGTCACTCATGGCCTGCTGCCTTTCGCTGGGGTGAAACTTAACCAAGTAGCCAGAAGCATCTACCTTCACCCCCAGCCGAAGGCTGCAAGCAAGAGTTCACCATAGGACGTCCAGTCTGACAACGTCTAGCAAGCCAACTGCTACCTCTTATTTTAGCTGGAGAAGCCAACTTTCCAATAAAATGACCTTCTTCTTGGACCATTTCAGGACACTTTCAGATTGAATAACCAGACCACTATCCAATCTATCTTTGTCATTTTGGGTTATTGTAGGTGTAGAGAAGACAGTGGTTTTTAATCTCTTATCAGTCTCGGAGTTGATGGAAAATAAGAAAATTCCTGAAATGTTGGTGTAAAATGTGATCGATGACATAACTTTCCCTTATCATTGCCTGAGGTGCGTTTTCACCCAATTGCCTCTTAATATAAGAAGTTATGATGAGATGATGCAAAGGTGAACCAATAAAAGTGGAACGTTAAGAGGGCGCTAATGTTTACATAAATACTGATTTTATCCAGTTTACATTACTGCCTTACTGCGTATTTGTGGGTAGCAAATGTGATGCTGACACACAGAGGATAAAATATGCACTTTTATTTATAATAGAAATACATTTTCAAGATGTAAGATGAACCCTGACTCACTCTTTTATGCTAAAGATGTTTTTATCTTCCTTTTTCCTCTCCTGATTTGTGTGAAACAGAATTGTCAAGCTTCATAATATTTACAGCTATTTCCCCTTGGGGTAAAAAGTGATTACTGGATGCAACGTTGAAAATTTTTTGCTTTCCATCATCACAACTCTGTTATCAATCATTAAATGGCTAACAAACAGCGTAACAGTCCGTGGGTAGCAAGTATTGCACAACAGAAGGAAAACATTTCTCACTTGAGCAACGTGGGGACTTCCAGTGATTTAACCCAGACAGACTGGGAGGAGCTTAAAGCTGCAGTATCTGAAATGAGATAACTGACTACTGTTGTACTGCTTCAACCTTCAGTAGATTATTTACTCAAGGAGCCTTTGAACTCACATCTTATCATCTTATCCTCCAATCCCTTCTGTAGCCAGGTCAGGTCAAGACGGGCTTTTATGTGTGTGAATTTGTGTGTAGTTCTTAATCACTATATTTATTTTTCTACAGTGAAAAATTATTTGCTTATGGCATGATGAAATACCAACATTCCCAACTTCCAAACTGAGTCTTTTGTTGAAGTTAGAATAGTTGCAGTTCCCCGACTGACCACTAGGGGCTGGCTTCACTGATGTTAAAGTTTCCAACTTTTCCAGCAGAAACAGACACATTTACAGTAAAACTAAACTATCTAATTGTACCTGAAATAATGTGTGTGTTTTAAGATGGCGTCACACAGTACTGAGAGGGAAGGACTCTTGAGAAAACCACTGGATGACATCACGGGGGATTTGTCCAGTTCTTCTACAACTCTTTGTGATAGCAGAAGATTTGTTTTAACCTTTTATAACCTGATAACAACTCTGTTCATGCACATGTTTTCTTTGCTGAATGAAATTCCTCTGCAAAGATGTTATCAATATTTCTCATTATTTTACTGTGTTTGGGAAATGTTTGAGTTGCACCATTTGGGAAATGGGAGTGTGTATAAGCCAGCCCATAACGATGTCCTGGTGTGAGTGCTATGAAGATGCATCTTCCTCCCTCCTCTGAAATCCCCTGAAACTGTTTCTTTCCACAGGGTTTGGGAAAGATGCTGTTGTGTTTATTGGCACTTTTGAGTGTATTTAGTATGAAACAATCAATAAATATAGTCTGACCTGCTCTTAAACTGTTCTTATATTATTCTATGTTGCATAGAAGGAAGAAAACAAACAAACAAACAAAAAAGAAAAGATGAGTCTGCTTTTTTGATTTTTTTTAATGTTCTGTTTTTCATTGCAGACATGGATACAGATGAATACACAAGGGCTATCAGGCTACAGGATTATTTACAATAATTCTAAAAATGAAATATTCATCAAAATTGAATTAGGAAAAAAAGTAATAGTATATGAAAACTCTGAATTTATACAAAATTACTCAGAGAATAAACAAACACAATGGAAATCAAACAAACAAACAAACAAACAAACAAACAAACAACAAAGCAGTATAAGAGCTAAAAATGTAATCATTAGAGCTCGAAATGCAAAATGGTGAAACGTAATGTATCATGAAATGTTGGACCGAGTCAAATAAGAGGTTAGTATGGATTTATAGACTACATGATTCCTTAACCTCGTAAGACCTGGTGCAATTTTTCTCTCTCTACTTATTAAGAAAATAAGTGTTATGACATAGAGAACAATATGTGTAATGTTCATATATGTGTAAGTCAGGTCTTAGGAGGTAAAAGTACATCTGTGTTTATTATTTTCTGTACATGTAATGAAGAATCTCTTTATCTGTAAGTGAATGGAAGAACTGGAAACAGATTTCTAAATAAACAAGTTTATAAACCAAAATCAGAAACAACATGGGCTAATAATTAAAACATACTTTACTCTTTTCGCAGCTCAGGACCTACATCTGAGAAAATCTTGACTTTGTGAAAGATTTAGCAAAGAGAAAAATCAAACATTTGTCTGCCATTTAAATTCCAAATACTTGATAATACACAAGTCATAAAGATCAGATAACTCTTGAGTCAGAGTTGGAGCTGCTTTTGGCATTTCCTTTTTATTACACATACTCATAACTGCCTTATTACAGTAAAAGCACATTGTTTTTTTTCTTGTAAATCTATGATTCATTGACATCATTTATGACAGCTAGTGGGTAATAAATAGTGGAGCAAACATGCTGTGCCAACATATTTGTTCTGACCTCTTGACAGTACTTTTCAACAGCTCCACACATACATCACCTGCATAGTTTCTATTATATATGTGGCCTGTATTGTATTGCTAATCTAACATTTTTTCTACTCTGTATTGTCTGAGCTGTCTTAACATGTGAGTTTCAACAACAGCAGGGTCAATAAAGTTTGAGTGACAACGAGATAAAACAAGAGCTTTCTCAATATACTAACCCATTTTTTTCCCTGAATGTCTTAGGGCTGTTCCCGTAACTGAAGCAATAAAAACTGTCGAAAAATATGAAGGAAACAGCTGAAATCTTGAGGATCAAAGTGCAAAAGGTTCAAGGACACATGAGGAGCTTATATATTTCTGTAGTTTGGAAGTAAAGCAACGAGCAAGCACACACCACAGCTGATAGATCCGCAATCACAAAAGGTAAGAAATGACTCTTAGATTTGATTTTTATATACATTTGCCTTTTTTCTTTTTTGCATTTAACATGGGACAATGTTTAGTCTTAATAGGCTGTTTGAGCTTTTATACCTTTTTTTGTGAATTATGTTAAAGTTGAACCTGACAGAATTAATCTAATTTTTGACAAAGGTTGTATCAAACTAAAGTGTAAAGCTAGAAGAGCAACTTTTTAAATCATTAATTTTTTTTTCTTTTCTAGATGCATCAAAATTAAATATATTGATCTAGTTAAAATACAATACACAGTAATGCTGTTTATTTAAAACAGTTTCTTCTATTGCAGAGACATGTTTTACAATATACTCACGTTTTTGGGATTTCTGGTGATCCTACAAGGGCAAGAATCCCTTTCTGCAGTTTCTTTGAAAAGAGGTAAAACTTTCTTCTATTTGCTGACTTTAATATACACCATTACCAGTTTTCTCATGAAATCTAAATGTACTTTTAGGAAATGGGGAGATTGTCCACACAGAGGCCATCAGGAATGTCAACACAACCCAGAACTTCACCAAGACAAACTTTGCACATTTGCGAAAACTTAACAGCAGGTTGCAATATGTTGCAAGGAGCTGCAAAGACATCCGGGACGTTTATGGTGAAACTGAAGGTAAGCACCTAAAGTTCTTTGTCAATTCACTGTTCAGGGCCTTTATAACTATATATATTTCTTTTTCATGTCCAGATGGGTTGTACTACCTGACCACAGCTAACGGCATGCTCTATCAGACTTTTTGCGACATGACCACTGCTGGAGGTGGCTGGACGCTGGTGGCCACCGTCCACGAAAACAGCATTTATGGAAGGTGCTCGGTGGGGGATCGCTGGTCCAGTCAGCAGGGCAACAATCGGGACCTGCCGGACGGAGACGGGAACTGGTCCAACAGAAACACGTTTGGAGCCGTTGAGAGCGCCACCTCTGATGATTTTAAGGTACGTCTTTCTTCAGTAGGGGAAAATATTAAATGAGCTGTTATTCTCACAGTGTGGAGGTAATACTCAGTAATAAATGTGAGGTTTACACTGACCCTTGATACCAGCTTGTTTATGAAGCTTTTTCAGTTATTTTTTGATTTAATAGATCATGGTCATACGTTATGCTCCGATGAAGATCATCTTGAGGTAGTCAGATGAAAATGTGACCTAAAAGTCCAACTACAGATTTAACTGTTTGCTTCTCTTGTTCTGTCTGTATGTCGTCCAGTCAAATTTTTCATGAAGCTACTCTCATTAACATATATAAAGCTAGTGTTTGAACAATGTTTTATTCAGCTTCAAATACTGAGATAGTCAGTAACTGCCAGCTCTGCTAAAATCCATGATTTTGTCCCTCTGTCCTACAGAATCCAGGTTACTATGATATTACAGCAGAGGACATGTCGGTGTGGCACGTTCCCAACAACTTTCCGCTGGACCACTGGAACCTGGGCGCCATCCTGCGCTACCACACCAATAACAGGTTTCTACGTCTGTATGGGGGGAACCTCTTTAACCTCTTCAAGGTAAGTGGAGTTGTTCCTTTATGGACTTTGATTAAAATGTATGAGAGTGTGTCCAAACGTTTGACCGGTAGTGTATATCAGACGTGGACATGCGCATTATTGATAAAAACGGTCATACTTCTAGCAATACCCGGTGAGATACAATATCGGCTCGAGCACCAACAGAGGACCATCTATTCCCGTCGTGTACGACCATGGAGACAAAGAGTCCACTCGGCTGTTATATGGACCTAACCCCAGAGGTAAAACGGAGACAAGAAATGGAAATAATGCAAAAATGTTTATCCATTATTACTCAAGAACAAGGTTTCCATCTGTGGCCATTCATTTTAAATGAAAATCACAACTTTGTGTGTTTTTTCCCCTTCTTATTTTATACTAAAGGGGAATTTGAACCAGGCTTTATCACATTCAGAGCTATAAACAATGAACGAGCAGCCATGGCCATCTGCTCCGGGGTCAAACCTTTGAGGGGCTGGAACACAGAGCACGTGAGTATGAAATCCATCATTACACCTGTGAGTGAGCCAATTCAACAAAAGGCTTGCTCTGTAAACAGCCGTGTGTGTTTGTGTGTGCAGTATTGTATAGGTGGAGGAGGATTTTTCCATGCTGATCAATGTGGGGACTTCCCATCATTTGACTGGGACAGACTGGGAAGAGAGCAAGGCTGGAGCGCCTCCAAAGAGATGACCGAGGCTGCTGTTCTACTGTTCTACCGCTGAGTGGGTCATTTCCTGTTTGAATTACACGTATTTAAGCAGCGCTGCAATATAAGACTTTTAAATTTATTTGTAGCCAAATAAAATAACTATTAAGATGGCCGGAAATTCCTTGAGACTATTGTAGACAAAAAAATTAAATAGAAATGAGGTATTAAAGGTCTATGGTTGGACACAAATTTGTGATGATGTGGTGAACTCATGACGGACCTCTTCGCCTCTTTCTGGAGGCTCAACTGAAGATTGTTTCTGACATCTATGGTCTTGTCCATCTGTCCAAATAGTGGACAAACAGAAATATGATAAACATACTACAGGGTGCCGTACTGAAAGAACCGTGCATCTGCATCCATGGTTCTGTTTTCAAGAGTTTTTCAAATGAAACCTTTTGATTTTCTTTGACTTTTTGGCTCCTAACAGGGCAGAGACATGAAAACTAGACTGATATATGATGTGTATGTTTGGGAATATTGTTGTTTTCCATTGATATGTTTTCTAAAACTTGGATTATGATGTTTACTTCAAGACCATGTAAGTTTTATTATTATTTAACATATTTGTACAGATATTCTTACTGGAAATACTTAAATCTGTTTGTTGCAGCTCATAATAGCTTACCAGATGTTTGACATCATAGAGTAAATCGATTTCTCATCAAATTTTGCTCATAGTTGTTCTTAGGCATGTGTTTAAAAAAAAAAAAAAAAGTTTTCTGAATTTTTTTCAAGTCAGAACAGTGACAAGAGAGTATACTTGACTATACTTTTTTTTTTTTTACTGGATTATAAAGTGCTTAAATATACTGAAAACACTGAGGAGAAGCTCTGTCTGTACGTTTGTGAGAATGAAAAATAAAAAGGTAAATTTCAATTGTTCAGATATGTTTTCTACAACAATCCAGAAAGAAAAACAAGTTGATTTACCAGAAGCTTCTTTTATATTGTCATGTATATAAGAAGTCAGATACACAATGGTTATCTGACAGCTGTGAGTGCTGAAGTGTGTTTTGTAATTTCTTTGTCACTGAACATTGCGTTGTGTTGTGTGAACTACTAAAAAAAGCAAATTATGTATTGCAGGTCTATGAAAAATGATTTACTGCCTCAAAAATTCATGTATTTGGAAATTAGACTGACAGAAAAAAGAAAAGACAGACATTATGAAAAAACTAATTCATAAGAGTTAATGGTGTCAAACTTGCATTTCCCCCCCAAAAAATAACATCTTTTCTCTCTTCACATTACTGCCTAGTTTCATGCTACAACAGTCCAACGTGATGGGTAAACATCAGGACTGGATGAGAATACAAATGCAAGTCAGAGAGCTTTCAGTTCCCAGTTTTACTATATGCCAACACATATCCATGTTCATATCCACAAATATGTTTATACAGAATAAATAATAATAAACCAGCAGGGGGGAAGGGAAAGACAAGGCAAGATATACAAACAGGACTGATGAGACACAGGTGGAATCAATCAGGGCAGACAGGAGCCAGGGAAGTTCAACTACAACTAAACAAAGGGACACAGACTTTCAAAATAAAACAGAAACTAATCAAAAACCAAACCTGTGACATTCAGAGCTTTTATTTTGGTGTGGCAAACACCTGACAGATACACCTGCCTTCAGGTCCCAAAAAATATGCTGCATCAGTGTTGTCAGAGCTTTTGTGGACATCTAATAACAGCGCTACACAACTGGGTGCTGCTCAACCATCCTGTTCCCACGAGTTCCCTAACTTGGCCTGCAGTAATGTTCTTTGACAAGAGCCTGTTTCCGCTCAGGGATAAACAACTTTTATATGCAACCGGCATACGCTGATTCCAAAGTTTACCATCTGAAAGAATTTTGGAAACTCATAACACCTGCTTTTTTTTCTTTGAATTTTATCTTTCTTTCTTTGTGGCTAAAGTTATTATTTGTAGCTCTTGTTGTTAAAACAATAAATGGTATTTTCTGGGCACTGAAATTGTCTAAAAGTCCAACAAATAAATGGTAGTGACTTGTCTGCATTAAGCAGACATGTTTTTAATTTATGTTGCTCTTTAAACTTCCTTCCCTCTGGATTAACTTTTTTCTTTTTGGACATTTTTTGTCCCAAAACATTTATCTACTGAAGGGAAAGGTTTGATTTGAGGTACAGACATCCAGTAGGACGATGCTGTCAAGGTGCATGTAACAAAATCAAGATGCATAGTGGGAAATGGTTTTGGTCCTTGCATGTTTCTAAAAGTGGACAGAATTGTATTAAACACATATAATTATCTTTTCACGCTATTGATAAAAGGAGGTGGGGGTTCTGGATTTGGCCTTGACTTTGACATGTGTTCAGGGCAGGTTATTGTAACTTACATGTTAAACACAGAGGTCTTGAGGTGGCCAAATCCAAGTTAGTCACGTGGATCTGATGATGCTGAATTCTAGTCCTGCAGCTTCTTCTCACACCTGGATGCGAAAAGTATTTGGGAAGTATCCACTTTCCACATCAACACACACAAAACCGACAAGTAAGAGCATCAGCTGCTCAAGCTGTTACGACTTTTAACTGATCCAGAAGTCACACACACACATTTCCAGTCGTTTCTCGTAACGGCTCCTTCTTCACAGTCATGGAGTTAGACACATGCAAATGACGATAAAGAGAAATCTGTTCTCCACATCAGAATGATGTTTTTAAACAAAGTAAGACATCAGGTCAGTTTCCCATCTGTCCACTGTTGTGGCACTCACCTTTGCTGGAAGCCCACGTACACTCCGTCAGATTGAGATTATAGAGATCCAACACTTTTTCTCTACTTGAATCCAGATGTAGAAGCTTGTAAATTGTTATTGTTCTTTATTGTCATTTGTACAACAATCAAAAATAATAAATGATTCTGGATCTTTAATGTTTCTGCTATGACTCAAGCAGTTCGGAGAAACACAATGGACTCTAACTTTAGTGTCAATGATTTGATTTCCTTATTGACCAAGGCAAATAGATGTAATGGTGTGCATTAACATTTCTTGCAGATAAAAAGGCTTTATTGTACTTTTTGCAACCCATGCAGGGTGTGTATCCCTGCCTGGGAGAGGCTACATGAGGCCGCAGTGACCCTGAAATTTACTGAAGCAGATAAAGAAAGTAGACGGGTGGATGGATAGAATCTCTTTTCTGTATTTATCTGTTAGTTACTATTTTTTGACGCATTTATTTGGGGCTGGAGACAACAGAAATCCTGCTTGCTGGCAGGGCTTCTTTGTTTGCTTAGGAAGGGAGCTCAAAAGATTCATCGGATCCAAGTCTGAGTAGTGAAGAACACAAATCCATTAAAGAAGTTTATTATCAAATTTGACATTCCTGGTTTCATCACACAGGTGTTGCGTAAGACTGATTGCAGGACCCACGACTGGCTTCAAAGGGTTGCAGGGGATCAAACGGGACAAAGAAATTAAGACTAAAGGTTTAAGGAGAGAGAGACTGCGAATCCAAACAAATGATGCAGAAATCCCCAATGAGTATATGTGTAGATATGTGCAAGTACAGGCAGGTTACTGTGCACATTATGGTACACTTTAAGACTTTTAGCTCATGTAAGGATTTGTGGCTCAGACTTCTAAATGAAAAATAGCAAAGATGAAAATTTTGAGGTAAATATTGTGTTTAATAAACAAACATCAGTCAGGGAACTGACATTAGTCTGGGGGGGATGGAGAGGAGGAAATATAAAGCACAATGCACATGTGTGGAGTTGAGGGGGGGGGGCATATTTATCTGTTACACAAGGACGCCCCCTAACAGGAAGGAGCGTGAAGCTTTATATAACATACAGATCAGGATCCAAGTCTACGGTACAAAAACTTAGCAGCAACATGTTAACATCAGAGACCGAGGGGCTAACAAAGTAGTTTCATTTAGAAAAAGTCACAGTATTCTTTAAATTTGTTAAAAAGGTAAAAACAGTTCTATGCATCCGCTAGGGTCAATGCTACTCACAAGATCTGTGTGTGAAATACTTCAGGTAGGGAAATTATCTATACATTTATACTCTTAATATAAAGACCTTCTGGTAATGGCACAGTACAAACTCTCAGGAAACGCGACAAAAATATACAATGTCTTCACGTCACATTTGCAGTTTAAAATGTAACTAAGGTCTCTGGCAAGCACAAAAGTTTCAGTGATCAAAAAAAAAAAAAAAAGAAAAAAAACAACTTCTTATAAACCAAAATAAAGGACACCATTCGTTAGTTCAACTATTTTGACAGAGTATGTCTTTTTAATACAAAAATAAGGACAAATATAAATTAATATATATTAAAAGAATCAGATTGATACATGGGGGATCTAGTGAATAAGTACAGGTATTTATGATACAATAAATACTTGTTCAAGGCCGGGTGTTGATGAACAGACGGTAAAACAGATTTAACCTGACAGGTAAGGTGTTGAACTCTACAGGTGAGTGTGTGTGTGTGTGTGTTGATCAGTAGCTGTATAAAATACCACAAGTTTGAGCACAGCTGTGTGTAGGATCATGCACACAGTCTCAGAGGGTTTCAGGAGGCCTGCCAAAGGAGATGACACGGTACGGCGGTGTTTTAAGGGGTGGGTCGGAGGGTGGGGGTGGGGGGCCATCATCATATCACTGTCAAGTCCTCTGGTTTGATGCAGCTCCTCCCAGTGTTGAGTCTGCGGTACTAACAGTTAAAGTTACTCCTAAAACACAACTCACAGAGCAGACGGGAAGCAGGGAGGAAGTGGTCATCCATCAGAGCCGCTGGTTCTCCAGGGAAGAGACAGTGTGGCACACCATCGAAGTCATCGTGACCAACAAAGAGACGTAAGGACAAAGTCAGCTTTTGTGTTTGTTTTTTTTTTTTTGTCTTTTTCTCCGCTTCATAATAAAAAATAAGTCTGTTTTTTTTTTTTTTTTTTTTTGTACTTTACAATACAATTCAAGATCCCCACCGAGGAAGCATCAATCATCAGTCCAGCACTGACAAGGAAAGAAACTTTTTTTTTTCCCTTTGACTCTTGTAGGTTTTTTAAAAAAAGTGGGGTTGGTGGGTGGAGTACTCTAGGGAGGTGGAGAGTTTCCCCTTGGGGAACAAGTTGGTACAGAGACGAAGTAAGGCAGGCAGGGACACAACAAAAATATCGGTGGAAGCAGAAATCTGCTGAGGGTGTTGTCTCTTTCTCACTCTCTCGCTCTCTTTTTATGAAGAACACTTTGTACAGCCGCACTTCACAACTTTCTCCACTTCCTGGACAAAAGACGAGCCATCAGTGCACTGGAAGGTGTATTTCCTACGTTTGCTGCGAAGGGGGGTGCAGCAGGCGCCCTGCCCCTCTGCTCCCCCCGGGCAGCTGCCTCGACACTCTAGACGGGAGACCTTCTCCTGGGTTTGGCACGCCGCGTAGCCTTGCTGTCTCTGGTAGACATCTCGGACCCGTTCCCCTCTGCAGGCCACCTCTGAGGAAATGGAGAACCACAAAAAAAAAAAAAGTGTTACAAAACTAAAATGTTTGAATTTTGTATACCAAGTCCAGGTAGCCTCCCTGAATCCCTCCATCCCAAGTTGACTGGTTTAACAAGCAGATATACACAACTGAAAAAGAAAAGCTTGATGTTTTATTTCATTTTAAATATTGTCTCAAAAAATTTAGTTTGTTTTAGTGAAAAAAGGATGAAGGAAAAGGCTAAATGTGTTGAGTTAAAGAGCTGCAGAGGGTTGGCCACCCTGGATGTAAACATTGAGTTAGACTGAAAGCGGCCTTCGCTTTGTTCACGCTCCAGAGTTCCTGTCACGGGTTTTGACCTGGAAATACTGGAAGATGCTGATGACCTCCCCACTGCTCGGGAGTCCAGTGGCGGTGTGATTTTTAAAACTGCAGCTGACACATGTATTGTAAATTACACTTGGTGATGAAAGGCTCGGATTCAGCTGCTTGCCTATTCTCTAGGAGGTTTGGAGGTCTGTAGGAGTTGACTTTGCAGAGAGTTGGCGACCCCTGTGCACTATGAACCTCGACATCTGCTGACCCCACTCTGTGACCTTACGTGGCTTACCACTTTGTGGCTGAGTTGCTGTTCTTCATAATTTCTCCAGCTTTGTTATAATGTTATAATGAATGGTTGACTGTGGAATATTTAGGAGTGAGGAAATTTCTGCACAGGTGCCATTTCATCACACCTCCATGCTGGAGTTCACTGAGCTCCTGAGAGTGACCCATTCTCTCACAAATGTTTGCAGCAGTGTTGGCAGATAACCAAAACCAGAAAGCCTGAAAATATCATATTTCTGCAAAATTAAACTACTAATTAGACTACAACGGGGTGAGGAATGAGTTTGCCATGTATTCTGATGGGGTGGGGGCGGGGCTAAGGAGGCGTGTTTGTGTGTGAGAGGAAGTGAGGAGCAAAAATAAAATGTAACTTAAAAGACTAGATCAGAATAAAATGAATCTCTTGAATCTGATTCCAAATCAGATTAATAGTGAATAATAGTTGTGGAAAAAAAAACTTGCCTTTTGAGAGGCATTGTGAAATTATCGTATATTTTTAACCATTGATTGTACAGAGGTCAAAATTATTGTTCAAATAGAATCATTATCGTGCAAATACGATTATTATCGTACATCTGGCAGCCTGGTTTGTAGAAGCAGTCTGCTTATATTTGCCTAGCTGCTTTAATTTATCCACCTGTGGACATGGAAGTGATCAGAACACCTGAATTCAATGATCTGGAGGGGCGAGTGAGTACTTTGGGCACAACAGTGGGTTCTAGTGATGATACACAGTAAAAAAAATTAAGAAGGGACTAAATGAGTACATAATGTAAAAAGGCAGTTCTGCAAAGATTTTGACAGAAATACTGAGAAATCTTCAAATATCAAACTCAGAAAAGCAAATCTGACAATGAGTTATAACTACATGATATAAAATTAACATAGAAATGGTCTACAACAAAACACCATCGGTAAAAACAGCAAGAGGCACCCAATATGAAAAAACTATAAATGCTGAATAAATTATTAAACCTTGAATAAGAAAAAATAAGATTACATTTTTTTTCTAAACTGTAACTTTATTTTACTGAGATAAATGCTGACATATATTTCATATGGGATAAAACGCATTGAAGGAAAGTTAGTGGGTAGAGGCGTGTGGGTTGCACGGAAGAAACTCAATCATGAACGTTAAAGGAAACAGGTAATTGTGATTAGGCGTTCTCACCTGGGTAGCCCCCCACGCAGGATTAAGAGGAAGCCCAGGAGATGCTGAGTTGAAAAAGTGGTGGGTGCGAAGCGTTAGTAGATAGACATTAAAGAAAGTTAGAGGCATAAAGAAGTAACAGAGAGCGAAGCAGAAGCTTTAAAGGAAGTCTCTTAAAGAAATCACTGCAGATCAAAAAGTTTGAACGGTATTTAGTGCAACACAGGGGAAATGTCTACACACAAACACAAAACACACATATATGTAACAGCATGCTTGTTTTTCTAACCTCTGTCGCACGCCTCTCCTGTATATCCACTGTTACACTCGCAGTACACTTTGCCCAGGCCTGACACTCGACATTTGCCATGTTTGCAGCGAGACAGGCTGCAGGGGCTCGCCGAGTCCTGGTCCTGCTCGTCACAAAGCACGCCGGCGAAGCCGGGCTGGCAGCGGCAGGAGTAGGAGTAGGAGTTGATTGGGAGGCAGGTACCATGGACACACCTGCAGCGTGGAGAGGGAAAGACGGGACAGCGAATGAAGACGTGGATGTATTCAGATCATGTTGACACTGTCCTCACTAAGTCCCGTAACAGCAAAATCCTGCTCACTTGTTGCCATCGCAAGGGTTGCTAACTTGCTGGTCACACAGGGTCCCTGTCCACCCAGGGTGGCAGGTACAAGTGAATCCACGGTGGCCCATTGGGTGGCAGTCGCCTTGGATGCAGGCGCCTCTCTGGCACGGCTGGCAGCCCGGTTCCACACCGTTACCCAGCCATTGTTTGGCGCTCTGTGGAGTCCCAGAGCCCAGAGTCCCTGGTTCCAGCCCGGCTCCCAGGTCCTGAAGCTTCCTGTTGATGTAGAGGTTACGGAGGCAGCCGTGGAAGCTGGTGCCATTGCGGCCTCCTGAGCTGTGCTGCAGGGCTGAAAGACCTCCAGAGGCTGAGGCACGCTCTGGCATCCCTGCATTACAAAAAAAAAAAAAAAAAAAAAAGTGAAATTATAAGCAGACGTTAGTCTCCAGGCGGATTTGAAAAGCAAAGAAACCTAAGATCCAAAACTTGCTAGAGCAACAACTAAACAAACAAACTGAATCTTCTGCTGCAAGCTAACAATCCTGCAGCAGCGTTTTGAATAATGTGAAGGTTATCTCTTCTTGGATGGGAGAGTCTAAGGCTCCTCATTTACTGCACGTGTAACAGGTGACACGAATGTGCAGAAGTACATTAAATTTTAGAAAAACACAACACCGCTGAAGGCACTTTTAGTCAGATTCAAGCGGGTTTTAGATTAAAATACATGACCAAAATATAACCAAAATGTTCAAATTGGCAACCTCCAGGATAGTGAGGTAAAAATATAATGAATTGGTATGTATTTAAAAAAAGAAACGACACAGAACAAACTTTAGAAGAGTAGATCAATTAAATGAGAACCAGGTCCTTACCTCCCAGGTAAAGTGGAGAATCTATGTTGAGTGTGGACTGTTTGCTGATGGAGTTGATGGATTTGGGTGGTCCACCATCGATGGACAGAGACAGAGTCTGGTCCGCCGCCAACAACTCCACGGCGTGGAAGCTGCCGTCGTTCACTGTCTCCACGCTAAGAGAGAGAGAGGAGACACAGTTTTTAATCATCTGTCAAGCAAACGTGGCGTCTGTCGCCGTTGGTCACGTGCGTCTGCATATGCGTGCACCTGTATATAGCAGAGGGCGGGTAGGATCCGGTGTCGTAGCTGACCCTGAGGCGACCCCTGTACAGCTCCATCGCAATGTGATCGTTGTCCCCCTTGTACAGCAGCACGCCGCTGTCCTCGTCAGTGGCGATCTGGAAACACAGTCACATGTTCATGTCTTATATCCTGCAGTGGAATTTTTTTCACTTTCAGAAATTATAACAAGAATCATCAGCGAAATCTACTTTAACACGACTTAAGGTGACAGTTACCATGGTTACTTAAATGTATGCTAATATCTCCAGAAAACAATTACATTCACATTTGTGATTAGAGGATTATTAAATTATTAGGTCAGGTTATTAGATCTGATATTTTAACATGAAAAAAAAAAACTCTTTAGCACTGCTTCAGGCAGGAGACTCGGGGACTTTTTAAGTGAAAAGCTGCAGACGCATGATTTGGTAAAAGTGAAGACCCGTGCCCGCTGGTATTTTTAATGATACATTACACTGATTCCTTGATAACAGAATCCACTTCTGTCATAATTAAACATCTTTATGTATAACATGAAGCTTTATATAATCTCATTTTGTGCTATCAAAGCCATAAACTGAACATGTTGAGAATGCCAGATTTATCATCATTTTTCTAAAACTTTACAGTTTTCTGTTTTTAATTTTTTTTAACTTTTGACTGTGAATTTGTAAATTTGTATTTAAGAGTTATATATTGTGAGTTTGTATTTACTCTTTGTATAAATATATATATATATATATCTACATATATATAGATATATATATATACAGAGAGTGACAGTTTCAGATATTTGTGTACATACAATACAGATATTTTTATTTTTATATCTATTTTTTATATTTTATAGCCTCATGGTGTATTTCTTTTTTTTTACTGCCTTTTTCTGATGCTGGTACAGTTTCATCTTGCACAATGACAGCAGAACACACTAAGAAGCTTCTCCCAGCTTGTGCTAACTTCTCATTGGAGATTAAAAAAAGAAAAAAAAATGCTTCAAATCACTGGCTGCTGACTGTTTACCTGAAGGCTGATGTTGGTCTGCGGTGAGAGGAGGCTGGAGGGAAACTGCAGGTACGACTCTCGGTTGATGAAGTTGACGCTGACCAGCGTTTCACAGCGCTCGCCCTCGTAGCCGTGGAGACACTGGCAGCGAGGGTCTGTTCCCACGACAACGCACTGAGCCCCATTGACGCATTCGTAGTTGTCACAAGGACTGGTACGAGGAAGGACCATCGGGGGAGAAAACTCGCAGAATAACCCGCTGAAAATGTAAGAATAACGCTTTAAACTCCCAGAAACGTAAATGTGCTCCTAATCAGAATAGTACCAGATCTATTAGTATTAAAAAGACACTTTAGGGTACTCCATCACACTCAAGTGAAGACTCGATGCTATCTTTTGAGTTAGAGTTAATTTGGGTGAATTTCTATGAATTGGCATAATATGAATTTTGAACTGGTTTCAACTGCAACAAATTTTACTGAATTATAATGTAATTATCTTGAATTGGGGCATATTTAACTTGTTAATTCTAGATTCATCATATTTGAAACATGAATTTCTGAGATCTCTGCATAATAAAAATAATGACTCCTTATATCCTGAATGACACAAAAGTTATTATTTAGAATCCATTAAAGACAAAATTGGAGGTGTTTTTAATTTCAGTATATAATAAACAATTCAGGTAAAATAACAGGATTTTCTCTGTATTATTTAACATATCACACTTTAAAGGGTTTAATTGGACTGCAATGAACTGGTATACTTTCTTTATAAAGTGACCTAAGATGACTTTTGTTGTTATTTGGCAGATTGTCAAGTTACTTGTGAAATTAACTTGGCGTAGTGTGACTTGAACGGATTTAAATTAAATTAAGATGAAAATAATGACACATCAAATGGAGCTCTGACAGACTTTTAAATAGTCATCTGAATATTGTTGACAAAAGACCAAACATTTGTGTCTTGGTTTTTAGTGCACTATATCTTTTGTAAACAACTAAGTAATCAGCATTAATGAAAGGTTGGGCTTCCATAATGTTCTATCAGGAAAACAGAAGTTAAATGGACTTAGTGTGGTCTGAGGCAAACTAAAATAAAAAAATATTAAAGCTACTTCATGTAGTAATATCACTTCAGACCACATGGGGGTAGCATATCACAAGAAAAATCATGTGTCAATCTTTAGTGTAAGACGCAACAAAGTCAACCACTAAAAGGGGCAAAGTGGTATTAAAACACATGCTGGCATGTCTTTATATAAGAGTTGCTTTAAACACACAAGTCGTGTAAATTTTGACGTCATATTTGAGAAAAAAAATCTGACCAAAACTTAAAAACTGAAAAAGAGCAAAGTTAGCCTTTATGAAACTGCTGTGGGCTATGAAGACAGTAAAACTTTGAAATGATCAGCGTGTTTGAGCGCCAGCTGGGATGCGTGCCTCACCTGTATCCCTCTGGACAGACGCAGGTGTATCCATTCAGAGCATCGATGCACTGACCTCCGTTCAGACACTTGTTCTCTTCACAGTCGTCATAGTCAAGCTCACAATGCTCGCCCACGTAGCCTGGAGTGCACTCACACCTACGATACACCAACGCACACAGATCAAAAGGCTTGTTGGTACGGGACCACTGGTTTGCTCAACTGGCTGATCTTTGGTGAAACAAATTGTGTCTGGCAGCGGTTGGGCATGCTCTCCTGGTGTGTTGGAAACGTTAAATGCTGGAAAGGAAAACATGTCAGCTCCCTTTTAACCCAACAGGTCTTGAAAATTAAACACAAAGCAACGCAGGTTTTTAAACATTGTGTGAAAACACCTGCTGGAGAGTGAATTCAAACGGGATATGTCAAAGTGATAACTTAGTAACACACACACAGACACAGCTTTTTCCTCTGGAGGGGAAAAAAAAATCAGCAATTGCTTTATTCCTTTGTGTAATTTCTAAAATGCTGCAGGAGGAAACTTTAACTCAGTGTATGCTTGTGTGTGTGTGTATGTGTGCGGTACACTCACTTGTATCCCTGAGGAGTCAAAATGCACTTTGAGTCATGCTGACATGGGTTCAGCTCTGGGGCACAGAAGTCCAGCTTCTCTTCACAAAGCTCTCCTAGAAGGACACACACACACACACACACACACACACACACACACACACACACACACACACACACACACACACACACACACACAAATCACATCACCATCTTTTCAACACTGAGTTCAAGGTAGACTGAATTTTTAATATAAAATACATCAATACTGTCCAACTTCCTTACAGTGTGTCTTTAATGCTCTGTCCATGTCTCAATTAAATGCTGAGAAACGCATGTGTGTGTGTGTGTGTGTGTGTGTGTGTGTGCTTCGATGATGGATGACTCTCTTGTGGCCAAGACCAACACAGAGTTCTGATAAATGATCTCATCACCGTGGATGTCATATTCCTGATGATGTTCCAGTGTGTATCCTGATACTTCGAACTCCAAATGAATCACTGATGAGACATCGGGGAATAAGCCGATACTCCTGACAGCGGCAGGTCCACACCGGGAATAATTACACGAACCTGTGGGGCTCTGTGAGACTGTACATGCCGGCTTCAATACTTCCACAGGATTCAATTGTACTTCTGCCATTATTAGATATCCAGAAGCATTCATATTTGCTTTATAATTTCTTGATTTTATATGGAAATTACACACTTTTTAATCAAAAAATAAAGGTATATTCTTCTCACAAGAAACAGCTGCTGTCTGATTGGCTAACAATAGCTATTTAGGTTCTTGGTTCTTCGTGCTGTTTCTGTCATTATAAAACGTTCTCTTTGTTTTTAAAACTGTTGGGATTGTAAGGGTCATGTTTTCTTGATCTTGCATCTGTAAGGCCTTTTACTTTTCTTGTTCTGACTATTAGATCTGTACTGTGGTCAGTAACTTCTCACGGTGTCATCCGTGTCCTTCTGCTGACTGGCGTCATCTGTGTCTCATTGTCTTTCCTGATTGTTTCTCCTGCTCTTCTTTATACAACACCCGGCTTGTCTTTCCTTCCCCGCTGGCTTATTATCTTTCTGTCTGTTGTGCCTGCCCTTCCTGCTCCCTCTACACATCTTAATATTTTGGATTTTTGTACATCAGAGGACCTATTTCAGAAGGCAGGTTGTTGTGCAAACTGAGCACATTGAACCTGATATGAGGGAAACTCAGAGTTTTCTGTTTCTTAGTATGAAGTATACATACTTAGTATGAGTTTGCAGAATCTCCTTTCTCAAAGTTTTCTTGTTAAGATGAAGAACTTTCATTTTTCTGGCCCTTTATCCCAGTCTCCTGCATTTGGGTCTGACTTCTGTAACAGTGACAACCCTTAAACAGTTCTTGGAGACCTACAGCAGCAGTTTTTACTGTGGGTCTGAGATAATGTTGAGCTCTGTTGTGTGAGTAAAAGAGAACAGCAAAAGAGCAAAATTTCAAATTCTTGCATTATAATATGATAATCATTTCCCTGAAGTCACCTGGTGTCGGTTTTAAAGTGGTGGATGATCAGTGTAAGTGGTTTTACCCTCCATTTTTTTAGTGTGAAGGATTTAAGACAAAACAAAATAGTAGTAACAATTGATTTAAAGTGATAAACTGCAGAGTTTGCAGGCAGCAAACCACACTGAATGTTTTCAATTTAAAAAGGATTTTGCATGTTTCCTTTTTTGCTTTTTTTTTTCAACAGATTTCAAGACAAGACCCAAGCCAACAATGAAATAATTCTGTTGATTTAAATCAACAGCCATAAACTGTTCCTTTACAGAGATGTTTAAAAACTAATACAGGCTCCAAACTAAAACTAGACTGAACAGAAAAATAATTTGAGATAAACAGACCTACAAGTGTGTAGTCATTCCTTAAATGCAAGTAAGCATTTTGAAGAAGTCAATGAGCGTTTGGCAGAACAAACTATTGAAAATTATTGCTGATATGGGTCTTTGTATGAAACCCTTAAATTTATTAAGTAAAAACAGAGGAAAATATATATTATTAGCACCTTCTTTTTTTTTTTTTTCAACAAATTAACTTGGACAGTGGCAAAACGAAAGCAGCTGGGACATCTGTTTGCACATCAAAGAAAGGCACTGCCAACATGAAATGTAACCGCATACATCATGTTCACTCTGTGGTGCTGAATATCTACTTTCTAGAGGCGCATGGATAAAGCACAGGAAATGAGGGAAGTCAGGGATGGAAGTAAGGAAGGAGAGAGGGACAGAAAGGACAGAGAGAAGAACAGACTAACCTCTCTCCACCTCATTGGTAGCAGCTGCAACCATAAAAACAGATGACAGATGATAGAAAGCAGAGCGAGATAGGAGACGAGGACACAGGAGAGCAAAAACAAACAAAACAAACAAAGAAAACAAAAACATCCAAAGACAGAGAGAGAACACCGCCACAAAAGTTAGCAATCAGAGATGGTCAGCACAGTGCAAAAGCAGACAAACAAGGAGCAACAGACCAGTGTTAGAGAAAAAATATCTGCAGTTTATTACAATGTATAAATAAAATATTTTTTGTATGATTATTTTTTGTTAAAGGCCCTCGGCATAGCAGTACTAGTTTTGTCCACATGGGGGCACAACGCTTTGCATTGATCATACTTTGCTAATGTTTGGTGGCGTTCTTGTAATGTGCTGCCCTCGTGTGGTCAGAAGTGGTACTGCTAGGTTACATGGCCTTACAATATAATTGGGGTGAAGGAAATATTCTGATCGAGTACTTCTCAGAAGAAAATAAAGTTCCCCTGCTTGTCTTTCAGACCAGTTGGATGACTTAAACTTGAGGCACATCCATAATTAGTTACATTCGTTCAATTGGTTGAAAGTATTAAAACTAATAGCCGGAACAGAATTCAATGCATCAATCATTGCATGCACCAAGAGAGTCACATTTTTCTATGTTTAGTGACAGTAAGGATTGTTATCATTATTTTTTTTTCATACAAAATCAATCAATTGGCAGTAAAGAATCATGTAAAGGCCCTTTCCAGACTCTAAGTGTTTGTTTACGTTGTGTTACCTGTGTACTCTGGTGAACACATGCATGTGTAGTTGTTGATTCCATCAACACAAGTGGAGTTGTTCTCACAGTCATTGTCTTCACAGTCGTCAATGTTGATCTCACACGCATCCCCTTCAAAGCCCTCTGGACACACACACCTGTTGTCAGGCACACACAGGTACAGACATCAGTTTAAAAAAAAAAGAAGATAATTACAGGGTACAACACAGAAACTTCAATGCAGAAAAATACTGCTCGATTTTGTAAATAATATAAAAATCTGAAATATGTTTGTAACAGTTTTGAGTAATCCAGTTGCTTCTTTATTTTAAAAAAAGTTCTATGTAGCAATGCCACTTCTGACCACATGGGGGCATTGAAATCCCCATTGAAATGCGTTAAAAGGCCCACTGACAACACTGTTAATAACGCGTGTCTTGTAGTACCACTTAGTCCCACTAGGGGTTCACTTTTGTTTTATCTCACGTCAGAGGTTGGCACTGAGGCTCATTTCGTGCTAAGATTTGTTGCAGTTCCTCGACTCGCTACTAGAGGCTGACTGCAAAAGCAAGTCAATCTCCACTGACTCCCATGTTAAAATGTCCAACTTTAGAGCAGAAACAAGCATATTTACAGACTGGTTCAAAAAACCATTTTGGTGTCAGTTGTTTGATTTCACATCCTTTACAACTCTGAGACAGGTGAATCTTTTTGTACCATGCCAGGAGAGTTCGTGTAAAGCATTACATTTATTTATAATATGACTGACAGTCGGTTCAGCCAATGGCTAGCTGGTATCACTTCCTTATTTGTAATCATCATGCTACCGCACTTAGTGAGACAACCACCCATTTGTATTTACTCAACCTCAGGTAAACGCAACTGTTATTTTTGATTTCGCCGTTGAGTCAACATGTTAAAAAGTATATCTAGCTGTAAATGTCTGAGGGCAGCTCTACAGATATTTTGGTGAGATTTGGCTGAAGGAGTATAAAGCAATATAACTTTGACTGACATGTGGCGGGCGTGTTCCTGCTGGCCTAAATGGCGCCCGTGAGCTTCAAAAGCAGTCTTCAATGAGTCACATGACCAAATGCTTTGTCCATTGTTATATACAGTGCCTCCATGTGGCTTTATATGTTTTATGTCTTTTAACTGATCAAGAGTTTATACCTTAAAAAATTTAGCTTGCTATTACGAAAGAAAGGTATCACTTTTTAAAAAAATATTTGAAATCCCAAGACAGAAATCTTAGTTAATTCTGTTAAAAAAAAGAAGAATATTCAATCATCAAACTTGTCATGTATCATTTTTCTTTTACTTTGTGCCTAATTCAGGCACACTTTAATAAAAAACATTTCCGTCTCGGGGGCCTCCAGTATCAAAGATTTATGTGCCTGCACAATGCACACACACAAACATTAACCATGCATGCAGTTCATAACCGCAGTGTCAGCTCCATCTACATATTCCCTTCAGAGAGCCAGCATGTGTGCTGCAAGTCAGTAACTACTTAGCTTTTATTACTACCCACACACACACACACACAAATACACAAGTACACACACACTCACAAGGCGTTCAAAGCTCTACATGATGGGTCTAATATATAGCTCTTATGCGGCACACAATTGGGTTGATTAATATCTCATTATATAGTCAGTGACGGCATTTGACAATGAATATTTCAACACCTTCACTGGAAGGAAAATATTCAAAAATGGAAATACAGGAAACACAGACCCCATGGAGGAGCTGACAAGACTTCACAACAGAAAAAGTGTGGACTGTTAGGAAGGAGGCTGAAGTTACTTACTTACTTACTGTAAATTCACCGACTGTTGGAGTACAGTATCATTGACAGAGTTATCTCCTGAGGACAACTTTCTATGTCTTTTAGTTATCCTATGGAGATGTTATTGCCCTTATATATCTTTTGAGTGATTATTTATGGGTTTTATTTTTGTAGATGTAGTCAGAAGCTCCATAATTATGATTTAGGCACCAGTTTCCTGTTTGAGTAAAACTGTGTGGATGTTATTTCTCCAGCATGTGGTTGAAATATTCTTTTGGCTCTATGCCCTTAATTCTTTTCTCATACTTTCCCAAAACACTATGTGAAACCAACCACCCAGTAAATACTCGCATACTTAGAACTCTATGGTCCAAATTCCTAGCAGAGTCTCAAAGTGTCATCATCAGGGTTCACACCACAGAACGTTTTGTCTGGTAGGTTTATTAGTTTGTCTTGAGACAGATATGTGGATATCTACATGTAAAAACAGAGAAACACTTCTTTAAAGTAACTACCGTCAAACTCCTTCAAAATCAGTCTGATGACACAAAAAAACTTGTTATTAGAAGGATGGCTCCTCTTTATTCTCATTTAACTTTAAATTCTAATTTGCTCTAAATAAATTGTCTCAGTGGTAATAAAAGCCTAGCTGGTTTCAGAAAACACTTTAAAAGTACCTTACCAAAAGTTTCCTCCTTCTCCTTCTTTCAGATGACATGTCCCGCCGTTCTGGCATGGGTTACTGATGCAAGCATGAATGGGCTGCTCACAGTTTTGGCCCTGCACACAAACACAAACACAGATGTAGATATTTACATGCCGCAACAATGCTTTATAAGTGATATGTCTGGAATCAGCTGTCCTAAACCTGCTACATTTAAATACATTTATAACAAAATCAACTACATAAAGGTAAATATAGATGCATATATATATGTGTGTGTGGGTGTGTGTCGGCACATACATACATATCTATACACACACATATATACACATACATATCAAGATATTTGGTATTTAAAGACATTTGTTGTGTGTATACATATATATGTCTCTCTCTCTACATATCTATATCTATCTATCTATAAAGAGCTCTCTCTCTATATATAATATATATGTATATATATATATATATATATATATACATATATATATAAATATATATATATATACATATGTGTATATGTATATG
>JAOWBL010000001.1:5792215-5803469 GCA_028564865.1 Zenarchopterus dispar
TATATATATATACGTTTAAATGCCAAATATAGAGCCACTGGGGGCTGTATGTGTGTGTTTGTTTGTGTATGTCGCGCTGTGGCTCTCAGTGGTATGTCTACCTTAAATCCATAAGGGCAGGTGCAGCGGTAGTAGTTCACCGGGTCGTTGGTGCATGTGCCGTCATTCTTGCAGGGACTGGACAGGCAGGGATCACACTTAGCCTGGATGCTCAAATCCACTGGACCTGTGGGATGCATCGGTCCAAACAAATGATAAAAATTCACAGAAAATATGATTACCGTACAAAGTTCTGCATTAGCAGGAGTGACACAAAAACAGCACTACACACTTAGACAGCTGTGCAACATTGGGTACCTGCACAGATTCTGTCACCCAACCCGCCATGTATGTTTCTGAAATTTCAATTTGAGTAATAAAATACTGCAGATCATAGAATACTGGCAATATGCAAAATGTTTTAGCATAAAGTATAACCAGTGTCCATGAAAAGGTGCAAAAGAAATATGTTCTCAATATGTTATAAAGACAAAAGTTTGGTTACTTGAAGCAGGTTTTTCCAAAACAAATGAATGAGAAAGATGGCATTTCCCCTGCAGGACCATGATGTGCACAGAAAGAAGACGCATACTCGAAGGATCCCCAAGTCGGAGGACAGTACATGAACACATAATAATCAGAAGACACAATGCTGGTGAGAACATCAGGGCTGAACGGGAAGAACGGTCAGTTCAGGGTTCTGAGAAGAAGGAAAACCGGGATGGGGCTGCATCAAGCTGGGGATTTAGAGGCTTGAGGAGAAATGACTGGGATATGACGGGCTACTGTACCTGGCACCAGAAAGCCACAAGGCCCGGGGACTTCTACAGTGCGTCAGTTAGATTAGGTCAAAAATAGGTTTCAGACATGTGTTGAAAGTTAATGTGATATAATAAGGTTTAAAGGTAAAGGTCAACAGTCAGTAGTGGCAGACTTTTCACAGATACCAGATTAGATGGCCAAGGATATTTGAATAATTTTCATTTGATGATGTCTGATGAAAGTCACTTGTAGAAAAAAAAAAAAAAGAATTGCTCTGTGGAAAATTGAAATTGAAAATTATAGATTTTTATTCTTCTGATAAATTACAATAAATAATAAACATTTATGCAACAAGTCCAAATTGTTGCTTTGCTTAAGAAATGCTGTCCTTCTTTTACTGTGAAGTGTTTTTTTTAATAGGTTTTAGTTCATTTAACAGAACCACTCAACCAAGGACACCTCCACATCCTTGATTCTGAGATAAAACAAATTGAAAATGTGTTCATAATTCTTTTTTTTTTCTCCCTCTCTTTTACTGCTCTTAAACAATAACCAGCTGGCTCCAATCCTGCTGCAATGAAGCAAAGTGATTCAGCTGACAAAGTTATTTTCGGATACAAACGTGGTTTTTATTAACAGGAGCCATCTTATCAAACGTGGCCGTCGCCAAATCAAATGTTTGCATTTCCTGCTTACGGATGCTTTGGTCAAGTGGATTTTTTTAATATTTCACATAAAACTGTGTGTCTCTGCCCACGGATGAATGGGCCTCTCTGTGATGTGGTACTTTATGTGTGCGTGATGGTGTGCGTTTACCTGTGCAGGTGAACTTCTTGGAGGGCGTGGTGAGGAGCAACTTGTCTGTCATGTCGCCGGGGCCGGCACAGCGGGCGATGCCGGGCTCCTTGTAGCCGCTTTTCACCCAGTCGGACAGCCACTGCATGTGGCAGTCGCAGTACAGAGGGTTGGCGCCCAGAGCTCTGCAGGATGGAGGCAAAGGCGATAATGTGAAATTCATTTACTGCTCAAGAGATGAATAAGGCCAGAAATACTGGTTTGTTTAAGGCTAAGTTGGAGTTCTAAGTGAAAATAACACACAAAAAGTCTAAAAAGGGACTAAATACACTTAAATCCACTGTAAAATCATCTCATTCTTCTGGTACCAACATCTGAGATAATAGAAGGCATGAATGGACAAATTTGTCTCTGGTGGTTGTATATGTCAACTTTGAGACCTTTTCTGTGATGCACTGCCAAAAAGAGTTTCCAACTGCTTCACAGTTTCTTTTTTTTTTCCCAGATGGGTAACAATATTTGTTGCAAAGGTGGAAAGGTGATTCTTCCGCCTGTTCATGTTTACTCTTGTTGTTACAGTTCTACATAGTCCAGCTCATATATTATACTTTTGTTATATTGAAGTCTTTTGAGATGAGCTCTCGTTGCTCATCTGAAATAACCCACTCTTTGCTGTCAGATCTAACAGTGAAACCGTTTAGCGATAAACGGTCAAATTTCTTAAAGCGAGTGTCTCTCAGAGAGCTGTCACGCTGGCGAGGAAGGAAGTTGGAGCCAATCACAGGCTTGTTGTATCAAATTACGCTCATTTTCTGCCATCTTCAGTGCGCGTAACTTGTAACAGATAAAAAAGAGTCTGTTTTAAGTCTTACAGGATGAGTGGCGCTGATCCTTGACTCTCTCCCACTGTTATTCCCACCAGCGGGGAGCTTAGATGCATAATCCTGCACCTCCATTCACCACTTTCATGCACTGTCTTTGCGCGCCCTTTAAACAGTTCCCTCTACGCAGGCTGCTTGGTTTTGTGATGCCATACACAAAGACAGCCCAAGTAAAAGTGTGTTCCAGTGTGTGGCAGCAGCTCTAAGTTACATCAGCCGTATTATTATTTCAAACTCATGAACTCTTCAAAGTGTTTTTTTGCTACTTCATTTCTGCACTGGGATTTTTCTTTTTTATTGACTAGCCAGTTTTATAACTAATTCCTTTGATAGATTTTGCAAAATAAATTATTAAGCAAAGGAAGATTTTTTTTGAACAGTTTAGCAAAGCTCAGAGGCCAAGGATATTGTCTGAGCTCCGACTCTGAGCTGCATCACAGCGACATTTCTGGTGAGAAAATATTAATACCACATGAAGAGTTCAACCAACAGGGATGTAACCTTCACTTATCCAGCAATCAAAGGCAGAGCTGGTTTAAGAAAGTGTTAAATAAATCAAATGATAAGAGATGGTGTTACAGTGTGGACTTGTTTGATGTCTGTATTCACTGGTGGAAGTGGACTTCTGGACATCCCCATGACATCCCCCATGGTGGAGATGTAAAAAAAGAAAGTGACCCGGTTTCACTGTGGATCAGGACAGCGATCACCTGATCCAGTAATGGCCTGTTACATGGCTGATCAGATGAAGCTCAACTTTTGTTGGACACAGGTGAAACCAGTCAACCACTGGGGAGCTGATGGTGAGTTGGTCCAAGAGGAAGAAGATTCAGCAGACAGAGCTGTTGTGTACTTATATTATTGTTTTTTTTTTCTTGTTGATGTATCACCAAATGAGCAACAGCGGTTCCTCTGACAAAACATGGTGGATGAGACCTGGAGTTTAGTCAGTATTATCTGAATAAAGACATACCGTTAAATAATCACCTTCAGATAAGTTTTTAACCACTGATTATTAAAAATGACTCTGTTCCAGGTTGACTTACTCCAGAGATAATTTTCATTTCTTCATGAGCTCGTCCAAACAGTCATATTTGTAGTTTAATCTGCCAGTAAGATTTGTTTTAAAAAACAGATTTTGAAACATCAAATCCAAATGTTATAGTCATTCAAATTTTTTAAAATGGTAACACATGTAGCTAACACCTAGTGCTGCAATTCAGGAGTGTTTTAAACAAACAAACAAAAAAAATAAAATCTTTTTAGGAAGAAAAGCACGAGTGATTGGGATTAGGCGTACAATCGAAATTGAACAAAATCAGAATGAAAAGAGGGCTTTCAGTTAAATCCTGGGCTCAAATCTCACAGAAGCGAGATTTAACTTCATCAGAAATGAAGACGTGCTTGGAGATGTCGGAGAGTTCTTGTGTTACTCACAAGTGTGAAAGCGATGACAGGTCCTTGAAGGCGCCCTCAGGTATCAGGGATATGTCATTACCATGGAGAGACCTGAGAAGGTGAATGAAGTGAGATGAAGAAACGTGGGCACTAATGGTCTGGATCGTACAGTTTTGCACCAGCGTGCCTCAAGAGTGGCTGAACGGCGTTCGTACGGCGTCGCCGCTGATACTCACAGCAAACGGAGGGACTTGAGTCCGTCGAACGCCCGCTCCGGTATGCACCGCAGGCGGTTGTAGCTCAGGATTCTTGTTGGCATGGAGACAAATGCATATTTGGTTTTTTTTTTTCAGAACATCTTCAGATTTAACTTTTCAGATCAAAATCCTGTTATAATAAAGTTAATCATCTATTTTAACATATCAATCCAGAAGCAATCACACACATACATGTCTTTTATCCATAACACGTTGCTCCTTCTTTTTTTTTTTAAGACTAAACATTGGAAAGCAGAATTTGTGTTGCTCCAGTTACTTTATTTTTCCTTATTAATGACTATATAAATAAATAATATTTAAAAAACATACAGATTTACATTATTTGAGTATGGCATCTCAAAAAAAAAGTATCTAGAACAAAAACGTGGGTTTATGCTTTCGCTTCCCTCATCATCTGTGAGCGACACACACAATGACAGTCACAAATACACAAATAAACCCACACACACTTATTACATAAGGACCGATGTAAAGCCAGACTCACAGGGTAAGCAGCTCGGACATGTTACTGAGGCTGTGGTTGGACAACGTGCTGATCTGGTTGTTACTCAAATCACTGCAAAGGAAACAACAACAGATACGTAAAACACACACACACACACACACACACACAAGCACACATGCACAATCAAATCCGCACACAGACTTTGTACAGTCCACAATCCCGCCCACATCTGGACGAAACAAAGAGGATTCAACACAGAAACTGACAGAATAACAACCTGTTAGTTTTGTTCTTGAAAAGCGAAGCACAGGCAACGGAGGCCAAGTCATGACCCTCTTCACAAATGTGCGTTTGACTGAGCAAAACGCTGCGATTCGTGGCTCAGTGACTTTCGAGTTCATGTGGGTGAAACTTACATCAGCGTCAAGTGTTTGTAATTGGAGAGCTCCACAGGAACCTGAGTGAAGTGGTTACCATCCAAATACCTGCGAGACAGAGAGAGAGAGGAGGGAAACAAACAAACAAAAAAAAAAACGGAGGATGTTCGGTAAGAAAAGCGGAACAAGAAGAAAAAAAAAGGCCAGTTTGGAAGATGTGAAAGAGGATTGGGAAACAAAAGAGAGAGAAAATGTATTATGAACCATGTGGGAAATTCCTCATATCCAACAGTGTGAGCAGTCATTACAGGTTCAGCCATAACAAACAGTGAAGTTTAATATCCTCACAGGCTCACTCGTTCAAACAAGTGGGATCCTATCTCCATCCCATTGTGTCAAAAGGGTGTTTATCTAGGCCATTAATTAATTTCTTCTTCTTAAAATTGGATGAACTACATTTCCCGCAGGAGAAATCATGAAATTATTCCGAATTGAACATCTGCCTGATGTTTGATTTGAGGCCACAGTTTTCTTTCGTTCATGTGGGATTCGCTGTGTGGGATTGAATGTTTGTATTGCAGGTGAGTCTCAAACGTGTATCTCTACTTGTAAGACGTGTTTCCGCGGTTTTCTACCTGCTTTTCTATTATGCAGAGCTCTAAAGTGATGATGAATGATTAAAAAGCAAAATCTTAAAATTTTCAGTGTCCCGAGACATTTAAAAGTTTAATTATGAAACAGAAGCAAATCTGCAACAGAATAACTGATAAAAAAAGAAAAGGATTAGTCGAAAGTCAAAATCTAGACCTGAATCTTATTTAAATACATACATTTAAGAGAGCTGTGTAATCAAACATTTCTACAGGACCAAATTAAAACAATGTGGTAAAGAAAAGAGTGGAAAACATCACAGTGACTGTGATGAATTCGGAAAACGGAAAAAACATAAAATAAATGGATTCAGGCATATAGCAGATTAATAGGTGTAAAATACATTGGTGCCTCCGATGTCTCAAACATAAACATAAAAAAAATTCTCTTTTTTCTATCCGTCTCAACACATTTCACACTGTGGTGTCGCAGCGTCCTGAAGAAGTTTTTCCATATCTGGATTTTGTATGTAAACTGTTTGAATGGCGTCTAAATGTCTTTGAACGTCCAAAGTTTGTTCTTCTTCTCTCTACTAATGTACACTGTGTCATAATCCATCTATCAGCTATTGATATATTGGATCAATATTCCTCCAGAAAATGATACTTGTTCATTTTTTCCCCCTGCAATATAGCAAAATCAATAAAATGTCTTCTGTACCAAGATGGAAGGTTTTGTAAAATAAATAATCACATGGTGTAATATGATATAGGTTATTGATCAGAGATGGTATTTTCCTCATTTGAAGGTCTGGTAAGGACTTTTTATTTATATTCTGACACATAAAAAGTCTTGAATTGGAAGGGGATCTGCTTTATTCCTTTTTTTTAAAGATGATTGTTAAAATGTTGGACTTTTTCGCTCTTTGCCGGGTTTGTTTTTACTCACAGCTCTGTGGTCTCCTTGGGGAGGCCTTTTGGCAGCGTTGTTAGACCCTTGTTGCTGCAGCGCACCACAGTGTCCAAACAGGAGCACTCAGCTGGACACCTCAGGACGGGAGAGCAGCTGTTCTCATCGTTACCTGACGGATGCAACCAGGAAACGTGCATGTGTGGACGAAGCTCAGCAAGAAAAAAAAAAAAAAAAGCAATAATGACTCTGTGAGGCAGCTATCGTTTTCTCCATCTCACCATCTTCACAGGCAAAGTCCTGGACCGCAACATCCTGGATGGGGATCTCCTTCAGGAAATAAGGGCTCTGGCAGCGAGGGTTTCCCGTCACAATGCGCTTCCTTCTCAGCCAATCCCCGAGCCAGGCCAGGTGGCAGTTGCAGTTGAAGGGATTGGCCAGGAGGTTTCTGGAGAGCACAGAGATGAGACGGTTTATGGACCGGCGGCAGTGTTCGGTCGTTCGAGTGTTTTATGACGCTTATACTCACAGCGTGGACAGAGAGTGAAGAGTGTCGAAGGCTCCGGGGCTCATGGAGGTGATCAGGTTGTCGTAGAGTGAGAGGAGCCGCACCGAACTCAACCCCACGAAGCTGCTGTTACTCACACAGGTGATGCGGTTGCTCCTGAGCATACTACTCACACACACACACACACACACACAGATGAACAAAGTGATAAATCATTATATATTCTATAAAGTCATAAAATAGTGCACCTATTTTATGACAGCCTTGTATTTTAGTGTGGGAAATGTCAGTGTGTGGGAGCACATGTGAATATTTGTCTGGTCATATGATGGATGTGTGTACCCACAGCGTGCGGAGGCCACTGAGTCCCTTCAGCATGCGGTAGTGTACGTTTTCCAGTCTGTTGGAGGTCAGGATCAGCTCATTGACCCCTGAAGCTCCTTCAAACGTGCCCTCCTCGATGTCAGTGATACGGTTGTTACTCAGGTTACTGCAGGAGACAGAAGCGGAGGAGAGACAGAAAATACAGAAGGAATGCGATGAGCAACAACAACAGAACAACAATCGCGCTTGTGTGGCCCACGTTTCGTTTCCCGATATCCAATATGAAACTGGGTTCCTGTTGTGTTTGCTTGTCTGACTCACATCTTCCTCAGCTGAGGCAGCTTCTTGAAGATCCCTGTCGCCTCGAGCACAGTGAACTCATTGTTGTTTAGACGGCTGAGGACGCATAAGAGAGGAAGACAAGACGATGATCAAGAGGCAGACGATCAGGCAACAGGCGGTCAAGACAGATGTCGGGTTCCTTACAGTTCGGCGGTGTACTGAGGAATGTGATCCGGTATCTTGGTAAGTTTCTGGTTGGAGCAGTCGACCGTTGTTCCCTCACAGCGGCACTTCTCGGGGCAGGCCAAGTCGGCGAAGCAGTCGCCTCCCAGCTTACTGCGGTAATCCTCGGTACCTGGTCAGAGTTACAACCGCAACGTCACAGAACACCTTTGCTTTGCCAGAGCCAAACCCCAGCATTTTACTGGCACCGGTCCTTTTAACAAACACTGCAGGTGGGCAAAGGTCGTGATTCGGTAGAGGAACCTTTAGGAGATCACAGATCCGTATTGCTTTTATTTTGAGACGGAAATTTGAAATTGGTTAAATATGATCAAATGCAACATTTTCTATAAGAATCTATTTAAAATGCTGAATGCGTTTCAGGAACTTTAGGGAGGCCGGTCCCATGTACAGTTGAATCCAGAAGCTTACATACAATGAATAAAAAGACATAAAACGTTTTTTTCCTCACTATCTGACATTAAATCAGACTAAACTTTTCCTGTTTTAGCTCAGCTAGACATACCAAAAATTATTTCTAGTTGCTAAATGCCAGAATAATGAGAGAGAGATTTCTTAGATCATTTTTATTTACGCTCTTCATGGTCAGAAGGTTGTGTAGTATTAGTATTTGGTAGTATTGCCTTTAACCTGTATGACTTGGGTCAAACGTGTTGGGTGTCCCTCCACAAGCTTCTCATGATCGGATCCCCCTGACAGACCTGGAGTAACTGAGTCAGGTTTGTAGTCCTCAGCTCTGCCAACGAATGTTCTGCAGGACTGGGATCAGAACTTTGTGGTGGCCACTCGAAAACACTGACTTTGAAGCCACTTTGTAACTAACTTGGCGGTATGATTTGGGTCATTGTCCATTTGGAAGACTCATTTGCCCCCAAACTTCTGACGTCATGAAATATTGATTCCTACATGAAGCTCTTGCTTTGTGTTGATTCTTGCTATTTTGTGAACCCCCCCACACCCCAAAGACATGATGCTGCCACCCTCATACACAGTTGGGATGGTGTTCTCAGGTTTGTGAGCTTCTGCCTTTTTCCTCCAAAAAACTGAAGTCTTTTTCCCCCGTTTGTTTTTGAAAACTGTAATCAGATTTTTTAATGTTGCTTTTGGAGTAATGTCTTCTTCTTCACACTCTTACCAGCTTCAGGCTGCATCTTCAAAAGGTCTTTTGCTTTTGTTCTGGGATTCATGTAAACATTTTGCACCAAAGCTCGTTCATCTCTGAGCGGTACGACGACTGAACATTGCCACGGTGCTCATACTTGAAACAGAAGAACGTGGCACCTTCAGGCATCTGAAAATTGTACCCATGAGTGAAACATTTTGATTTTTCTCATGATGTCACGCAAGAAAGCAGTGGGTTTGCAAATGTTGACAATTAACCTACCAGATGCTTCCAAAGCCACCATCATTTGGGTTTTCCCAATTAGTGTCAGCAAACTTCTGATTCTGAAGAAACTAATTAAAAAAAAAACTCTTGAAGAAATTCTTTTGCACTATTCTGACATTTAGCACATAGAAACAGTTTTGGTAATCCGAACAGATCTTTTTTTTTTTTTTTTTTACAGTGGATATATAAAACCTTCAGCATCTACATGCACACACAAAAGGAGGAAGAAACTGGAGTTTTTCTTTCCTGTCAGACTACAAATTAATAGTTAGTACGAGAGACCAGAGCTCAAGCCAAACAGCATCAAAAATTAGATCACAGAAGAAAAATGATTTTGCACACCTTGACAGTTACCTCTTATACCACACACACAAGACTCACTCTCAAACACACACACACACACAAACAAAGACGGTGGACAGTGACAGGAGTTGCTGTCTCTTGCGTCTCGGCCATGCTGCAGGGGTTTGCAGGGCCGTTCCATGGTGCTTGACAGAACCATGTTCCACGATAGGAACCCGGCAGCCACATGGTTAGATCAAGCACAAAGGAACAACCTGCTGACTGACTGCTCCTCCGCTGGAACACAGGGTTGGGAAAAAACAGAGGACAGGATCGAGCAAAAGAGGAGAGTAAAGGAGAGGACGGGAGAGGAGAGGGCGCCTTCTACGGAGATCTGCAATGCTTCCTCCTTTAGGAGGGAAGAGGAAGAATTGAGGAGGAAAGAAGACGGAGGGGAGAAAGGGGGAGGCACAGGGCAAGCAGGTAGGAAAAGCAGAGGGTGAGGAGGAGAGCTAAAAGTAGGGAGAAAAATTGCAGAAAAAGATAGAATAGAAAGGAGTAGAAGGAGGTAAGGAAAAGAAGGAATCCTAGGAAGATTCAAACAGTGAAGAAAAAGGCCCGAGACAGGATGGAGCAATAACAAGGAGGAGATCAGACAAGGCAGAAAGTACAGTAACGTGATCTGAAAAAAATAAAATAAATTAAAAAAAAAATGTAGAGACGGTGGGAGACTGAAACATCTACAGATATCTAAAATCACAAACAGCAGGAACAGGAGCAGCTGCTACAGAGGAGTGGGAGGAGAGTTACATCAGCACTGAATGCAAGAGAAGCCCTGATCTCTGGATACCACACACACACACACACACACACACACACACACACACACACACACACACACACACACACACACACACACAGACGCCGAACCATACACATCACACAAACACACGGACAAGAGGAAACTAAATGATCCTTTGGTGTAAATCTTTTGTATATTGTCATAGTTGTTGGCAGTGGAGAGACAGGAGGAGTCACAGTGGGGGTCAAAGGAGAGGTCAGCTCCGGGGACAAGAGGTGGGCGGGGGGGGGTATTCGGAGGACCGTGTGTGTCTGTGTGTTACTTACAGCTGACATGGTGTACTCCTGAGTGTGTGAGAAAGGCAGTAGGAAAAAGAAAGAGGGATTTCACTCGTTTATTTGAACAGAAAAGAAGGAAAACTGATGAAAAAGAAAGCTGCAGTTTGTGCTGCAGCGTGTGCTCTCTCCCCAGGCAGTGGTTCATTTACAGTAACATAATGATCTGTGAATAGTGAAAAATCGCATCAAAACACACATCTCTGCCAAGTCCGCTTGAAGCACAGCTAATTCAGACTTGTTTCTGGGAGATCATTACAACGAAACTACACATAAACCCTGAAGACAGCAAAGACCATTAAAATTAACCCAGACCTAAAAACGCACAAGTGCAGGTGTCTGGAACCAGCGCAGGTTAGATCGGACGACTACAGACGTATTGATCTGAGGTGAATACCAAGCTTCTACCGCAGGACAGAACATGTTTATTCAACTTTTTAGCCTTAAATGTTCTTAAAATATTCAGATTTGCCCCGTATGTGGTATCTGGTCTTTGAAACCTCTGTCCCCCTGGCGAGCTTCAGAGTTAATGACTGCAGAGAGCGAGCACACACACACACACACACACACACACACACACACACACACACACACACACACACACACACACACACAC
>JAOWBL010000001.1:5803569-5820780 GCA_028564865.1 Zenarchopterus dispar
ACACACACACACACACACACACACACACACACACACACACACACACACACACACACACACACACACACACACGCCGTATCATTCAAACACACACCCCGGCTTCTCTGTGTGCGGCCCTGGTAATGACCGCCTTTAGCCTTGCTACTGATCTCATATGCATGCGTGATTCGCATATTTCCCAGCACCCCTCTCAGCGTGGTGATTGCGTGACCTTTTGATGTTCTGCAGTGAGAGAAACAAACACATGCCCACGGACACACACTCAAACACTCGCTTGCCATTAGATGTGCTGAGAAGATGCACGGAGTAGCGCTGATAATCACACAAACTTGCTTAAATTTACACGGCCTCGCACACAGTCGCCGGCTGGCGGTGACCCCGTCTTATTAATCCCTCTATCGTCAAGGTTACCGTCAAAAAGCAGGTGGCAAGGACAAGGGTGTAATTATTTCGTGCTTGGTTAAACGTGATGTGTTATGACTCGACTTAAGCCACGCGAAAAGACAATCTTTTATCTGGTGTCAGTCAAAGCAAGTCACTCAACGTGCCGAGAGCGTGTGAGTGTGCAGCGAGTGAACAAACAGTGCCTCAAAGACACAAACACTCATATGCTCAGTGTACAATACCTGGGATGAAATACTGTTCTCTAGCTAATGGAGAGACACAGAGAGGGAAATTAAAATCACCAGAAGAATAGACTAGAAGAGAATAAATCACGTACTAGGAGTGTTTTGTGTGCGTGGGTGTGGAAAAGTATGAGTGAGATCCCGTATAATAGGAAACTCAGGGACTTTGTGGTTAGTAGAGAAAAACTTAGGAGAAATCCCAGCAGGAAGACACAGAATGACAACAGAGGAGAGGACAGTTAAGCTGGATTTAGAAGTCTGGGGATCTGTGTCCACGTTTGACTGACAAACAATAAGAATAAAAAGACTAAAGGCACATTTTGACCAAAAAGCACCTTAAATCTAAAACACCCCAGGGTTTTGCTTTTTCAAGGAGATAAAGATAATTTCATCCCTTGTTTCCACTCAAGTCTACTGGAACAGGTTAGATTAGGCAAATCAAGTCAGTTAAAGTGTGAAACATCACCGCTCGCGGGATGCAGCACTCCCAAGACTAAAAAAGGGCTTCAACTGGTTTAATTACAAATCTGTTAATGTTACACATTTTTACAACTTGTGCTTTTTTTAAAAATTCAAACTTTTTAACAGAACTGCTCTTAAACAATCTGAGGTTTTATTACTCAGATGGAGTGTTCTGCTTTGTCATGATTGAAACAGGAAGTATGCTTTTTTAATTTTTTTAATACAAATATACCCACAACTATTTCTATTACAAATTCTTATCAGGTATGTTAGAGATTAAATGTGAGATGATTCATAAAGAATGACAGAAGTTAAAACCTGGGGGTATTTTCCTATCAGACATGTACAGTGCTCCCAATCCTACCCTGAAAGTTCCTGAAAATCTCAAAAGCTCACTTTTAGGCTGAAATACTGCTTTAGATTCAGTCCTGTGGAAATGAAGGGTCTGAGGTAAAAGACCCCTGAGAAGACCCTGGTTCCTTCGGTCAAAATGTGTCTTCGGTCTCAGTGTCTAAATCTATCATAAACACAGGAATCCTGGGTGTATTGTGTGAGCTAGTGAAGGTGTTAAAACCTGGCGAACGTGCTGTTCGTACCTGAGCAGCGGAACTTCTTGCTCTTGATTTGTCCGATGCGTTTGTTGGCGAGCCGCCGAGGGCTGGTGCAGCGGGCACCACTCGTCTCAATGGGGTTGTCTTGCAGGTAATCAGCCAGCCACTTCAGGTGACAGTCGCAGATAAACGGGTTTTGGGCTAAGTGACTGATTCAGCCCCCGCCAGGACAGACACACACAAAACACACACAGTAACACACACAAACTGTTAGAACAATATAAAATAAACACAAGTGTCTGGAGGTGCCAGCAAAAAATACTTTTTAATGTCTTGAGGGGAAGAAAATCACATGTCAAACACTGATTTTATAACTGTTATGTCAAAAATCCAACAAAACTGAAAGTTGAATATATGTGATTTCCAGTGGTTTTCATCCCATTGGGATATTATTTTATTTCTACCAATCATTGACCATGAAGCACAATGAAGTGCAGGAGATTCAAGTATTAGTTTCTGTTATTGCTTAAATATAAATGTTAAGCAAATATTAAAACTAGCAGGCACATACTCAGTTTTTTAGTTTTGTGTTCAAATCCAGTGTATGTGGCCCAGAATATTTGAAATTTTGTATAATAATTCTTTATAATCTAAAAGTGAAAAAAAAAATGGTTTGGACCTTGGTTATTATGTAGTTACAGCATCCACAAAGTGAGGTGCTGCTTTGTTTAAAGTTAAATAAATTATTCATAAATTATGGTGGCTTACACATTATGTCCATCTACATGTTGAGCTACAGAAGAAAGGTGATTTATGGTTTACGGTCTGCCACTTTAAACATGAAGCTCAAGCCGATCTGTTAAAATTATATTCAATCATAAAGTCAGTTATTGATAAGCTACAATATACAGTTTTAGAAATCAAATGCAAAACTGACAGCTATGTGACAATGAGATAAAAATACTCATCTACAAATCTGTGTGCTACTTCAGCACCATGGACAACGCCACACACTTTTCAATAAACACCAACATTGTTGGTGTTTTAATCCACTTTTAATCCATTATTTCCATGGTAACCTCTCTGAGGCAGCTTTGAAACACCATCATTTAGTGTTTTTTGGAGGATATTTTGCATTATGAGGATTGAAAAATTTAAACATGCAGTGAATTTCAGAGGTGAGGTGCTAGCGTCCAGAGTATAGGCTCTAAGTTTAGTTTGTTATTTAGAAACAAAAAAACGAAACTACTTCTTCTTCTTTTTGTTGTAGTTTTAGTTGACTTCGACATTGAACATTTTTAACTCTCCAAAATCAAAAAATATTTTGGAGAGAATGTATATACACTGTGCTGGCATCCAGTGCTAGCAGAAACAACACAAATAAGCAGCAGGGCTTTGAAAACCAAACATCTTTCGGTTATTTAACTATGTATTGAAATTGTACAAACTGTGCAAAGCCATAGGTCCTGAAAACCTGGATTCAAAAACATTGAGCTAAATAACAGAGATGTGATGTAATAAGCACCTGTCCAGAAGATAGCAGGATGAGTAAGAATTTTTCATTTTTTTTTGTAATTGGATGAATGTTTGTAATGACTCTTAAAATTTATAAAACTGATCCAACAGTCTTTGAGATGTTTTTTTTTTCTTGAGGATTTTAAGAAGACTGAAAATGTCTTTAACAAGTAGAAACAAATAAATTAAAATAAAATAAAATAAAATAAAATAAAATGCACCCATCATTCTCCCCATATGTGTGCTTCTTTGGATTAAATTTTTGTTACTCATGTTTTCACAAACTAACTCACAAATATAAACTTTCCTATTTACCTTTATGAGCCTAGTGTGTGTGTGTGTGTGTGTGTGTTTGTGTGTGTGTATGTGTGAGAGAGAGAGTACATACAGTGTCTGTATGGCTCTCAGGGAGGAGAAGGTTCCCTTGGCGATCGTCTGGAGCTTGTTATCGTACAGTGACAGCAGATTAAGATTGTGGAGGTCCTGAAAAGCGTCCACGCGCAGACATGCTATCTTATTAGCGTTCAGCAATCTGTAACAAAGAAGAGACACATTTAAGGAGAAAAAGAGATAGTAAATAAAGTCTTATCCTGCTACCATTCTGTCAAAAGTGTTCTGCATGTCGTAGGCCAGTGATGATGATTTCAAGTCAAGATGTCCGATTCTGGTGAGAGCATTCGAGGTCAGCACTTTCCGGTGGGACATCAATGAGAAGCAGATTGTAGTTGTTGCTTGCATAACTTTGTGTGCTTCTTCGTGTCTTGGTAGCGAGTAAAGCAGTCTTCGTACTTGATAAATCTGCTGTTGAGGCATTCTCCCACGAGACTAAACACAAACTCAATACTACGCTGGAGTCTGCTAAATATGGCCACCTTTCGCTAAATCTTTTTGGACATGATTAAAGACATGTTTTTTCCCTAAGATTTGATGATGTAAGAACAGATGAAGGTTTTTGAAATATCCTCCCAAAAAATCAATAAGTCTGATTGTTTTGAAATAAGAGTGGCTATAAGCAGGTACTCATTTTAGGTGCCATGAAAGCTTCAATTGATTTAAGGCTAAATGTTGATGCCATAAAAGAATATCTCAGATGTAATAAAATACTTTGATCAGAGGAAAGACCTTGTATGATTAGAAGTCTGCATTCCTCTCACTGCGGGTGAACTTTTGCTTATTTCTTTTGCTCCTTTGACAAAACGGCGCATTGTTTATTGTCTTCTCCTGATGAAGTGGCGCAGCGACAACAATAATTCTTTCAACGAGAGCTTTGAGATGCTTATCCATCCTCCACGTTCACCACCAACTCTTGTTCCTTTCCCAGACAAAGAGTCTCTCTAACTAAAACGCTTTCGATTCTCTGTTCTGACTCTTCAAATGCAGGACTGAAGCAGCACATTCAAGCAAGATTGCACTTTAAAGATTATTAACGTTATCACACTCATGAAACAGGGACGACCTTGGAGAACAGATGCATCCCAGGGGTAAATGTCTTTTATTGCAAACTTAGGAATTATCTAAACGGATGCCTCCAGGTTAGCCAAGTAAGTCCCTAATGATTAGCTAGACCTAAAATGAAAGGCTTAAGCCAAGTCTGACGAGACAGAGAGGATATCAGCATACTTAGAGCTGTGTCACAAGAAAGGAACCTGACAGACAAGTTTCCTACCTTTATTCCACTTTTAGAAACTCTATTGGTTTAAATGTTCAAAAATAATTTAAAATCTATCATTTAAGAGAGAGCTGGTGCAGAGAAGAAAATAAGATTTCTCCTGCTCTGCGATGGACTGGCAGCTTGTCCAGTGTGTTCCCAGGTCTTAAAACAGCTGACCCAGCAGACCTTTAACATGAAGAAGTGGGTAAAGGATGGATGATCTCTCCTCCTAATTCTCACAGCCCTATTTCTGATCAGCTCCAGGGTTTTCGTTGTGACATTGTGATATTAAGGAATTACAGTAGTCTAATCTAGAAATGAATGGAGTTTAACTGAGCTGCATCACGCTGATGGATGATAGTAATTGTTGCATGTTATATTACATTTAGCAGATGCTTTTATCCAAAGTGACTAACAATTTAACATGCATGAATTTTTGGCCCAGGCAAGTAACCTTTCCACTGTGAGGCATTTGTAACTATCCAACAATTCCTGTTACTGTCACTTACAATCGTTCACTTACCCTTTTGTTTAAATTAATATTATTATTAGTAACCATCTTCTACATATGGGAAAAATGACACTTTTCAACACACCACCTACATTTAACTTTCTCACTCATTTGAATGGGAAACTGTGTTTAAACTTCTCACTGGTAGTGCATATAAACAAGGCATTTGTTAACTGAAGACCTGATTTCAGAAGACAAACTCACTACAAATAATAAAATGAAAGATTTTTATTCCTGGATTAGTGGTAAGATAAAAAAAAAACAACTTTGCATTTTCTTGTTTAATGACTTAATCATGTTTTTGAGAAACAGACCACGATAAAAAGAGATGTATGTATATTAAAAGCGTATTTTGGTGTGATATGTAATTGGTTGATAGTATTTATTTTTGACTTTAACTGGTCATGTTCTTTGTAGGTGTGGCTTATTTAGAAGACTAAAGGATCTTTTCATTATGATGTCAGATTCCATTAGCTTTGATAACTTTCACAACAGTATCTCAAGCAAACTGGACAATCTGCAACATCAACCTCTACCCTGAAGGGTTAATTAATATACGTTTTACTTCCAGTAGCGTTTGTTAGGACAATGGCCTACAGTCAGCAGCTAAGAAAGAGAGAGGAAAATGTGAGTTCTCGTCCCTCCAGTGTTCAATGCAACATCCTCTCTGGATTAAGTGACCTCAAGAAGGCTCACAAAGCACATAACGGGCTTTCGAGTGATTACAACAGCAGCCTTGAACTTACATTTTCACCATTTCGGCAGGAAACAAAAGATCTTCAGTTGGCCGGCCAACACGGAGCCTCAAATGGCTCTGATACATCGACTGTGAATGAGCTGATGGAGAAACAGCTGAAACAGCAGGAGGACGAGAAGAAAGCCCTCGCACAAAAGATTAAGACACTGGAGGACTTACAGGACTTAAGAGAAGAATGGAGAAAAGTTGAAGATAAGACTCGGGAGCTACAGCAAGAGAAGGAAGAGCTGTCAAAAGAGAGGAGGATTTTCAAGAAACACAGGAAACAACTGGAGGAGGGCTGGAGAAAACTGGAATCTGAGAAAAGAGAGACTGAGCTGTTACACACAGGCGTGAATAAATCCAGTACGAAACATTCAACTGAAAAGAAAAGGATGCAAGAAGAGCTGAAAAAGTTGGAGGAAGACAAGAGAAACCAGAAAGAGGGTTGGAAAAAGTTAGAGATCCAGAAAAAAGAATTTGAGGTGTTCGTCATAGAAATGGAAGAGGCCAACGCAAAACTTCAGACTGAACAGAAAAGGCTGCAAGAGGAGTTCAAAATCTTAAAGAACGACAAGAAAAGTCAGGAACAGGGTTGGAAAAATTTAGAGATCAAGAAAATAGAATTTGAGCTGTTCCTGAAAAAACTGGAGAAAACCGATAAAGAGCTTCAGCTTGACAAGGAAAAGCTGCAGGAAGAGATGAAAATACTGAAGGAGGATAAGAAAAATCAGGAAGAGAGTTGGCTAGAGCTAGAGATAAAGAAAAGAGAGTTCCTGGTGAAAATGGAGGCTTCTGCTAAACAACTTCAGAATGAAAAGAGGAAGCTGCAGGAAGAGGCCGAAAGTTTGGAGACGGACAAGAAAGCTCAGAGACAGGCCTGGGAACAACTGGAGTCCAAAAGGAGGGAAATTGAGCTGTTCATCGAGGAAATGGAGAAAACTGATAAAGAGCTGCAGACTGAGAAGAAAAGGCTGCAGAACGAGTTTAAAAAATTAGAAGAGCATAAGATGAAAAGGATAAAGCATTGGAATATGCAACTTAAGAAAGACGCGAAGGAACAATGACTGACTTACAGCCTTCACTTCCGGCTGTTTTGTAGCTCTGTATTTATGACTCTTTGCTGTATAAACACTACTATTGCATAAATAAAAAACAAAAAGAACTTGGCTGACTTTGTTTAAATTCTGACCGTGAGAGTGGTGAGGTGAACCTCAACACTCATAAACAGTTTAACAATGGCGCTATTTGGTCACAATTGAACCTGTCTGGCACATATTAACATATGTTATTTTTGTCTATTTCTTTTTTTCTATTTAAAAATAATTTCTCTCTAAAAGTCATCACTTTTGGTTTAAATGTCAGGTTTAGATCTCTTTCTTCAGCTTCATTTGTGTTTCTTTCATTTCTAAATGTTTGCTGTGAAAAAGAGCTTTGGTGTGTCAGAGAGTTGTTTAAAGGGTCATTATTTTCTTTTTTTTAAATAGGAAACAGGTCTGATAGGTCTTTTTCTTACTCTTTTAACAGAAGGAGTGCATGGCCAATATAGGATTAAGATTTAAGACTGATACTGATGTTTATATATTGACAGATACATTCTTAAACATTTACAGTATATTCTCTGTTGGGCACAGTTTTGTCAGATACTTGAAGATCGGGTTAAGATCAGGTCTTCTACCACATGATCTGGGGGCTCCAGGGTTCTGTGTGGTATTGTTGGTGTTCCTAGGACTGTGCTCTTTAGGACCGAGATCTCTGATGTTCCTCCTGGGATCTGCTGGAGCCAGCCTCCCAGCTTGATGGACACATTCTCCACCACTCTTGGGGTTATCTCCCACCTTGATTTTGAGACTTGCAGCACATACCAAGTGCAGACCTTGAGCTCATAGGTCTGTTCTTGTGCTGCTAGGATTAAGTTCTCCGCGCTGTCCTTCAAACCAACCATCTCTAGCTACTTGTAGGACTTCTCAATGTCCGCCACCTCTTCTGTCTTTATTGTACATGCCCTGAATTGGGTTTTCTTTCCATGATGGTTCCTCTTCCATCCATTCTCCCTCTTCAATGGATTTCTGCAGTCTGAAACATTCGCTTTAGGTTATCATTTAAGTTTATCTAGTGGTTTATTATTTGGGGCCATCTTCCTGGATCTTAGTTGTTTCATCTTGGATGGTGGCTTTGATGCTCACTAATTCCCAGTCTCCCTCCTTCCGCTATATGTAGAGTGTCATGGGGTTGGCATGAAATCTTCCATCCTGAAGAGCTTCCTTATCTTGATCTGTGTATGTGTGTGTGTGTGTGTGTGTGTGTATACTCACAACAGCTGCAAAGAAAACAGTCCCTCAAACAGTCCCTTGGAAATCTCAGTGATCTTGTTCCCGTAAAGTACTCTAGAAGATAACAAACACAACATTATAAAGTTTTGTATTAGTAAAGTTTAGTATTCATATTAAAACTAACAATATACTCTTCAGAAGGTCAAACTTTTACCCACATCTCCTGATCATCCAGTGTTTATTTAAACAAGAACTGTTTGCAGGGTTTTTGTGAATATTTTGGAACAACATAGTTTGTTACTGCACTAGGTTTGATTGAAGAAACTGACCTTTAAACTAATATTTTGCTGGTGTACAAGAAATGCATCCTCCATAAATTTTTGTTTCAAGGTCAAATTCTTATTCATATCTTATTTTAAAATCCAACAATTTTCAGTTGATTATGAAAAAAAAAAAGTAGTGCTAGATTTTTCTTCTTTCATGTTTGGCTTTTCAATTGAGGGATCACCAAAATAAAAGTGATCAATGTTTAATTTTAATTCTAATGATATGTGGATCACTTACATATGTATAATATTCAATTATTGTTTTCTATTTTTTGTTGATTAAAAACAGATATGTTGCATTCACAAAGTAGTAAAGAAACCTTTATGTAGAAAGTGCACATAGCATCAAAAAAGTAGGCGTTGTTCAAAACCACTTTTTAAAGGTATCATATGTAGGAAATTTAAAAAAAATCAAATGAATGAAAATCTATGAAAACAGCTATTCTGACATAACATTAAATACATAGATCATTTGTACAAATGAAATACACACTGAAAATATTGTGTCAAAGGTGGGAACAGCCAAGCCATGTAATACCACGTTTTACCACTAGAGGTGATATAAGTCACAGTAGCTTTCTGTCTAACTTCATACTCTGAAGTGAAGAAGAGGAGTACGTTGTGCTGGTTAAGGGTTTATTTTTCTTGCTGAGAATCCTGGTTATACAGTTTTACAGTCAAGCTGCAAGATGGTTATACCATCATGCAATCCAAAGGTAAACTTCACAATCACCAGCACCCTATCTCACCAAAAACAAATGAAAAAACACCTGCAGTTGAAGAGAAAAAGCTTTTTTTTTTTTTTTTTTTAAAAAAAGGAAAACAGTGGGTCAGCAATGGCATTGCTTTATGCAGATGAAAACAACAATTTGTTCTTCCATTTTCTACATGACCTGGTACATGTATTCAGGACATTTCATGAATGCGAGAGTTTCTGGCCACTGCTGGAGGATGTTTTCATACTTGCACATTGCTGTTTAAAATGATCTACCCTAGCCAGCCATACCCATTCACAAAAATACTCTTGTGAAATAGCTCTGGTACCATTTCCAATCACAACCGTTTCCACTAGTATGGAAATAAGGAGATCAATCACAGTGGGGTGGGGATGGGGGTGGGTGTATGTGATGACTCAAGCAGGGGCATCTATGAGCTACTATTAAGCAATAAAGATGAAGACTTGCTGTTGATACCTTGGATTAATCGTCTTTACTGGAAAACTAAAAACAATAATTTTCTTTTTTTTTTTTTTATTAGGTAATTCATCCCTCGAACAAGCAGAACGATCAATCAACTAGCAGCTGAGAAAGTTGGGGGTGGGTATTTTTAACTATAGTAAATGTAGACCACATCAACTGTAAAACCTTTAATACATGTGTGTACATCACCAGTTTATATGTTGAAAACTTAATAAAGAACAAAATTAAACACTCTAAATCTACATCAACACTCTATGCCAAAAGTTTAACTTGATATGATCAAATTTTTTGTCAACATATTAAAAACACATTAAGTCCAATTTTGGCTTTGGATTATCAGAGCACTGCCTTACTGGCTTATTGAAAAATAAACACAAACAAAAACCTTAGAGACTCACAAACAAACATCAGTTATCGGTTATCTTTACGCTCTACGCTGAGTTGAGCTGTATATGTAAGCAGTTGAAAGCCGTGTTTTACATTGGCCTTTGTACCGTTGTGCAAAGTGTTCGTCCCTGAGAGACACGGACCTGGGAAAGACATAATGTGGAGTGTGGACGCCTCATTTATGTCTTGCAGACACATTAGCACATACTGTTTTGTGCAGACACAAATGAAGGCTGACTTACATCTTCTCTAGCCAAACGGTGACCGAACGACACATGATAAATACGCAGCCCTGGCTTAATGTGAAAGCCATATTGTATATGAATCTGTGTGTCCCGTCCTTTCTGTGGTGAATGTGTAATGAGGCGACAGGAGCCTCCATTCAACAATTCAGCACTTATGAATTATTAACTTTGGAAGGACAGGGACCTTAATATAACTCCTTTATGATATAAGTCTACTTCACTCACTTCAGCCTCTCTCTCAGTCTTGTGAAAGACATAAGACTTGGATTACAAAGAAATCTAGCTATCAAATCAAACTGTAGTTTAGTCTATGGTGGCATTTGACAAAATTAAACTCTAAATATTATTTTAATCTCTATTTTTACAACTATCAAAATAATTAGATAAACAAGACATCATGAAACATAACAGAAAGAAACATGAGCATTCAGATATTTATAGATATTTATACTAGATTTTTATTTAACGTGTGAAAAAGACTTGTGGATGAGAGTAAATGTCTGTTTTTTTTCTTCCAGAAATAAAATGCTGGACAGAGCTGCTGATATAAATTAGACAGCGGTTAGAGCTGTGTCATTTACCATGTCATATAATTTCCCAATCATGAATATGGTTCTACTTATTTGTTCATTTAAAAAAGATTTAATTTTAAAGAAGCAGTGTGTTGAGAGACATCTAGTGGTAAAATTGCAGACTGCAAACAAATCAATACCCCTGGCCTCTCCTTCCAAGTATGTGACAGAGACTGTAAATATAGTGGATAATCAAAAGGAAAAACACAAGTGAAGCTTAAACATTTGGTGATTGGCTGCAGTAAAAGTCATAAGCCCCGCCCCTTTATGATAACAGATGGCTTATGAGACAAAAAAACCCAATAGTTTCTGTCATTGTAGTTAGCGCTTATTACACCCCTTACACCGCTGTACAAGAGTTAAATTTTCTGATAAGTTAAAAACTTTATTGTTTTAAATGAGATTATGATTTAATGATTCACATATGACATTCACATATGACAGTCATCCTGCAGCTGATGATCTCAAGTTCTCCGTACCTCAAGTTCAAACTGCCAAAATCTGCTGTTCTACATTAATGTGGACCAACATCAGGGACTTTTTGGACTTTTTTAACATGTGATGCTCAGCTGACACCTTAATGACAACCATATAACACAAGAATACTCACAAGGAGTTGAGTGAGCGCAGACCTTGAAAGGCATCCGAGGCCAGCTCTGATATCTGGTTGTTGCTCAAGTCTCTGTGAGAACGTGCACGAAAAAGAAAGGAGACGAGAACAAGTGAGTGCACAAGGGAGATGTGGAAAATAAAACACAGAGGTCAAAACTGAGCCACAGAGAGGACAGCAACAGCGGTTTTAGTGGATCATTGACAGGGTGCAGAATACACATTATCTTCTAATCTACTCACATCCTGCGCAGCTTCTTATAAGGAGAAAAGGCCCCAGCTGGGATCACCTTGATGGCGTTCTGCTCCAGTCGTCTGGAACCAAACATACACACAGACCATTGAGGAGAGACATTAACATTCCCCTATCACAGACCTATTGTTGGCTATTTGTTGACTGCTGCTCATTCCCGAGGGCTTCGACGAAGGGGAATGTTTCCAGATAAGGCCCTTTGATGAGTGCTGCCAAAGTCTGTCAAATTTCTCTGATCTTTTGCCCTCTTTAACATTTGTGCTGTCAAATGGGCAAACAAGTACACGAGTGCTCAGACTCTCTGGGAAGCACTGCATCCAGTCTGTGCCATCGTGCCAGAACCGACTAGAAATTTGACAGAGAACGAAAGAGAAAAGAACACCATCCTCAGAACATTTCACATTTTTGTGTCAAGAGAGATGGGGGAATATGATTTGCAAACCATTTATTTGGGACATTGTGTTTTGCGTTGGTTTTTACTTTATAGTAGTTTCAAACGTTCAATGTCACAACTGTCACAAGTTTATTTGAAGTATAAACTCTATTAGGAGTCAGAGCTAAGTATGGCATTGGAAAATTGGGTTTCAAATCTTAATTTCAAATCAATTTTGGATCTATCCACTAATTTTGAAAGGTGTTTAGGTTGGAGGGGACTTTGAAGGCCATGTGTGTATTTCCCAGATTGTGATTTTGACATGTTTTCTTCATTCTGTTGTAAAATCCATCCTCTTTATGGAAGGTATTTAATTTGTGTCCAGTACTAGCTGTGGTTTTATTGATTACTTTGCTTCACCTTGCCACTTATGTATATATAAAACTCAATGGGACAGTGGAAGACAACAATAGAGGCCAAATCAAAGATAACTGGTGAAAGTTGCCATCACAGTTTACACACACTTGATGTAGATGTTGGTTCTGATGTGGAGCAATCATCAGCCACCTCCTCCAAGTTTATGATAAATTTTCGTGAATGGTGGCGAAAATGACTGTAACTAAAGAGGTTGAACATATCAGATGTTCAGAATACTGACAAAGATTTTGGGGTCCCTCAAGTTAACGGCAGCTATGAAGAGGCTGCAAGGAAGTCAACTAAAATTAAGGAACTATGAAGAGTCAGGAGGAGAGTCCTCAGCATGTATGCTCTGCCAGTTCTCAGATGCACTGCTGGTATAGCAACCTGGCTGCAGGAGAAGATGGAAGTTCCTAATGATGCAATCCTGAAGGTGCAAAACCAGCGAACAGTAAGCATCATAGCCACCATCCAAAACAAAACAAAGAGCCAGAAATATATCCAGAAGATGGCTTCCAGAGATAAACTCTTAAGTTTATGTCCCAGAGAGAAGAAACTCAATGAAAAAGAGAAAAATTATGGGGAAAAAGCCATCTCTATGACATGTACCATCGACAGATTAAAGGATTGGCTGATTTGGAGAAATCCCATCAGTATCTGGCCTGGAACACCGAGGCCCTGAACAACAGAGCAAGAGTAATAGAGATGAGGGTCTACCACACCAGACCATCCAGGTGCAGGCAGGTATGGTGTACATGGTAGTGTGGTGGAGAATAAAAGAGCAAAAACCCTGTGAAGTGTTCAAATCGAGACCAATAAACTGGTGATGCCTAATCAATCAGACATTGTGGTGTTGGAGAAACATCACAAAAAACAGAGGTTACACAGTATCTGTAGCAATCCCAAGGAAGGTTTAGAAAATACCAAAGATTGACAGAGGAGGTAGAAAAGATTTGCTTCTTTGACAAGGAACTTCTTTATAATGTTTCATTTGAAAGCAATAAATTGATAAACACCATACTGAACAAATTATTCCTCAAGATTATGAGTGATTAGGAGTGTTTCTTTGACTTTATGCATTGTGCAGATCAGAATTTCTTCTGCTTAACTATTCACAGTGACCCAAACTTTAGCATACCAGTGTGCTAATTTACAAAGCCATTTTTTGAGACTTTATTGTTTTTCTTCTCAAATCTAGTCTTTAGTTACTCAAGCCTTTTAAAACTTAAATCTGGTTCAACAAAACCAGAGGTCAACGCTAATTTCAGTACTTTTGCTCCTCATTACTTCAAATCTGGTGGCTCTTATTGTTCCTCTTGTCTTGACGCATACTTTTGGAGATATGCTCCCCGTTCTACTTCAAATTAATCCCTCAATTCTTACCTCCTCCACCCCCCGCCCCCCCCGCTCTCTGTTATTTTCTTAAACAGGAAAGCGCTGCATGACCAGCCTTTTTAATTTCACAGATGTGTGCCTTTATTTCGCTACACAAAGAAAAAAAAAACAAAGAAGGAGTGGAACAGAAAGGTGGCGAGAGACAAAGAAAGAAAACTGAGCGATCCACGGTGAAAGAGCAAGAGAAATATCACTGCACCTAATGCAGAAACAAGTTCGCAAGCGTGTGCGAAGCAACAGTGTGTGTGCTTTCATGTGCATGTCTTACATCTCAGTGATGGTTTCGGGCAGGTTGGTGGGTATTTCTGTCAGACCCTTCCCTCTGCAGTCCACAATGTTGTTGCTGCAGGTGCAGGACTCTGGGCACTGTAACACACTGCAGGAAGAAGATGATGACGACTGGTGACCTACACAGAGACAGAGACAGTGTTATCCACCATTATGCTTTGTGCAATCCCAAAGGCAAAGGATGTTTTTGCACAAAGAACTAAGTGTGGAAAAGCTGCAGCCAGAGAAACAGGAAGTGTGGGAAAGATGCTGCTCTTAGACACGACCTTGTGTATCTGCTATATCATTCTCAGTCCTGTACAGTTAATCTAATCAGTATTTAGTTCAGTGGGCGCAGCACGTGAAGTTAAAGCCAAGCCATGCAAAGGCAAATGAATACTGACCTTCATCCTCATCTAGAAAAGCATGAGCAAAAAAAAAAAAAAAAAAAAAGACAGTGAAAAGAAGCAAACGAGATGAAGCAAAAGAGCAAACGGAGGAAAGTTGCAGAAAAGACAGTAAGGCAAACGCTGAACTCTACCGACCTGTGCACACAAACTCCTTCTTCTGCACCTCAGCCACGTTGTGCCCCCTCAAGTGCGGAGGAGACATGCACTGCGTGTAGAGACCCAGACGGGGGCGCTGGCGCAGCCACTCGGACAGCCAGGCTACGTGGCAATCACACTGCAGGTTGTTGGAGTGCAGGCGACTTGGCAGAGATGAATCAGGAGCGACGAAAAAAAAAAGGCACAGGAGGTGTGGAGTAGAGGAGGAGAGGGGGGACAGTCATGGGATGATGGGGAAGAGAGGAGATGCAGACAAGTGGGGAGAGGAGGAGCGGTAGATTTGATGACAGAGGGGACAGGAGTGTTGGTGGGTGACAGAAGAGAGAGTTGCAAGAACAGATACATCTATTAATTATATAAAAGGGAGGAGATGAGAGGAGTCATCTCCTGCTGGATGGCAATATGTAGCAGTGATGCAGTGGTGCCACTTACAAGGTTCTGAGCTTTGGCATGTGGTTGAAACTGGCCACAGATAGTCGACTGATGTTGTTATTGTTGAGCGTGCTACAAAAAAAAGAAAAAAAGAAACGGCAAATACACAAATATGCATCAGAAACTAGAAGTTTAACTTTTCTTAAAGAGAAATGCTCAATATTTTCAAAGCAGACATTTGTCTCCGTTCTTCTCTGGGCATTTATCAAGACTCCAACAATGTAAATATGCAGATGATCTCCGCCTCTACCACTGGCCTGGAGCTTCTCATAGTCAACTGGAGCAATTCACACATGTGTGTCAAATGAATACATTTGTTTATTACAGCTTTTTCTACAATTTACTACTGTTGAGATATAGTCTTAAAACATAATAAACCACAGAAAAAAAAACAATATTTGTCGTCTGGTCAGATATGACACTAATAACGGCAACAAAGAAGCAAAAGTCAGTATTCATTGTAATCTCCCTCAGAACCAAGCCCACATTTAACTCTTTTGAAGCAGCTGCCTCATACAGATTTTTGCAAAATGTCAATTAGCATCTAATTCTCTTTGTATTTAGGAAAGTCAGCCTGGTGTGTTTGTTTTGGTTTAGTTCTAAAGAGACAGGAAAATAAAGATGGATATTAACGACAAGACTAGGGCTGCCTATAACTTTTGCACAGCATGTGCATCCTCGGACTGGGAAAGAGGATTCAGCGGAGTCCGGGAACAACATCGGAGATCTGTGTCCAGTAGAGTACAGTCTCAGAAAGAGCAGAGATGGCGAGCAGAACCATCAACCTCCATGACATCCAGTTGAATATCAAGAAGTGCTACCTCCGTGATATTCTGAAACTACATAAAAGTGTCCTTTTTCAGAAACTGCAAGAGCAATGTCATCTTCTGAAAGTCAAGGAGAGTATGAGCTGTACCCTGCTGGATGTATTTCTCATTTACAAAAAAAAAGAGAGAGAGAGAGAAAAAAAAAACCCTCTGCCGCTGACGTTTGCAGGCCGACTGAACAGACAGGTACTCACAGTACTTCCAGGTCACGTAATGCACGGAAAGCTCCATCCTCAATACAGCTGATGTGGTTGTAGTCCAACTGGCTGCACACACAAAAGGAAGACAGAACAAAAGGAAGCTAACGATGCGTGGATATCTTACAGTATACCTTCAGGTGAAAGTGGAGCCAGACAGCCAGTTACAGATGAAAATGCATCACCTCCCCTGGACGCCTCATCAACATCCTCTGTGCCTCCCTCGGACTCACTCACTTTCTCTTCCCCAGACCCGTCTCCCGGGCCCTTTTGTAGATGCATTTCTAAATGTAGTTGTGTCTGAATCCATCCCTGTTTCCTGCTCTCTTCTATCTGATGTCTAATATGTATGCGCTGCTGGTTACCTATCACCACCCCCCCAAGCCCCCCCTCCCCGACTCTTTCTCAGAAGAGCTTCGCTGAAACAATTTAATTAAGACATAAGGACAGTAAATCATGTGCTGTCACCCGCATACGGATGCAGGCGAGCACACAAACACACAAACACGCACTCACGCTCACACACATAATCCCTGTCCTTTTACAATAATTGCACAGCATTTCAAAAAAAAAAAAATTATCTGATGTGGAGAAAAAAATTCAGGAAGCAAGTAAATTAGCGAATAAATCAATATTTATAGAATTACTGCAGGGCAATTGTTTTACCGATAGACTGTCCAACAATTATCATAACTATGAGTGAGGCAAAACAAAGAAAAAAAACATCAAAATGCCAGTGAAGTAACATCCACACACACACACACACACACACACACACACACACACACACACACACACACACACACACACACACACACACA
>JAOWBL010000001.1:5839427-5852933 GCA_028564865.1 Zenarchopterus dispar
ACACACACACACACACACAGCAATCAGGAAGGGAAATCCCTGATTGCCAAGTTTATTATTCGGTGTAGACTCCAAAGAAATGAGAGGGTTTCTTACTCTAAGTGTGCTTTTTTTTCTTTCTTTATTTGTTCTCGTCTTCAGTCTTTTTTTCCCCCTTTCACTCTCTTCCTCCCTTCACTTCATTTTCTTGTCTGTCGGTCACGCCTGGTTGCCATTCTGTCATCAGTGTCTTTTTGCTCTTTCTCTAAAAGCTCTTAGCTTCCCTCAGGCCTCAACTTATAACATTACAGTACACCTCAAATCTCTTTCTCTCTGCCTTTTTTTTTTCTTTCACAGACACACACACACGTTAATAGAGCAGAGGCTTAAAATAGTTGGGCTAAGTGAATAAAGAGCCTCTGGATACAAAGAAAAGGGAGCATCCTAAAGAGGTTTTTAGATGTGTGTTGTGGATTAATCTTCGTAAACACGCGTCTGTATATTTATATGGAAGGGACATGACTTTGTTACTGGAAGCTTTCTGGTTTCTGTTTGTAGTCTGGGTAAATTTGATCCTACACTTTTTTTTTTTTTTTTTTGGGTTGCATGCATGTAAACAGTTTTTTGGAAAAGAAAATACATGGAACACATTAAAAGCCAAACCTCAAAAACCTATTGTCTGACAAAGACTTTGCTTTTATTGTGTTTTTAAGATTTATCTGATTTCAAACAATGACTGGCACATGAAATATGAAGTCTAAGCCTTTATATAGATTTTCCATTATTTAGATAATCATTGGCTATACCGTCATTCAAAGATGCCTAAATATTAAATTTTAGCTCATATATTCCTTGGATTAGACTTGGAGCAACATTTGAATTTGAAGCCAAATTAGAAAATATTATGATGCATGTTGCATTGTGTTATAATGGTTGTTAATTTCTTCTTCTTCTTTTTTTTTTTAAAAAGGCTTTGGGAGCAATAAGGCAGCAGCTGTTACCCTGGAAATGGGTTTCAGGCTCAAATGGGTCATCAGATCATCTTTGTCTGATGATAAACAATTCAAGAAGGACAGAAGCTTAATTAGGCAGAAAGTTTCACACATTCATCTGAAACACAACTACAAACTGCAGAGACTGAGCATCAGCGAGCGTGTGTGTCTGAAATGGGTAATAGTCAACTGTATCATAGAGGGAAACACCCACTGCACATTTCAATTACTTACGTGCATGTGTGTGAATATGTCTGTGAGCCCGTGCGAGCGCGCTTGCGTGCATGTGCACATGCATGCATAAGCGTGGCGGGGCGTTAGGAGCTGCTCTATTGATGAGAGAATGAAGTCATTTTTCAATGTGGGGTTAAGCGCTGCATTATTGCCGCCTCATTTGGCTCCTGTGGGCCACCATAGCCCTCCTGTCTGGTTTCCATGGCACAGTGAGGGAACAGAGAAGGGAATGTCCCTGCTTACCAGACTGCAAGTTCATCCATCAGCTCACACTCTCATACACACACACAGACTCTCACGCACACACACACACACACACTCAGGAGCAGCCAATAAGGGCTTTTCCCACTCAGTCAACTTTCCCACAAAATTGCAACAAATCAAGGGCAGCAGCACTAAGTCTCCTAAATCCAGCCAATATCACATTATACACTCGTTGTATTTGGATACAGCGAGCCGCTCAGAGGGCCACGCTGCTGTAAAAACCAAGTCTAAAAGAAGAGTTTCTGGTGCAGTTCCTGCAGCGACTCCAATGTAAACTACAGAAAGAAGCTATAACGCTCAGTAGCCCGTGTTTACCTCCAGGTTTCCCGCTTTCCGTTCATGTGTGTGTTTTGTGCGTGGAGACTCAGCTTTGTTCTGTATTGAGCAACTTTGGCATGGCGTAACTCACAGACATTGAAGGAATTGTTTGCAGTAATGGGATGGGACGAGCAGACTTAATGGGCACATGCACCTTTGTCTGGCGGAGAGCCGGGTGGGTGTATGTTTCCTGTTTGAACAAACTTCCGAGTCAATTCACAACTATTTCTCTGCCGATATCATATTGTGAAGCTTCAATGAGAAGACAGCAAGATGAATGAACTGTCCTCTTTCATTTATCTAAACTCTGACAAATTTTTTTTTGTGCTTCATAGATTCCAGAAAAAAAAAAAAAAACATCGTACAAGCTGGATCTTTGTTACTTTTCCCCACCTTCTTGTAATACAATTGAGGTCAAATCTCTCTTTTTCTCCTGGTTCACTGTAAACATCTCCATGTATCACTGTCATATCTCCACATTCATCTTCTATAGAGGGGCCAGTAGTCGTGCTGGGTGCTTTTCAATCTCATTCATACACTCATGCTGAGCACAGAGCGTATGGGGAAGAAGGCTGTTGGGGGGGCACATACACAAGCACACTTGCATTTATGAATGCATGTATGCTCACATGCCAACGAATACACACAATCACACTGGCAACCTGTTGCGCTTCATCCTGTGTGACATTTTTATTCTCTGAAATCCATTTATCATGTAAACACAAAAGAATGTAAGCCCATGCACAAAAATGTGACTGTACGCTCACAGATGCAAGCTGTGGTGGATGCAAGCCGCCAGAAGAAAGGATGCATCTTAATCAAACTGTCAACAACGCGCACATGGTCACGACCTCTTTGTTGCGTCGTACAGCCATTTAGTGTTAGTAGCGTGAGTATTTTCCAAGTCAGAAGCTAGCCTCAAGAAAGGGCACGTGAACCTCTAAAATGACCAGAATGATTTTGGATTGTGAAGCCAAATCAAAGAGTGAGAGAGACAAAGATACGGTGAAAGAGAAGGAAGTTTGCTTTGCTGTGGTGTGAGATGGTGACGGGGTTGGAGCAGCAGAGAATTTCGTCTGCAGCTGTTACACCTCTGCTCCGCCTCAGGAGGCGGTAGCAGAGGTGTGACGGGAACAAAATGTGAAAAAGCAGCGTTGAAAAGGTTTAACAGCGGTCTGGGTAACAGAGACCAGCTGCCGTGGCCATGTACAAACTTTGTCATTCAACCCAGGGCGAAAAAATAGCTTCGCACCCTGAGTAGACCAACGTATACTGCGCCTTCATGGAATAATGAATGCACATCTGGAGGGCGGAGGCACAGTGGTGAGGGAATTTCTACAGTTTCTGTCACAGTGTAAAAGTGGCAAAAGGTTAAAAAGCAATGCCACCACATGGTGTCGCAACTTTTCAGCTGCACATTCCCTTAATCAAAAAGCTGCTCTGATGTCACAGTTTGCAATCAAAATTACCAGAAATTCAACCAAAATTAGCACGTAAGGCAACAATAAATATATCTCTCAAATAGAATAGGAATCTGGTATATTCTCACCTCCTTCTTGAGAAGAAGCGTAAGTATTCACCTTTTCAGTATTTAGCGATTGAGTTTATGGAGACTCAAGGAATTGAAGGCAAAATATTAAAGTTCATGTAATTTCAAGCAAAATTAGAAAAACCTAAACGTATAAAAAGTCTCTGTCTGTGTGTGCATGCTGTGTTTTACTTCTCAGATCTCAATGAGACAAGCTGCCTAAAAAAGAACCTGTAAATTACAAGCGTACAGGAATTTACATGCGCCAACTAACACAGAGGTAAAGGGGCCCGGGTGAAGCAGAGACGGTCCGTTTGGATCCATCTCCACTTCCCCCCTGCCTCTAAAAAAAGCCCGGAGCCACATAGTGAGAGCTCCTGCCTTCTTTCCCAGACTCAGTGACGAGGTGTCAAATCTTCTCAGCTCCACCTGATACAGAGGCCACATACCAAAAGTCTTCATTCCTGTTTGCATGTATCTGTGGGAGCAGACGTTGCTTCTGTTATCACCTTCCTGTTTGCGGTTTCTCTGTTTGTCCATCATGTTAAGACCTTACAAAAACAACTGAAATCGATCCGTAAAGTTCACGCCGATCCGGAGCAAATGGGGAACTGTCTCTGCTTTCTCTGGTGTTTCTTTATCATTCTGAGGCTAGCTTCGTTAGAGCCCACTGCACTGACAAATCAAAATGCCTCCTGTAATGCTATCATCACACAGCGGCGCCCCTGGCAACTGTATTACACCCATTCAGAGAGTACATAACTTTATTAAGTCACTCCCAGCATGAGATGTCTCTTAAAGCAGCAGGTTGTGCAGGCGTCCTGCCATCTTGATAACATAACTTTATTAACCAGCGTGTTGACACAGTCGCACACAGCCAGCTTGCAAACTCAACAGGTTCATTAAGTTGTTCGCAGCCAGTCTCCAAATTGAACACAACTTTATTAGTAGCAGCACTGCCGGACATCCACTTTTAACGCTTGTACAATGCGGGTTTCCAGTTCCTTCATATCAGTTGTGCCTGGTGGACCAGGAGCCCGCACAGTGCAGCAGGATTAGTGGGTTCAACTCCAGGTTTTTTCAGTGTTACAACAGCTATAGATCACTTCTTACTAAAGTGCGTCACCATGGCAACTTATGCTGAAAACCCGACCTGCTCCAAAGCAATTAGTTCTCTTTGAAAATAAAGACAAAAAAAAAAGAAGAAAGACATTGGTATGTGGACTTTGAGAGTTTTCTCGCTCTTCCACCTTTCTCATAATTAAACCGTTTGACTCTCACTGAAAAGCACTGAGAGGTTTATCATGTGAAAACAATGCTTATGCATTATTACTATAAATTTTGTTCCTGCCGGCTTTTGAAGATCTTAGAGTAGCAATAATTCCTTATTAAAGTCACTTAAGGACTTAGGAGATTGTCTGGCCCTTCTTTCATCCCGTGAAAGTCTGTATCCTCGCTTATTTGCCAGATTGAATCCAGTGATATCTGTATTTGATATTCAGATTCACCTCCATCAGATAAAACCTTTGGACAGCTGAAACCCTTTTTATTTAACACTTTAAAGCCGAAAGAAAAGCATTTAAGGTAGACAGGGTTGGATTTGAGAGGATTAACAGTGCAGCTTCTTTTCTTCTTCTTTTTTTTAAAAAGATAGGCTATGACAGCAAGAAGCTCATTTAAGAGGAAGCCCAGTCTCAAGTCATTATTGTTGTTGGAGTGATTTTAATAAGCTCATAAATTTATGCATCACATCATGTGCATTTTTTTAAAAAAAATTCCCCTTTGATAAAGCTTCAAATTGAAGATGCTCTGAACCATTCCTTTACTTTTGCTGCTGAAGGCTTGGACTCCACTCAGTCTATACTCTTCTTGTATGTATGTTGTTATAATCACAATGAGCATTATTGCCTTTTGTGTCTCAGACAGATATTCCTGGACTAATCTCTCTATGGCTCTTGGTCTCTCTTTCCTGTCATGTCAGACGGCCGCCATTCCTGAGTCTGGTTCTGGAGGATTTTTAGTGATGTTATTAGTTTTTTCCACTTTACCATCATCTGGTGCATGTTAAGGATGGGGAAGATTTGATGCAACCTGTTGGATTCCTAGGCTAGGCTTTCTTTAAAACATTTTTTTTTAGTTAATTGGCATTTTACAATTTGTCAGCCTACTTGAATTAACTGGATTAACTGAATCATGGGTGAGCAGTAATAAACTGCACTTAAATGGACTTCTTCTCTTTTTTATGCAAAGTCTCCTTAGATGACTTTTGTTGTAATCTGGCGGTGTACAAATAAAGTGAACTGAATTCTTTTTTTCCCCAGCTTTCCTTTCTACCTTATGCTGCTTTTCATTTTGCTACTGTCATATCATAAATTCTCAAGTTAATTGTGGATAATGATTTTTTTTTTTTTTTTGGTCACAAATGTGCAGCTCCAGATCAATGACTGCGATCAATCATCTGACGTCAGTGTTATGTTTATTTTTTTTACTTAAACACATACACACAAACACCCCCCCCCCCACCTCCCCAAAAACAAACAAAAAAACAAAAAACAACAACCAAAGAAAACTCATTCAATTCAGGTTGGAGTGACTCCAAAAGGATTTATCTTAAAATCGTAGTCTATACTTTGCGACCTTGGAGTCAGCTTCCACTTTGAAACTTCAGCAGTTTGGAAAAAAGTGTCTATTGACTCCGAAGCTTTGTTTTGAATACTAACATCAGCGTCGTACGTGCTTCTAACTTACAGCAAGTTTGTTAATGAATCAGCTCAACCCATATTTGCTGTGGAGCTGTGGATTAAACACGAAATATTGCAGTTTAGCAAGTACAGTTTAAATAAGTACAAAGCAGCTTCAAAACCACTGGTCCAAAAGAACTTCATAAAACTTCACAACATTTGTGAAATGTGTTTTTCAGGTTATTTAGTTTTCCTTTTCCGTTTTCTGCTTTGTAGTGAAATTTTCAAAAGACTTGTCATATCTTCTGCTGATATCTGTTTACATCTTTCTGAAATCGCTTTGCAGTTTTTTGCTCTGTATGAAGTATAAATACACAAACTGGCATCCAAATTTGAAGTGAGCTCAATTGTTTAAAAAATTATCTTGCCAAAGAAGCACAGAATAATAATGAGAAAATTCTGAACATGACGTAAAAATAAGCTTTTTTTCTTGGGATTTTAAAATTCCTTACATGAAAACATGCACCCACAGTAGCCCACACAGCTGGATTCCAGGACTCAGTAACGTGTGACATTTATTGAACACTTTCCTCCGGAACACATTTATAATTTATGAGGAGATTGGATCTGTCTCCGCATCACATTCACCCTGACATCCCTGCCCCCATCCCATCACCACCTTCAGCTTCCTTTTCTTCACTTCAACAAACATTTAATTTCCTGTGGCTCAACCACAAAGTGTAAGCAAAAAAAAAAGTGCTTCTTTTCAAAAAGTATTTTCACACAAGTTTAAGAAACTAAAATAAATTGACATCAAAACACTTTTCCCTTTCTCTTGAGGGATCGCGGAGTAAGAGATGTTACTAATTGACCAATCAGATTGCACTAACAAGCTGTCAGACTGTGTTAGGATCATTCGCCAATCGCGGCCGGCTGAGTCGTCTCCCGGGGCAACAGTTAGCCAATGACCTGCAAGAATCTGACTTAGAGCAATTGCAATCAACCACCAGAAGCAGATCCACAAAGCACAACCTCCTGCAATCTTAAGCACACACCAAAAGACACACACGCACACAAAAAACCACGAGCTGGAAAAGCCGCGGCGTGATGGTTATTCACAAAGGACAGCTAATACGTGTGTGTGTGTTTTTCCCTGAGTGTGTGCATCATCAGTCAAAAACCATTTTGCCCAGGAACAAAGACTTTTGCTGTCCATTAGTGGCCAAAAGCTTGAGGGCAAGTATACAAACACCACTTATACACAAAAACACTCTGAGCTTTGTTCATTTCAGGGTCTTTTAAGACTGCCTCTGCTCAGAGAATGCAAAATGTCACAGAAGCTTTTTCTCCGTCTCCATCACTGTACGTGCCCTTAACCTCCTTTCTTCTTTATTTGTTCTCTTGACTGAATCTCCTCTTCTTTCACGACTGCTTTGCTGCCTTTTTGTAAGATGTTCTGCTGTGCCTTTTTCCTTTCTTCTCCCCCCCTTTTTTTTTTAAACCGTCCATCCTCTCACTGTCTCCTGACATCAAACCAAACATCTATTTTGGAATATTTTTGACTTTCTCTTCATCTTTGTAACTTGTGTCTGCCTTCCCCTCTCTCGTTCTGTCCATCCCTGTTTTTCTCTTCTGCCCTGAGGGACACAGAGTTGTAAAGATGCCATTGCTTTTAAGAGACAGCAGGTTGCCTCTTCAAGCCCCAGACGTGGTCAGTGGAGCCTATATTATTAACACACCCACCAACACACACACACACACACCCACAAGCAAAAGCTCACCAGCACAGTTTCAGCTCCTGTCCCATGACCACTGTGGTAATCAAGGACCGCCACACTCACACACATATGCACAGACAGCTTGTTAGTATGTTAATTTCCTCAGTGCATATAAATGATCATCTGAGCGCAAACAAACACACACAGTGGCCATCTGCTCCATTCAGATGTTTGTGTGAGCCAGTGTGTGTGTCTGTGTTATTGCGCTTCTTTACATGTCAGAGGGGAAAAAAAAGCTCATTCACTGTGAGTAAAAGGTTTTCCTTGCATCAAAGTGTTTGTCCACAAACACAAACTAAGCCCGTTACATGTCCGTGGCTCATGTTTCCATCACTTTCAAAGTCATTTCATTGGCCTACGTTGATTTCCAGAAAACTCCCTCTAACGAAACCTGCAACCACCTCTTCCTTATACCTAATCTAGCCTTTCACTACCCTTGAATCTTCTTACTAAAATGTAAAATGATTTACTGTGACTTTGTCCTCTCAATATCAGTGATACAAGCTTACACACACACACACACACAGATATACTGTACCAGCAGCAGAAAAACCAGAGCCCTGGGATCAGCGGAAAAAAAACTGAGAGCATGACGATAGCTGACATTCCTGGGAAGGCTGCAATAGCTCATGGAACGAACACACGTACACACACACATACACACACACACACACATGCACACACACACACACACACAAATGCAATGAAAGAGAAGATTCTTGTGTAATGGAGACAGACAGAAAGATAATCCAAATTTCATCTTTTCAGAGGAGTAGTGGATTAGAGGAGGATTAGGACAGTATCATGTCAAGATTATAACACACATAAAGCGCTGTTGCTCTAAGCCTATTACCCATTTTTCTGTCTTATGTCAATGCATGAGTGCATGTATGACTGTGTGTGTGCGTGTGTGTTTGTGTGTGTGTGTGTGCACGCTTGAGTGAATGAGCTCTACAGGATGGATACGTGTGGCGTAAACTCAGATATTTCCTTAGGGACGCTGCAAATGCACTTGTGTGTATGTGAGAGAGTTGGGGGGGGGTGCATGTTGGGTTTGGGGAGGGGGGCTTCAGATGTATTTCTAGGGAAAGGTTAGAAATTGGGGTATCGGGGAGGGGGGTTACGTGCAATATCAGCAGTATTCTTAATAATGTTCAGTTTTTGAATGACAAGGCGTTTGTTTACATGGATCTTCTAATCTGAGGAGGAACCCAGTTTAGACCCAGTTTACAAGAGCTGATTGCGTTCATAATAAGCAAGATTGTGATAAAGAGATTGTAGATTAGTAGAAAGGCCTCTGGATGAAAGAAAAAAAAAACTTGGCTTCCATTACGTGTCTGTGTGCTGTAACCGGCAGGATAGAGAGCTGTGAAGTTTATAGGCAACGTGAGAAAGCAGCAACAAGAGGCCGGACCGTATGTTGTTATTTTTGGTCCAGGGGTTTTAGGTAACTGCAGGCAACCAGACAGACGGACGGATGGACACGGGCTCTGGATCACAGACACGGAGGTCTGTACAATTAAAGTATAATCATAACAACATGCTTTACGCTTTATTCTGGTGTTACATTTTCTATTTTTGTATTTTTCTTTTCACTACAACTATCCAGTAGTAAAATATTTGATTGAGTTGCATAATTCATCACATTTGAGTCTTTGATTCTTTTTTTTCCCTTCTTATTTTCAACAAAGTTTTAGTTATTATGGTAATAAAATGCAGAGCAAAGTCTTCAGCTCAGGCACATGTGTAGCACAAACTACTGATGTCTATTTTTAAACCCAGGATGTGATAAATGCCCAGATGAGTCTCTTCAGTTCAGCAATTTTTACATATTACAGAGGGAAAAAAAATTGCATGTGAAAAAATCTAAAATAAATAAATAAATAAATAAAAAGATTCTCACTATTACTGATATTGGGGAAACCTAATTCATAAGAATAATAATAATATTAATACATTTTATTTATAGGTGCCTTTCACAACACTCGAGGACACCTTAAAGTGAACATCAATTATACAAAAAACCAGAGCAACACATAAAAACATTAGTAAAAGCTATCAAAATAAAACAAAAAATAAAATACTTAATGCAACAAGTTGTTTACTTGTTTTTAATTACTTTAAAAATGTTTTTGGTGGAATGTTATTAAACAGAATGAAGATTCATAAGTGAATTATATTCATTAACTGTTATGTACTTTAACAAGTTATTTATCTAAGGTCATTCTTTCTGTCAAAAATATAAATATTTTTTTCACCTTCTCAAATGGGTTTCGTTTCAAAAATACTAACCAGCTGCAATCAATAAGTGAAAAATGAAAACGGGAAGTTGTTGTTGTTTTGTAAACCTTCAGTAAAATATAACCCAACACTTTATTCTCAGTTTCTGCACCAGACGAGTTAATTAAGAGCAATATTCACAAAACGGCAACATGATACCATCAAAATTTATTTTTCTTGCCGAATTGAACTTGTACCCCCCCCCCCCTAAAAAAAAAAGTGAAATAAAAATATTATGTGAAGATCAGAACTTTGCTTTTCTGTTATTTCTGATCTCCTAATCCGTCCAGACTTTCTTTTGGCCTGCGAGACAAAACCATGACGGGCAAGCAGAGAGGTTTTGGTCACTGTCACGTTCTTTCTTCACCCTGTATTAGCTGTAAGAAAATGCGACTTGAAAGGGCAAAGAAAGGATGAATTTAAAGAGGAAAAACCAAAAAAAAAAAAAAAACATAAAGAGAAGGACGAAGAATGATGTCGTCTCTGAGAGAACGGGGCATGTTATGACATCAGATGTCGTTAACCAATTAAACGGGGTGTTGCATGAGACCGGTTCCAGCAGCCACTAAAAGCCTCACTGTCACTGACCTCAGGAAGAGAGAATTTAATAACAATCTCTGCTTTCCCCCTTCACTCCCCTCCAACCGTTCTTTCTTTTGCAAAGAGCCACTTCAGCAATGACAGCGCTGAGCTGCAGGGCCCCTGTTTGTGTTGAGCTGAGCAAACCTGCCCATCTGGAGTTCGAAACCTGAGGCCCAGACTCCTTTAACTGTGTTTCAAGACTGCAGATTGTTTGTTGATTGCTCCCGAGTTTCAACATGACCAGATGAGCGATTAATTTTATTGAGCTTCACGCTGAAGGTGAAACTGCACGGCGAGCTCATTCTGGTTTCGTTTTGGGTTTAAATAAAGCAGAACATGTTTAGCTGCCATCTCAGGGAAGATCACTGCGGCTGAGCGGGTTTATTTTAATACCGAAACGACATAAACTGAAAGAAATGGCGAATTAGAGCAAAATCTCTTTCTTTCTAAACAATCCTGCTAATATAAGAAGACAATCTTCCCTCGAGGTTTCGAGTATTCTAATAAACACACATGCAAGTGTAATGTAGCAGCTGAGATTTAAATTGCTCCAAAATCCCCTGTGACCATGGGTTTGGGCCAGTCGGGGGGTGAAATAAACTTACCACCTGCTACTGGTAGTCCATGCACACACAGACACACACACATATGCCTTTCACTAACATCTGCCACTGCAGTCCCTTGTGTTTTGCCAACACCGGAAACTTTCAGACTAATCGTCCACAGCTCAAGGCGGTGCTTACAGTTTCCCAGCTTTTAATGGCCGTTCGCCTTACATCATTAATGCATATCAATCACCATAAACACACACGCACGCATTGGGAGCGCACATACAGCAGAATTTGTATCAGTGAGCTGTGAATAAAAGATCTGAAAGCCTCTGCAGTGAGCATTCAGCTGTTAAAAAGTTCAGAGAGAGAGGGAGAGAGAGACGGGAGGAAATGGGGGAAAGTGATTGAGAAGACCAGAAGAACCTCCACCATTCAGGTGATTAAGGAGGTGAAGAAAGCGATTTTTTAAAAAAAAAGCCTCTGTGGTGGTACAGCAGCTTTTAAGAGAACATGAATTTTATAAACAGCATAACACGTGATTTTTAAATTGTTGTTTGTAATGCTGTTGATCAGATATATTGTCAGCACCGTCTCCTAAATATTTTTTATTTTGCACAAAAGGAAGCATTATAGTCTTTTTTTATTCTACGGTTACCCACAAAAGGACCATAGGGGAGAGTTATTCCCACCCTCTATTAGAAATGAAGTTTTTTACTACACTGCCATGGAAGAGACATCCAGAAATAAAAATAATGTAGTCTTACTTACTATCAATTGAGTGTTTGGGAAGATACTTCATATTTGTTATTTGAGTGTCCCGGGGACTTGGTGAAGCTTAGATTAGGATCTGTTTTATCCTTAATATTGAATGGGGATATGGGCAGCAACTTTGCAATCACAAAGTAGTCACAGATTAAATGTCCTCATTTTTGAACAGTTTTGCTTTAAATTGGACAATAAAAAAATGAACATATGACCTGCTGAACAGGACCACAGAAGCAGGAGCTCAGATTAATTAAACGTTCCTGGACCTTCTTGTTATATTGTAACACACCGGCTGGTTTTGATACTATTTTGCTCATTTTTGGACCTAAAACTTATCAGGCAGATCACCAGATGAACAGGAAGGAAGATTACAAAGGTGCTACTAAAAGCCACAATAGAAACTCACAACTCAAAAATGATTAGTGGCATGGCAACGAAATGATGACAGACTTGTAAGGACAGGTGTTGAAGGACAATAATGAAGACAAACAACCTGCAAAGACACTCAGAAGCTATTTGAAACACAGCTGATGACAATCGGGAATGGGAGGACCAACTGAAGACATTAAACAAGAAACCACATGCAGGAGAAGAGCACTTTCAAAATAAAACAGGAAATCAAGATACAAAACTGAATTCCAACAACAGAAGATCACAAAAAAACAAAAAAAAAAAACAAAACACCAAAACTTAAACTTTGACAACAGGAGAAAAACGAATCTGACAAACTCAGATTCAAAATCCCAGGACCACAACAATAAAAGTTTTTTTTCTCAGTTGTTGATAATTATTTGTCATCAGAAAGGTTTAGAAAAGGCTATTTTACATTTTAGCATTCACTATTCCCTCAAGACTAAAATGATGTCCAAAAAAAAAAAAAAAAACCCACTTGTTTTGTCCAACCTGTTAAAATCCAATAATACTACACTTATACAACATTTTAAAAGGTTCAAAATTACTTAATCATTACAACAACAAACAACACTTATTTGCATTTGTAATTGGGTAAATACTTTACTTCTGTTATTACATAATTACATAACAAAACTAATTATATTTTAATCACTTTTGGCAAATGCTGACAATGAATTTTGTTACAAGATGTTCCTGTCCTGCAGCTCAGTTCACAGTTTTGAATACGCAGATGAACATTGTAACAAAAGTGCAGCCTTGAAATTATGTCATAATTTCTGTTCAGATTAGCTTCTGGATCCTGAAGGACTTTCTGTGGAAATATAATATATATAAAATTCTGACAGACCACTGGCATTGTCTTAAACTGCAAAACGTGTTAGTAATAAAGACTGTGGATGACGGTCTGAAACACGTGGACACACAAGTGGACATGTAGGACAAATGGTGATCAAACATCCAGCCCCTCTCTCCGGACACTCTTTCATCTTTGCATGCTAATTAACCTTGACCTGAAACCTCCTAGAGCTTAATTGCTACCATGGAAATGAGTGCCATTTGCAGAACTGTCTTCACACACACACACACACACACACACACACACACACACACACACACACACACACACACACACACACACAC
>JAOWBL010000001.1:5872345-5901718 GCA_028564865.1 Zenarchopterus dispar
TGAACAGTAGTTCAACGAACGCTAGAAAAACCCATAATCATAACTAAAAATTGAAAAGATACCATTAAAATCCCAATTAGTTGTAGTTCCTGCTCCAAAGACAAAAAAATAGAAGAGCAACTTCCTGTTACAGTTATAAAAATTACGAAACTATTTCTGCAATCCAAAAGCAGCTTTTCTGTGGACTTATCAGCCACCATATGGACAGTACACACTGTATGGACCAAGTTATCAGCCACCATATGGACAGTACACACACAAAAAGAGGTACTTTTATCAACAGTACTTTCATCAGACTCATGTTTGAATGGCATTTGTCATTAATTTAACAGACTGAAGCGATCAGAGGTTTTGTACCTCTTACCCGGCACGGAGTAGTGTCAAATTATGCAAGGTATATGAAGGCGTAGGTACTCAAAAATCATGTCAGTGCTTTAGTTCAGATGTTATGAAATTGACCTGGTACACCTCCGATTCACAGACATTTCCACCAGCCCAGAACAAACCAATCGCATTGAGGCAGATTTTGTGCAATGATTCAAAAAAAGCTCCCTGGAAACCATAAATCCAGAAGTGCCAGACAAAATATTTTGTATCGACACAGAAAAGACTTAGGATTGTTTATGAGGCCATAAGCTAGTTGAAATAAAGTTCAAATTACTTTTGTGAAACAGTGTTGTTGTCTATAAACATAGGAGTTACATTTAGTTCTTAAGTTGAATTATTTACAAAATTTGTAAAACATTTAAACTTCTAGATTAAGTCCAGTATAAATGAACTGGTTGCAAGGTTAGCAACCTGTACACTTCAAAAGTCTTCTCAATTATCCATCCATCCATGAACTTCTTATCTTAAATTGGGTCAGTAGCCTAAGCAGAGAGGTCCAGACCTCTCACTCCCCCAGCCACCTCCTCCAGCTTTTCTGGGGGAACACCAAGGCCTTTCCAGCGGGGAGATATAACCTTTCCAGCATATCCTGGATCTGCCCCAGGGCCTCATCTTCGTTGGACTTGCCGAAAACACCTCCCAAAGGAGGCGTCCAGAGGACATCCTCACCAGATGACCAAACCACATTTTCTCAATGTGGAGGAACAGTAATTCTACCCTGGATCTCTTCACCTTATCTCTAAGGGAGAGTCCAGCCACAGTAGAGGAAAAAATAAATAAATAAATAAATAATAATAATAATAATATATCTTGTCTTATGTACCATTGACAGTGTATCTGAGCCTTTCTCTCCCTGTTCTTGTGGCTTCTCTTTTCTATCTCCTTTTTCCTGCTCTACCTGGCTGGTCTTCGGCAGGAGAATTCCCCCTTATAAACCAGGTCCTGCGCAAGGTTTCTTCCCTCATAAAGGGGAATTTTTTTTGGCTTAAGGTTTTTCTCCCGCTAGAGGAGTTTTTGCCTGCCATTGTTTTTTAAAAAAATTGCTAGGGGACTCATGCTCTGGGTCTCTGAAAAAGGCCTAGAGACAACTTGTATTGTAACAGACATTATATAAATAAAATTGAGTTTAATTGATAATAATTTTAACTGTTTGTATCCGGTATCTTAAAAATTTTCTGTCAATTCTCACAGTTCATGACTGTAGGTTGGGGTAGGAATGTAGACCAACCGGTAAACAAAACCTTGCCTTTTGACTCAGCTCTCTTCACTACAACAAATGAGTATAGACTGCATAACAGCAGATGTCTACCTAATCTGCCTGTCAACCTTCTGCTCTACTCTTCCCTCAATGATAAACAAGACCCGAGACCCAACAAAATACATAAACTCCTCCTCTTGAGGTAACACTTTGCTTCCAACATAGAAAGGGCTTTCCACCCTTTTCGACTGAAAATCATTGTGCCACATTTCAAAGTACTGATTCTCATTCCTGCCGTTTCACACTCAGCTGTAAGCTTCTCCAGAGAGAGTTGAAGATCACAGCTCAATGAAGCCAACAGGACCACATCATCTGCAAAAAACAAGACACTGGATCCTTTGACCACCAAACTGTAGCACGTCCCTGCCTTTGCTGCACCTTTGTTACCTTGAATCAGTGACAAATGTGCAGCCAGATGAAGTCCAACTCATACCTGGAAAAAATTCTATTACCAGTAGTACGGACCACAGTTTTCCTCCTTTTGTAGATGAACTGAACTACCGTAGCAATGGACCCAGTTACCCATACTCTCAGAACATCCCCCAGAAAGTACTATTTGACAAGGTTGAATGCCTTCTCTAAGTCCACACAACACATTTAAAATGGTTGGTCAAACTCCTGGGATTCCTCCAGAACCCAAGTGACAGTACAAAAGCTGATCCAATGATTGGAGAGTAACCCACACTGCTTCTCCTAAATCTGAGGTTTGACAATCATTAGGACTCTCTTCTCCAGCACCCCTGCATAGAACTTATTTGGCAAGGTGAGAAGTGTGACGACCCTGTAATTGGAACACATCTTCTTAAAAAGAGGAACCACCACTCCAAACTGAACCAGAGGCACTGCCACATGTTGCAATGTTACACCAAGCCAAGTCATACCTACAGCATCCAGCATCCTGAGAAGCTCAGGACAGATCTCATTCACCCCCAGACCCCTGCCACTGTGGAGCTTTATAACTACCAAGACAACCTCAGCTCTGGTAATGGGCAAGCCCATCCCAGAGTGCACACACTCAGTCTTCACAGAGGAGAACATGAGGGTGGACTTGAGGAGCAGTGACAGTCAAAATATTCCTTTCACCACCCATTGACAATCCCAGTTGAGTTCAACAGCGCCCCACCTCCACTATCACAGTTTTAGTGGAGCACTGCTTTCCCTGTTTGAGCCAGAGTCCTCTCAGTTAGCAGTAAGATTGCTTGATTTGCTAACATGTTAATTTTAAATTACTTCATTCAATGTTTATCCATAGCAGGACAAATACATAAGAATTTATATCCCATGTTAGTTGCAGTGCCCGTCTCTTCTTATTTCAAGACCTGAGAGAGTGTATCATTGTTGTTTGAGGGCGTACGCATGCATATACCACAAACAGCTCCGCAGTCATTTCTCATTTGTCAAAGTCTGGCTAAAAGTGAATGAAGACAGAGTAGCAGCAGTCTGAGGTGTCAGAGTGACTCCTACGAGTTAATGCCACAGTGCAGTGTGGTGATAATCCCTGCAGTCGTAAACAGATGCTGGAAGGCCACAAACCACACAGTAAACACACTCATTCTGTCAGGCATGCACAGTGCACCACAACGCTTTGCATGCACACTCAAATATTCACACAAACATAAAAGTAAGAAACTCATCCACAGGGAACATGTGTCGTATGACAGACTTTCAGTTTCTGGCTGGTAAGAGAATAATAAACAACCTGAACCATCAATTGTTGATGCTCAGTAACAGGTTGCTCATGCTGATGATCTAAGATGAAGACTCTCTAATATCATCTGTTATTTGAAAGCTATTAAAAGCCATGTTTTTACTCAAAACACAGAAAATCCAGAAATCCTGTCCCACCCCCTGCCAAGTAAACATCTCTGATAATAGTTAAAAAAAAAAAATCCAACAGCATTAAAGTCCTGAAGATCTCTTCCTCTGATTATTATGTGAACTGGTGTTTACCAGCAAATATGACAAATGCTGGCTTCAGCAAACACTCATACGAGTCTTTCTTTGAAAGAAACTGCTGTAGAGAAAATGTCTTTGTATCTTCTCTGTAAAGATAATTTCAAGCTCTGCTGCTCAGTTAAAATAAATAAATAAACAAACAAAAAAAGAATTGAGAGTTTGCCCTGAAATGATCAACAAGAACAACGTTATCTCTCACAGGCTTTAAAGCTAATCGTACAGCACTAATCCAGGGCTTTTCTCTCAAGTCCACCATATCTTTTGATTTTGCTTATTGTCCACCTATTACAACATAATCACTTGGTTTCATGCTTAATTATTTAGTTTGCATTAGATACGTGTCGCTACTGCCAGCAATCAGTTTAACAATAATTCGTACTCTCAGAGTTATCTCTAATAATGTGATTACTCAATTACTGGTTAGTTATCTGAGGATTCACCTGACTGCTGTTGTCTGGAATATTTATCTCACTGCCTGTAATTGCTCTTTTGTTTTCTCTGCATGTTTGTGGCTGTTATCTCCTTCAGTCTCGCAGACTCTGAATTGGATAGGTGCTATAGACCAGTCAATTGTGAATGAGGGATAAGAGGATCAGGAACTCTTCTCTTTCCTATGCTGCACCCACCGGGTGAGAGAGAAGAATGTATTACATTCCTATACACACATGACAATAGACAGACTGAACCAGATGAGTGACAAAAGAGCAAAAATGTAAAGAGAGGTTAAACAATGAATGATGGACAGGCAGAAGGCGTAAGTGGGTTTGTGGAGGGGCGGGGAGGGGGGGTCTCAAAAATCAGGATAAAACCAGTACTGACAGAGCAGCCTTGCATAAGGGAATGCACATGCATGAGCGTATACATACACATGAATGTGCTCGTGTATGTGCATGTGTGTGTTGTGACATGCCCATCTCTCCCACACCTCCTTCCAACACCAAACCCTTCTTCCTCCAAGGCTACTGGCCCACACCTGACCCAGCCCTGCCTGGCCCTGCAGGGACAGTTGCAAAAGAGGATGAGAAGAGGAAACGTTTTCTACCCCTGTGGGGGGCAGTCACTGCAGATCCGTCAGCCCAGCTTAAGGCCCTCTCCTCTGGGCAGTTGTGCCCAGCAGGCCCCATCCAGCCCCCAATAAGATAGATGCCTTTGAAATGAGCCGCCCGACTCCAGACTCCAGAGACGTGCCTTTGTCTGGCGACTTGGGAGTGTGTGTGTGTGTGGAGTGGGGTGTGTGTGTGTGTGTGTGTGTGTGTGGAGGTGGGGGGATTGATGACTGACTCCATCTTTGTATTCTTGAACATGCCATGCTGGAAACCCCGAATTGTAGTCGTTCATACTCACAAAGACAACAACAACAAAAGAGACTATGTTGGTGTCATAAAATTAGTCACAGGTGTTTGCTACCGTCACAGAGAGACAGAGCATCACCACTGCCATTTACCGAGCAGGCTACATCGCATGTCCACACATGTCCCAAACCATGTTTTGCCTAGATTTATTTATGAAAGAAGGCATTTACCAGCTTTAGTCATGTCTTTGTATAACAGTCTACTAACTGTCAAAGTTCACAGACAAATCCTGACGATACACAGTTCGATTTGGTCCTCTTTGTCTATTCCTCAGAGTAAAGCTCAGTGCTGCTTGCATGAGAAATACTAGCAGATTCCCTATAGCGGTCCGCAGAGGCTCCGTCTCTGTCAACAAAGAGCAGCTATAGTTCAGCACAGAGCAGAGAAAAGACAGGCATCATAGGACAGAGTCAAGAGCAGATGATGATTCAAGATTTTTTGTCCCCGTGACTCCTGATGAATTTAACCCAAATAATCTGTCAAAAAGGCTAAATAAATCCTTGTGATCCTTTTTATACTTTATACCGGTATGTGTTTTATTGTTGTTACTTTATCTCTGTGTGCATGCAGTCAAGTTTGTTTTTCAAAACGCTGGGGCAAGGAGAAAGGATTTTTACGTGACTTTAATTAAAAGCTTGTCACTCTGCTGCATTCCAGTGTATTATTGGCCACATAACTCAAACAGACAATTACGCATACACATATGCATACATATTCCATTTTATAAGCCACAACTCCCTAAAACTGGTGATGTCTGTACTGAATGATGGCATTGTTATGGATGAAAACACTGGAAACACCCATCTGAATAAGTAATAACACATTACTACCACATCAATTAGCCCTCAGTTTTATCATCAGTTTTGCCTCAGTCTTCTGAACACACTGGCAACGAAGTTGCAGCTGAGACATCAAGCAAAGTTGACAGTCGCACAAAAGGCGCATCCCCAGTCAGGGGCTCACATTCCCCCCTGTTTTTCTTGCTCTTTCTTAAACACACAGACTTGAAACTTAGGAAAGCCATAAAAGTCTTGGGGTCAATTTCTGACCATCAATGATTCTAGTGCTGAAACAAACTTCAGCTATAATGTATTCAGTACTTTGTTTGCAGTGTTACTTCTTACCAACATCATAGTTTAGGAAGAAAACTTTGAGACAGCCACAATCACACCATCATACAGCCCTGTTTTCCTTTTTTTTTATCTGACTTATGATTATTAGACACAGATCTAACATTTAGCCCCATCTAGGACACTCAAAATCTACATTATAGGCCTATTAGGTATCATGTTCCACCTACCTGTAGTGTTTTGGGACCTTTAAAACCCCTTAAACTCAATCCTATCCACAGGCTTCTGTTCTAAAATGACCTGTACCCCTTGTACACAGAGAGCTCATTTTTAAAGGTTTAAACAGACCAAATAAAATAAATAAACATAAACATAAACAAAAGGCAGGTTTCCATTGAATGGGGTAAAATTTGAGGTTAAAAGGATAGACTTCCTCCTTGGTCATCTCAGTTGTTGTGTCTCTGCTACAGTGTTGGACCTGGTAGGATCCACTGAGTCACCAAACTAACACTCCATCCCATTTAGTGGCAGTTATGCCCCACATTTGGCTATTTGCCAGCTATCAACAAATAAAAGAAAAAAATCAAGAGGTCTGAACAAAATAATCTTTACCAATGATAAACCCAATCGGCTCCGAGTCAATTCCAAATCCTTCCCAGCAGTTTTTTGGGAGCATGTTGAAGTACCTACCCAAGGCAGGAAAGTGCATCAGCCTCACAGGAGTTCCAGAAAATTCTCATTGCAGGCCTATTCCTGGTAATGGAGACACTATCCAACAGCTGAGGGCCCCATAAAACTACCATATACTGTGCTAATTGGAGCCCAGCTAAAGCGTGTTAAAGGAGCTTGTGGTACCATCACAAACAACAAAATTTTGTTCATCTTTGTACATCAAGTTGCATGTAACTACACATGAAAGTGAAGGATGGCAGATGCATTCATTTGTTTGAAAGTGAGCATGTTTAACCCATTAAGACCCGATACAACATATGGATATTGCATTTCCCATTAATAGAGGGTTATCTCAGACGTGAATGGGTTCAATATACCATACGTTGATGAAAACAGTAATTAACCTCACAGTGCCCATTGATGAGACTCAAAAGGTTTACTTACAATCTTTCCAGCTCTTTCAAATCCTGGAAGGCTCCTCTTTCAATTGTGGTGATTTTGTTCTCCATTAACTGCCTGTGAGAGAAATATTAAGAGTGTGAGGCTATGAGAACTGGACTGGGAAAAAAAGGAGACAGAGACAATGAGAGTGATAGACGAACTCCTAGAGCGTGAGAGTCAATGAAACTATGACAGGCCGAAAAGAAGAAGGGAGATGGAGGGACTGGGCTGAAGATAAGTAAGAAAAGAGGAAAACAAGGAGAGGAGGCAAAGGAGATTGATGCTGGAGAGTGAAGGGAGGGAGAGCAGGTGAAGATGCGTGGAAGTGGCTGTGAAAAAAAAGAAATCAAACAACATGGTGGAGATAAAAAATGACTGAATGTTGAAACAGCAAGAGAGAGGGAGCAACAAGACAATTGGTAGTGGGCTGATGAAGTCCCAGAATTGACTTGAAAATTGGTCCATCAGTGTGACAGCGACTCATCTATCATCCAATTTACTCTCTATCCAGCCACATAGCTGTGACCACTCATTCACTTGCAGTAGCTCAACCCCACCGCGATCACTGTGCTGAACAAGTCAAGTAACAAAACACATAATTATATACTGTGTGCATGGGCGTATTATCAAACCACGAGCCCCGGGGCACTAACTTGTAAGAGGGCTCCACTCATCCCATGTTCAGATCTAGACACAAGGATTGATAGAATCAAAACCACCACAAATTATGCTGATTTAATTTGTGGTCCTTGTGTCTCCATTATCTCATAGATGCTTTGTACATTTTTGCATTACATTGTCGTCAGTTTACAAATCTTAGTTGTTTTTTTGTCTTTTTTTTGCATATCTGTTTATTTATTTTTTATCTCTTGGTGGTCATTTTGCATCTCTTGTTTGTGTTTCTATGTCATTTCACCTTTTGAGTTTACTATTTTGAGCATATGTTTGCTTTTTTGTTTTGATTTTTTTACTAATTTTATGCAAATTTTGCAACTTTGGACAGTTGGTTATGGTCTCATTGGCTGTTTTTGCATTTCATTAGCATATAATTGGAATAATTTAGGCTTTTAGGCAGTATTTTGACAAATCATATCCGACTTTGCCATTTTGTAAACTGATGTGCGACTATGTCATGTTTTAAAGTCTGTTTTGGTCCTTTGCCACTTTCATGTGTTTTAATAACATTTTTATGTCACCTATTAGGAATGGGCATTTCTTTCTTGTCAATTTCTCCTCTGAAGATGACTTTACTTTTTTCCTCATACATGTCTTTGTTTCCATTTTCTTTGGCTGTTTCTGTGTCTTTCCAAGACAAAATTTGGGGCCCCATCAAGAAAAAAGGAAAAATAAACTAATTAAATTCTTGTACAATAGCCTGCGTTTTGATGAATTTTGTTTGAAAACGTATCTTATTGAAGCTGGTATTGTCAGTGTGCAGGCAGGTGGACCTGAAGTCACAGGAAACATTTAAAGCAGTGACCACTGACCTGAGCGCTCCTGCGCACACACAAAGACATATGAACATACACACCTAATTAAAGATATAATCTCTAAAGGAATTCCAACAATGTGTATTCATTTCCATTTACTCCTAGCCGCTAAATAAAGCACTGGTACGCGCACACGCACGGAGAAAATGAGCAGGCGGTCCCACCAGTGGAGGTGCAGGATTAATCTCAGGTAAGAAACCTGTTCTTACTTGACTCTCCTCTTTCCTTTCCTTCCTCTCCACCCTTCCCTTCCAGCAGCTGCATTCCTCCCTCCGCGGTTACACCTAATGACCGCTATCTCTTTTCCTTCTTGCCCTCCATTTCCTCGCCAGCGCGTTAATCACTCCTGCACATGGGGCTCCGGGGCCCAGTGGTTAAAATAAGCCCCGCCTGACACTTCCACTGGCAGATTAACACGACAGCATTAACAGGTGCCACACAGCTATTCTTTGTGGGAGCGCCGCTACCCACCAGTGGATGCAGTGCTGCATGCGGCATCAGCTCCAGGGCTGCGTCGTGCCACACTTGATCGGAAACAGTTAAATCTATGTGTTGTGGTCTGCTGCTTGGACGGGAAAGTTGCTAGAAATGCATGGGGCTGCTTGTCAGCACTGTGCGTGAGGATGTTATTTTCCTTCTTCTTGTTCTTCTTCTTCTCCTTTTTTTTGTGTTACATCTGTGAAGAGGGAGAGGGAATAAAATAAACCAGATGAAATGTACTTACAGCACTCGCAGATGCCTCAGTCCTGCAAAATCCGCCTTGGTGATTTTAGTGAGGTTGTTTGCATTCAGGTCCCTAAGACAGAGAAATGATTAAAGAGGGTGTCAGTAGGCTAAAATAGAAATAATACTTAAGCAAGACAAGGGCAATGCTTGTGCTGATCTGCTAAATAAGTTTTTTTTTTTTTTTCCTTTTGTAACTTGATTGTCAGAAAAGGTAAGAGGAGCTGCATATGCAGCACTTTGCTGGGCAAATGTTAGTTTCATCACGGGGTCTTTGCCTAATAAAATAAGGCCTCTTTAAGTCAAAGCCCACTTGCCCAAATCCGTTTTTGATTAACTTGCTGGTCTCCACACAAACTGATGTGGTCGACGGAGGCTGTGGTAATACAACAGTGCGAAACCACCAGCATGACCACAGTAACCCCCCCAACTTCAGATCCGCGACCAGCACTGGTGTGTCCTGACATTTACAATAAGACTTATTAAATCACTATATGTCCTTTTAACGGTTAATCAGGTGGCTTTATATTCATTTGCTCAACCTGGAGTGTATTTTTTTGACATTTTAGTCTTAAGAGCTCCGTCGTAATTGCATGAGCTCCCCAAAGAAATAGTCTTTTAACATCAATCAAACAACTAAATGTTAGTACGTCCTGGTGCTATTTTTCTGGCAACTGATATCAATAGACTATAATTTAATTAAGACATTTTAAGAGGTAAGATTAAACAATTTCTTCAAACTCTTCAAATAACAGTTTACATTCCTAAGAGGACTTCTCGTTGTTCTGCATCTTTGATAAACACACGCGCGCACACATACACATTAATTAATAATTTCCCTCCGCAGAATGTCACCAAATAGTTTGGGGAACGGGTTGCGAAAGGTCCACTCCTCCGTACACTACTCACAGTCTCTCCGTGTTTCGGGGTATGTTCCTGGGCACGCTGCGAAGTCCTTGGCCGTGACAGTCCACTGTGGTCCCGGTGCAAGAGCACTGAGCCGGGCAGGGCTGGCCGTGAGCTCCGATCGACAGCACCAACACCAGCCCAGTGACCAGGAGCCCCGGCAGAGTCGCCGGGAAGCGGCCGGGGCCATCGGGGCACGAAGCTCCCACCATCACTGCGGCACGTGTGGGCCAATATGACACCCGCAAAAAATTCTAAGTCAATAGCTAGAAGGGCGTTAAAAATGTTTATATGTATATATGTAAAGCCTCCGAATTCCCGAAGAAGCTCACCAAAGTCGCACGCAACGGGATGCAGTCCTCCTTTTCGTCGTACTCCCTTTTGCAGATGCGTCTTTCTCTAAATTATTGCTGTGGACTTACATTTGGGTCCTCTTAGAGGGGGATAAGTGTGAGAAGTCTCTGAACTGATTGTTTGGTCCCAGTGAGATAGAGATGGACAAGACGATGGCCCGGCTCTGTGGCTGCGCTACAGCGCAAACTTCCACATGTCCCCGGCATGCGGTTCCCAGGTCTCCCCGGTGCGTGCTGTGTCAGTGTGTGTCAATATGTGTACGTGGATCCGGGCAAGGAAAAAAAAAAAAAAAAACAGAAAACAAAAGCAAACAAAAATTCAAAACCTTTATCCTTGATCTGATCCAAAGAAACGCTCGTAAGCACACCCACTTTGTGTGTGTGTATATATATACGCATATACACAGACACTCCAGGTAAGACTGTGGTGGTTATCAATTCACAACACGCGTCCGGCGCCGAAGCAGCGGCAGCGCTTGATTCTCCCAAAAAACTCAGCAGAGGTCACCCTGGCGGAGAGATACTGATTCCGATAGTACGGGATATCAATTGGTAGACAGTGGCAAGGGTGCAGCCAGTGTGAGTGGCAAAAAAAAAAAAAAAAAAAAAGAAAAGAAAAAAAAAAAAGCACGAGACAGATATGCGCGCAATACAATCCAAGTGTGCGTGGTGCGTCAAAGCGCTGATCTCCAGACTGTGCGAGACGGAGAGAGGCAGACGGGAGCGGGCACGTCTGCAACTGCGTCTCTTAAGGCAACTCTCTCGCTCTCGCTCTACCTTGCATTCGCGCACACACACGCGCGCGCGCACGCACAGACACACACGCGTGAGCAGGCGCGCACTGCGTATTCCCTCAAGGTATTAACAGGTTTCCAACTGGCCGTTGGTCAAACAGCAACAGTTTGACCTGGGCAGGGACTCTCCTTCTCACTGCAGTGCCCCGGTCACCTGATGCCGCACTTAGGTGGCCTCCGGAAGGCGACAGAGCTTCTTGGTGAAACCTAATTTTGGACAAAACACAAGAGAAAAAAAAAGCTGTCGTGCCTTTAGACTTTTAAATGGAACTAACTTTGAATAAATAAACGATACAGATGTTAATACAGCTCTCATAAAATATTAATCATGAGCACTAATAAATCATATACAGACTCTCCAGCTCTCATATTAACTGTAAAACGCTGTTACCCCTTATTAATTTTTACTACATATTTGATGCAACAAAAATCAGCAACAAGTACCATTTTATTTAATGTTTTTTGACTGAAAAATTAACACTACTATAGTTTTTCCTTTTTGATTATGAAAAACAACTCGGGTGTTGAGTAAAAAAAAAAGTATAAAAACCATCTCCTAAGATGCAGATATTTCTCATATATCGAACATTTTAAATGGATGTTCTTTCACAACAACAATTTTACATGATTATGTTTGAAAATATACAGAAATGACACAGAAATATTGTGTATTGGGAATATTTTGCTTCAGCTGTTAATAAAGGACTCATAACTGAGCTCTGCTGCACCCTAACAGCTCCTTGTACCAAATTCAACACATCACATATTAAGTGTTTAAAGAAAAAGACACATTTCAGTCTGTATAGGTCTCACAAATGTTAGTCAGAGTGAAAAATCAAGCTATATAAGGCTGACAGAAGTCTGTATGAGTTTGAAATTTTTGATAAGAAACACATCTGGGGAAAGAGACAAGAACATTTCTGCATGTAGAGTGCATAAAACCACAATAGCCTCCATTACTTTTAACAATCTCCATCAAGCGGGGCTCCTAGATCTGACAGCCCATCCCAGCTTCGGTCAGACATGTGACCAACAACCCTCACTATGAATGAGATCCAGAGTTCCTTTGTGGAGATGGAAGAACTTTGCTGAATGACAACCATCTGTGCAGCACACCACCTATCAGGCCTCTATGGTAGAGTGGCCAGACAGAAGCTATTACTCAATAAAAGACACATGATGGCCAGTCCGAGTTTGCCAAAAGGCGAATGAATGACTTTCAGATCACGACAAAGAAAATCCTCCGATCTAGCAACATGGCCACAATTCTTTCTTGTGCATGTCTGAGAAAACAGGTGCTGATTAATAGAGACAAACACAGTGATGGTAGCATCATTCTGTGCAGATGTTTTTCCACGATAGGGACCGTGAGATTGGTGCAGACACGAAATGATGAACGACGAAAAGGGAGCAGCCTGGTGGGAAATCCTTAGCAAGCTCTGGCTCGGGATCTCATGTGTCACATTTCAAGAATACACCAGTAAAATTATATCAAAATGATATCAAAATCGACGTCCTACCTGGTTGAGATTAAAAACGTCCAGAGGGAAGGTGTCGCAGGTTTGTATGATCATTCCCAAGGAGTCTTAAAAAAACCACACTGCTTCAGTTAAACACTATGGGTAGCTTTTAAAAAGGTTTGAACTTTTTAATAAATAAGGCTGCTTTTTTAATTGCTTTCATGTTGTTTTTTATATTGATGAGAGAAAATAAAGAACTGAATCCATTTTAAGACAAGTAAGGGTCTGAAAACTTTCCAGTTGCATTGTAGATTGCGTTCAGTGGTCATGTCGGGTTCAATTTCACTACACAGATTTTATAAAGTTGCTGGCTGCCATTCGTGCTGTTGAACAGCCTCCCCCCTACATTCTTGTTGGGACGTCCGTGCAATTTAAACTACAAACTTAAATTATATGTGTTTATCATATGTGTTTCATATCAGTGGTGCCTGTTTTCCCCATTTGATTCCTAGCCTCGCATTAAACAGTTTTGAAATGTGTTTTATGAATAATGTGACTCAACTTGATGGGGAAAGCTTGCCACTGAAATCCATTCCTTACTCGAGTTACTGTTTTGGATTCGCCAAACATTGCAGGAACACTCATAATTCCTCATTAGAGATCAGTGATGTAGAAATCTCAGAAAGATGACAAATCTGTCGTGAAGCTTGTCCAAGTCTTTCTGTTCTTTTCTCTTTGTCTTGAACCCTTCTTTTTCAGCTCCTAAGACAGAACACAAACAAGAGCATGGAGCTTAAATACTGATGTGTATTCACTATTAACTCCTCCAGTGTTACTGTCACAATCCCAGCCTGACTTCACTGGCGGGCTGAACGCCTGCCTGCAATTATCTCACCGATGAAGCACATCTGATGGAGTTGCTGCTGCAAGAATGTTGTTGTTCTCTTGGAGATCACAAAACAGCTTTAATGTTTAATTTAGCCTCTGTTTTCAGTCTGATCATATGTCAAGTGAGTGATTTTTGTTTTGTACTTCTTAAGTAAAAGTTTTCCTACTCTACTGTTTAAGTCTTCCTCTGGGTTCCCCACTACTTCATGCCAGTTACTCACTGATTCACCTTGAAGACTGAGAACATGTTCTACAACAACATCTGCCTCTATGTTTTTTTAATTTTATGAAGAAAACAGCTTTTAATAAAGGAGGCAAAGTCGGGATATTGAAAATGTGATGAAGGTGGGAGTAGGTGGGGAAGGGTGGGAGCTGGACTGAAAAAGGAGAAAGAATCAAATGGAGAAGTAGGGTGACCCCCGGTCTTCTGGATTACCATAGGGCTTCAGGCTTGAGGGCTCATGACGTGTTCGGACACATCATGCATCTGAGTGGTATGCCTGTTCCTTACACACAAACATACTCACAAATTTATATTTGAATCACTTCCGAGGACATCCCACCACCTTTCATTTAACTCCTGTATAATTATCATTTTGCTCATTAATTGAAATCACTTCCTCACTTTCAAATTTAATGACTTATGTTATAGGATTTGCTTTTTGTTCTCAAAACAAATTCATGTACACACATTAAACCAACATTAATGAGATTTTTTTAAAGTAAGAAACGCCCAAAATATCTTTGGGCTTTGCCTCTCATGACAACTTCACATCGCTTTAAGACACTGTCACATAGTCAAATTAGATTTTGATTTAGTTTTGGTGTTTCTGTTTGGAGCTGGGTTTGGTTTAATGTTGGAGATCTTGGGCTTTGTCTTGTTTTTTTTTGCCTCTGTCTTTTCTTCTGGTTCTGTCAACTTCAACTTCCTGTTTTACTTTAAAGGTCTGTCTTTGTCTTGTTATATTCTGTTTTACTTTCCTTGGCTCATCTCCCTGATTGTTTGCACCTGTGTCTGGTCAGCCCTGTGAGTATATCTAGTCGTGTTTTTCCTTTTCTCCCCACTAGTCTGTTTCTGTTTTCGTCCTGTCCTTGTCTCTCCTTTATCCAGTTGTGTTTTAGGGTTTTTTTCTTTTGGCCTGTTTGAGCCCTGGGATTCCTGCCTGTGCACCTTACTTTGTTGGCATTAAAGGACTTTGTTGCTTACTCTTGCCTCCGATTTCCTGCATTTGGATCCTGCATTCCCAATCCCTAACAGGAAAACCATAACCATGACACACACAACAGCAACCATAAAGCTAGCTAATAGAGGTAAAATGGGTATCATGGTCAGAGGTAACTGAGAGACTCAAAAAAGTAATGATGTATGAGAAAAAACTGACAGAGCAAGAGACCAAACAAGACTAAATCTTGGAGAGTATTATGGAAGTGATTTAACTTTAAAGCCTTTAGAGGCACCTACTGAACTCAAATATGCAAAAATACCACCGAAATTTTCGGACAATTCGTTGATGTGGACCACAGGGGTTGTGACTGGTCTGCTGTACTGCATTGTTTCCTGTACTTCAGTTTTTTGCTTTGTCCCTTTTTGCTAGACTTGTTCAAAGATCATACACACCGGCTCCTTGTACAAGTTCTCTTTTGTTTACGATGCAACATTTGCAATGAAAGTATTTGAAAGCCATCTCCCATGGAAAAACAAAACCAGTTGGTAAACAGTCCACCAACAAGTTTAACATAAATTTATGAAAGATCCTTCCTAAATTGACTGCCCCCTTGTGGTTTGGTGGGTAACTGCTTCACGACACTTTATGACACACAAACCTCAACTCAGAACTTTGAAACAAAAACAGCAGCATCGAGGTGACAGGATCTCTTTTTCATCAAGTTGACAAAGAAGCATAAATCAGGTTGAGTGTTCAAGTGATGTCATTTCTTTTCTTTTTTTATCCACCAATGTGACACAGGTCAAGTGTCACTAGTAAGGAGTTTCAAAAGAGTTCATAGATTCAAATATTTCTAAATCAGTTTAAGGCCTCATTCATATGTCAAAAAAAAAGAAAAAAGATATGAATCAGTGGTGTGTTAATACACACTCATAATTCCTCATTAGAGATCACTGATGTAGAAATCTCAGAAAGGTGACAAATCTGTCAAGAAGGCAAGAAGGCAATAAATCAATATATTACCCATCAAAACCTGCAGCCTAAATGTTGCTATACACAGAGACTTAAACAAGTGTCTTATATTACCTCTTACGCTTAGTCACAGTTCTGTCAGCAGTTGGATAAAAGTGGATGACACAGTTAATCCTTAAAATATCTGATGGCAAATTAATGGTGTTGCTCTATGAATCACAATGTTACTTTAGTTCTGACTAAAATTTCTCAATAAATTTAAAAGATTCATGGCTGTTATTAAAGTATATCTAAAGCTAAAATAATAAGTTCAGCATGTTGCATATTTATGCTTCATTTGATCCTTAAAAAAGCAACAAATGACACTTCATCATGAGGATCAGTAAATTAAGAGTCGGCTGTAAAGCACAGGATTTATAAGTGTATTGAAATATTTAAAAAATTAATTAATTTGCACATTTAGTTTATTTGGATGTGTTTTCAAAAGTGTAATTTCCTTGAAGACCACCATGCATTAAGCCACATTTAACTTTGAATTGAAATATATCACACTATAAATACATGTTACAATAGATGTGCAATTACAATTTGTTGTTCCATCTATAATATTTTCATAAATTTAAAAAAACATATAAATGAAGTAACCATATAAGCCATTGCCTTTCTCATTTCTGTGAAAATGTCACAAGCCCACCAAGACTGAAGCTCTCCTATTCCCTGATGGGAGAAAGTTGGATGTCTTTAGTATTTTCAGCGAAGAGGCGCAACTTGACAAACTTGATTTACATTTCTCAGAAGGGGAGCTTGGAAACCTTCAATCACACTGTCCCATATTTGCCCAGAATGCACCACAAAAACACATGTTACTGTTTTGAAACGTTAGAACCAAAACTAATCAAACACAGCCAGACTGAGTCTCCTTATTCATTGAACATTATTGAATTTATTAAAAAAAAAAAAAAAACAGAAGGGAAATTTGATTTTACATTATACCAATGAGTATAGTGGTAACTTATAAGAGCTCATACAAGATATTCCTAATTCAAATCAAGGTCATGTCTGAACACATCAAATGGTGAAATCTGTGAGTTCAGTGATTTTGAGGGTAAAATCTTGAGACTCACTCTGAAAAATCCAAATCAAGTGAGTTGAAGCAGCTGGAAGGCCCAGAGAGCTGCTAATGACAACTGAATCTGCAGGCTGTGATGTTGGTTCTGCCCAATCTGGCCTGTTGATTTAGGAGCTGTTGGTGTTATCTTTGGTTTATGGCCGTGTTGTAAAGGGTTTGGGGGAAGTGAGTCTCAGTAGCAGCTGTCCAGTAGCCAGGTGGCAGACGTAACTTCCTCTAACACACATGTACATCTGTCTAACGTTCATTTATGCAGACCCACAAGCTCACGATGCAGCAGGCAGACACATTTCAAATGGTTTATAACATTTATGTATTAATTAGCCAAACTGATAAAGTCATATGTGGAGGTCTCGTTCACTCAGATTAATTTATTTGTGGGAGTTTGTTCACTCATAACCTCATAATTAAAAAAAGCAAATAATTTTAGTGTTGAAACTGGCACTGGCAATGCACAGCTGCAGCGGTGCACACACAAACACATGCACGCACACACACACACACAGACACACAACAGATAGGGATGAACTCACAGGGCCACACCAAAATATACCAACGGCAACATTAAAAAAACAAAACAAAAACAAAACCTCTCTCTGTCTTAAATTCCTTTGACTCCCAGCTGGCAGTTTCGTACTGATGAGATCCCTCCGCCAAGTGTACTGAAACTGCACTGAGGCATTAAGGTGTGTAAGAGTCTGGTTACCTTTGTTGTGAAGGGACCAGGAGGCTGTTGTTTCTCCTACACGCCCTGCCGCTGAGGCTCGGCGAGGTGAGGATGAGGTGAATAGGAACTCATGAGTTGACTGGAATGTTGGAAAATTCTTCTTCACCAAGAGGAAGGTGTGTCTGGTTTCATGCGTTAGGTGGGTGTTTACTGTCGTTTGAGTGAGTGGAAAGTCATTTGTTTTATTTTCCTGTAACATAAACGAACATAAGTGATCTAAAAGTGTGGATGCACTGGTACTAGATGATCCTCAACGTGCTCAAACACAACTGGCACCAAACGCCTGGGTCCGTTAGATGCTGAAACGTGGCAGGGTTCCTGGTCTCAGACACACTTGGAAGAGGTCTGCTTGAGAACGGCATGGTTGCAAGATTTAAGTTAACAAATGGGCATCTAATGTATTGTCGGAATGGTGGATGTGCATACAGCAATCAGAATTCATTTCTATTTAATTTTTTTCTAAGACTGTTTTTATTTCATATATAATTACTGATCCAGCTGTCATAGAGAACATGAACAGAGGACTGCTTTTCTATCTGTTCATATTTCGAGTATCCATCCATCTATTCTCTATACCCGCTGGTTCCTGTACAGGATCATGGGGGTCTGCTGGAGCCAATCCCAGCTCATTACAGGCGATAGGCAGGGGTGCACCCTGGACAGGTCGCCAGTCTATCATATCAATAGACAAACATCCACTCACACTCACACCAACGGGTAATTTCGAGTTCTCAGTCAACCTCATACACATGTTTTTGGACTGTGGGAGAAAGCTGGAGTACCCAGAGGAAACCCATACAAGCATGAGGAGAACATGCAAACTCCTAGTTTGAACATGTTGGTGAATACATGAATTTCCTGTACCAACAGTCCTCTTTATACCCTTTTTGATTACATAAGTTAATAGTTACTTCAGTTTTATCTGTGGGACCTGTTTCCATACTATCATGTAAGTGGAGTGACGTTAATGAAACTTGTCAGAGGCCCAAAATAGCAATTTATTCTGACATACTGAGACTGACCTCTGGGGTAACATTAATGGCCATTTTGCTGCAGATGGATGTTCTGTTCTCAAAACCACTTTGAGTCTTCTTATTTTGGTCCATAAAGAAAGTTTCCACTCTTCATCATCTAGTATGTTGTTTTAATGTCACAAATGCCCTTTAAGCTTTCCAATTTTCCTGATTTGAAGATAAAACCTGCATTGTCAGGCTTCCAGAAGAGGTAATCTGGTATCTAAAAAGGATTCTTAAAACCACCTCAGACCACCTTCTGATTGGTCACTTGCACTAACCTGGGATGCCAAATTAAACTTTTTAGAATGTTTTTGAAGAAGGAAAGACAGCAGCACCAACAGCGAGCCATAATTTTTTTCTTTTTTATTCAGTTACCTGAAATCTTCTTTTTTTCCTGCAAAGACATGCCTCTGTTTGGTTCTGGGACCTATTGACAAGTTTATGAAGAAAGGTGAAGCAGAGCAGTTGTAGGTTTTACATGGTGCTGGTTAGACAATTGACTGGTGACCTGTCCAGGGTGTACCCTTGCCTATCGCCTGCTATGGGCTGGGATTGGCTCCAGCAGACCCCCGTAACCCAGTAATTGGATTCAGCGGGTACAGAAAATGGATGGATGGATGGTTAGACAATAAGAAACATCTAAACTGGAATTATCTTTGTAATTGATACTGCATTACTTGCTGTCATTTCAAAGTGCATATATAGGAAAAGTGTTTAGTTTTAGGGCCTAAATCTAACCAAACAGAGAATGAAAGAGTGAGTGAAAGCCTTGATTCAAGGTTGTAGCTGTGATAGCTACTTCAAGATCGGATCGAATTGTTTGTTTCCTTGTCAGAGTCCAATAGTGTCTGATGCTTTCAGACCGAGGATGGGTTGTTCACTCATTCATCGTTACTCATTCATTTGCTGGGTCTCAAGAAGATGTGCAGAGTAAACGGGTTCTCACATGCAGCTCCTCTGAAATACATCAAGACCATTTCATAATGCAACGCAGATGCGGGAATGACTTCTGTGACAGCACCTAATTACTCATTTATAAAGTTGTTTGTATCTTCACTCTAATCTCCATGGATTATTTATTTATATATTTGGTGTTCTATATATTGCACATTGTTTCTAAGTAACGTGTTGCTATGATGTTGTGTCCTTTTGCTGCACACACTCAGGAACTGCAGCTCTGATCTCGGTTAAATCTGGGAGGGTTTAGAGATTACACTTTAGGGTGGAGTGGGGATTGGCACATTAATTCTCATTAATCCTAGCTGCTTTTACATCAGATGCTTATATTTTGTATGTCTTATTTAATTTTTAGAATAATCCATTGTCTGGATTCTGTTTATGTTCACAAAGATTGTATAACTTTTTTTAAATGTACTTTTTCCAAGTTCATCGGACTTTTGATGGGCTTCCAAAAACTGTTGTAAGCATTTCTTAGTAGACAAGAGTATTTTTTAAAATGATTTTTTATTTGATGAGCTTTTTAACTGAAGGTGACTGAGTACACATCCCCTACTTTTCTACATTCACTGGAGATGTCATGTCTTGTTCAAAGATGGTTCAGTGACTGAAACGCTCAGGGACAAACTCTTCATATTCCAACAATAGAGATCCAACCAGTTTATCAGTTTTTAGCAAGTGGCGATAAAGGTTATCTTCTGCTAAACCCAAACACCTGAAATCAATGTGAATCACGGTACAGAAGTAGAACAACAATCAAGAGCTATCCTGAATTAACTTAAAAAAAAATTAAATTAATTAAAAAATTCATCCCTGTAGGCATCTATGTGGAAAGGCTGTAATCAGATTTAAAGAGGACGTTGTATGATATTTTGTTTTTCAATTGCTCTCATAGCAGACAGGGTGTAAATAACATTTTATTATCCATTTCAAAGGTACATCAAGTAATGTGAAATTCTTTGGTGTTTTAAAAAAAAAGAAAGCTGGAAAATTCTTCTCTGATCTGGTTTTGTGATGTCACAGTATCCTGTAAATGTCATTGGATCTCCCAGTGACGTATTTTCCGACTTGAGGGACGATGAAAAGGTTGCCATGTGAGAGCTTTTAGAGTTGAAAGATGTGCTTACGTAAATTCCCCAAAACCCCAAAGAGCTGAAGCAATCTTGTAAAGAAGAATGGATCAAAATTCCCCCACAGCCACTTAAAACAATACAAGAAGCAAAAACTTGAAGTTAGTACTGTTGAATGTGGATCTGCAAGCTACAAAATCATGGGAACACTTAGTCATGCGTGCAGTTTTCGTTTCCTTTTTTGACTCCATTTTTTGTTAAATTAACAGTAGCGTAGTGTTGTTGTTCACCTGAGATTGCATTTGCCAGATACTGGAACCCCATTCGGTCCGATGACTTTACTATGCTTTAGCATGCATATACAAAAACACAGGGTTAAGGAGCGGGTCTAACTTTTGCACATGTCTTTATTTAAAATAGTCTTGTTCACCTCTGGTAGTAAATCGGTTAGATTGGATACTTTTAACTGTCTTTTGCATTATCTGTCCTTCTCTCTGCACTTCCTGACTTTAAATCTATTGTTGTTACAGACTGAAAACATCCCTTTTTTTTTTCTTCTATGAAAACTGTCAAATATATCAAGACGTTAAGCAGGTTAATTTGTCTGAATATGTGTGTTAAGCAATGACTGAAGAGCGGATCCTACCAGACATGATAGTCTTGCATACTTTGCTTTGTGGTGCAACAACAGAGTCTCAGTCATTCTAATCCTTTTACACAATTATCCCTCGGTGTTTGTGTGTTTAAGCGCAGCTCCTCCGACTGCGGCTTTTCCACGGACGCGAACCAAAACAAGTCGACCGGCGTTATCCTAAAATAGCCTGTGAGTACAAGGCAAACATGTGTGTGAAACTACTTGTGTGTAGTGCAGAGCTGGCACGCCGAGAAGCATTGTTGTGACAACAGATTAAACATCTGTCTGAACCCAGCGCTGAACCCACAGCGAGATTAGGAGGGAAATAGAAGATATCCCATATATCCCCTGTCTCGACAATCTGGGGAAATACTACTCTGAGTGACAGTAAGCAGGTAAAAGCAGACTAAATCAGTTGTGGATAAAGAACAAAGAAGGTTTCTTCTCTTTTGTCTTTTTCTTTTTTTTCTCTCTTTCACTCAGATGAAAAAGAAAGGGGGGAAAAAAAGAACAATGAAAATTAAGTCACTTATTGCATCTCTCCCCTTTTCCATCATTGTTTTCCAGCGTGCAGAATGAGGGAACAGACACATGGAGTTAATAACTTAGTGCCATAAAACTTCTGCTCTGTATTCACACAAGCGTGCATAAGCACAAAACTCACGCGCACAAGCACTTCGGCAATGGCGTACATGCTTGAGATATGTCATCTGTTTATCATAGTGTGCATAATCTAGGAATTTGTCAAAGGATTTGTTCTTGCTGAAGTCTCTGTTTTTTTTCCCTTTTAGCTGCCAAAGAAGTAACAAAATAACTATTTATCACAAACACAAAGAAATGAGGTCCCAGCTTGATCTAAAAGCACCGAGCTGTGCAACAGCAGGAAAAGGGAATGAATGAGTTATAGCTGGCTGTAATGTGTGTTAAATACTGACACAGCGTATAATTCGCTGCCAGAATCTCGTTGCAGATGGAGCTTTAAAGAAAAGGGCTAGTTTCTGTCAAATGCGAGTAAGTGTAATGAGCAGAAAGTGACTCAGCTTTTGATTGTGCAGCATTTAGGTGGTCGATGCTGTATTGTCCTTAACTGCGGATGTATTTCATTGTTATGTTATGCTACAAACATTAAGGTCAATCTCCGATGTCAGGGAGGGGGATGCAGCTGAAGGCGCGGCAAATAGTTCAAACAGACAAGATCAGAGGGAATAAAAAGTTCAGAAAAGGTGTGAAAGAGAGGAGTCTGAGACAGGGGAAAAAAAAGTATATTTGAGAAAAGGGCAAAGAAAGGGGAGGAAAGGGAAGGAGAGAAAAATATGAGGAGAGCCAGAGCGGAGGCAAAAGAATGAGAGGGAGGTGTGTGGAAAGAAGAGTGTGGGAAAAATCAATATGTTCTCCAGAGCGACTGGAAGAGACAATCAGTCCTGTCTGACCCTTGTCTCCTTTTGGTGTCAGTGCGTGTGTGTTGGCGTGCCCTTTTGTGCATAAATTTAATTCAGAAATGCCTGTACGTGTTTGTAAGCAACATGCTCGCACGTTGACTCCCGAGTTTGTGCGGACTCACGTGCTGGTATGTGTAGCCGGAGTTGTGCATCTGCTGTCACATGAGTGTGTGCGTGACACCCCCCCCTGCTTTTCTCCTCCTGTGTTTGCTGTCGTCAGCTCAAATATGTTTTATTGGCATGACTGCTGAGGGCAGGGGAATGATAATGCCAGGGAAGCTAATGGGATAAAACTTAATTACACTCCCTCTATCAACTTTATGAGAGTGCGGATCGAACAAAAGACTCAGAGCAAAGTTGAAAATGGGATGAGGCTGTCACATCCGTGAATGGAGGCAACGGAAGCTGATTTTTCGCTCTCCATCACTCACAGTCAGCATCTGTGTCACTCTGTGTGTTATCTATGAGGTCACTTTCATACAGAAACTAAAGGCCATGGGCCAACATTTGTCAGACTGTCCCGGCAACTTTTTTATTTCAAAATAAAGAAGAAAGAACTCTTTTTTTCCTCCCCTCCATACTTTCTTCTATCAGCTTATATGTACGCATGTGTGAACAGTTAGTATTTCTGCAACCCTCTCGGCAAGAGCTTTCACAGGCCATCCGCTTGACATTTGGGGTTTGTATAGTTGCCTCACCGAGCCATTGTCAAAGTCTCTCTCCTGAATTTAGTTTCTCCATCTGCCCCCAGGGGCCTCTTACACCGTCGAGGGGGCAGCGGCTGCAGAGCGGAGAGGAAGAATGAGGCTCCTGAGAGCAGGGAAAAGTTTGCCAATCACAAAATCTACTTTTTCTCAGTCCCTCTATCAGTCTTCAGCATCAGCCATCCCATCACTTCTTTCATCTCTCCTTTTCTCTGCCCTCCTCCTAGCTCCATCGCTCCTGTGCAGTTGTAGGGGGTTAATTGAGGTCTGAACAGCAGGGGGGTATTATAACACCTTTCTAAAGGAGACACACACACATGCACACACTTAGACCCACGATGCAAATCCCATAAAATAATGGAAAAAAATGCAGAAAATGCACAAAACTCCTCGTTTTTGGTGTTTCACAGCAATATTAGTGTTTCAGACACCACATTGTGTGTGTCAGAGGGATGATGTCAGATTTAATAATGGTTTCCACCCTTTCGGAATAAGTCTGCCTCACCCCAAATCAGAAAGCAACTGAATAAATTACGCGATTAATCCAACAAGTCAGCATGGCGTATCAGTGCTTTCGCACACACAAAACAGAACGGACTGACAGGTGTGCGTGTGAAAGTACGGCGAAAGCACTCCCTCTCGGTGCTCTGTAAGAAGCAGATGGTAAGCTGGTGGTCTGCTGCCAAATTCACCGTGTGATCATGTAAATAATCACATGCACATGCACAAAAAAGCAACACGAAAACCCCCCTGCCAGTCATAACAAGACATAAACAGACATATCAAAGACACACACCAAACAGGTGAGTGGGCTGGTCATCGTCTGCCTCCCTTCGACTCCTCGGTGTGGATGCTTTGTCACTTCTCATTGTGAACTCTTTAATGTGAAAGTATTGGCTGTGCTTCTGTGTGTTGGCAACAGTTAAGATGGTGATTGAAGCCGAAGTTTAACAGTGGGGAAGCTTTACATCAAAGAATGACATTCACCTTTCATATCCTCTTCTTTTGATGCGAGGAAACACACTCACACACACACTTCATGGGAATACACGATTTGACTGAATCAAAAACGTGACATTTGCTTCGAAAAGTCTGTCAAACCATCGCAGAGGGTCTCATGTGTGTAAATGCACACGCACACACACACACACACACGCACACACACAGAGAGATAAGAGCCTCCTGCAGGGTTTCGGGCCCCTCTTGGCATACATCTACTTCCACAAGGCACTCCCCATGCTTTTGCACAATGAACACAATATATGGAAGAACACACAAACTTTCGCATACACACATATGCATATACACACATTTGGCAGCAACGGCATCAGGCAACAGATGCTTCTGAATGAGCTCCTTTGCTGAGCATGAGTCTTAATGTGGCTGTTGAAAATGACTTTCAACACATTCATAACCACTTATAGCGGCCTATGAATATTCACTGTTGGGAGGCTTGTCCACGCACGTACACACACACAGACATCCATGTGTGTAATGTAAACACAAACATACACAAAGGATCAGACAACAACACTGTTTTAGATACTTTATACCCTATAACTTTCCAATGACATCCTGTTTAACATGAAGTATTACAAGTAATTTTAAATGTGCGGATCAGATTTACTAAATTTCCGCTCCTAATGTTCTTGGACTCAGGAGGAAATTGCTTTCCAGGGTGAGACTATTACACTTTATTCTGATATGATACAAATAAGATGGCAGACATCCAAAAACTAAGAAAAACAAAAAGTCTAAAGTATGAAGAGTAGGATTGCACCAACCCCTGGGAGGATTTACACCTAGTGGCTAAAGAGGGTAACTGCACTTCACTAGCACCAAGAAGCACAAATAACCACAAATTAACCAACTAGTAATGGGTTGGACCCTCTTCAGAGTGGTTAAACTGATAATAAGAATAAAAATTTTGTCCTTGCTGTCTGTCAAAAGGCGTGAGATCACATGAACAGGGACTCTTTAAAGGCTGGGGCTTGGACTCTTGAAACAGAGGATCAGACTAGACAAACCCCTTATGGGAGTAATTGAGGTTCTAACAACAGTCATAAAATTAGATAAACATATGACATTTTAGACTCTACAACTGTTTATTAAACATTATAAGCCAAAATGCAAAAGTAGACGTCAAGATTCAAAAACTTGTTGTATCACCTTGAGCAGCATAATTCAACAATTCAACATATTTGTTTTTTTCATGGGGTCATCAATGTCTCGCATCATTGTGTGACTGTTATTTACAGTGTTCCTTTAGTTATGCAGATACTTTCAAGGTCTACAATGACATTTCAATCAGACGGAGGTTTGGACCTTGACTGGATCACTACAAGACCTTGATCCTCTTTTTTTTCCCCCAGCCATTCTGTTGTAGATTTGTAGATGGGTTTATGGACCACTTTACTGTTGCATAATACAAATTTAGTTTAACTTTTGCATTCAGAGAAATTCCTGGTTGAGTCAATTATTGCAGGTCACCAGGTCCCATGGATGATAAACACCACAAATCTTCATCACTTCACCTCTGTACTTGTGTTTCTGTTAAAATGCTGTTTCATATGTGTATAGTATGCTGTGTAATACCAAACAGCAACCTCTGATTTTTTTTTTTCTTTTTAAGACAATTTCCATGGTCTAAACTTGAGCTGAACTTAATGGCATGTTTGTTGCTGAGAATATCGGTAATCGTCTTGAATGGCTTCCACCTGTGAATCATTGCTCTCACTGCAGAATGATGGATTTCAAAATCTCTGGAAGCACAAGCCAAGTCCTGGACACCATGTCTAGCCTAGTCAAACCCTGGATATCAAATTAAAACCTTTCCAAGCCTTGGATGCTAACCAGTACTTACCTGAATCATTTACTGCAGTCAGTATTGTAGATAAGTTAAACATGAGTCAGTCACAACAGGAGTCCATGAATCACTCATAATGACTTATCAAACAGTTCTACTCACAGAGTCTTTTTCCTGGGTGTTAGTTTGTTTGAAGAGTGTTTTGAAAGCTTAAAGCGAAGCAGTTACAAAGAACAGCTGGTGAAACCTGCTGTTTTCTATAATTGAATAAGTCTGTAAACCATTAGCTTTGAATGTTACCACAGATTTTGTTGATTCTCTTCCTTCTCCAAGTTAAGAAGCGGCGTTGACAGAACTTCATTAATTTGTGGCTGATTAGATGGGCTGACATTCGGTCTTAGGTGAAATAACTAACTTGGTTTCACAACTTTATTTGTATGACCAAAATATTTAAACACAAGTGTGTTATGTTGAGTTCTTGTGTTCTGTGGCAGAAAAAGAGTTTTTTTTTCTTTTTAAATAGTTAATGATTGTAAAGTGTGCTTACAAACATTGGAACAAAGTTATGGTGTTTCTTGCAGATGTTGGGCTTCTTAGGCCGAGTACAAAGTATCCACAAGTCCCACATCCTCTGGGTTTGTCCTCTTCCATTCAGGTTGCTTGAGTAGTGACACTCAAACACTGGGCTCTTCTCAGTTTGAGACTATAATTGTTTGGTTCTGGTACCTCAGATCATGACAGGAGCTTGGTAATCTGGGTGACATCTAAGCTACCATGGCTTCATTTTCATATCCATCCATCCATTTTCTTTGCTTATCCAGGGCTGGGTCATGGGGGTAGTAGTCTAAGCATGAAAGCCCAGACTCCCTCTCTCTGGCCACTTCATCCTCCTCAGCTGGTATTCCAAGATGTTCCCAGGCAGCTATAGAGACATAGTCCCTCCATCATGCCCTGGGTCTTCTTCAGGGTCCCCTCCCAGTGGGACATACCCAGAAGATATCACAAGGGAAGCGTCCAAGAGGCATTCTCACTAGTTGCCCAAACCAGCTCACCTCTACTTAAATAAAAAAAGAATCTTTAATTTAAATTACATGATACATTTGCCATGGTATTCTTTTACCAAAGTTATGCACTGTTACATTTTACTTTCATACACAGTTGCATTTATTTCTTTGAATGATATGAGTGTTGGATGAATGTTTCCTCCTAGGGTTATTAAATAGTTTAAAGTTTGAACTTTACAGTGGCCAATCCATAAGTCATTCTCTCCAGACTGGTCTTTCTCACAATTTGATCCCATATTCCTGTCATTGTCATCTTCGAATATGCCTTTCCCACTGGGACAGGGGACAAACCTGCTCATTCAAAGGATTAAGTTGGTCAGCTGACCTCATTTTTTGGGACATATACTGTAGCTAAACATAGACCTGACCATTTGTTCATTGCGCTCTTTCCAATTACCCTCACTGGTGTATCATATATCGCGTGTAGACTTGTATAAAAAAAGAGTTAAGCAAATAAACACGGATGAAGACAAGAGCCAGAGTAAAAAAGGAGAACAGCTGAAGTAAGGGTTTATTTACTTGATTGAAACCAGTTGAGGACGGAGAGGTGCTGAAGGATCTGGGAGAGGACTTTTTAACCAATTTAGCATGTCTCCATCTATCCACACGTCTCACCTTACAAACATATTAAAGGAATTGGCTGATCGGCTCATTATTTGGAAAGCTGGAATTTGTATTTAAAAAGTTAATCAGATTTTTAAATTTGTTGTATTTAATTGTAAAAAAAACCCCAGCTCTTTGGTCTTCAGGACACAAAACACACATGCAGAATGAGTATATTTAGTATTTTATTTACATGACTGTTTTTGATTTTCTACTGCGTTTGGTCTTCTCCTGATTGAAGTGGACCATGACTTCATAGACTACAATACTATACAGCAAGTGAAGTGCGTGCATGTGCATGTGTGTGACCTGTGTGTAAAACACTACTGTGTGATCTCGTCCTTCTTTTGCCTCAAAACAAATTCAAACCACATGTTTTAAAAAACAATGAATTCAAGACCAGAATTGGGAAAGCACCTTACAGTCCCTCCCTCCCTGCCTTCAAACCGCCACCCTCCTCTGTTCTTCTCCTTCCATCTTCATTCCCTGCATGTCCTACATCATACCTCTCACTACATCCATATGTCTTGGCCATCATATCTGTATGTATTTTTTTTTTTTTTCCATATCTGTCACATTTCATTTCTTGCACTGGACCTTTCATCCCACAACAGTACGAGGACAGGTTTGGCTCAGCATGAAGTGGATGATGGGAGATTGAGTTCCTGCTGAGAGTGTACAGTATGACCTGCCGGCCAACTGTATCAGTGAAAAACAATGAGAAAAGAACACAGTTGGAAAGAAGCGTACAAGAAAGAAATCCTAACATCTGACTCTGTGTGGTTATGGTAGGATGATGGGAAGATCGACTTTAGGTTTCTCTCTTGATATGCTGCTGAGAGTCAGAGAGATGGAGAAAATAAATGTAAGAAAATGTACTGAAGAGAAGAAAAAAGTAAGCAGATTAGAAAGAATAACAAAGGTACTGTTTGAACCTGGTATTAACATCCATACTGAGTGATCTGTTCACACCTGCCAATAATAGGTGTCTCCAGGTGTGAGAAATGCTCTGTGATAAGATCTCAAATAATTTAAAGGTATACATGAAGTCGTTGTCCATTTGGAAGACCCATTTATGATCAAGATTTACTTTGTGGTTTAGAGGCATGAACAAATTTGTTTGTATTGTTCCATGTAAGAATGAAAAACCCACAATGGTCACTAAAATATATTGAAACAACAGTAATAATGAACAATCATTTACAAAAAATTGACAAGGCATTACTTTTGAATTGTGGTTTAACAGAATCTTTAGAAAAAACAAATTATATATATATATATATATATATATATATATATATATATATATATATATATATATATATATATATATATA
>JAOWBL010000001.1:5901818-5912935 GCA_028564865.1 Zenarchopterus dispar
TATATATATATATATATATATATATATATATATATATATATATAGAGAGAGAGAGAGAGAGAGAGAGAGAGAGAGAACTCCAGTTTCTTGTTGCTTCTTGATATTTCTGTTGCTTGGGATTGCCATGTCAATCACCACTGCTTGCCTCTGTGGCTGGATAGTGCAGTGACACTATTACTACCTTTGGTACAGGAGACATGGGTTTGGATCCTGCTACTGGTGGGGATTTATATCAGGGTCAGGGTGAAGTGGCTGTCATGGTTATGAAAACCACGAATGACAGACATAATGGTAATGTCAAGCTGGCTTGGAAATGACCTGGATTAAAAAGGTCAACATCAGTTGTTAGAGTATCTATGTATCCCCCCCCCCCCCTTTCAGGTCAGGTCTGGACGGTTCCTGTCCAGGCCCTTCCAGGTTGGCGAGCTAGACCACTAACCAACAGCCAGTTGTGGTTAACTACCAGAGTTTGGCAGATTTAGTTTCACCTCTGGCAGTCCTCATCTGAGATGTTGTTCCAGTAGCAACATCTCAAAAAAGGCTGGAAGGTCGATTTTATTATCAATTATCATTATCAATTATCATGAACTAAGTTAGTAAGGTAGTTGTGTTTCAACTGACTTCCAGGCTTGTTCAGTCTGCCCATTTGCTCAGTTTTGGTTGAAAAGAGTTGCTACCAGTCAAAATGGTGTCAAGTAAAGCTTCAAAAAACATATGGCTCACAGAAAGTTAGTCCAGTTCTTCCTCTGCAGTCTATGATGATCACATCACAGACCCAGATCAGGAATGATCCACCTTCTTCATCTTTATCACCACCTAATTATATATTTGCATTTGCATCAGTTTCCAAAGAAGCACATCCCACGGGAGGATGGGTGGAGGGCAGTTGAGATCCTGACTCTTCACCCTTAAACCAGCTGCTGGGAAGAGAATTGTAAACACATGGTTGAAAGGGTGTTTTCGTCCCCCAAGTCAGTGATTTTTTTTTTTTTTTGACTAAAACTTGTCATAAATATTTCAATTGCACCTCAGGAAATTGTGTCAACTTTTGAAGAAAAGCCAGAATGTGGCTCAGTCAAATATAATGGATCAATACTATTAGAGCATAGCTTCTGGCAGGCGTCTTGTAGCAGTACTTATAAACACATGCATTGTTCATCATAACATGGTTTATTCAGCTGTGGTCATTCCCGGTGGAGTTCAAGCCACCCTTTCAACCAATCAACATTCAACCTGTGCACAGCATCATTGCCAAGTGGGTGACACGCTGCTGGTTTGCTGGAAAACTGCACGCAACCCAGTCATCAAAGCCTCCGCATTGGTTGTAGTCCCATAATCCTTTTTTTTTTCCTTTTTTTTTTTCTCAAAGCATGAGCTACACAAATGGCAACCAGTGGGGCACCATAAATCAGCTTCAGCTTCACAAACATTTTTCCAGAAGTGCAGCCCTCAGAAGCACAGCTCCAAATAGACCAAGTCTAAACAAAATTAGGTGTGTAAATATGTCAGAGCTGGATGCTGTGTTCTATCAAAATGCTGTGCAGGGCACTCTTAAAAGTCTGTCTAGAAAACAGCCAGTAAACGATTGTGTGTCCATAAATTAAAAGAGATTTGAAAAAACTGCTGTTTTTCCTCCTGTGATCAAATTCTCAGCAGAGTTTTTATGCCTAAACACAATACTCAAAACAGAGCGCTTCAGCATTGAAAATTGTGATCTAGTTTCAAATTATATCTGTGTTAATAAGCAATTCTTTACAGCTACACACTGATCTCTATCCACAAGTGGTGCACCGAACAGACCATTCATTCATTCGTCAATCACGTCTTCCATTCATTCCTCCTCTCACACAAACAATAGGCTGTTGTTGTTGTGTTTATGGTCTCTGTTTGTGGGTCTTTCTCCCAGGCCCAGTGTGCTGTAGACTCGGTGAGCCTGTTCACTCTAATAAAGTTTAACAGGCCCGCTTCAGTCCCACAGGACCCTGAGCACTCAGAGCGACAACGGAGCAATGCTGACTTTCATTATCTCAAACTTCTATGACCTAATTATATCCAATCTAATCAGCACTCGGTCCTCCTCCGTGTGGTTTTCATTACAGAAACGTGGTAAGGTGATTGACAGTGATGATTTAAACAATGACTAGTTTAAGGCCTGGCTCAAAAGAATTGGTTAATTATGAGGTGATTGCTTAATTTGTACCACATATATTCTCTCACACATGGAAAGAATTTCACTTTACATGGATATTTTCATGCTACATGAGTCCAGCAGTTTGAAAGCTGGACAATTATGTTAAATTGAAACACTTATACATTTACACAATTGCATTGCTGTGGCAACGGATTCATTACCAACACAAATCTGATTCCATGACAGAAGCTGTCCGCCGTTGTAAACAACAGTTAAGGATTGTGGTTGCTATGGTGCCGACACATATAATAAGAGCAAAAAGAGGGGAGTCAGAAATGTGTACCTAATCATGTCATCAGACTGTTTCACGTATGAGCCTCTGAACACGTTTAAATCTGTGCAATGTCTCACACAGTTTTCAACTTTTTTTGTTGTCCTCTCTCTCACTTTATGTCTTTTCCTTTTGCTACAACACATATTCTACCAAACTGCATATTTTTTATGTTTAGTGTCTCCAAGTGTGAACCGTGGATTGTCCTCCAGAGTTGGGTGGAGTAAGGACTGTATTACTTGAAGATAAATGTTCTTGATGTTAACTTAATGTGTTGGGAAGAGGAATTTCATGACCTGTCTGCAGCTTTCAGGATTAATAGGCCTTCATATACACTTAGAGCCTTCAATCTCAAAATTCAGATGCAAATAATCCAGATTTTTTTTTTTTTTCAGATTTGGTCCCAAGGAATTCAATTCAATTCAGTTCAATTAATCAAAACAGAGAAAATATGCTGCTTCAGTAAAAACAAGAGTCTTCATTATATAGTCACTATAAAGAAACATTGTAGAAGTTTACAGGTATAATCAGTAACAGTATCCTGTGTTGGCCTGCAGTGCAGTGAACCTGAAGAAGCCTCAGTCACTGTTTTGTGCAGAGAATGAACAGTACTGTCCATTATGTCTTCCAAGGTGTGAAAATTTGTTCTTTGCAGCTCTACTGGGCTCTCTTCTTTTCTTTTCTTTTTTCTTTATAATTACTGATGTTGCTGCCTTAGCAGATAACTGTACATACAATTTCTACCTCCACAACACACTTAAAGTATAGCAACATCTGTGCAACATCTTGTTGTAAATACTTACGGATCTTATATTTCTAAAGAAGCAGAACCTTCTCTGTTTCTTCTTGTAAGAAGCCTCTGTAGGCCAGTTTCCATTAGCAAGAGTCCAGGGTTGTTTCACAAGGCTGAAATCTTTAGGGGCATGTCTTCATTTCCAGGAACGGACCCTAAACAAGAATTTTCAGGAACCTTTATATGTTAGGAGTCATTCCAGTTATTTGGATAACTGAAATGGCTCCTAATTCTAACAGAACACAACTTTATCACTTTGTTTGGGATTGCTGGGACTGAAAATGGGCTGTTTGGTGAGCAATTCTGACTTGCAGTTGGTTAAGATGTAATAATTGAGCTAGAAGAGTAAATAAAGCCTTCAACATGCAAACATTAGTAAAAACCTTGATTACTTTCATTTCACTGTTTTACCAACCTGAAACAGACGTTGACCTCAGCCACAGTACCTTTATCGCAAATTCAGAGCTTAAGCTTTTTTTATTGCAAAAAAGTGTAATAGAAACACGATTATGGAGTGTCCAACAGTACTTTTCCAAGCTCCCTCTGAAACAAACACCTGCAAAGTGAAGGATGTTTTAGATGAACGTGTATTAGAAGAGTGTCATTTAAAAAACTTCTTTTTTTTTTTTTATGGTCTCCAAAAAAGACTGAATGAGTAGTTGAACTCTGAGCTCTTCTCTGAATGTATTGTAAGTAACGAAAATGAAAGAATTTTGAGGAAATCACAGTCAGTCAGAATGAAACTCCATTTGATGAAGTAGGGGATCAAAGTATCCACCCTTGGACTCAAACCCTTCGCGTTTGCCTTCAAATCATAATCATAATCTCCAATCAGGAGCTCATGAAAATTTCCAAACCAGTAATTTATATTCCCACTCGATTTTAATTTTTTTTAAAAAAGGAAAAGAAAAAAACTCCTGAGAATGTAACCCACAATACAGGACCACTGAACAGATGTTAGGAATCAAAGAAAAAAAAAAAAAGAAAAAAAGCTTGACATATCAGCATTTTGCTCTGATACAAATCTACTCGGAGAACAAAAGACATTCAAACCTGCACACACACACACACTCAAGCACACACACCTGCACGATGATCATGAGTGACGGGGAGAGTGGCGGGGGTTGGAGAAACAAGGAGAAAGGAAAAGTGTCTTTGAAAGTAAACAAAGGCAGAGTGATCAGGACCAGATTGGAGCAGATCAAACAGTAGTGTGGAAGTAGGAGGAGAGAGGCCTCTGATGGAGACATCAAACAGAACTAATGTAAACCACATATTGGCCTGACGTCATGCACGCGCACACGGGCGCACGCATGCAGTAATGCGCTGCAGACGCGCAGAAAGCACAGGAGCAGAGTGGACATTGGATTTTTCTTGCAGACACATATCCTGGTCCAGTCAGATGTTTCCACAGTTTCAGACAAATGTAATACGAACAAACCCAAACAAACAGGCCTTGTTGGAGACACAGATGTCAGGAGCAGCAATCAAGAAACCCTCCGAAAAAGACTGAATGTCGGGAACATTTTTACTGTGGAATTAAAATTGTAGGGCATAGGGGAAGAAAAATATCAGTGAGGAAAATGAAGTAAAAAATAAACAACTGAACAATACTGACGGAAGGAAAGGTTATATGCTTGGACATTAATGAAGTTATAAACTTTGATTTTTTTTCTCTCTCTCTCTCTCAAGATACACTCAGTGACCCGTTATGTCAGATTATTGACAGGAGGGTCGCAATAAAGTGCATGCAGCTGGGATTGTGGGAGTCTCTGTGAGACTGGGAGGTCACAGAAAGGTCAGTGACGGGACAAGTTAGTGGCAGAAACAAAGGGAAGAAGATAAAGATCTAAGTCCAGCTCCGCTTTGTACTGGAGGCTTCATCTTTTCCCAGATGCATTCCTGGTGTTTGTACTCAAGACAAGAAAAAAAATTACGCAAGTAAAAACAAAAGTGTGAGAAGTGTTTCTGTGGCTAATAACTGCGTGAAGTGCAGTTTCCTCTTTCCATTTTTCTTGGTTACATCTGTCGTCTGTGGAGGTTTCAGCAGCTGTTTGATAACACCAGATCCATGAGAGATCCCAACCGATTTGGCTCCACTGTTGTGAAAGACAAAATCCTTTTTTTTCTTTTTAAAGAATCAAATCAAAATATTACAACCTGACATGTGCAATCACTCAGGCCACATCAGAAGGCATCAGGAGGCCGTCTGGTCCACATATGGCCCCGCTTTTTTGCCAGTGAGTATGTTAATGTGTCCTGGGCTGCACTGACGTGCAGCTCGACAAGTCAAATCACAATTATAAACCACTTGTTTTTGCATAAAGCTGTTGGACAATGGTGAAGGAAATCATGAGGTACTTTGAAGTGAAATGGCATAGCCTGTGGCACGTGAGTTACGTCAGATTTAGATTAACAGATAAGGTCAGGTGAGGTCCAGAACCGAAAAGGTGAAGGGTCAGTTCCAAAGTTATTTTGTGTATTTGCAGATGGAAGCGTTGCAGTCACCAGTGGGCAGTGGAGGCGTAGACAGAGAGGCAATGTACTATTGAGGGGATGAACATACTGGCATCCTCTCAATAGTGCACTGATAGTATGAACAACCGAAATTGATCTTCATACCTTGTATGGACCATACCAGTGCTGGGCAAAGTCCCAGTCACATGAGCAATAGGTTTTCCAAAAATGCTTCTAAAGCTTCTTCTTCGCATCTCTGAAAGGTGCCGTCGTGGCAGCAACTGACCCGGTCCAAACCAGTTTAAATTTACAAACAATAATATGGGTGCAACAAGCAGGCCTGGAGGCCAGCTGAAACACACCCACCTCTCCAAAGTTACCACAACTTAGTCGTATTAGCATTGTCGCTTAGCTACATTCATTGTCATCAAATCTATTGATCCTCAGTTCAGATGTTGCAACTGAAATAACAGATGTTTTTATATTATTGTCCCTGGATGGTGAACCCGTTTAATGAGCGCTGGACAAGGCATGTTATTGCCTCCCCGTTGCCTGAAGCCATGTTGAGGTGACTCGGGAGGCATTATATAGAGTGTGGATGTAGTGAAGGAGGACATGAGGGTGGGTGGTGTGAGAGAGGAGGATGCAGAGGATAGGGTTAGATAGAGATGGATGACTTGCTTTGGCGACCCCTGAAGGGAGCAGCCGAAAGAAGAAGAAGACTTAGTAATATGATGGCCAGCAGTCTGTTGGGTTGGCCTCACTGGCTTTAACTGGCTTGCTGCTACATTAGATAGAGTGGGTGGCGAATCTACGCTAAATAACAGAAACCTCAGTTTTGTGGATGAAGGTAGGTGGTACCTGCTGCTCAGTTAAGACTCAATCATTTGCAGCAGTTCCTTACCACAACTAACAATTTTCCTGGTGCGTAAAAATTCACCACCTGGACAGTTGTCACTGATGTGGAATGTACCTGTTGAGACCAAAACCACTGAAAACGGCCATCAATGTTTATTTCTGCTACAGAAATTTTAACATCGATGGAGATCAAGTCACTTTTGGAGCCAACCACAGTGGTTGATTGAGGATCTGGTATTTTGTTTAGCCTCAGGTTTATTTCAGACTAGCATTTCAGTTTGGTTCCAACTATTAGTTTATATACAGATATTTTGTTTTATGTTGAAAACAGATGGAACATTTTGTTTAATATAACCTTTCAACATCACCCACAAGAGGCTTCACCACCTTTGATGATAACACCTCCACCAAATGCAAACTAACCTTAGAAGAACTCCTAGTGAGTCTAAAATGCCACATTTGAGAATTTGGGAAAGTGCAACAAAAACACATTTCACATGTTTATAACAGATTCTCCCCTCCAGTATTTATTCAAATGTGACTTTTCCCTCGCTGAAGAGTGATATTTCCTGAATTATCAGAGAAGTGCTCCAGCCACGGTCTGTAAAGCTTTGCCAAAAGATGTTAACCTCTTAGGTTTAGCCAGGGCAAACGATATCCAGTCTGCTCTTTTTTTTATTTATTTATTTTTTCAGACTGCTTGTCTCTCGCAGCTCTTTCTTGCTTTTACTCCTTCTTTTCTATAGCTCCATTTATCAAAGCTCCAAGCCTATTGAACAGCGGCCTGGTTAATTTGCTAAACAATTTAGGGGCGGGGTGTATGTTTGTGCATGAATGTATGTGTCTGTTTATTCATGATTAATGACCCAATCAGGATGTTTATTTGTGTTCAGACGTAAGGGTGGGATATGCCTGTTGGCATGGCCTGTGTGCTGTGGGAGTGTGTGTTGTGTGTGAGTTTCGAAGTTCATGAAAGTTTGGTGAATTGTAGATCTGACAAAGTTGCTGGCCCTGATCTGTGTAAAGATCACCGAGACAATGAGGAAGCTGGTGGGTTGGGGTTGAAATAATGCTGTGATCTCATGAACAGCCTGTCCTGTCCAAGATTCGGGTACCGATCCACCGAGTTTTCTGAAGTGAACCACATCCGAATGATGCCGCACTGTGACACCTTACCCATATACCGTCTGAAAGCACCTTGAAAATAAATAGTTTTGCTTTAAATTTGAACGACTGGAGTTAGAGATAGAGATAGAGTTGAGTCTAGGGGATTTTTTGGGAGGTAAGAAGCAAAACAATTATACATCAGAATGGCTGACTAATCAACCGGGAGCTCAAATAACTCAAGAATCAGACTAGCACAATATATAAATAAGCGGGAGAAGACATAGAGTCTTTCATTATCCCACTAAAGTCAATTAGACACACACGTATATCCCTTTGCATACACATACCACCTTTGCTGGGTTATTTTACAAGGATTACTTTGGCAATTACATGGGCTGCATTTACAGGCTGTTCCCACATTCCAGTCTCTCTCTCTCTGTCTCACTTTTTTTTATGTTACTCTTTCTTTTTGTCTATGTAATTCTTTTGCAAACCCCCTTGTCCTCTTTCCATTCATTGTCAGAAAGAGAAATTCTCAAATGTGGAGCATATGGGGCTGCAGCTTACCGATATTAACATTTCAATCACGCTGTTAGATCAGAGAGGGAAAATAAACTCAAGTGTGTTATGCCTTTTGCTTCCCTAAACTTTGCGCTGTACCTCTCCCTTTCTGCTCTTCTCAAGTCCCATAAGAGGCGGTTCAATAAGGGAATGATAATCCCTGTAGGAGCAGGGAGCAGTCGGCTGAAGGGCCTTTGTAGTTTGGAGGGTAGATTAGCATAGCTGTCGTAGAGAGAACGGGGTTCTTTGTCTCGATAAAGGCCTGGGATTAGATTTAGGGACCGGCCTATGAATTTAGAGGAATGTTGTGCGCGCTAGTGTTTGCACATGTTTGGGAACCATGTGTGGGTATCAATGTCTTTTCCACCAATAAAAAAACAAACGCAAGTAAAAACCAGGAAGGTTGGGATACAAGGATGTTTTCCAGACAAAGCCTGTGCCTATTTGATTTTTCAAAAAGGATTATTACAGAAACGGGGTTCTTGATTACGTACGCCTTGAAGAAAAGTGAGATTTGGAAACCCACTGAGTTTTTCTGTGAGCTTATGTTCACAATCAAGTCTGGTGGATGCACGTAGACCTTCTGTTTGTTTTGGTGAACTTCCTGAAGCAGGTCTCATGGCTAGTATACACTTCACTACTTTAGGCTGTTGCCAACAAAAAAATGGACATTGTAAAAGAATTATGGCGATATTTTTCGTTGTGACTCCAAATCGCTAGTCCTACATAGTAAATGTAGGACAGTGTGAGCAGTTTGATGACACCCATCGTAAAGATCTTGTGATCAAAGACTGACAGAAGGCGAGTTGCCATTACCTCTAGATTTGCGTAAAATCAAATATTTAAAAAAAAACCTGTAATGGAAGCAGCACTATGTCAAACAAACTCCCACATATTGCAAAAACTTCTTTACGCTTCCAGGAGGTGGTTTTTTAGGTGATTCGATCAGGAAACCTCTTTATCTCAAAAGTGTAATGGAGACACTTATTACAAGTTTCCACGTCTCTGGCAGTGCTGGATGTGACGTAACCGGTCAATCTAAAGTCATCAAAACCTATAGTTTCTTGCTGTTTTGGGGTAATTAATGCAATGTAGTTGTGCTATAACGTTAATTAATCATTATGCATTACAGAAGGGTTTTGCCTCTGAATAATCCCTTGAAGGATTATCCGCTTCATTCATCATTTGACTATTTTCTCCACAGTGGTAGTGGCAATCGCAATAATATGTCAAGGATTAAATAGTATGTTTTTGTCTATTTTCTTCAATGTTGAAATTTTATTTATTTATTTATTGTCGTTGTTTTGACTAGAAGTCTCACAGGAGAAGATATGCAAAGAGTTGCAAGAGGTAGGCAATTGTTATTCGAAAAAGATCATTCAATGGAAACACTGACCTGCAGCATTACCTTTATATCACAAATTCAGAGTTTTGATTTTCTTTTACCAGTAAGTGTGATGGAAACACGGCTGAGGATGATTTTCTGGCAGTCAGAAATCGTACAACTTTGTCTTGTTACTTCCATCCAAGCATTTTCTATACCCGCTGGTTCCTGTACAGGGCCACAGGGGTCTGGTGGAGCCTATCCCAGCTCATTACAGGCGATAGGTAAGGGTACACCCTGGACAGGTCACCAGTCCATTACAGTGTCTTGTGACTTGCCAGTTCAAATGAAATTTCATATTAAATAATGTAATTTAAGATGGACACAAAACATAAAAGAGCATTTTTTGGACAAACATTCATCTTCTTTGTTGCTCTTCAGCATCTACAGAAATTGTGCACCATATAGGAACCTTTTCAGCTCCTCAGGAAAAGCTAAAATAACAATAAAAATAACAGCTACTGAGACAGTTACTTTATTTCATACAATATTTAGCATGAATTATTGACCCACTGATAAATTTAGTTTGCAGTACTTTGCCATGAATAGAATATTTATTCTTGTTTTTATTTATTTATCTGGCTTTCTGTTTCAATAACTACATTAATGCAAATAAAAATCTTGGATAACCAGTCTTTAAAAAAAAAACAACTTTTATTTATTTTTTACAAAAGCTTTGTGGTATAGAGTTCTAGTTCACAAATAGTACAGCTTTGCACACTCATCCCCAAAATTAGAACATTCATATCAAACTCCCCAACATCAACCTTCAGATGCAAGAAGGACACTGCAGTCATTGACAATGAAAGCTTTATCAGCAAATTTGTTTTTGTGTCTCACCTAATTCATTGTCTATAAAGCTCTGTTTGATTTATGTCTGAGCATGTTGGTTTTTCTAAATGAAAATCAAAGCATTATGAATAATATCGGGCTCTAACACCTCATTCTAGTCAGGCAAGTAAATTATGTCTGAGGGATTAATTATATATTAATAAATTGATAATAACACCATACACTGCAAAAACGTATTTCTAAGAAAGTAAAAAAGTCTTGTTTCAAGATTATTAGAAGAATAATTTAGACTATTTTACTAGTTTTAAGAATTCTATTCAAGAAATTGTTTTCTTACCTCATTGGCAGAGAGATTTTGCTTCAAATAATACAATTTTTTACCAGATTTAGGCATATTAGACTTATTTCTAGACAGGCTGTTTTTGAAGTGTATAAATAGCAGGTAAAAGTTAAAGGATTTTATAATTCTGAATAGTAAAGTTTGGTAACATTCACTTTTGTGCAAGATTAACTCTATAATGCCGATGTATCATATTTGATAGAAGAATGTCTGAGACTTATTCGCCACCCCATAATCAAAATAAACCAAAAATATCAAAAAGTTTTACGAAATCAATAAATAAATAAATAAATAAATAAAACCAAGAAATAAAAAGTAAATAACCTAAGAATGACCTAAGAAACCTTGAAGAGGTCAACCGTA
>JAOWBL010000001.1:5950247-5974515 GCA_028564865.1 Zenarchopterus dispar
AATTATTTTATATATATATATATATATATATATATATATATATATATATATATATATATATTATAGGTTAGGTAAAATTCTTTTAAACTTTTATCCCCCCCCCAAATCCGAGCCTTTTCTTGCTATTTGAGACCAAGTAGCCAAAAATGTACTTTTAATGAAGGAATTTGTTTGGTCTGCTAAACCTGATCTTTAATCACTTCGTGTAATGGGCCTCAGCTGTACAGCTGTGAAGTAACAATACCGGGCTTGGTCATAAGAAAAACAAATTAGTCATTTTAGTTCAAACTTTTAAAAAAAAAAAAAAAATTTAAAATTGGTCCAGCTACATTGCAAATGAATTCAGTCCTAAAACAAAATAAAATAAAATATGAAGTATGTGAGAAGTGATTAAAGAAAGTAGCATTGTGACGTAGAAAGTAGATGTTTCTTTGTTGGTTTGTGGGATGTTTTAATTCCGATCTTTGTACGTGTCTCGTTTTTTTTTCCCTCCCTCTTCAGCATTTACTGTACGTTTCCGCCGGATGTACTTCTTGCACTATTCCATTTGAGATTATTGATCACACTACACAGATTCCTCCACCCACGTTTTTTGCACATCCAGCTCCCTGCTACCGACCCCCTACTGTAAAATTAGAGAATCTCTTTGGTGCAATACAATACAAAACCAGATGATTTATCATTATGTTAAAAGGAAAAAAAAAAAAGAAAAAAAAAGTTATTTTATTGCTGACAGACGAATGGATGTACACAAGTACCGATGGCCTGGGATGTTACTTACTCCGTTTGTGTGTTTCCGTATCGTGAGATTTTTAACCCATTAAGAGCTACGACACGCTCTTACAATCAGCTCCTAGTGGGTTAAATACTGTTATTCAAACTTTGTTTGTAGAATCATTTAAAAAAAAAAAAAAAAGAACCCCCAAATAGTCATAGCATTACGTTCTTTGTCATATAAACATTAAAAGATTAAGTGCAGGTGGGACTTGTAATTGTCCCCGATTGTTTTCAAGAGGACTTTTTTTTTTTTTTTTCTTCTTACCTTTCTTGTTCTAGCAACTGTCTCCTACCTCCTGGGACTCTGCTCGGTCTACTGCTCTTTCGTTCATCAGCCAGAGTTAACGGATAAATGTTAATCCTCGATCAGTATGTTTTCCTGCCGCTTCTTAGGACGCTAGACTCAGAATGATCTGGCTTTAGGTGGATGTGTAACCCCGTAGTGAGTGTTGTGCCTGACCGCCCTCGTCTGTATTTGTGTCACTATGATCCCCCGTTTCATCTTGAGAGGTGGAGAAGTGATTAATGACCAGCTCTGTCTGTTGAAGAACCTGGTGCTAAACATCTGTTGTATATTTTCTTTGTCATGTGTTTTTATACTGTCCTTTACAGATGCGGAAACAAGTGTCTGAATGCATCAATAAAGTCTTTTTCAAGTTTTTTTTTTTTTTTTAAACATACAATGGATTGCAGTATAATTTGAAAAAGTAACATTTCGAGTCTTTACAGTTTATTGATGGGTCCAACTGTTCCTGTTTTTCTGTTTCCGGAAAATTGGAGTTTAAAATAATGTTTTAAACAGTTTGGAACAGTTGGCTCTGGTATTGTTTGAGAAAAGATTTCATATTTGTGCAACTTGTGTTTATTTCTATGCCACATGAAGAGAAAATCCTTTGTAGATCAACTAACCGGTGTCTCACGCCCTACTCTAAGGTTTGGTTTTGATTTTGGCCTTTTTCTGAAGTAATCTTGTAATTTTGTGGAGGGTTGTTGCCTTTTCTCCTGATGGACGTTTAGAGTATGTCAGGGATTGTTCTAACTAGAAGTAAACAATGTTATTGTAATCATCTAGATTATTGTACACAGCTTCTTTTCGCCAGCCAGCAACTTCTATAAAAGGAAACATCGGTTCAAACTCAGACTCAAATTTGTATTTGAACTCCATTTAAGGCATAAATTAACTGGCTCATGTGAACTACCCACCACATGTGGTTCCCACAAACCAGACCCAGATGAAACACCCATTTTGGGTCCAGACCCGTTCAGCACCTGCGTACCTCAGCATATTCACTGCAAAAACACAGAATCCTATATGAGACCCAGTTTTTCGGCCCATTTAAACCTCAGATGAGCCCCACATACAGCCTTTAGTTACCGACTTTGTAATCCAACCTAGATGATAAATCAACGCTTGTTGCCTCCTCAGATACCTCATTTGCTTGCTGATACACTTCCAGGTGCGAGAGGATCCAACTTTGAGCACTTTGTGTTTTTGAACAAAGCAGAGCTCCCACTCACAGTGGGAGTCCTTTCATCCTGCACTTTTAAAGTTTTTTTTCCAAATAAACTACAAATCCCTAATATTAGCATACTTTTCTGCCTGTAGATATTGAATGTTCAAGTATAATTGATCTTTTACATCTGGGTGGTGTGAATTGTTCCAAAACATTTTATTGCAAATATATTAAACAAACTGGCACTTGTTTCATATCATTTCTAACATTTTAGTTGGACGTGTTAGGAGAGGTCACGGTTGGAGAGTATATAAAAGTATTGCATTTATTCATCCATTTAAGACTATTCCTCTAAAAACCAAAGATGTTTTTATATTTATTTTACTTTAATGATGTAAAAATAAGTAGAAAAAAAGTTTAAAAAAAAACAAATCTCACTACAATAGGGAATTCATAGTGAGTTTTGACATTTAAAATGGGTTTAGGCCAGTAATGCGTCTGTTTCTTAAGACACATTGGCCTCCTGATCGATGAGGGGGTTCAGGTCCAGCTTCGTCTTCTCGAGGGCTGCAGTCTTCGCTCTCCGTGATGAACGGACCACGGGAACAGACTCTGGGACGTTTTCTCCATCGCTGCAGGCATGACAAAAGCCATGAGTGTGGACATCGATATAAATATGGAGCTTTCCTCGTCCTATAAACTCACCTCTCCTCTGATGACTCTGTCTTTCTGCTCGGTCTTCTGCTCCCCTTGGCAGGACAGACCTTCCTTTGACCTGTGCAGACAAACACTCGGGTTACCTCCCAGTGCTGAGTCAATTTCTTAAAAAATATAGTATCCAGAACCTGCAGTACCTCTTTTGGGTCTCTTGGCAGATTTTGATGGATCTTCTGTAGCAGTGTCTATAAAAAACATGACAGTTTAAATTTCTGCATTTCCAGCAGCATTCCTGTCTCAGATGAGTTTTCTAAGATGAACTGAGGGATTTTAAATCCGCTGAACAACTTTCAGATAAAACAATCCTTTCACAAGAGGGGTTCGTCCATGATTTACGTTGAGTAAATTCAGTCACTGAGAAGATGTTTGTTACAGGTGCAGAAGCTGCAGAAGGATATCAGTGGTTTAGATTAAAAAAACAAAAAAAACAAAACAACACGTAAAGCTGTGTACCATCTGCATTCACATCCAGCGGCTGTAGCGCACTTGCGTTCAGGAGCTCAGCCTGCTCCTTCAACTCCATCAGCTGATGCAACATCTTCTCCAGAGCCTGGTGGCAAATGCGATCCTTCACCACCTGAAGAAGGAAAGACGAAGAGAGGAGCGAATGAACATAAAGCCTAAGCAAGGTGAAGTTTCGTATTTATGATTTGCTTTAAGATGTTTAAGGTTACTTGTTCCAGCCTCAAGGGGGACGTACCTGCACGAGCTGCTGCAGCAGCGTCTGCAGGTCCTCCCTGATGGTCTCGTCCCTACTGAGCTCCAGGTTGCTCAGAGCCTTGGCGTAAAGACGAACCTCGGGGGCTGTGGGGTCTTTCAGCATCTCCCCACACATACGCACTGCCAGGTAGTCGTGGATACACACCTCCTGAGGAGACAAAAGCAGTCAAATAAACCCAAATAAAAAGACATAAACAAGCTTTACTTGTTTTTTCAAAAGTGGGATCATGACAAAGATTGAACTGAAGAACTCTTCGGGTCTCAGAGGATGTTTCTTACTTCTGTGTTGGTGGAAGGTTTGAGAAGAATACTTGGGCGCGTCAGTTCGACGAGTAGCTCCACCACGTTGTTAACGTTCACCTCGGCTAGCGGCGAGGTGGCCGGCGCGTTCAGGAGAGTCTTAACTGTCGGCAGGAAACTCTCCTCCACAATCTCCTGGTGGGCTCTAATAAACACAGACAAACTGTTTATTTCATCAGCTTCATTAGTGACATCCTCCACTGATAAGTTAACTCGGTGTGTGTGGTGGACCTGCTCTCCCGGGCGTAGAGCTGGAAGAAGACGCCGAGGCAGTGCCGCAGGCGTGTGTCGTCTTCGGTGACAGGATTGTACCACAGCAACACCAGACGTGAGAACATCTTGGCGCTGGAGATGCGGCCCGTGTACATAAGTTTGGCGAGACCCTCTGCTGTCTCCGTCCGTAGGTCTGACACCTGCGAGTGTTCGAACCATGGGTATTTAAATCATTCTTTGTGGAAAAAATGTGGGTTATGGGGGGGGCTGCAGCTCACCTCACTGTCCAGGAACTCTGAGAGCATCGCCAGTACACTCTGGGTGGTGTCCTCAGCAGCGTCTCCCTTGTCGTCCACCGCCACGTCTTCCTCCCGCTTGTCTGGTGACTGACCGGGTTGGGTCGTCTCAGTGGAGGTTTTATCGGAGAGCAGCTGGAAACCGAACAGCAGCAGCAGGTCGATGATGCCCCTCAGAGCACTGATCCGGATCTTCACCTCATCAAGCTGGGCAATCTGGAACAAACACACACACACACACACACACACATGAACACACACACAAAAAGGCTGTTTTTCTGTTTTGTTACCAAACCAACAACACAAGAGCAAGTTTCTCCTGCTCAGCCCAAGCTGCATAAACGTGTTTGATCATTCATACTTCCAATATTAAAATCCTGTGCACACATCTAAAAATGATCAGAAGAAAACCGGCACTTTAAATGAGCCGGCTGGTCGACTTGCTCCATTTTCAGACGCGTATGGAAGCCTTTTTAATTAAATAAAACATCTGTGCATAAATTCACCTGTAACAGCAGGACCATGTGGGTTCTGGCCAGCTCCTTGCTGTGCAGAGTGCAGGTTCCCAGACACACCACGGCCATGTTCCGGACCGCAGGGTGAGAGTTGGCGATACTGGGAAAAATCTAACAGAGAAAGAAATAGTTACGATGTCTTTACAACTTCAGACTATTAACAATAAAAAGGAAGGGTTTTTTTTTTAAACTACACTGATTTTCAGAGCATTCAAATCACAGTTATAAAAAGATAAAACACTGCAATTTGATTTAAACATTAAAAAATGTTTAGCACCAGTGAGAAAAAGTTCCTTATTAAAGCAAAAAAGTGAGAATACTCAGATACTTTGATTATACTTTACAGACATCACTTTTGATCCTTTTTGTCGCTTTAATCCTGATCTGGAAATTTTAAGCCACTCTTCATCACCGATGAGATATTTTTAGTCCGTTTTGTTCATGTGCTATATTTAATAATCCCCCCAGAGACCTTGCAGATGTTTGGTCCATTTTTTTAATTTATTTTTCCATCTTCTCTCAGCATAGCTCTGAGTTTGTGGCAAAAATAAATAAATTCATTTCACTTTGCCTGCCGTCTCTTGCTTATCCAGATTTAGCGGTGACCTTTTCAAGTCATGACTTAATAATCCAGTCCAGGTTTCTCCCACATTTCCACTGCAGACTCAACCACTGCCACTTCTGTATGAACTAAATTGATCCCTGAAACTCTTTTGCAAGCTGGAAATGTTTTGATGTCTTTTTATAGATTCCCCTGTGGGAACCGTTCCCTGTAGCCAACACAGGCCTTTGTTTGCTGAACTTTAAAATTCTGAGAATTTAGCAGCTGTCGGCAGCTGACAATCCACAAATAATCTTACAAAAATAGTTATTTTAACAAGGTGAAGCCAAACATTTGCAGAGTATTATAAAGGCACTGGTGGAAAGTAATCAAAAGCCACGCTGTTAGATCCAAACGTAGCAACAGTTTAGAAAAATAATCAAGAAATGATCAAACTTTCAGCTCTAACTGAGGAGGTTCCATAAAATTATTGGATTTTACAATTAGTTTTATTGCCATTTTAACAAAACAACAGAAGTATTTGGACAAAGTTACGTAATTGTAAATATAACCTCAGCTTTTTATACTTGGATGAAAACTCTTTGCAGCCAATGACTGTCGGAAGTCTGGATTTCATGGACATCGACTTCTGAGTTGCTGTTTTTTTGGTGGGGGTGCTTTCAGTTTTGTCTTCTGTAACTGAAAAAACGCTCAACTGGGTTGAGATGAGGCGACGGACTTGGCCGCTCAACAATATTCAATTTCTCGGCCTTCAAAAGGTCCCTTTCACGTGATCTTTAGGGTCATTTAGGGTCACGGAGTTTACATTATTAGTAAACATCAGTGAGCCTGTTCCACTGGCAGCTATATATCCCCACACCATGACACTGCCTCCACCATGCCTGACACATGACGTGGTAGTTGTTTCTTTTCTTTCTCCAGACTTTTCTCTCGCCATGATGACCTCCTTCACTTCCACTGAGATCTCCTTGGAGTTCATATTGGTAGCTTCAGACAAACAGCTGCCAAATGCCAACTCCAGACCATCTCATCTGCTGCATTTGTCTCGAAGGAATGAGGGAACTAATTGCAACTTGCAAAGTTACTTATTTTCGGTCCCCAAACCTCTGAGCCCCTAAAAATATAGGTACTTTACTAAAAATGGTTCCTAATGTTTCCTTTAAGCATTTCTGGATGTTGGTGCATGTTGACAACCTGGTGCTGATAAAGCTCATTTGTAAAAGATGTGTTGCATCTTCAGAAGCATTAGTGCTCATTTCTCTGGCAAAAAGGCTTATTTTACCAGAGAGGACATCAAGGCGCTGATGGTTGGACCAATCCTAGTCTTGATGTTCATCTGCTTCAGTAGTTCAGCACACATCATCAGACACCTTAAAAGAGTCTCTGGGTCATTCTAGGGGTGGGGGAAAAAAAAAGGAAAAATAAAATAATAATTTAAAAAGTTGTGGTTAATTATTAGAGATAACAGAGGTAATGCTTCCCGTTTTCTTATTTACCTTCTCGGTGTGGACCTCCTTGTCACTCGGCTGACTGCTCTCTGATATCTCCTGGATCATCTGGTTCCTGGACTCTTCAAGCCTTGCGATGGATTCCTTCAGCTCTGCAGCTCGGCCGAACTCCTGGGCAGTGATGCAGTCCTCCAAAGCTTGTTTGGCCTCCAAGATGCGCACTTTCACTTCTGCGAGCTAGAGAGGAGGAAAAGACAGGTGAGATCAGACACACAAAGGGGAGAGTCATTCATCCGCTGGAGTAAACTCGAGGGGATTGACTGCTGAGGCAACTGTGCCTCCGCTAACAAGAAAAAAAAAAAACAACAACAACAGCTGAGGCTTTGGGCAAGGCTACAACCCTCTTGTGGCTACTTTGTCTTTACTCACTGAAAAATGAAGAGAAGGGAGACCAGGTGCACAGACCAGATAGAAACTAACACCTGGGATAGGACTGACTTATTCAGCAGTTGGATGACCTCCAACAAAGCTTTGTGTGGTTGCAGAAGCAACAGAGATGGATTAACAAACATAACTGAGACAGACTCTCTGGGCCGATGTGATTAAAAACAAACAAACAAACAAACAAACAGGGGTTCAGTAAAAATGAGAAAACTAATAACAGGAGAACTTTTGGACCACAAAACAGGGAGAATAATTTAGAATCAGCTGGAAGTAGAACAGGGAGGACACAAACAACAGAAATGAACAAATAAAGAAGAAATATAACCAGAGATGTCTCACTTTAGGTTATCTGAAGATCAATATCAGCAACTATAAACACTGTACATTTTTTTATCTTCTGTAAACTGTTCATAGAAAAGAAAGGCAGTATCATTTTACTAAAATCGGTCATTCTGCAATATCTGCTGGTTTCCTCTATGCAAACAACTCTGGAGAACTGGAAAGGATTACAAATGTGATTGCAACTGGGATTTTCTTTTTCTTTTGAGGATTTACTTGATGCCCACCTTAACCTGCTGGCGCCGATTCTCGTTCTCATCCACTGGCTGAGTGGCCTCCGTGATGGGCTCCCTCACATCTGAGATGATTTCTGCCACCTGCGTAAAGGAAGGCAGCACTTTTAAAAACATCAGTCTCAGCAGTGATAACAGCACAGCTGAAGCGGAAGAAGAAGAAAAAAAAAAAAGATTTTGATTTCAGTCTAATAACTGATTTCAGCTCTTAAATTTATTTCCCTTCCTTATTCAGGTTTTCAGCTGAATTAAAGAAGGGTACTGATGCATCCATTTTCATTCGTGGAAACTTTGTCTCCACAGAGAAGAGAGTTTAACTACAAGTTCAACATCCAGCTTACGGTCTGGATGCGCCTCTGGTCATCAGGGATGAGGGCGAGGAGTTTCTCAGTGAGCAGGGAGACGAGGGAAGAAGGGGTCTGTGGAAGAGTCAGCATCTCCTGCAAAACAGCCAGCACACACTTCCTAAAAAAAAAAAGAATAATAATGATAAAAATTAAGTCAACATAAAACAACCCAGCAAAGTAATTATGTATCAGAGACAATAGAAGCAGAAAACTGCCTATTCAAATAAACAAAACCCTCTCACTCAGTGAGAAGTTATAAATGGTATTTGGTCCTATGCTGCATCAGTTTAGGACAAAAAAAATTAACTTTACTGGGAGATTCATCATAACCTTCCACTAAACATTCACCCCCTCTTCCTACCTGCCACCTTCTTCATTGGTATCCAGGCAACCGATGAGATGGATGAGCTGTTGTGAGATGAACTCTTTGGTCATGACGAGCTCCAGCTGGTTGAAATCAGCCCTCTGTTCCTCTGACAGCACAGGCACTGCCTTTAGATAGCTATGACAGGCAGAACTAAGTGTCAAAACAGCAACCAAGTGAAGTTTAAAAAAAAAAATAATAATAATTTTTACTTGGTGGCGCAAAGATCAAATATGACGCTTCTACCAGGAACTCAGGCCATACTGGGATAGGAATAAGTATATAACCCAAAAGTTCAGCGATCGTGATTCTGCAGCCTCATTTCGTAAAAACAAATGTTTACACACAATTAAGCCTGCTAAAAGCGCTCCAAATGGCGATCACTCACCTTTTTGCAAATTAATGAATGCATTCTGCGAGCAGCTTAAAGTGAAGTGTTGTACTCTGTTAAATCGAGTCTATTTAGAGAGGATTTCATAATAAAACACCACACACACACACAAAGAGGAGTGCTCCGTAGGAGGGCTCAAGTGAGGTTTAAATATGAAGGATTGTGAAATAAATTCTGAATCTTTTTTTTGCCTGAATCAGTGTCAATAGATTGTGTTTATACAACACTTTTCTAAGTGCTTTACACTACAACCCACGTTCAGCAACACACACACATTTTTGCAGCCTGTGCTTTTATCTCTCACACACAAATGAGACTTCAGCGCTTATTTTAGTGTCTCTGCCGCCAACACATAAGTATCCATCCTGGACTAAACCGCCCACCTTCTGACAAGTGGACGGCCCACTCCATCACCAGAGCCACAACTGATCTAAGCAACTAATCGGTGTAATGTGATAAACTCTAGCCTCTTTAAAGAAAATATCCACCGTAACAAGGACTAAAGATGGATATGGTGCTCTGATCTAAAAAGAAAACAAAAAACAAGCAGCTGCAACTAATTCAAGAGGTGTAATTGTCTAACTCTGTGCGAGATCTGAAAATCTAAAGTTTTAAAGCGTTTATAGTTTATAATGTGTTAGAACACGAAGGCAAAGTTTTTATTGGTACACTTGAAGTGTACTGAGCTTTCGGCAGAAGTTAATTTACTCATTTGGCAGGAGTTATGTCCTTGTTTCACTTGTTAACACAAAATGGCAGGTTTAATTTAACACGAGCAATTAGTCACACTTGAAGCCGTCACACATGAAAGCTGGAGCTGTTCACACAGTTACATACAGAGAGGGCTCCTCAGAGAACACTCGACCTGCCTTCAGACACCTAGGGTTACAACATGTTCATTACTGAAACTCTGCTTTCTTTAAAATAATTTGATTGTCACACTAGACCATCTGTTTGTTTTACACTAAATGTGAAGAGAGTATAAGGCCCAGGTTGAAATGAATCCTTCAATAAAACCAGTTTCAGTGGATTGTTTCTGAAGTAATCAAGTGAAACGCGCCGTCTTTTCTTACCCACGCAGGTAATCGGCATAAGTCGCAGCATCTGATAGCACTTGTTCCAGCAATTCATCAGCGTCATCTCCTTTACCCTTGATGAACTCGCACAAAGCTCTCCAGTAAAGCACATTTTCACAAGTCAGAGAGTCCACTGGGATCAACTTCCTGGTTAAGAAGAGAAAGAGAAGGAAAAAAAAATTAATAGCCTGTGACTTCAGATGTTTTATCAATCCACCTATAAGAGACAAGGGAGTGGACCTGTTGTCGAACTGTTCTTTGTTCTGCAGCAGCTCTTCACTGGGTGTGCTCTCGAAGACAGCTTTCAGTGTGTCCATAGCCGTGTCCACGCAGTTCTCCACATCCAGCCGATGGAGCAGCTCGATGATGTTACCATCCAGCTGGAGCAGCCAAGCCGGGAGCAGACGATTGCAAACCACCTCTTTCACGGCCTCTACAGAACACACAGCACGTCAGACATGTTGATTTAGAAGTTTTAGAAAACTCTGTTCTCTCCTGTTTTACTAATCTCTGGTTTTAATATTGCTGGCTGGAAATGTAAACATCATGTTCAAACCACAGAGGTTTTAGGTTATTGCAAGCACATACAAACTAATATTTCAGACATAAAAACATTACCAGAGGTGTCACGGAGGCCCCGCTGCAACAGGCCAACTCTCTGTGCGATGGTAAGAGCTTTAATGTGAACCTTGTCAGCAAGAACCTTAAACACAAAGAAAGCAGAAATATTCAAAACCGTAATTTAAATACCTAACAAGTGCTTGACATGTGTGCATGGATTTTTCTCATTTTTTACACTCACCTGGTAGGCCAACTTACGGACGTTCTCTTTGATGTCCCGAGTACGTTTAAGCACTTTAGGGAGCGTCTGAGGGGACATCGCAATGCAGGACAGAACGGCACGCCGCAGCTCAGCATTGGTATCATTGTCCAGAATCAACATGTATGCTAAAAACAGGAGACGCTGAGAATAAGAAAGCTGGCAGGCCAATTACAACAAAAATGACACACATTATGTCAAACAAGTGTAAATGTACCTTAAAAAAAATGATTTGAGAATTTTAAGAGTACAAGTTCATGATGAAAAATGTGTGTGTGTTTTTGGTGGGGCGGTGAAGGAAAACAATGGACCAACCGTTGATGGTGGGACAGTCAGGATCCTTTGGCTGCTGAAGGCGAGTCATGGCCAACGCAGCCTGAATCCTCACATTAGGGAACTTGTCTGTGACACGAACCAGCATGGCTTGGTGGATGCGATCAAAGAGATCATCATCAATCTGGGCATTCTCTGCCATACTCCCCAGCAATTTGTTGACCAGCTGGCATGCTCGGAAGCGGACTGCATGACTATGAGCCTTATGAGACTGGAAAGAAAGGAAGGCAGGAAATGCCAAGGTCAAAATGGGTTTCAACGAGAAAAGGAGAAAGGACAAAGCATGCAGAGGACAGTGAAGCAATACAGGAAGAATGGTGGGCATGGATCAAAATAAAAGATCAATAGGGGTGTTATGGGAATGTCCAGTGAGAAGGAGACTCCAGGGCAGAACCAGGACATGCTGGAGAGATTATATCTCTCTAGCAGGTTTGGGAATACCTCAGTGTTTCCCTGTAAGAGTCTCAAGACCTGGAGGAGGTGATCGCAGAGAAGGAGGTCTGGGTCCAGAAAGACCCAGACGCCATCCCAAACGCAGATAAGCATAAGTTAATGGATGGATGGAAAAAAGGAGAATAAGTGAAAAAGACACAGGGGTGCACAACACAGGGAAGTGGAGAAGTAAAAAAAAATGATTTTAAGTTTAAAAGATGACAAATGGGGATGTTAAAAAAACTGAATACTTTTAATTTTTGCCATAAATTTTATAAGTCTGTCAGCAAGTCAACCATTTGTCACAATGAGCATTTGTTCCTCTCACATGCATACATAAAACAACTCCACCAGTTTATACCTCCAACAGAAAGTTAAAGATGAAACCCAGAAATGGATGATCATCCTCAGCTTCTTCTTCTTCTTCCTCCTCCTCCTCCTCTTGTTCCTGCTCCTCTTCCTCTGTTTTAGGTGGAGGCTGGAAACTTGTGGCGAACTTTGTGACAAACTCTATGACATTTTCAACCGCGGGCTCCCGTTTGTAGACAATCATGGCATATTTCAGGTAGTGGACAAACTCTTCATGGAAGAGAGTCTTGTCCTCGAGCTGAAGGAGAGGACGTAGTTTGTGAATAACCACACCAAAACAGCTAATCAAATGTCAGCCTTCAATCCTCTTGATTCAAAAACATCAAACTTTGAAAAAGCTTTCAGTCTAAAATCTGGTCAAACTTTCAGGATGGCTGTAAGACATCGAAAGTTGTTTACTAATGTTTGTTATTAAACTGCAACTGCTTTGCAATGACTTTTTTTTTTTTTGCATTTAAGCCCTTACATTTACTGCGCTGACATTTAGCATTTGCACTGTTTTCATTTTCTGCTCCTGAAACCCATCCATTAACACTAAAAGACATGTAAACTTGGATTTTCTAACAAAATTTCACAATTTCTGTCACAATAAAGCCTTGACATTGCAGCTGAGCACCTGTAATGTACAGTCAAACCACCCACAATGGCTGTTTTAAAATATGAGAAGGTCTGGTGTGTGTTTAGCAGAAGAATAAACACTAGAAAGTAAAATATTTTCATCACACAGGCTTTACCTTGTCGTAGCGGCACTTCAGGCTCGCCACCAGCTTGGCCTTATTATTGTGGCCCTTTTGAGCCCGCTGAAACGCCTCCTTGATGTCTATTTCATTGTCCGCCGTCATCTTTCCCTCACAACAAAGAAAACATAAATATGAGTCGTCAAACAGCCGCTTGTCTTGTTGAAAGTAGCATCTTTTCCAACACTAACAGCAGCAGCCTCCAGAGTCTCACTACTTAACCTCTAAGCTCCACTTCAACCAAATTGACTCAAACTGAAACAACGGCGCGATAATACGTCATTTAGATTTGTAACAGCACTATTACGACGCCTTCCAAATATCTTCCATAATTAAAATTATTATAACATTTTAAAAGTACCTTTTCTTTAGTTTTCCTCGTATCAACAAACTGCCGCCTGTTTTCAAATTCAACCGTAGCTGTTCTTCTTCTTCGTCGCTTTGACGTCGCTTAGCAACGAGCTTACCGCCACCTACTGGACTGGGGTTTGGTAAAGTTTTTACAACAGTTAAGTAAAAAGTAAGTAAACAAATAAACATATAAATGAATAAATCTCTTATGAGTATAAATAAATAAATAAATAAAATTTAAGTTTTAATTTCCTGAAATGAAACATCTATGTTAAGTGCCTTTAAGCCTTTTCTGGCTCACCACCAAGTAGGGACCTGGCCATTTAATGCTCTAAATGTTAACACCAAAATTTTAAAATCATTTCTAAACTTGACAGGTAACCAGTGAAGTCAAGATAAAACTGGAGTGATGTGAGGTTTTCTACAGGTTCCTGTTAAAAGTGTTGCCACAGCATTTTAAACAATCTGGAACAAGCAGAGAGTAGACTTGTTAAAACAAGTATAAACAGAATTAAAATAAAAATAATCATGCTGAGAAGAAATAAAACCAGATCAGCAACTGATAGCATTTTTCTCAGCTTGGAAATGTTTCTGGAACAAAATTTGACTAACTGTCCTGAGTGACTATCAAGAGACATTGACTACTGAAACACAACATCCAGAAACAAACAAGTAGCTAGCAGATTACAGTGTAAACATTTTTTAAAGGTTATATGTTCATCTGTCCTCAAAGGTGTTTTCTTTAACTAGGAATATCCTAATATTTATCAAACATTGTTTATTTTGTCACTCCCATTCCTGCCCCAAATTTCATTACTGCCACCACAGTTTAGCATTTTATAAAGATGTCTTCCTGTGATACTGATCTATAAGTACTTTTCATTCATGACATGATCACATTTTGGATCCCTGATTTACTCCAAAGAATTTGTGTTTTTATTTCATGTGATTTCAGTCATTACCTTCTTAATTATTATATTCTAAGTTATTTCCTGTAACACTTCTTTAGTCAAGAATCAAAAGGAAAAAGCCCACCCAAACACTTACTTCACATCTGGTACAATGAGTTAACTATTTCCCATAAAACATATTATTTCAATGATGACTTTCTTCAATTCATACTTTCATAAAAAGAGCACAGATTAAACAGCTTTTTCAAATTGAATAAAATGACCTGTAAGGCTGGTTTGATTCCCTGAAGTTATAAGTGATATTCATCCACAACAGACTGCAGATTTTATTTTTATTTCTTATTCTTATTTTCAACCTGAGAGGGATTCCTTTGGGATCTGTAAAGCAGACACTGAGGTTGTTTTGAAAGCTTAAGAATAGTTTCAAAGAGCTTCGACTTTTTCTGGATCTACCTAACTTTATCTGGGCTGTAGAGATTTATGTTACACAGCTTCAAGATCCATATAATGTAGGTGTAACAAAGATCCTCTGTCTTTGCCTATTTGAAAAATATTATAGTGTGGGAAATGTTTGACAAATAAATCTGACTACTCAAATTTGAAAATATGTTGTTAGATGTCTATTTTTAGTTGAGAATTTTGACTTCAAGGGATTTGTCTCACTATTGCAATCAGGAGTTATTATTACTGAAGAGTAACCTTGATTTGAGGAAAAAAATTATAAGGACTGAATGTAATGATTTCCAAATCTCAAAAGCTCATCATTTATTTCCAAATTAACATATGTAACGTAAAAACTGAAACATTTTTAAATGTCATCAAAGCTTTAAACAGTTTCTAGAGCAACATATGCTCCCATACAGATACCTATTTTTTTATTGGTGCCTTTCTACACACAAGGTAAAGTTATGGATAAGTGAGAAGCAATATCTTGAAGTTAATTCTATGTTTTATTGGGAGCCAGTGGAGCTATTGACGAACATGGGTAATGTGTTCAGTGGAAGAGCTGTGGGTTATGATTCGAGCAGCAGAGTTGCAGTTCATGAAGGGATTTGCTGGGGAGACCGAAAAGAGAAGTGAGTTACAGTAATCAGTTTTAGAAGTGACGAAGCTGTGGATGAGGATGACGGTAACATGTGGAATTGAGGGATGATGTTTCAGAGGTGGAAATAAGTAGACCGGGTGATGCTGTTGATGTGAGCTTGAAATAATAGCATGCTGTCAAGGATGATGCCCAGACTCTCAACCTGAGGGGAGGGGAGGATGGGGGAGCTGTCAATGTTGTTGAAGAAATTGTGTGATTTGGTTAGAGTGGAGATCGCGTGTTAGGATCCTTATTTCTGTGTTCTTTTTTTCCCCTTTCTCAGCAGGCACTGGGATGGCAGCCTCAATTGGAGCTCCCTCTCACCTGTTCCACTCTCACACCTGGTCATCATTACCTCATCAGCTGCAGCCTTATAACCCCAGCTCAGACGTCCACTCCTCGCCAGTTTGTCCTGTGGTTTCCTGTGATTTGTATCCTGAAGCCTGTAGCCTGCTTTCTGCTCGTCCCTGGCTCTCCTGTGATCTTCGTCCTGCTCTCCTCGGCTTCCTTGGTCCTCCTTGTTGTTCCAACCACCGGCGTTTCTTGTATCTTCTGGACTCTACTGCATCTCTGTTTGGATTATTAAAGTCTCGTCTTTTTGTTTCTATCCACACTGTGGATTTCTGCTTTGTCTAAGCTTCGGCATAACATTGTGCGGACGAGTAGAACTTCTGTTTTATTGATAAGTTTGAGAAACTTTGAGGAGAACCATGCTTTGATTGCCTGAAGACAGTCAAAGAGCGATATGGGTGGAAGAGAGGAGTTGGGTTTGGAGGAGATGTAGAGCTGGGTGTCATCTGCATAGGAATGAAAGTTGACATATTTACAGAATATGTGTCCGAGGGGCAGGATGAAGAACAGAAGGGGCTCTAAGACCAAGCCCTGTGGCACACCAGCAGTGACAGGGAATTGAATTGTGAGACTTGAATTGTATGAATTATGTGTGACCAGAGATGATATGAGGAGAACCAAGTGAGAGGTGGAGAGACACCAAGGGATGCCAGTCTGTTTATGACAGCGCTGTGAGAAATGATGCCAAAGGGTACACTAATATCTCGTAGGATATGAATGGTGAGAAGACTGGAGTCAGCTGCCATCAAAAGGTCACTGGTGATTTTCAAAAGAGCTGTTTCTGTGCTGTGAAAAGGACGGGAGCAACACTGGAATTGTTTGTACAGTTTGTTATTACTGAGGTGTTTGTGGAGCAGAGAGGCAACAACCTTTTCAAGAATTTTGGAGATGAAGGGAAGATTAGCAAATGGATGAAGATTATTGAGGTCGGGTGGATCGGCACCAGGTTTTCTGATAATAGGAGAGACAGCTGCTGTCTTGAAGGCTGATGGAACATGTCTGGTATTGAGGGAAGGGTGAATAATGGCAGTGATGAGAGCAGCCAGTGAAGGGAGACAGGCTTTGACTAAAACTGTAGGGAGATGGTCAAGCTGTCAGGTGGAAGGTTTGGATTTCTAAATCAGTTTGGATATGTCAGTTATGGAAGGAAGAGTAAAACTTGAGAATAGGTGGGTGATGGACAAAGACAGAGGTGGAGAGGCCCAGGACTCAGGAGTGAAACAACCTTCCTGTCTAAAAACTCCATCAAATGATCTCAACTGTTCCCAGATATAGAAACTGTTAGAGGGGATACCACACAGTGGTAAACATCCATTTATCCCAACTTTTTTTGAGGTGCTTTTTCCTATCATTTTGTTTTTCTCAAGATGATACATTTCCTAAGTTTAAACTTTTGGTATTTTTTCTGCATTCTGTTATGAATGTAATATGGGTTCACGAGAGCTAAAAATTAATTCATTGTAGATTTATATACTTAATGTATATAACATATAGATTGTAATTTATATAACTAATGTAATAACAATTTTACTCAATGTGCCAACATGTTTGCCTAAACTTGGTTTGTACAGTAATATTAAGGAAACAGCATTGAACCATTACTGATAAAAAACATGTTGCTTTTGCACTGACTATGTATTAGTTACTGAGAGTGAGCAAATCAGGGGAAATTAAAGTCAGTTACAAGCAAGGAAATTTTATTTTTATAGCACATTTAACCAATAAAGTGCTTCCTATCAAAACTAGAATGTGTTGAAAGAAACTGTATAAGCATTACATACTGTACAGTTATGTAAAAAAAGATCTTTTGTCCTAAATGTGAACTACAGTTAAAAAAAAAAAAGTAATTATGTATAACTGAGTAACATTACACGTAAGTCAGTCATCCCATCCTGTGAGTAGGATGCTGTGATGTCGAGAGTTACAGATGCCCAGACAGCTGTGAGTGGGACTGCTCACCCGTGGGAAGGGCAGGAACACGCTTCTCCTCAGGCTGACAGGCCTCCTCATTTTCTGGCATCTATTTCTGGAAATCTTTCCAAAATAGATGGCCCTCTATCTAGCATTTTGCTAGACCTGCATGCATGTGGGGATTATCACAGAGGTGTATTACCATATTAAATTTTAATGCTGAGGTGACATAAAAATCTCTCCAGCCGCTATTATGTTGTAAGCCAAACAAGGTGCCTTCTGGTGCTCCAGGACATATGAGTGTTTTAAGACAACCCAATCCTTTCCAGAGACAGAGATTCAGTCTGACCGACTCTATTAAATACAAATACTTCCATTTTTATATGTTAAATGTTCATATGTGCAGCATGGTACCTCTGTGATCACACCTCGGGCACCAGCTAAGCAGAAGATACAATATGCCTCGAGATACAAGATGTCCACATTCCCCAAGCTTGGGTGCCTTTTGGCCACATTTGTTTTTCCAGATCTGCAAAATAACCTAAATCAAAGGAGACGTCAAAAAAAGACCCACTAGCCTGTTCCTATCTAACACTGTGTGCCATTACACAACTCTCCAACAAGTCGCTTTTTCAGGCAGCCTTGCCCAAAAAACAAAACAAAACAAAAAAAACCCTTATTTAGTTCCACTTAACAGCACAGACTTGTGTTTTGCAAAATATGATGCTTACAGAAAATGCACTGCATCTCAAGAAAACTCAACAAAAGAGAAAAGAAAAAAAAGCTTTTCACAAAACTTAGCATTTCAGGAAAATTAATGAAGTTTTAGAAAACAAAACATAAGGGTAAATGCAAAAGGCTGTGTTGTGACATAAAGACTCATAAATAACTTTTGGTAACATTAGAAGGGTTAACACTTGTTGCTTTTATTTAACTTAGTCATCCTTGTTAATCTTCTGGCTGGTTTATCCAAAGTAGATATATAGTTCTGTTTTGTTGAGATCCAGGAAATGGAATAAAAATAAATTCCAATGTCCATCCTCTTGGAATATCTGGAATCAATATTATGAGTACTCAAGACATCGTTTTATTTATTCATTCATTCACTCAGTTTTGGTATAAGCGCCATAAAATAGATGACAGTTCAGGATTTTCCAAAGTTTTTTTATGAAGCTGGGAGCAAACATTAACAATCTAGTTTCTGGGTTGAAGCCACTGTGTAAATAAGAAAAAAATGCAGTTCCTAGACTGACCTCTGGAGGTTTTTCTCATGAAGTTGGTAATGTCATTACTTTATCCACGATATTAACAACATTATCATATATTATAAAGAAGGGAAAGAAATTAATAACTTACCTCCATTTAGTGGTTTGCATTCACCATGATGCTACAAGAAAGTTTTTTGAACTGATGAAGCACAGTCATTCAGTAGCCAATGAGCAACTAGATCTTGGCTATGTCCCGCCTCCCTGCCATAGATTGATGCACATTGGATTGGTGCTCATTTGACACTCCTTTCAGAATTTGGAAAGAAAAAGCTATTAGATTTTACATTTTTATTCTCAGACTTTGGGTTTTAATTTTGCAATATATTTGGCGTTGAATTGATGTCATATAAAATGTCTAACTCGACAACAAAAATAAACCTATTTACCGACTGATTTAAGAAACAAATTTGGTCTCTCGTTAGATTTCACATCCATGACAGCGGTATAAGGGCTGCTTTAAAAAAAAAAAAAAATCACACCAGGTAAATGTATGTAGAGCAAAAAAAGTGTATAATTAGGGTAGTAGGCTTTTGATTGGCAGCTGGTTTAGCCAATGGACAGTCATAATCACTTTCTCTTTTTTTCTTGTGAAATTGTTCTCTTTTTTGTGCTATTTTTCTTTTCTTTTCTTTTCTTGCTGTTACGTTTTTGTCTTTTTCATCTTTTTCTTTCAGTCCAGTGTTTTTGTGCCTCAGGGCCACCGTACATTTTAGACATTTTTTTGTTCTATTAAAAATCAGCACCAGCTTGCTTGAATGTCTCCGTTTTCTCGAGCCCACGTCTATATAGCGTGTGTTTACCCCCCCCGTCTCCCCCGTCTCCCCCGGTGATCGGTATTGATACAGCAGAGCCGGTAGGGGCGGGGCGGCACTGCAGCAGTGCGCTGCTGGATCTGTCTCCGGTAATGCTCCATAGATACACACGCCCCTCTCCGCCCCTGCCGAGAGACAGGTGGTTGGATTACAAGCTTTCATCCTCGAGCGCTCCTTATTAGAATTAGAGAAATATATATATATATATCCCTTGACAACAGAAAAGGGTCGGCCGGCGGGAGCGCGTCCCCGATGGACTCCAGGCGTGTGACCTCCGCGATCACCGGGCGGGCAGCAGGAGAAGGGGGCAGCAGCCGGACCGCACGAGGAGAGCCCCGCCGATCCTTCAGCAAATGTTTTCTAGCGGATTCCTCGAGACGCAGCTCGCAGGAGAGGGTCTCCCGGCGGAGGAGCGAGATGCACGAGTAGAAATCTGACAACGAATTTGGTGGGAATTTTCAATCCGAGAGGCGGCGGGATCATTTCTGACAATCCTCCGGTCTTAGGAAGTTCCCTTGGGAGGGATAGAGAGAGAGGCTGTTCATCATGGCTTCGGGCGCCGGTAAGGCTGCACAGCCCCCCGGGCCGGGCTCCGCCGTCAACGGGACTGCGGCAGAGTTCCCCAACATCGAGCAGGAGCTGTACGACTACCAGATGCACAGCAAGATGTGCAAGAAGATCGCTCAGCTCACCAAGGTAGGAGCAGCCGCTGACACGGAGGGAGAGGAGAGGAGAGGCGAGGCGCGCCGCCTCCCGCCGCTCTGTCGGGCTGGCTGGGTGATCAGATGGACGCATCACCATCTGCCATGAAACATCCAGTGATAGCCCTGTACATGCACATGCAATATATCAATATACAACTTTAAATACAAGAAAGAAATGGTAAAAGATTAAAAGAAAAAACTCAACAGAAGGCTTATGATTTCAGCTTGCAGAAAGGTGCTTCAGCTATAGCCTGAGAGGATATTGTAAATCAGCATCTCATGGAATAGTAATTGATGAGAACTTGGATCAGGTTCTTCGTGACTGATGGATCGCTGGAGGCTTTAGGTGTTGCCAAGCCTGCTGTGATAATCAGTTGGATTGTTTTCACCATGCAGTGGTGGAGAATTTAGACCAGGGCTTGTCAACCCCACACTGTCCTGCATGCTTTAGATGCTGGTCTGCTCCAACACACCTGATTCAAAGGGTTGCATCAGCATCAGCTTGTCATCAAGGTCTACACAAGTCCGTCAATGGCCCGCTAATCTGAGCCAGGTGTGTTGGAGCAGAGCACCTAGAACATGCAGGACAGCTGGCCCCCAGGGACCAGGGTTGAAGAACGCTGATTTAGGCATCTCTTCTGCAACTAAAGCCCAAAAGGATCAACAGAGTAAAGGTGTTTCCAAAAGAATCAGCATAAAACAGGCAATCAATAAATGGTTACATTTAAAAAAAAAATTATTTTAAATTAAGCTCTTCATCTCCCTGATGAGCATGAATCAATGTAAAGCTACTCTGACTTTAATATGTCAGGATTCTCTGTGCTTCACAATAATGCTTACAGAAGCAGGGCATGACCCCGCTGCTTGTTGAGCTATAACAATTACTGATGACTGTGCACTTCCCTGATGGATACACCTCTGGTTGCTTGTACATCAACGTGTGTGTATATGTGTGTGTGTGTCATCTACAAGGTTTCTTCCCATATGCACAGGCAAAGATGACACAGATGAGAGGTCAGCACTTGTGTCTCTGCTTGTTAGGGGCATTTGCCAGCCCTGTCCTTCAGCCCCCCCCCCGGGCCCTCTCTGGCTCCTTCCATCATAATATTCCTCTTCGGAAATTCTTGACTCCCATGAAACTTTATGCACGCCACACCAAAGTCGTTTTAGCTCTGATGACCAACAGTAAATAAACCCGAAACCCACAGAGCTGCTGAAATGTAAGGATCATCCAATCCGATATTTGGTGTAAGCGTCCCCCCCCCCCCCCCCCCCCCCCCCCCCCCCCCCCCCCCCCCCCCCCCCCCCCCCCCCCCCCCCCGAGCTTTGGGATGCTTGGCATGTGACACATGGTTTATTTGAGTGTTTTGGGCCAGGGTGTGCAGTGGAGAGGAAAAGGGAAATGGGTCAGCTGCAGTAACCGTATATATTTAATAACCTGTGCTCTGAGAGTGAATATGCCTTCAACACACCTTCTCACGCCGCTTCTCCCATATGCTTGACTTACACAACTCCCCGCCTTTTCCTCTTCATCCACCTCCATCCCTTCCCTCCCCTCGCCTCTCCTTCAGTCCGAGCGGCCGGTCCCCGGCTGAATGGGTGCTGCTAAAGATAAACCAGTTGGAGTGTTTTTACACGGCGGAGCAAGCCAATGGGAGGAAAGCGGGAGCTGACCACGTCCGGCCAGCTGTTGTGAATGTTCACATAGGCTTGAACAGGCATACACACACACACACATGGCTGCAAAGTCCAAGTCCTAGTCTTCTTGACAAGGCTCTCAGAGATCAGTAGCATGTGAAAGTTGGAGCTAATACACGTACACCCACAATTTTGACTGACAGGTTTAATTCTATCTTTGGATTTCTTATGCTTACCACACTGTCACACTGTTCCTTGCTTTGTGATCCGGCACACTCAGTACCCCGTCTGATATGTGTGGAGGCACGTGCAAGCTTCCCTTGCCTCTCATTAAACTCTCATCTGCTCACCAGCCAGCCAGTCAGACTGCATCTGGCTTCACCGTCTCCAGCTGCCGGCTCCCTCATCTGTCCGTGATCTGCGGACAGATGATTCATTCCTCGCCTTGCTGACGAATAAGTTGCCGTCAAAATCGTTGGGGCGCTGATTGAGTGAGGATACATGAATAACACTTTCGACAAGCTGGATCGATACCAGGGATCTGGGAGTGTGGATTTACTGTAGGAAGAGGTCACTCTGACCAAGCCCAGTGGCTTCAGATTTACACCTATAAAAACTCCAGTGATGAGAGGATGGAGAAGCACTCAAGAGTTTTTACTTAAAAAAGTAAAGTTATGCATTAACTGCTGATTTTTACTTCAAGTAAAAATGATTCAAAAACACTCAAAGTATTAAAAAAAAGTATGCGTATTACTGGATTGTAAGGTAATCTTTAACACATACATGTATTCATCACTTAAAGGTTTTTAACAGAGATTTTGGAACTTTATGTAGAATAAGAGGATAAAAAAATATTGTTTTAAAGGTGATATATCATGAACTTTTTTTTAAAAAATTGACTCATTTTGCTGAGGTGTTAATGAAATGTTACTAACATGTTTTAGTCAAAATGCCACTGAGATACGGTACTGAAAGCTCAATTTTCAATCATTTATTTATTGCTTTTCTCATAGCAGTGGGTTTAAGAGATTAAAATAAATGTATTATCACTTCCTCTGTATTTTGAGAACATACAGAGGTGCCAAATACTGCTCCTCCATGTCCCTCTGTGCTACATATAGTATAAGACACGTAATACATACAACACATATAACATAAATACAGCACATAATATCAAAACACACACACACTATTTAAAACCCAAAACTGCCAGTGCAAAGTATGGTAGATAAACATTTGAAGAAACCCATTGAAACCACTTGAGAAAACAGGATATAGATGTACAAAACAGAATATAAATATGTCTGAAAACTAAACTACTGGTTCAAAAAGGGGGCGGAGTCAGACGCTCAACTCCTTATTCTGCCACCTTTAAAACTGGTGGGAAAGCTTTGTTTTACCGACGTCTGAGGTACAGGAAACGCAGCATGACCTACTCAGATCTGGGTCTGTGATGTCACTCTGCAAATCTAAATGACTCAACGAATGAAAAGTTTTCAGATCAAGACTGCCCCAAGTCAAGGGATAAGGTTGTGTCATATTGAACTTTTTGAATCTAAAAATGTATGAATGATAAGATATGATATGTTTTAATGTGCAAGAAAGTCTGTTAAATGTAATTATTATCTTACTCAAGTTAATCTCTGAAATTCAGTGTAGTTTATGCCAGTTTCCAGCCTCCCTGATTGTTTTCCTTTTTGATGCAGACTTAGTCTAGCTCCTCTGAATTCAGCTTCGATTTTCACGAACGCAGAAGAAACGTCCTCTGGACACTACTGGACAGAGAAATGTGACGTTGGCAGGGTGACTGAGTTTTACAGAAAAACATCTTGATCCAAGGTGTTAGCAGCGTTGCAGCCATCTTGGTTGTTCCCGTGTGACTCAGCCCATAAACCCCGCCCCTTCCTCGTTGTGATTGGTTTGGTACGTTCTGGATCACTGGATATGGCTCTGAATGTGAGGGGCACAGGGCTCATTTCACAACAGAGATTTTTTTTACAAAATAAATGAATTCAGCTGACAAGGTTTATGATCTCACCATTAGGAGGAAGAATGTGATGCAAAGCTTCACAGAGTTCAACATATTTCTTTATTATTGCATCATGGTGCTTTAGTCTCCAGTTTTCTTCTTAGACCAGCAATCTTGGGCAAATCAGACTGATCTGAGCATCCAGATTTAGAAATAGCTTTAGAAATCAAATCATATTTGTATTTCAAAACAGAGTTTGAAACTCATTTTCAAAAGGAAAAAAAAAATGTAAAAAAAAAAAAAACCGCCTAAAACTGTTTTTAGTCCAGCAGCCTGAAGAAACTGGTTGTTTCAAGTAAAAACTGACGACTGAGGGAGTGAA
>JAOWBL010000001.1:5980728-5996514 GCA_028564865.1 Zenarchopterus dispar
TATCTATCTATCTATCTATCTATCTATCTATCTATCTATCTATCTATCTATCTATCTATCTATCTATCTATATATGTGTGTATATATATATGTATAGATATATATATATATATATATATGTATAGATAGATAGATAGATAGATAGATAGATAGATAGATAGATAGATAGATAGATAGATAGATCTTGCACCAGATATTTTCATATGGCTATCGTGGGTCAGGTCTAATGTCAACACAACTAATGTAGGGTGGCGAGTCATAGGTGGGATTTGTTGATGACAAGGCGAGTATATCCGTGAGCTCCTCATCCTCGGACGCCATAAACGGTCATATTACAGAACTGTAATCTGTAACTGGCTACTAAAAGACAGTCAAACCTCAGAAAGAAGTTTTTTGTGTTCAACAAACACAACAGCAGGAGTGGCAGAGGGAGACTGTTGGTCATATTTGTGCAACATGATTTAGGAGAACTCGCGAACCAAATCCTGTTGTTATTTTGGCTCCTTCACCAGCCAACTCTTCTGATGTTGGTGAAGGCAGTGAGGCCGACCAAACAGACAGCTTGCCATCATATTACGTAGTACCACTTGATAACGCCTCCCGAGTCTTCTTTCCTCCCCTCAACTCGGCTTCAGGCAGCAGGGAGAGTGTTAAACATGGATTTACACACATTATCCAGGGATAATAAAGGGGTCTAATCTGAAAATGTCTTCTATTTCCATATTGCAATGGCAATTATATCATGGTGACGAATGTACTTTGCGACTTGGTTGTTTGTTTGTGGAAGCAAAAAATAAAAAGGGCTATCCAGATAGCAAAATCGCATACCCACCTTATGAATAAATACCAGAAATATTAGGGTCTAGCCACGGTGACCAGAACTTACAAACACAATACAAGTGTCATCGAATACAGTTTGGAAACTTGCTGGAGAAAGATGATTGTAGGAGTTTGTTAGAAGACAGAGTAGATTCATGAGCTGCTGCTGAAAATTACTTTTTTTTAAAAGTAGAATATTACCATTTGTATTTCTGAGGTCATTTACAAACTAACCTAATCCTAGTTTCATATAAAAAATCAAATGAGCCCCCTGGTGTTCAACTCGAGGAACTGCAATTCTTCATTAACGTGTTTTCTCAATGCTAACAATGCTAGTGTTGCTACTGCCAACTCTTTAAGTTTCGGTCACAAATGTGCAAATGAACGGTGGGTTCGTACGAATTTTGCAGTTCGTACAAAAACTGGAGTTTGTAGCCATTCATGGAGGGGAGAATGGTTTCTTACAGCCTTTGTAGGAACTTGGTATGGCTGCCGCTCAATTCGCAAAAGCAATTTGACGCTTGAGAAAATGAGGTGTTAGTAGAAAATCTTGGACATGACCATCAACCTGGCTAGGAACTTAGGAACAAGCTATGAATGCCGGATTCTTATAAAATTGCCTCAAGGAAGCCGTAGGAAATGTAGGTCCAAAAATCATTGGTAGATTATTCACAGCTGTTGGTAGGGGTCATTGTGATTGAGGCTTTACTTACATAAAGAAGGTATTTTCATTAAATCCTACCCTTACAGCAACAACTGAAAAAAGCTTGTTTTTACAAAAGCCTGCTCATTATTCAGTTTCTCTTTGAAATCTGCTGCACCAATTTTCAACAGATAACTACCCAAAAAACCTTGGAAGGAGGAGTTTCACAACTATGTCAGAGGTTGTGGAGGCTCTCATAGGAATGAATGGACAAAGGCAACAGATCCAAGTGGAAAACCACATGCCTGTCCTGACATATAACCAGACCTAAACACAGTTGTAATAACATAAAACCTGCCTTAATAGGAGCATTTATAATTCTGACCAAACAGAATGCACTTCATTTCCAATAAGCAAGGGTAACTACATTATAGTGTGTGATGAGGCATTATCAGCAGTTTTTAGTGATCAATTGGAATATTAAGTGATGAAAAGCATAAAATATCTAGTCACGAAGGCATGCTGCATCTGCATCCAGGTGGAAGCATAACTGAAGCTTTCGAGGACTTAAAGAATCTGCTGCAAGCGTCCTGGTGTTTTATATCGCAGCACATCTTCAGAGGCCCAGGGCGGTCCATGTCTGGACGGGTCAGAGCTGTTCTGGTGGAAGGGAGGGGCACCTGCAGGCTATTAGGCAGGTGGTAAAATCTTGTGACTTACGATGTGGTTTATGATACCTGTAAGAAAGGGGACGTGATGCCCTTAAACATAAAACTAAACTCTGAAACTATACTGAGATTTGAGATTTGCTGTGCAAACGTGAAGGCACAAGACGGAGGAAGAAATTAAGAGACTTGAGAGAAAAAATGCTGGCAAATTGGTTTCAAGTCTGAAGATGTTTCCACAAGCTATAAAGGCAGCGCAGGCAGTGTTAAATTGGTACATTTTTAACAAAGTGCGTACAGTTGATTGCTTGAAAATCTGAGAAATCCTTGTTGTCATTGTTGAGCATACAGTTGAAAATATTTGTTGAGTATATGGAGAATACAGGTAAAAACTTCCCATATCATTACAGAAGACTTTTGTAAGTTTTATTTTGAGTGTAACTAGAAAATAAATGCTGTAATTTTTATTTTCAAAACATCCTGATGCATATTATAGCTTTCTTACTAATTCGGGTGACTGTTTTGGCATCAAGTGTGGCTCCAACCTGCCTGATCTTACAAGCCAGGGTGATAATAAGTCTTTGTGTAGAACTTCATGCCAGTAGGTAACAATGTGTAGCTTTCTGTCTACTTTTTTTGTGCCTCCAGGTTCAGGCTGACTTTGAGTGCTTCCGCATCCATGTGGAGGAGAGGGAGCGTGAGACTGAAGCGGAGCTGAGAAAAAGGTTCGAGGAGAAGCTCCAGGCGGCTGAAGAAGAGCTCCAGGAGGTGAAGGCTGAACTCAGCACTGCCCAGGAGGAGAGCCTGAGACTGAGCAAAGAGCTGGAAACAGCCGGGGAGCAGGTCCAGGAACTGAACGCCAAATGTGAGGAGCTTCAGAAAGCAGCCGACGAGGAGAAAACGAGGAACGAGGGGGAGAGAAAAAGAGAAGACAAGGAAAGAGAGAAACTCAAGGAAGAGAGGAGAGCGGAAAAGCACGAGGACTTGGAGAGAGTGAAAACCCTCCTAGAGGAGCTGAAGGCACTCAAGGAGGCGAGGGAGCTGGCGGAGGACGAGAAGAGGCGTGAGGTGAAAGAGGAGCGGGAGCAGTGGGAGCAGAAGGTGAACGACTTAAATGAGGAGAAGGAGGAAATGAGGAAGAAAATAGAGGCAGAATGGAGGGAGGAGCGGCAGAGGTGGGAAGAGAGGGAAGAGGAGGAGAAGAAGGGGATGCACAGTGCCCTGCGAGAAAGAGTGAAGCGGGCTGAAGCAGAGGTGGAGAGTCACCTGGAGAGGCTGGCCGAGAGCAAGAGGAACACGGTGAAGCTGCAAGAGCGAATACAGGTATAATACCCATCATCTTAAAACTAGAATCCAGAGCCGTGAGAAAGGGCAGTGAAAGGAAATATTGCAGCTTCCTGCACTCAATGCCCCCCCCCCGGCTAATGATTGCTCTGATGGGGAAGGAAGGAGTGAGGTAAAAGCGGGGAGGTCATGCTTGTCTAACCACAGGCTGCCCTCCCTGAGTGCTATTCTCCCTGCCAACAATCTGCTAATGAGTAGTTGGAGCAGGATAGATTCGCTGCACCACCACAATTACCACCTCACGCATGAGCATTAAGAAGCCCAACGAGAGCTGGCACGGAGCTGATATGAGCCCTCACAGCAGACCATTAAAGGCTCGCTGCTGGGCAAGATAGCTCCCTGACTCACCACATTTCATCTCAGTGTTTTCCTCCACTCTGTCTATTTGTCTCACTTGCATTCTTTCCTTCCCCTCCCTTTATCTGTGTCAAATTTGGCATCTCCTTTTCCTCATCCATCTTTTTTTTTTCCTTTTTCCACACTCTGTTTTCCCTCCGTAAAACTGGCTTTGCATCACCCTCCTCGTTTGCCCTCCCCGGGTAATTTTACCTGCGTCCAGGACCTGGAGGAGGAGCTGGAGCTGCATCGGAAGCGAGTGTCGGAGGCCGAGGGCGGGGCAAAACGGGCGGAGGAGGAGCTCGCCGTCGCCAAAGAGAGGCTGCTGCTGCAGGAGGACGAGCTGCAGAGCAGAGCAGGTAGTCGCTCCATCTGCCTGCTCATCTGTCCTCTTTCATGCCTGCTGCAGTTAAATCACGAGAAAAAGTAAACTCAGCTGAGCTCAAAGCGTTTCCATTATTCTTTCAGTCACTTATTAAGTTTTCCCCCCTTATGGCGCTGTAATATGGACAGATATGGCAACAAACTCCCATTACTCATCCTCCCAAAAGGCACGTACCTTTATCAAGGTGTCATGATGCAAACTCAGCACAAAACCTTGATTGTTATGTATAGCATGAGAAGAAATCTTGTTTCAGGTCCTTCCCTATTCGGGTGCCAAGTAGTAAAGCAGCTTTATTGCGTTAGGAATCGTCTTCTTTTTTTATGATTTTTTTTTTCCTCCGTAAAAGTGTTTCTGCAGCAATAACTATAATTTTTATGGCATATTCCTGAAATCCTTTCATTCGAAATTGCAGCAGAAACCGCTAAACCAACTAGCTCAGGATCATCCAGATAAAAACTCACATCAAATGAGATTTTTATGGCATTTTATTGTGTGCAAGGATTTATATGACTTTTGGATTAAACTCTTTGGGGTCCTGGTTCAGTCAGTTCATATATTTTAGCTACGATCCACTTGTACTGAAAACCTGAATATTTTATCTGTAAAACACTAATTAGTACTTTCCCTCAATTGATCTACATACCTCCAAAGATCCACAAGCAATTACAGGTGCATTTCCTTTAGCTTTGAAATCACACAAACTGGAATTGCAAATAAAAAAATATATGTGATGGAAACATGTCAGGCTCCCTAAAACTCTGATACATTGCAAGAATTTTTTGACATGATTACCCTAGCAATTCAACAAAAGTGCAATGGAAAGACAGTTTTTTGCATGTATAGGTCACCCTACATACCAAGAAAAGTCATATTCATTTTTCTGGAGGGACTGGCTCCTTGGCCATGATGCTATATGAAGAAAAAAAAACTCATACCCATTGCTCAGCATAGTAGGATCGGCAAGAGATAAAGAGATAGAGATAAAGAACATCAAGGCAATCCAGCTAGAAGTACACTGGAGTTCCTGCCTATGCTGAAAGATCTCTCTTTCATCAGTAAATGATCCTTTTATCTTTCAGTCCACCTGTAACCACTAGCTCACGTTATTTTACTCCGTCGGTGCAGCAATCAGCATCGCGTTTTCCACGTCTTCCCCACACATTGACCCCATGATCCGACTGCCGTAGACAGAATCTGGACTCGTCATCTGAACATATTGTTCCTCCGCATGTTCAGGTTCCAGAGTACGTGTTTCTGACACCAGTGCCTGATTGGCGCCTGATTGGCAACAACTGTGGATACGAGAAGCTCAAAACAAGAGTCAACAGCAAAATAAGCTGTCTGGCATTGACAGATAAAACTGGCAAATTTCTCATGGACACAACCCACATAGTCAGCTGTGCTGCTCATCCCACAAATGCATATTCCTTACAAATATGTTACCATTTAAAAGGGAAATAAACAGGCTTTTTAACAGAATAAGATTTATTGCCACTTTGTTTCAACAAAGAAATAATCTACCAAACATAATTTTTTTTACTTTTTGTGCTAAGTTTACATTTACACCTCTGCAGACTTAACAACCATGAATTTTGCATGTCTTGTTTTGGATTAATCTTGGATATTATAACTTAATTTCTAACTTTTTTTTACACTTGTGACAGAAAAAACCCCCCCATAAAAACCAACACATTTTTTGATTAATGTCTGTGCGCTGTCCGGTGCTGAAGTTTTCCACCGTTCGTCGAGCCGCAGGAATCTTTGCCTGGCAAAACTCATCTAAAGTTGCATGAGTCGTCCTAATGTTTTAAATCTGCTTCTGCTCTGTGAAGTCGTGGGCAATGACCTCCCAGAAGTCTCTCAGATTTGGCCGGCTCCACGCTTCACCCTTCTGACCACTGGTGGCAGACTTCTCTTTGTTTTGAGCAAAAATAATGATAGTAGAGTGGTCACAGCAATGCAAATTAAATATGCCCTAGACATCCATTGCTGTTACTCTTGGAAGGACTTATCGAGAGAGGAGAGAACATGATTTTGCCATATTATAGGAAATGCTGTTAATTTGTGATTGATTTTTATCATCAAAAAGGAATGTTGCTTCAGTTTTACAGCAAAGATGTCTTCATTTATCAATGCGATGCTCTCCAACAGAGTTCCTCAAGTTCAAACTGAACTGGGGAGAAAAAAGGGCTCATTTATAATGTATCTTGTTTATGAAACATATTTTAAAATGAACTAAAAATGCCAGTTCGAATTATTTTGGAAGAATTTGGTGTCATTTCAAATGATGGGAAACTTGAAACCTTTGAACGGTACTGGAACTTTCTGATTTTGTCTCCTTTTATTTAATCTATTAGTGGCCTCTAATTGGCATTGTATGCAGAACATTTTTCTGTTTTGATGAGTATTTGATTAAATCTAACTAATGTATTTAACTGTACACAAAAGCCATCAAAGATTTTTGATGATGACTAAATGATGGGGATAATTTGCATAGATCATCAGATACTTGTCATCTAAACTCTTGGATTCTGCTTTGATTATTTCTACTTTGAGCTATGATGTGAATCCATTTTCCTTTTGTAACTGATCACTTAACTTGTTTAGCTGATTATTAGCCTGTATGTGCACATTCACTTGTGTTTCATTGGTCTGTTTCCCAGAGGAGCTCTTGAATCGTGGCGGCTGTGAGGTGTGTGTGTGTGCTGAGGTGGAGGAGCTGAGGAGCCAGGTGAGCCGTCTGCAGAGCAGGAACAGAGAGCTGGAGCTGCAGAGCAGCGGGCGAAACAACGACCACGCCCGCCAGATACGCCAGGTGACCAAAAATAAGACTGATAGATGCAGCAGAGTAATGTTTGCCGTCACCTGAATGCATGTGGTGTTTGTGCCTCTACAGCATGCCGAAGCCCTGTCCAGTTTGCGCTCAGAGATGGTGAGAGCCCAGACAGAGGAGCTGCGCCGCATCCAAAAGCACGCCGATGACGAGCGGGACAAGCTGCAGAAGGAGATAGAAAAGGAGAGGGAAAGCATGCAGAAGGAGAGAGAGCAAGAACGGGGCCACTTTGAGAAGGAGAGGAGCAGGCTGCGCAGAGAAAGAGACGAAGAAAAGGAGGCGAAGCACAAAGAAGTGGAGGAGCTCAAAGAACGTCTGAGGGGAGAGAAAGAGGAAGAGCTGGAGCGGCAGCGCAAGGAGCTGGAGGTCGAGAGGGTCCGCGTTCGTTCCCAGCTGGACAAAAACATCGAGCAGGTTGAGATGGAGAGAGTGAACGTGCAGCAGAAACTGGAGGAGGAGAAGAGGAGACTGGTGGAGAAGGCAGAAGAGGACAGGAGGCGGCTGAAGGAGCAGGTGCGGAAGGCCATCGAGGAGGTGATGAGGAGACACGCAGCCGAATTAAACAGCGTCCAAGAAGCTCTGAGCTCCGAGAGGAAGACCAACCAGGAGGTGAGTACCTGTCTGAACATCACACAAGGAGGAGAGTTTATCACACAAGTCCAGTTAAAAGTTACAGAACAACAATAAACAAGCTTCCTGCTGTCAAATCTGAAATCTTTCATCTAAGATTTTTAACTACTATTTTTTAACCATTGAAAACTGTATTAATATACGTGATTTTACATCCAAACTTCACAGGCTAAACCTCAGACAGAAAAAGGGCGCAGTATTTCCATGATGCAGATGAAATCAGCGCTTTAAAAATAGCCTGCTCTTTAGTTGACAAAAAAGAAGATTAATTATACTAGTTTCGGCCTCAGTTAGACTTTAGATGTAATTATTTCAGAGTCGGGAACAAACTGCTACAGCGAATAATGTTTGCTGTCATCATGCAGCGCAGCTGTCCCTGCTCTGATTCCGCGTGACGCAATGTGTGCTTTTGTAGAAGCACAAAGAAATCGAGTTTTTCACAAGGAGAAGTGAGGCTTTTCTGGCCAAAGTCTTTCTTTTTTTTTATATATCAGTCAACATAATAAAAATGACTGATTATGTGGATTCAAAGAAAAAATAAACCTCCCGGGACACTGAAATCTGTAGGAACAATTGTCCCACTGGGGTCATCCTCTTTTATTGCAAAACTGTGCCCTTAAAGGAGACACATTATGTTCTTTTTCTTTTGAAAAAGTTGATCGTTCCCTGAAGTCTTAATGCTAGTTATCGTTTCTGAGATGTTACTGAAACGAGGATAATCAGAGTAATAATTAAGCACCTCTAGGACCCTCAGAGAGCCCACGCTTGGCTAACTGATCGACTAAATTGAGCCTGGTTTTCAGACCCTTCAAAGCCAACCCACGGCCAGTCACGGTGGTCTGTTAGTTCAGTTAACAGGACAAGAAATGACATTTTAAAATAAAAAATGATTACACACTGTTATGTTTTTAGTCACAGCTCAGAAGGAAAGAAAGTGCTAAGTGCTAAGTAGCACTTAGTGATTACCCATGGCCAGCTGTCACTCAGAAAAAAAAAACAGGCCTGTAATTATGCATAAATTTGTGGCTTTTTATCATTTTACTTGATGAAATTCAAAAAATCCTCATCATGTAAAACTGTGTTTGGAAGCAGGCTGTAAATAGGTTCATTCCTGCTGCAAAGTTGGACATTTTAATATTGAGGTCAGTGGAGAGTTTCTTTTGCCTGCCCCTAGTGGTCAGTTAAAGAACTGCATGTTTCAGGATCATCCCTTTATTTTGGGTGGATGTTTTTTTTTCTCTCTTTTCTCTTATCTGCTTGACTCTCCCGTGAAGCCATGAGGGGGATCTTGTCCATAGATTGGATTAAGAACATGATTAATGGATACTACTTATAAAAGCATAAATACAAAGAGATTTTTATCATATAAGAACCTGCCTCTTAAATCTTCCCATGATGTGTGAGTAATTTTAATCATTGTCTTTTATTAAGATAATGACAGAGAGGTCAAACGCCATTAAAAGGACTGATTGCCATTCTGATAATGGTGTTTGATGAGGCTGATTGTTCTTCAAGGTGTGTTTGCGTCTGGAAGAGGAGAGGAAGGCTGCTGAGGAAGTGCGCAGCGGGCTGGAGAAGGAACGAGAGGAGCTACGGACATCACTGAAGGATGCCACCGATGAGGTCAGAAGTAACCAAGTCAGAAGTAATAAAGTATTAATAAATATGTGCTGTAAGCATCAAAGATGAAGAGAGGTGTTTCTGTGCTTTTAGATCCGTCGGCTGGAGGCAGCGATCCAACGCAGCGACAATAAGGAGAAGGTGGCCTCCGAAGCGTCACACTCGTGTGGGCCGCAGTGCTCTCGTCTGGAGGAGGAGCTTCATCAGGCTCAGAGTCGACTGGCTCGGGTTCAAGGGGAGGCCGAGAGACAGCGAGACAGACAGCAGAGAGAGATCGCATCCCTCAAGACTGACAAGCATCGACTGGAGGAGAAAATCCTGGAGCAGAGCCGGATGAACACGGAGAGGAGTCTTCTCGAGCAGAGCCAGCGGCACGTAGAGGACCGGATCAGGTAGCGGCCTAAAGCTGACCGGGTCACCTGCTTAAACCTCAACTGAAGCTTTTAATCTCCTCTTGGATCAGTTTTGTAGTTTTGCAGATGTGAAATGTGTTTTGGTTGAACAGATATTAGTTCTACCAACTAACCATAATTATTTCCTGAGGTCTTAGTGAACTATTTGTGGTATTTTTTTTGGTTAAATTACCACCAATACAACAGCACAGCCTCCTACTGAACCATAAATATAAACATCTGTTCATAGCAGCTGGTTTTATAAAGCAGAGTGAGCTGCTCTACTTCTATTTCACCCCTACCTGCTCAGCTGGAGGGGATGAATTAAAAAAAAAAATTAAGGCAAAAGTTACTAATTGTGATCAATAATCACCCTGAAACTACATTATTACTGCTTGAGTGATCAGGGTTGTAAATTAGCACCTGCCACCTGTTAAATACAGATTATTCTGTATGGTGGTGGGTCACTTTACCCAACCTACTAACCACTGTGGTTAATAAATTGTAAAATAAATAATAGAGTATTTACCAGATAGTATCACAAATGGCTGGTTTTAAAAAAAAAAAAAAAATCTGAGGCTAGATTTTGAAATTTAACCGCCACCGGGGCAGGTTCATTTCCAACGCCGATACGTAGCCTGAAAGGTCACTCTAACACACACGACTTTTTTTTTGACGTTTTTGGTGTTAAATTCAAAGATTTCCTTCACCGGCAGAGTTTATCTGTGGACATCTTGTACCAGTTTCTCTTTGAGGCACAATTTCATCATGAGTCATGGCAAGCTGTGAAAACGGTGCTCCACAGGTAGGAAGTAACACAACAGCCAACGCCTGTTACAGGAGTTTAAAAGCTTAAGGTTTATCAAGGTTAAAACATATTTAACCTTGTTAAACCACAAGCTTTGATGTCTCTCCACTCCTTTATGTTTTTTTCAAACTACAATCATGAAATGTTGCTTATATGGGCTTCCTTTTAACCAGTGTTTACACATTTTTGCAATAGCACAACAGCTGATGCTACAATGATGCAACAACGAAAAAAGGGAACTCTCGCTTTCGAACTACAGATGCACTGATTCCTGGTTTTCTTCATGGTCTGATTTCCTGATGCCGACTTTGGTCAATTTGGATTTTCTGTCGATCATTAGCTGCACCGATTTACTTAAATCGACTGTGAAAGGCTAAGTCTTCAGCTGGCGTTGTTTTCAACCTCTTAACTTTGCTTCCTAACATTGAGCATCCTCTGCAAAGTTGATGCTGAACAAAAGCTTGAAGATGTACAGGTTTCTGCTTTAGAAATACAGCACAGGATTGCTTTATGTCTTTAAAAAACGATGGAAAAAAGAAGAAGAGTCTGTACTTGTGCTTATGGTTTAAGTCATGCTTGTTAATCCAGAAACACAAGAAAACAACTATAACAAATGAGACAGAGTGCAGCACGAAGATATAAATGGTTTATACTGGATGTAGGTTAACTCTGTCTCGGTGTGATCTGTGCCTCCAGGGCAGAGTGTGAGGATCGTCTCAGAGCGGAGTTCAGAATAGAGATGAACGCCGCCGTCGCCGAGAGCGAGCAGAGGTGGCAGGAACGAGAGCAGGAGCTGCAGACGCAGATATCTGAGCTGCAGGACCAGCTGAGCGAGCAGCAGGCGCAGGTGAGCCACAATCTGGGTTATAAACACTCGTATATGGTATCTGATCCACCTCACTTTTTTGTTTTCATGTTTTCACTTCACTTACTCCTACTTTGCTCGAGCAGTAGAGAAAGAAACAAAAAAACAACACAAACACAAAACCGCCAACCCTCAGGTTTGAGAAAAGTCAGTCTAAATTTACTGAAGTGCAGTAATAAATCCCATGAACACTTGTAATTAGTTCCACGAGTCTGTGCTGGATGCCTAAAGAAGTCTGTGAATTATTTAAACGGTGTTGGTCTGCAAATTTCAAAACAATAACGACGTATCCATTAAATTCCTCCGGCAACGGGGACGACGCTGGAAGCACACCGGGAATTTAAGATCCTTCGCTTGTGATTTCTCACCGACTCAGACGGAGAAAAAGAAGGGGGGACAGGGAGACGATTGCCACGGCAACCCTGAAATTGACAGGCTGAGAAAGGAGGTCCAGGATACAAAGGAGATAAACCAGAAACTGAGGGAGCTGCTGCAGGTAAGCGCACGGCAACGCAGACAGTTTGAAAAATCATACGTGCACCACTTCATTGATTTTTCTCAGTGATGAATAATTTAGCAGCCTTGATGGAAGTGTTGCAGAGGAGAGGCAACATAATGCTCTTCTATGAGTGGATGCATATGCAGGATTAAATACTCTACACGTGTGCTTTGGAGAAATTACATTGTGGACTTGTTTAAAATAAAATAAAATAAAATAATATCATATAAATGTGTGTGAAATGTGTTGGAGGAGCCCCAAAGCCAGTCCTTAACTGAAGAGAGACACAGTCACGCTATGGCGCTCCAGGCGTTAGAGAGGCAGGCCAAAGAAGATCTGCTGTCTGAGAGGAACAGACTTCAGACAATGCACCACCTGGAGCTCGGTAATACACACACACACACACATACACACACAAGTACACACAAGCACAAACAGTCTATGTAGCACATAAACCGCTACGAGAACAAAATGAGCAAATTCAGACTCGGAGGGACGTACACACTGGGATTGCAAATTCAACACTGGAGTTGCTATTGCCATGGATACCATTCACCATGGCAACAGCAGAGGGGTACCTTGTCAGAGAGGGCCGAAGAGATTTTGTTTTCTGTCTGTTGGATGTTGTGCGTGTGATATCAGATAAGCAGCGTGCGGAGTTGACCCAGCAGCACACGGAGTGGAGCAGACAGATGACCCAGAGGCACATGCAGCAGATAGAAGACCTGCAGGCGCAACTACAAGCACACACGCAGATGATGGCGCTGCAACAGGTGACGCACGCTCGCTCTGTAACCACCACAGCGCCTAATATTAATCCCACTTTGTGCACCAGACCCTCTTTATCCATGTGTTATGTCCCGCGCTCCCCTGATTTAACCTGCCTCCCAAACAAGTCCCGGCAGTTTACATCCGGTGTCTTTCATTTTTTAAAGAAGAAAATCGAATCAACAAAAAAGCTGAAATCTGAAACTTGACCTTGGAGAGAAAATTGGCAACGAAACCCTTCTTTATACGCAGCCTCTGTTGTGTTTTTCGTGCGTTCAGGACCTGAAGCAGCAGAACCAGTACCAGGTGTTTGAGCGGCAGCTGGACGAGAGCCGCTGTGCCATGCAGGAGCTTCAGAGGGAAAACGCAGCGCTGAAGAAGCAGTTAAAGGAACGGTAGGAAGACTTAATGTGGTGTTTCCACATCAGCGACATCCCTCTGGGTCGTAACTGTTGATTATTTCATCACTGATTCATGCAGCTTTGCAGTTTTGCTTGTGAAATGTCAGGAAACATTGAACATTTTCATGTACGCGTAACAAAAGCTCCAGAGGACAAATCAAGTGATTAAACACAACAGTTATCAATGTACAGAGAAGCACCAAAAAAGTGACTTTATGGCTAATTAACTTCAGAAATTCAAGAGATCATGAAGAAATTATTTTAAAAATCAGTTAATTTATATTGGGCAATGAATACTTTAAAGCTGTCATCAAATAACGCACTTATACCCCTAAAACTTTAAAACTTTAAGTGAGCATCCATCCATCCATCCATCCATCCATCCATCCATCCATCCATCCATTCATTCATTTAACTGAGTTTATCTCAGGTCAGGTCAGGTGTTTAGGCAGCAGCCCAAACAGAGTGGCTCAGGCCTCCTCCACCCCACCTCCTTCACCTCCTTCCTTGGGAATACCAAGGTGTTCCCAGGTAAGCTGAGAGAAATAATATTTCTGGTGCATCCTTGGTTTTCCTCGGGGTTTCCTCCCGGTTGGACATGCCTGAAACACCTCCCAAAGGAGGTGGTAAAATCCCCGAAACTGGTTCCTTTTGACGCACCAGCGACTCAATTAGTGAGCACACTTCTGAAATGAAATTGATATTTTTGGGAGCTGAAAGTGGTGCTCAAATACCCTGCCATATCCAGGCTACACTCATGCCTTTTACCAAAGACTTCTTTTTTTCACCTTTCATTTATTTATTTATTTTTGTGCCATTTCAATACTAAAGTTAAATCAAAGACCGAACACAGTAAAATCAAAGAGAATAAAATTGACCTGAAATGGGATTTTAACTCGGTCCGATTCGCTGTGATCCAGTTCAAATGCACCAAAAGAAAAAAAGAAAACTGCATTTCCAGTTGGAAAGGGAAACATCTTTTAAAGAAAAAAAAACTGTCTGCATCTACAGTTTATTAATAATACATCACTGGCAAAACCTTTTAAGTCAGATATATACACATATTTTAATCTTGCAGCAGATGTCAGTTGTCACATAATTGATAAATATTCTAGGTATGTAAAAAAATACCCATATCTGTAAATGCGCACATACATCTAATTAAACAGGCTAAAAACAGAACCAGACTTCTTGAAGGTGGCAATCTGCCTCAAACAGCTGAGAGTCTGAGATGGCAAGAAGGAGATCTGGGATCATCTCCAGACGCTGAATATGAAGAAGATATTGGATGAATATATAAAAGCCTGGAAATGAGCTCAAGACTTTACTTTACTACCCATATGTAATACACAATCAAACCAGATGAAATTGGGTCTAATAGCATTTTTTTAATTGCAGTCATTCTTTCATTTGCTTTGACCGTTCTTTCTTCTTCTTCTTTTTTTTTTTTTTTTTTTGGATATACATGCATTTTTGCTTTTCAGGCCTGCAACACATTCATCTATTTTACACTATTATCATTTTCTTTCAGAATTCTTCACTCATTCGCCATTGAGGACAAAACCACATTACACATATTTCTCTCCGTGACGTGTGCAGAGCGAGGTTTCGCTTAGTCTGGTTGGAAAACACATCCCAGTCCCTGGATGAGATGTCATTTTGTAGGCAGCACATGCTTCTCTCCAGCCAGATGTTTTACAGAGAAGAAGAGCTGGAGATCTGAGTCTCAGTGTTCTTCTGAACATTTACTGCACCATCACAGAAGTTTAAATCATCGTTGACAAGAGCACCGACACAGCTGCCTGATATTTCTGTCAGCCATCTGGCCATAATATACTTTTCTGCTGCGTGATGACGAGTTAACGCAAGACTCCTTCTTTGAGTTTTACATGGCATTTGTCAGTGTATCTCTGTATTGTAGTGCTCAATAAAGTGACCGCTTGTGGTTATATCAGCTGTAGATGGTTGTTGGTGACTTTGTGAAGTCTGACGGATCAGAAATCCCGGTTGTCCGGCTTAGTTGGTGCCCTTTTCTCTTTATACACTGATATTTTTTTCAAAACTCCTTGACGGATTTAATGATATTATGCACTATGAAAAGAAAAGTATCCAGACTCAGCTCTTCAAGTTGAAATCACCTTGAGTAAAGTGCAGAAAATTTAATCGAATACTTGAAATCTCATCATTATTTCTTTTTTTACCTTCTTTAAAGCACTAAACTGCCTCAAACCCACCTTTTTTTTAATGTTTTGCAGGCTTGAAATGAACAAATGGATGTATTTCAACAAATGAAACAAAGTCATATTGCTGTTGCTATGGAGCCATTCAGTTACAATGCAAAGTAAGAGTGAGAGTCAGTAAGATCGATTTATAACAGCTTCATCAGAGCGATTGACTTCACCCGGTCTGTGCTATTTCACCGTGTCTGTGGAGGGGTGGAAGTGGTCCAGTTTGGTGGTCTCAGGGTTCCACCTCTGCTTTTTGCAGATGATGTGGTCCTATTGGTGTCACTGAGCTGCAGTCTTCGGCTCTCACTGCAGCAGTTTCCAGCCAAGTGTGAAGCAGCAGGGATGAAAATTGGAACCTACTAAGTACGAGAACATGGTTCTCAGCTGCAAAAAAAATAAATAAATAAAGGGGGTAGAGCGTGCTCTCCAGGTGTGGGGAGAGGTTCAAGAGGAATAATTAGAGTATGTTCATGCCTCACCCCCAACCGGTCGAGGCGGATGGCTGCCCCTCCCTGAGCCTGGTTCTGCCGGAGGTTTCTTCCTGTTAAAA
>JAOWBL010000001.1:5996614-6009060 GCA_028564865.1 Zenarchopterus dispar
TTCCTTGTAACACTGTTTTATCTTTACCCTACAGTGTGAAGCGCCTCAAGGTGACTTTTGTTGTGAATTGGTGCTATATGAATAAAATTGAATTGAATTGAATTGGGGAAAGAATGGAGGAGGAGATCAAGAAGGAGATCAGTGCTGCGTTTGGTGTAATGAGAAAGTCTGTTGAGGGGAGAAGAAGATCATGAGTACAGTTTGGCTGGACTATCTCAGGGATTGGGTGAGATGTTCAGTCATTCAAGTCATTTGCTTGGACAAGAGTCAAGCGAATGACTCCAGTCCAAGGAGGAAAGATTCTAGTCTTTCCTTCACCTCGAGAGGAACCAGTGGAGGTGGTTTGGACATCTGGCTCGGATGCCTCCTCGATGTCTCCAGGAAGTGGTTTAGGCCATGAGATGATATCTTTCGGCTAGCCTTGGGGCGAATCTTCAAGAAACATGAAAGTGCAACAGTGTGACATCAGAGCTGGAGAAGGTGGCAGGGAGATGGAGATCTGAGTCTCTCTACTTATAACACTGCACCTAAAAGATTTATAACCTTTCCAAGAAACACGTTGGACCATGCAAAGGATGGCAAGAAGTATTTATAGTCTTCTCTTGTATGTTCTGCCCTTCCCAGGTCGGTGCAGAAGAATTCTGAAGCCGAGGAAAAAGAAGAGGAAAGCACCGAAATAAGGAAAAAGAGAGATGCTCACCTGGAGGAAGAAGCACAACGTCTGAAGGAAGAAGTGGAGAAGCTGAGGGTGGAAATGGAGAAGCTGGAAGAGTCCCAGAAGCACTGGGAGGAGAGGAAGGAGGACGACATCAAAGAAGAGGAGGTGGACGAGGAGAAGAGGAAGGAGCGGGAGGAGGAGAAGAGGAAGGCGGAGCTGGAGGAGATCAGGAAGGAGCACAAGAAGGAGATGCAGAGCTTGGTGTCCGAGTACAGCAGCGCTCAGAGCCACCTGCAAGCTCGGATAGTGGCTCTGGAGAACGAGTAAGTATAGAAGCGAACCCTCGGAGGGAGATGGTAATGAAAAGCACTACGGCTGATCGAACAGCGGCGCAGGTTGGTGAGAAAAGGTGTGTGCGTTTGTGTATATGATTTAACTGCAGACTGCGCGAGCGGGAGGAGCGGTGCAGGAGGAGGGAGCCCCAATGTGACGACCTGCAGCTGGGGAGACTCCAGGAGAGACTCACGGAGAGAGACCAGCTCATTAAACGATTAGTGGTGAGAGCACACACTCCACCGAAAAACGACACATTCACTCACCCTGGTGAATTTTTTTCTGTCAACAAATCCCCATAAAGTACATGGAAACCGGTGGTTAATAGAAATGTTTGTTTGGGTAGACAAATTCTGATGAGGTTTATCTAGTCCTATCAAAAACATCTGGAAGGGTATTCTGCATTTGTGTGTCCATAAAGATCTATTCTGACAGAAAAAAAGTTAAAAAAAAACCAAACGTAATTGTCACGTCTGCTTTAATCGTCCCATTTCTCTTTTTTTAATATTGAAGAAATAAAACTTGAAGTTTTAGCCAAACAGCTGTAATATTTTAGATTTACCGTTTGTTCTTGACCTTGAATCTGCATCATACAGTTCTGATTCGCGGATTAAATCTGCTTTTCTTTTTAGAGAGAAGAAACTTTCCTCTGGCAACCCTTCCAAACAAACCACACTTGTGCAGCCTTTTTCTAATTTTACTGTCATGAGCTTTTAACATTTAACTTGCCAACTGAGGCCTGCCGAGGCTGAGATGTAGCTCTTGGGTTTTTACTTTTTGCACTTTTTTTTTTTTTTTAATGCACATTCTGACCATTGTGGTGAACTTGCTGAGACATCCACTTCTGGGTAGATTAAAAACGGTGTCAAATGTCTTCCACTTTCACTTCACTAATTTATGTTGTATTTTGATGGGGGCAGATGCCTTAACATAGATAAGTGGATAACACATTTTCAAAGCAACATATCGCAGCACTTAAAGCTTTTGTTAATGTCTTGTGCACTCCCCATCTATGCCAGAGTTTTAAATAAAAAAGTCTATTAAACTATATAGTGCATGCTGTTGTACAGTTTTCAAGACATATATTGTTACATCCACACACAACAGGTATATTTATTTCCACAGTACCACCTAAAACTGTGCATAAGTCCTAGGCACCCCTGTTTTTTTTTGTTTTTTTTTTTAAATTGATGTTACGTAAAAATAATAGTTCCTTCACTTGCATGCAGGTAACTTTCTATCTATCATTCACTCTGATGCTCCTCTCAGTCTTGGATGTTTGTATGGCAGTTCATTGCTGCGTGTGTGCACCTCCCTTTTTGTTCAGACACACACACACACACACACATAAAAGCGACAAAATGGGACTCGGATCAGCCCTCCACATTTGTTCAGCTGTTGAAAGTGGTACCTTGACGGGCTTTGAAAATGGGTTTTGGAGAAGTAGCTGCTCGCTCCTCTTCTCAATCTGATGCTCAACAGCCATTGGCTCATCAGCGTCTGAGGGGCGGGGCTTACAGACCTGGTCGTGCAGGTTTAACTAACAGGACCAACATTGTGATTATGATGAATGTAAAGTAGCTGCAGAGTCAAATTGTTGCCAAACTTTTCCTTTTTAACATCTTTCTGCTGTAGTTGTCACTGTGCAGTAGAAGTAAAATTAAAAAAAAAATAGATCTTTCGCATTAAGACACTCTCCAGTGAACCTTAATGGCGCAAAATCACCAAGAAGAGTGATTTTTAATCATTTTTGGAACTTTCTCAGATTAAATGGAGCAGAAAACTCTTTAATCATTCGTGGTCATGAGCACATGAGAAAGTTGGAGTTTTTGAAGTGTCCTCTGATTGCGTGCTGCGTGTGCCATCTGCGTGGAGTGAGGCAGCTCGGCAAGCAAGTAACGCCCCCTCTGGACAAAACGCAAACGCAACAACGGCGCCAATCGTGAATAAGGCCAGTAAAAGTCCTTCCTCATCCTCCTTCCCTGCAGGAAGAGAGGCATCAGCTGCAGCTTCATCCTCCTGTTGCCGAGGACAACAGCTCCCTCAGGCTCCGTGACAGCAAGTCCCGCCCCGGGAGCGTCACGCCGACCATGAGGGTGAGTTTGTCAGTTTTGGCTCATGCGCGTAATGCATTCATTAAAATGTGCCTCCTTCCAGCCAGACAGGCTCACTGAGCTGCGGCCGACTTCTTCTTCTTCTGTGGCACAAGCTCGCCCACTCCACAGATCACCACTCCGTGGTCAGGACATGCCGTCTCGCTGTGAGGACTCCATCACACTGGCTTCTGCTCACAGCAGCTCTGACCAGTAAAGATTCAGACCTGTGGACGAAAGCGATGGTCAATGAAAAGCGTTACATGAAGCGTAATGATAGAAACAGTTGAATAATGAACGTTTGTGGATGTTTGTGGGTTTGATGTTCTGACAGAGAAAGCACGGGGAGTCGCCCACTCGAGTCACCAGCAACCCCGGCGCTGTTACCTACGATCGGAGCGTCTTACTTCCACACTCCTCCTCCTCCTCCTCGTCCTCCTCCCCCTCCTCCATCTTTCACCACTCCTCCTCGACCCTCCCCCACCAGTCCAGCTCCCATCCTCATACCTCTCCACACTACTCCACCTCCTCTCTTCCGCACAAGCACACCTCCCTCTCCCTCGGCCAGCATTCCTCCCCCTCGCTGCCTCGCTCCACCCGATCCCGGACCTCCTGCATCCCTCCCACCCCAGCGCCGACTGCTCCTCTCCCCGTCTGCCCCTCCCCTCAGACGGGCATCCGATACGTGTCCCCCTCCTGCCAGGAGCCACATGCCTACCTGCAGACCCAATCAATCCGGTATGAACCTTATATGTGTTACAATGTATTTATTTGCATTTTTAAAAAAATACTTATGACTGCTTTCCTTTAAAGAAGGTACCAACATCACCTGAAATTTGTTTCTGTAGTCAAGCACAAATCATAAAAGAAACAAATGCAAAAGACAAATGTGCAGTATGGAATCACTTCTGTTGGAGGATGTTCATTCGTGTTTATTTTGTACATTTAAAAATAAAACTATTTAATTTCTGTCAAGAAAGGATGCCTTCCAGATCAAAGTTTAAACTTCGAACAAAAATAAAATTTAAAAAAATAAGTCCAGTAGCTTGTTTCAAGCCTGTTTTGGGAGTTAAGTCCAAACCTATTTTGGGGATGATGAAATTATTTTTAGGATGCTTCATGCCACAGATGAAGGAGTGTTAAAACTTCACTCTTCAGGAAACACATATCTGCTGGAAGACATGGCCAGCAAACAGCAAACATGAATCATTAACTTTGCAAAAAATTCTCTGTTGTAAGAGGGGTCCAGTATCCTTCTTATTGGCACTGGAACAGAAGGTACCAAACCAGTTAAAATGGGACAGATGCAGGCTTTATGAAATGACCCATGTTGGAGCTTCCAAGAGCTACGATTTAAAAAAACAAACAAACAAACAAAAAAAAAAAAACAAGCTAGCTCAGAACTGCCAATAATACCTTGGATCATCAAGTTTTTTTGCTGAAAAACCAACAAAAGTATCATTTGGACGTCATTTGAAAAGACATTTAGGATATCTTACGTTGATCCTAATCTGGTAGTTGCTCTGCCTGCGTCACATTCTTCGTTTCTCTGACTGGTTGTTTGCCTGTCCAATAGCATCCAGGGGCAGTTTCTTCAAAATTAATTCCTCATGTGGAAGAGGAAAGGAATTAGGATGGCTGACCACACTACCAAACAGAGGGGTTATCACCCTTTTTTTTAATGAAAAAAAGAAAGAAAAAGGTCCGTGACGAGGCTGCATCTGTCAGCTGTTAGATAAAGAATATTGTTGTTTATTTGTGAAGATCATACCTTTGAAATTTCAAACTGTCATTAAAGGCAAGAGTCCCTGTTTTTTAATTCATCCATTAATTCATTTATTAATGTTAATTTATTGTTCATAATCCCAAAAGGTTTGTTAATAACTGATGTGAAATAGGTTCAACTTTTGAATGGATGGATGGATGGATGGATGGATGGATGGATGGATGGATGGATGGATGGATGGGGCATTTTAGAAGGTCAGAATGTTCAGCTGTTAAATAAAATACCTTTGAATCTAGTTTTTTTTTCTCTACAAATATAAACAGTTGAATGAACATCCGATAAAAGTGTCGACTCCTTATTTTCTGTTCCAGGATTTAGATCATTTTAAACTACAGTCTTCCATATAGCAACAGCTGGACTCTTGGCTCAGTGTTCGTTCTGCTGTCCAGATGTGTCACCACTAAAAACATTTGATACTTTATTAAACTAACACTTCAATAAAGGACATTTAAATAATTTACCATTCATAGTGTTACAACTTTATTGTTGGCCTTAAAATGTACAATATTTATAACTGTTCAGCAAGCCAGTCAGCACGTTTCTCGTATTTTTTTTAAATTTTTTTTTAGGGGTCCGTACCTGGAGCCGAGGGGGACAGAAGGGCTGAAGCAGGAGTGGTTCACCAAATACTTCTCCTTCTGAGCACAAACACATATGAAGCACATACAGCTGCTGCAAGAACATCACACATCCAGTTCATTGCTTCTTATACAAGGACATATCCATTCCCACACAAACATACACACACGCACTCACACACACACTAACAGACATAACTACATCAAAAGATTTATGGGCTCATCACCAGCAAGGCCATCTCAAACATTGCCTCTAAGCTCAACCAAAAAGTGCTTCTCGACACATGCCTGACCTCTTCTCAGAACGTAAGCCTGCCCCGTCTTATTTGTATAGTTTGAAATGTCTCCGCGTCCTTTTCTAAAAGGAAGTCTTCCTGTTTTTACTGCAACTGCTCGTCCAATCCCATCACACGATTTTTCCAGGCAAGTGTTCATTTTTATTTTTTTTTTTTAAACTTTTTGTTTTGTTTTGTTTTTAATCAACAACCAAGTGTCTCTTTAAGCGTGGAAACATTTGACATATTTAATCATCAAGATGGACATCTCATCAAACCAAAATTAAGCTTGTTTTACTGCAAAACTGTATAATAATCCTGATGAAGAAATTGAATAAACATATTTTGTTTTTGTAACTGTTTTTTTTCTTTACGTACCTCAAATCTTTTTGTGCCCTTCAGCAACTTTGTGAAACAACTGAAATTTCAACTGGAAAGAAAGTTTAAATCTTTTTATGAAAGTTAATAGAAATTTTATGGATTAGTGGTAATAAATTGAAAATTTGCAAAATTACAGGTTAGCTGATAACAAAGCTCTGAATTATAGATAAAAACAAACATCTTTCAGCACAATCATGAGTAAAACAATCATATTTCATGCAAGTTAAGACAACGTCCAGTATATTTTGATGTTGCAATAGTAAATATGTTTTATCTGTGGGATAAAAGTTTGTCTAAAAAAACACAAGATGTGATGATCAAACATGATAAGTTTAACCTAATTTTGTTAAGTCTAGTTACTTCTTTATTTTGATTTTTTTTACCATCTCCTACCCAGTTTTCTGCCATCATACATGAACGTAGGCTATATTTTGATTTGGCCCTCAGACCAAGTTTACCCAGCGTATTTTTTATTCATCTTTCCAGCAGTTGATTACGAGTAAATTATCACCATTCTGGAAGTTTGTGATCATTTAGTCAAATACTCTTTTGCATGATCTGCACACGTGGACAAAGTTCTCTATTGAAGAATTAAAACCCACAATGTTCAATGAAATAACTTGAAAAAGGGGAAATCAGGTATTGGTTTTGAACACACAAACAACAACAACCTTTTGAGGCAAACAATGCAAAACTGAGCCTAAAAGGCCTTTTGGCCTGCTCTTCATGAGCAAACTGCTCCAGATGGCTCAGCTTTGAAGGGTTTCTTTTCCAGACCGCATCTTTTACAGTTTTTCCACAGATGCTCAACGGGATGAAGAAGGACACTTCAGAATAGTTTTTATGTGTTTTGAGTCATTATCATGTTGGAGGACCCATGATAACAAGCTTTCCGGTTTGCCTTCAACACCACAGTCGATAGATAAGGTGTGATCTCACACTTGACCTTGGAGTCCACCTTTGGTCTCCATGGTTACCAGTAATCTCATCCATCTATTCGGTTTGTCGTCAGTTTTTCTCTTACTACCAACGTCCAGTAAAGTTGGATACAGTCCCGCGGATCCTGAACCTCTGAATAAAAATTGCATATAAACCCTCAAGAACATGAAGCTCCTTGGAGATGGTCCTCTAGCCTTTATCTTTGACATGTTTTTCCCCAGTTTTCTTTTTGATCTCCTCAGATGCCTCTCTTCTTTACTTTTTCTGGTCCATGTTCAGTGTGATGAACGTCATGATACCAAACAGCAGAGTGGCAACTTTGTGATGTTGACTGCAAAAAGACTGTAGTTGAACATGTCATTATGGTCCATTTATTTTCAATATTCTCCAGTGGTACAAACCAATTTATCCAGGCCAATTTCTTTTTTTCTTTTTTTAAATGAGTCTGTTTAAACTACAATTCGAAACAAATAACCTTTATTAGTCAATGGTAAGTTATTTTGTCCCTTTCAAGAGTTTCAGTTTCATCTCAGATCAATTTAGGATTTTCTTTCTATATTGGAAGGGTATCAACAAATTTGTTCAAATCTGTAGCTTTCCTACTTTTCTATGTAAAAATTTCAGTCTATATATCCCAGCAAAATTACATGGAGTGCAAACTAAAAAAAAAAGGGAAATTTTATGTAAACAGAGAGTGACTCTCTTTGGCCAAACATGAGCTTATGTTCCTGGAACAGAAACTGAAGATATTTAGGCCAAATTCAACAAGAAAATTAGTTTTGTAAAACAGAAATGCATTCAGAACCTTTATTATGTAAATTTTATTGCATCAGGTTGTTTAAAAAAAAAAAAAAAGCAGAGATCAAGCAGCTGCCCACCTAGAATAAGGTTAAACTTGTAAAAACAACCTCCTCATGTACAAGACTACTTACTCATTTGTTCCAAAACTGGTTCAGTCTAATCTCTGGAGTCTCTTACAGCCTCCTCATGGGGCCTGTTCTGTTTTTACCCAGATTAATCTGCTTCACTGATAGTCGCTTCGTTCTTCATTGTTTCAGAAAGTAATTAAACAGGAGTTAATAAATTAGCACAGATGATCAATCTATTAGGTTTCTGAAAATAATTCGTCAGACTTCAAAATGATGCATTCGATTTGGGAACCGAAATCAGAAGCCTGAAGACAAATTCTGTTCAAGGTAATCTAAAAATATATTGAAGCACTTTCAAAACACTACATAATATTGTACAACATAAAATGTATTAGGGAAATAAAGAACCTACTTCTGCAGTGTGACATAAATTTTAATAGTCTTATGGCAGTTCAGTGGACACTACAAGGAAACATTTGCCTCTGGCACTAAGTTACAAGAGAATCGTCATCTTCACATGTATCACTTAGTCTGAAAACAAGTCTTCAGTCAAATGAAGCGCGTGAAAGCTCACGCACTTTTGTGTTTGAAACTACTGAAACATGGGGCAGTTTTGCAGCATCTCTGTGGCGGAGCTGTACTGGAGGACGTTGTCGTGGAAACGAGTGAGCTCCTCTCGCGCATCCTTGTTGCCCCTCCCGCTCGAACTCCGGTACTTCATGGAAAGCAGCTTGGAGCACAAGTAGTGGAGCCACAGCACGTTGGTGTGGGGGTGGTAGCTGCTCCAGTCGTTTCTGTGAAGAAACAGGCGAGAGGATCGATACGTCACTGCTGCAACCGATCTGAGGTCATGCTTTAAAACGCCATAGATGAGCAAGGTAATCTGCAGATGGATCGTGTTCAAAGTTAAGTTTGAGGGTTTCATCTTAAAGCTGTATAATTATTTAAAAAGAAAAAAAAAAAAAAACTATCAAGAATCCGTCTGGAATACAAACATCTCTTTCGTATCCATTTCGCTACAGAAGTTTGCGATTTGGTTGAAAACAGTCACCTTAACCCCCTAAGACCTGGTGCACAGTTTTTTGGCTCTAGTTAATAAAATAAATATTATGACATAGACAACAAAGTGTGTGATGTCCACATATGTGTACACCAGGTCTTAGGAGGTTAAAGGCAGGGTAAGCAACTTCAGCAAGTATCTGAACACCTGCTAGATGCCCATCTTAAAACTACACTGCAAAAAATCTTTTTAAAAACAATTTTTAAAAATCTGTTTTTCATACACAGCCCTGGATCCATACACTCATGACTGAGTGGGGTAGCCATACATCCCAGGAGGGTGGGGGGTGTACTCACACAAACAGGAGAGAGGAGATAGCATTCTGTGTTTTCTTAATGTTTTGTTTTAAACATCTACAGATGTTACATCTGTTTATGTGCAAAAAATTGCTTATCCCACCTTTAATGACCGGGGAACTTACTGTATATAGTTTTAAGCAGGAGGTTATGTTGTAGCTTAATTTATACATAAATAGTGTTTCTGATGTTTAAAAGATAAAAATAGTGACATAACTAGACACACATTGCAATTTTGATGTTATCTGGAGACTATAAACAGAACACGACCCAAGTTTATATATTGCATAACTAATGAATAACAGTGTTTTGTGGCCAACTATATGCATAATCAATCTGTTTGAAAAGGTTTGTTGTACAGACACAGTTACACGAAACATGGATGCTGAGTTTTTCTCTGACCCATTCTCTTGTCTCATCAGCCTGTAGATATCAAACTGATAGTCTCCCTGTCCCATGAAGAGCTCTTCATCGGCTGAGATGTCACAGGAGACTGTCAGATCATCTGGAGGGAACAAAATGTTATAAACGATGTATTACGAGAATAAAACAAGCACCTTAGAATATGTGTAAGCAAGCAGGAGGTAGGTAGCGATGAAAAACTGACCAATTTCTAGCCTGGAGAGAGAATAGTCGATGATGCGAACCAGAACTCCTTTGGTTTCCACACAGTGAGCCGTTCCATTGAGGAAGAAGGTCCCTGTCTCCTCCCTGGTTGTTTTCACCAGGACATTACCCCAGTGGAGGTCCCTGCAGGACACAGGTCGAGTTTTGTTACCATTACACGAAAGCAAAACATAAAAACTTAGTGGAGCCTACATTTCCACCTGCAGCACCAGAGACGATCACATAAAGGAAAGTGTTAAACAAATGTCTTCAAATACCCCAATAATTACGTTATAACCTAACTCTGTATTTTGAAAAGAAGATTTTATTGAGAAAATAATTTCAGAGATTGTACAATGGAGCTTCAGATCTGTAAAAACCAGGGCTTCAAGGTTAGTCAGTCAATAAGTGCAATAAATGCGATAAGTTTAATGATATAGCATCACTTTACTACTCAGCATGTCTAAATAAAGATACACAAAGCCAGTCGGCGCCATCATTTATGAATGTGTGCACGAGTGGGTTCTCCACCTGTGCTCAAAGTGTAGCGCCTGCTCAGCAACAGCCAACGCAGCAGTGACCTGATGAAGGATGCTCTTGGCCACTCCTAAAGACGCCAGCTGAACACAAGAAAGGCTTGAATTAAAGGCTGCACGTAAAGCCTCCATTATTGAACTGGTCCGCCATCCTTCAGGGACCTACCGTTCCACTGGTGTTCTCCAAGTCATCCCCGCCAAACTCAAACTCCAGGATGAGGAACACCTGGTCATTTTCAAAGAAATCTGAGCAAAAAGACACAAACAAAAGCCTGATGAAACGGACCGACACGAGTTGGCTCTGAAGAACGTGTACTGGATCTGCTCCCGTAAAATCACATGTAATCCCTCTTAAATATCACCAACCTGGCCGGTCATTCTCTGAACCCTTTCGTTGGTCAAAAGCATCCCAAGCTTTCAAGAGTTCTGGTGGGTAGCAACCTTGAACGCAGTGGAGACTTCAAAAAGACAAACAAACAAACAAACAAATAAATAAATTTTAAAAAAGTCCACTTGGACACAATCAGGAGAAAAGAAGAAAAGCACACTGGCACCACCAACTTACTCATCAAGTCCAATAAAACCATGAGTCTGGTTGTGCTCTTTCTCCTTAAGGCTGCTCAGCTCCCTGGCAGGAGGGAGGAGAGGAAAAAAACAAAACAAAACAAAAAAACACCCACAATGCTCATTAGTGCAGCTCAGTTGGAATACTTTGAAGTGGTTTCCAAATCTCATCATTATGCATCATTAAATTAAAACAGTCAGACTTTATAATCCTTACGTCTAATCAAACAGAACCCTGTGGTGTGTAGGCTTAGAACAATTAACGTTTGTGTGTCTCACTTGTTTGAGATGATCACAGTCATGGGTGTAACTGTACCAAATGCCTCAATTCAGTTGTTTGAATGTATGTCATTAAACATGATTATTAGAAATAGTTAATAAATCACCTCTACCACAGGCTACTAAAACTTTGATGGGAGAAAAAAAAAAAAAAGGTGGGAGTTTTATTTTACAGCCAGTACTACCTACTTTGAGATGATGATCTCATGAAGAATCTCTCCAAAGGTCTTCTGGTCCTCTCCGTTCACCTTCTCACTGCCCTGGACTGGAATGATCTGAGACACAACCTAGTCTGTTAACTGCGGACAAACCCCTTCAATTCAATGCTACTAACATTGAATAAAAATGTGACTTTATTTTCAGTTTAAAGGACACTTAGTCTTTAGTCAAAACTCAAACATGCTCAGTTTATGTAGACATTATACATAGTATTGAAATTCTGTATTTGTGTCAGGTGAAAACGTGCGCAACTTCCACTGTAGAAGGTCATGTCTAGAGCTTTGAATTTACAACTTTATGACGCAGTTTGGTTTATTAAAAAAAAACATTAGCGTAAATAGCTAACAATGCAAATGCACGTACTTTGAGAGCCACGGTGTCTCCAGAAGCGTTGGTGGTGGAGAATACTTCACCAAAGGTCCCCTCACCGATCTTCACGCACTGTTTCATACGATCAGGGGGAAAGCAGGCGTCCCAGGGCAGCGGGTGCTGCTGGCCACACTCGGCGTACACCTTCTCTGCATCTGACAGACCTGCATCTTCACACACAATCTGTGGGGGGGAAGGAGGGGATAAAAAGGATGATTGCTTCTTCAGCTCGGTTGTCGATCAGATGCTCGTCAGGCAGTCATCGACGCGTGTTTCAAACTGCCATATTCTCAGGTGTGAGACGCTCTGTACCTGGGAGCTTCGGTTCAGATGTAGTAACCGCATCCGTCTGGACAGCGGCGTGCATAAGGGCGTGGCAAAGAGGTCCTGACTGAGGTCTCCCAACCCCATCCTCTGAGGAGAGCCCGGCACTGATGGACGTGAACTCCTGGGAGTGAGTTGTACTAATATGAACAGGAGGTTAGACAGGGGAGAGGAAAAAAAACAAACAAACAAAAAAAAAACAACCCCAGTTACTCAGAGATCTCTCCATTTTGACAAATAAGCTGAAAATCTGAGTGAAAGTCACAGAAAAACGCGTTACC
>JAOWBL010000001.1:6015373-6025827 GCA_028564865.1 Zenarchopterus dispar
AAAAATAAACCCTATGAGCGAACGAGAGATGCAAAGTTAATTGGAGCAAAAAATGGCACAGAGACCAAGGAGACTGTTTCCAGAACATCATGGAGGTCGCGAGGAACCTCAGTCCTTCAGCATCATAACTGAGCCTGTCAGAGATGATGGAGTTTAGTCTGTAAGAGTCTTATATGTGAGGAGCAGTCTGAACTCTACTCTGGATTCAACAGAAGGCCTTCAAAATGGAGCTAAAGCTACTCAAATATGATCTCTACTCTTACTGGAATTTTTTTTTTTTTTTGCAGTGTTTTGGATCAGCTGGAGAATGTTGGATAAGCTTAATTGTAAGGAATTCCAGCCTAGAAGTAGCGATCACATGCTATTTTCCCCTGCATTACTCTGACTGGGTTTCCAGGACTTATGCTGGTCAAGAATATAACAAGGTTTTTCACAGTAGCGCTGGACTCCAAAGTGTCCACGACTGCTGGGAGGAACCTTGAAGTTCCTCGCAGAAACACCAGGTGCTCTGAAACGTGTGTCAGATGGAGGGAAGTAGAGAAGTGTTGAGAGTCTCCCTGCTGTGGTTTTATGAAACATAAAGACAGAGAGGAAAAGAGCTTCTTCCGTCTTTCAATACCCCCTAATCCACAACCCCCTCGTTTTGGGTTTTGATAAAATATTTAGAGACCTTTCAAGCAGACATAAGCACTTTTAGTTGTACACAAGCAAGCTCTCTGACCTCGCGAGTCACAAACTGCTGCAGGAAATAATGATTGCTTGCTGCTGTGGTGTGTTCAGGGGAAGGACATGTACCTGGTGCTGGAGAACAACATGCTGAACCTGGTGGACCCCATGGACCGCAGCGTGCTTCATTCTCAGCCGATTGCAAGTATCCGGGTGTGGGGCGTTGGCCGAGACAACGGCAGGTTAGTCATAGAGACAGCAGCTGCAATAAATCCCACTCTTTTTCACTTTGAATTTGTTCGTATGATGTGATGCAGAAGTGTGTAAATTAGTCTAAATCACATTAATTCTCTGAAGAGCGCTTAAAAAGGTCATCACAAATGAGGACAAGCAGACAGGTGACAAGGAGATGACGGGAGTTGATTGATGATGAAGGAGGTGCTAATGCAAGGAAAATAAATCAAAGGAGGGAATGAGAGAGAGAAAAATGACCTTTTAATGTGTTTTAGAAGAAATCACCTAACTATTTGTCCCTTCAGCTTAACTTATGGCAGCATCATTTCCAAATAAAACATTGTTGTTGTACTTCCAGATGACCATTAGAGGGAGCTGTGCATCGTTTCAAACACATAAAATGTAGGTTTTCTATGGCAGTGGGGACTCGGATGGTTGTTAGTCCAAATTGGGACGTGTATGTGCACTCTCACAAGCTTGAGAGGAGATGAGGCTTAATGATTTTGGAATTTGTAGAAATGTATTGCTTGTGTGCCCCCGGTACCTCCTCTTCCTCCTATTAATAGTTTACTCATAATCATACAGGCGTGAGTACAGATTTATATTAAAACCTGACATCAGCCTCTTAGATTCAACAAATGCATGTTTTCTTCACCTGACCTGCTAGTCTGCTATCTGCATACAGCAGGAGAGTCTGAGCAATGAAAATACCACAGCTGCAGCAGAGGGAGGAGGCAAGGAGATGGTCAGAGGGAGGGGAGTAGAGGGGGCTTTTAGGCGGAGAGAGGGAGAAGGGGGGTTAGGAAGCTGCCAGGGGGGGAGGTATGGTTAGTTCTCACTGGGTGTGGATCAGCCAGGTTAAGCAGAGAGTGCAAGCGTGCAGCATCACCAGGAACTGATGCTGTAATTGTCTTGAGACACTCCCAATCAGAGGATTAACTGCCAAGATAGGAAATCAGACCACTGTGAGTATTCCTGGAGCCGTCTTTACAGCGTTTTTGGTTTTGATCAGAAAGTAGATGTAACCACAGATGAGAGGCCTAAGTCCTTTTAGAAGACAAGATAGCTTTCTTTTCCTTTTTTTTTTTTGTAACTGTGTGTCTGTCACAATTTAACAGAAACTCATCTGGAGTTAAAAAGATATATCTATAAATGTGTGCTGACTTGCTTGTTGCTGGGTGGTCAACTGTGGGAGCTTCTTGTTTTAAGAACGACATAAAGTTGGATTTGTAAAAAGCAAAAGCTTTAGTTTATAATGGCTATAGCCACCAAAATGATGGATTTGTATCAGTTTTTTCTTCATGGTAGACAAATGTGCAGCTAAACCTCCTTCCAGCGTATTGGGCGTAGGAAAGATCAGCCGTGGTCGCTGTGCACGTTTCTGCTTTTTCTGTTCTGAATGACTTTTGTAGGACTGAATAAGATCACACAGAAACCTCGGTGGTGCGAGATTTCCCCCCTCTCTCCTTCACTCTCCGTCACACACCTTCACACTCGCATACATTTGTGAAGGATTGTAGCGGCACTTCAACCCTCACGCCCCCAACCCCCACCCAAGCCCCACTCCACCATCACCACCAGTACCAATTAATGTGCTATGGAGCTCATTAACACTATAGAGATGAGATTCCCACAGCAACCTTGAGATTTTCAGGGATGTTAGCATGATGATAAGATTATACACAAAATAAGATGTCACCCCCACCTTCCCCATGCAGCATCTTCATTCTTCTCTTCTCTTTACTTTATGACATGCATCTGACCTCATCTTGACTTTTTTTTTTTTTTTTTACTCTCATTTTTTACAAGGTTGTAGACAGCTCAGATCTAATTTCATCTCCTGGTCTGTCACTTTAGTATATATAGAATATTACATTCTCTTCCCACTTTCTGTATTACCTTTTCCTTGTGAGTAATTTGAAACTTTCTTTCCTTGATGTAGTTTAGAAAACTAGAAAGCATTACCAGCTAATTAAAGCCAATGGAAATCAAAATTCAGTCTTGTTTTTTTTTTTAAGTCACATAAATTCTTTTAGTTGGTTCATATTTCAGTTCAAAGTTAAACATGCATTTGAAATGCAGTGGCTGACATTTTTGCTGAGCTCTTTCCTCCACCTCTTCATCCCACATACACCTTATCAAGCTGCAACTGAAATGCTTGAGTTGGTGCGAAAGAGACAAGATGAGAAGTGAATATGTCACTCAAGATTAATTATGTATGTGTGTGAGTGGGTCTCTTCCCAATTTCTGCCTATGATGGATCTTTTCTTTTCCCCTTTTCTTCTACTAACTGTTCTCTCTTTCTGCCATGCCTCCTTGGATACAGAGAGAGGTAAACACATTCCTGGCACATATCAGCAATCTTCCTGCAGCATTTCTCCATCGCTTCTGTCTTTTTTTTTATTATTGTTTAATTTCCTGAACGTCTCATTGTTCTTGTCTTCCAAGTGCTTTTTTTTTTTTTTTTTTTTTTAATGTCCTGCATCCCTCAGAGAAATGTAGGAAATGAAGGTGACCTCCTCTGTCAGTGCATGTCTACAGGCTTTTTTTTTTTTTTTTTAAGTATGCATGAAACCACACACTCACAGATTGGAATATTTTTGAGGAAAATTTCCCAGAGCGTTTCGGCTCAGTAGTCTCAGTAGTAGTATTAATTGCACGGCATATTTAAGCACCGTATTTAAAATAAGTTTTGTGCTGCCCTGGTTTAAATAAATACAACTGCATTTCTTTTTCAGATATAAACTTTATCTTCACCCTTTTGAGGCCTTCTCTTTTCCTTCTTCTTTTCGTTCAGTGATCCTTCAGCTCAGCAGAGTTAAACTGTTTTCAGCTCCAGTGGGCTCAGTGGGGGATTAAGGGGGGTTCTGTTCTGCTGTCACTATTCAACTCCATCTTGCATCACTCTGCTCTATTGATCCTGAGGTCCATCAACTGTGTGTTTGTGTGTTTTGAGCGTGTGTGTTTTTTGTCTTCATCGTACAGATAAAGGTCACTTCATCTCTCGTCTCTTCTGAAGACCTGCCAGCTTCAAAACTAGACACAAATACATCATAAATGCAAATTACTTTCCTTCGAGTATCAACAAAACAAATAATTAAATCATATTGTTTTTAATCATAATTTTTTGTGTTTTCATCCATTTAGAGACTTTGCATATGTGGCACGGGATAAAAACACCAGGATCCTGAAATGTCATGTGTTCCGCTGTGACACCCCGGCCAAAGCCATCGCCACCAGCCTGCACGAGATCTGCTCCCGGGTGAGTCCTTGAAGCCCGAGGATGTTCTGCCCTCGAGTTTTGTTTTAGGCAAAAAAGCCCCAGATTAAGTGGCAGTTTATCAGAAAGAAATGTCTTTACCCTCCAGTCACCAGGAGAGGTTCGGAGAAAATTGGAGAGAAATATAGCAGCATCAAAAAAAAAGAAGTGTAGTGGTAATGAAACTCTTTTTACATCCAAAGTCATGTAAATCTCTGAAAACAGAACTCTTGTGAAGCGAAAACAACCTTCACCAGTTTACTATTCTCATTTACAACACTTTTTATTCTTCTGACTTCAGACATTTTAATAGCAGACTTACTCCTTATGTTTACCAGTTCTGAGTCCGTGTGCCCATTTTAATCTTCAAGTCTCTGCAGTCCTCATTGTTTTTCTCCCAGACACAGTCATCAGTAGCTTTTTCTGCTTTGCATGTGAACTTTTCTATGAATACAGATGAAGTCTCCACATCATCAGACAAACTACTCAGACCATGTTTATATTCTGTGCATACTGTGAATGTAGCACTAATAAATGTTCCTTTTCCCTCAACAAGACACATTTAAAGTTCAAAAACCGGGATCTTTGAACACATTTGTTGTAAATCTGAGCAGAACTGAAGCACTTAAGAGTTTAGTGGACCATTACCGATGTGGGCCTTGTTGTTCATGTCCACATCCTTCACGGTTGTTTCTAATCGGTCTCCAGCTGATTCCGATTTGTTATACTAAAAATCATAAATGATAAAAGGTAGAGAACTAGTGAGAGTCAAGCTGCCTTCAGTGGTTTTAAGATTTACCTCCTGGTTCTGGTCTACTCTGACAGGATTTATTGGATTGTTTCTGTTCCCTTCATCATCCTTGTTTTTCTTTTTTTTTTTTTTTTCCATGAGAAGCTCTGATTAAGGACATGAAAGTGTGGTGGCCAAGAAACGCCACGCTTGTTTCTCTTCATTTTGTTTCTCCCTGTGAGCTGAAGCGCAGGAACAGCATTGAGAGGTTTGTGCAGGAAGGGATAGTGCGACCTGGATAAGTTTTAAGTGTTTTGTGTGCAAATGCATTCCCCAGGTGTAATGAGTTCACAACATGACAGTATCAGGGGTGAAGCTGCGCCTGTTTTTTTTTTTTTTTTTAAATAATCGTTTCCATCCAGCTCCCTTTCACATCTTGCACTTTCACACGTTTTTCTGTCTTTGTTTCTTCACTCTCCTCCCCTGCGTCTCTGCCATTGGGTACCAATTTTGCTGGTTTTTTGTTGTTTGTTTTTTTACGCTGGAGTTGCTCATATTTTGCTTGCTTCTTTCTTTTTTTTTTTTGCTCCAGATAATGACAGAACGAAAGAATGCCAAAGCGATGGCAGGAGGCTCCCTGCAGGACAGGATGCAGGCAGGACTAGATCTCCCTTTACAAGGTAGGGTTCACACTCTTACTTCCTATACACGTGCATGTGAGACATTGAACATTATGTGTCATCTTAATCCACCACTAAATGGATGGGTATCATTAACAAATAACCTAAGGTGATGCTTTTTTCCCCACTTTGACTGGTTCTCTTAGTTATTAAATGTATGATCAAATACCAACTTTTCCTGTTATTGCTCAGTACTTCCCCTCTTGTTCAACTTCGTCATTGATAAAGATCACCTCCAGAGCAGAAGCGTGTCATTTATATGCACAAAAAGACTTGACAAAATCCATTAACAAGCTTATTGGCTGTCAAGTCAAACATCTCCAGTTACTGTTAAAATAAAGAAAACAAACTTCTGAAACAGGAGGTGCAACTGTTGGCATGTAAAATAAATAATAAGATAACTTCAGTGCAAATAAATAACAATTTGCAATAAAGAAGTGTATCATCAAGTTCCTTATATTGTAAAATCTGAGTTGTTTCAGTCAATGTGTTCATGTCATCGTCTGCTGGAATAATCAATAATCTTCCGACAGAAATCCAGAATATTTTAACGTCATCTTCATCCTCATTCTTTCACTATCTGTAACTCTTTCATGTCTGATATATGAAACAATACACAGAAAATCCTTTTATTTTTCATTTGTTTATTATATGTATAATGAAATTACAACACCCCCACTTTTGTCTTTAACACTTTCTAAAAATGTTTTTTTTTAACCATTATGAAGACACTGGATAATTTTATTTATTTATTTTAATCATTTATTTTTCTTTTGTATACATTTTTTTCAAGATTATGAAATATCAAATATGATACATCCAGCATTATAAGGTTAACATTTTCTTACTTTAGACACATTGAATAGAAATGTTTGATCCTTAAATACAATAAAACCGAGTCCTCCTAATATTAAGGCATAAAACATGTGATAAGTTTATGTAATGCAGCGTAATATATTTCATTTTACGTCGTTGCGAACGCCTGTTAATGTTGTGTTGAATTCTCCTCAGCAGAGTTTCCCACACCAAAGACGGAGCTGGTGCAGAAGTTTCAGGTTCTCTACCTCGGGATGATGCCTGTGGCCAGACCAATAGGTCCATAAACACGACACACACAGAAATGTGTACTGTAAAGAGATTAAAGGACTTATGCACCTTTTTTTTTCAAAAGTTGACACAATATATGGAGGTCTTAAGAAATTCCTTCTGGGATGCTTTAAGAACCTCATAGATACATTACACAAGTATTGTTTTTAATCATATCTTTATTCTTCTGTATGTTTTGGGTTAAAGTGAACCACAGTACTCCACTACCCTCTTAGATGGGACGGGTCTCTTTAAAGTTGCTTTGCACTGCTGATTTCAGAGGTGATTAAAATGTGGGAGCAGGATCGTTTTATGGTTTCCTTTTTCCATGTCTCCTTTTGAATTAATGTAAATGAGACTTTTTCCTCCACTGTTGCCTCGTGGATGCTCAGGATGGGGGTGTGTACCAAAGTAAAGATTCAGTGCCTTATCCAGGCTGTTTTGGTTTGTTTAATTTGGACTCTACTCCAAAGAACTGAATTGCCTTGAACTGGACTATAATTGGACTGGTTGTACTGGTTTAAATTGAGCTGTCTTGAACTTATTTGCCTTCTGTGCAAATTACCGCAGTAACTTTTCTGTGAAGTGAATCAAAAAGTACAGACCAAGTGTTGATCTTGAAATCATTCAACTAAGATTTATAGGTGCCGTTTTTAATGTTTTTTTTTGTTTGTTTGTTTGTTTTTAGGTATGGATATACTGAATGGAGCTATTGACAGTCTCATCGGTTCATCCAACAAAGAGGACTGGACTCAAGTGGCTCTTAATGTGGCGGACGCTACCGTCACCATCAGCAAAGACGAGGTCAGACACAAATCTGCTGCCGCTTCTGAGCTTCCCCGGGTTGTCTTACCTCTTTTGCTTTCTGCCTTGTTTTTTTTTTTTTAAAAAAAAAAGATGAAAAGTGTTTTATAATTCAACAAAATCTTTTCATTATTAAAGAAAACATTTTTCTCACAGCTGAGCACAGGAACTTCACTCCAGTTTTCATAATAAACAGATGGTAAAGCATCCAAAGGCCGGTTGAGGTTTCTCTCGCACCCTCTTTGTTGCCAAAAACTGTCTGCAAAACAGATGACAGATTATTCAAAGGACGGGTCCGTTTACACACTTTGGTAGCAGGTTTGATTGATTTTTGTGTCTTCCTGTTGGGTGCTGTTCCCGCACTGAAGAGTTCAGCAGGTCTGCAGTGTTTTGATCAGTGTTCCCATGAATTTAACCAAAACCATAGCTGATCCGTCTGTTCTTGAAAGTACATAGCAAGCCTGTATTTACCGTCTAAATATTGTCATTCTCTCCTCAGAGCTTGCGATTATCGTCAAGAGCTTTGAACACTGATTATCTGGTAAATCTACATCCCAAAGGGCAAGCAGCTGATATGTTTTACTCGCTAATTTGGCATACTCTTTTGATATGGATCAAAGGGGCTCATCGTCCCTAAAGCCCTTCCCAAAGAATGCAAACATTTGTAAGCTGGTTGGGTAAACTCCCAGAAACACTTGCAGTAGCCAGTCATGGGTGAACAGTTGGTCCGGTGCTGTATGGTTAAGACAAAAGTTGCCTTCTTCCTCCTAAATCTTAGGTTTTATAGAGACGGGCTTGGAAACATACCCTAAATAATCCTGTTCTTTTAAAACAACTCCAACCTGCCATCCAGCGTCTCATCCAGCCCTGCCACCGCTGAGGTGACCCCCTCCCCAATGATAGACGAGTCCCCAGAGCTTGCTGGGAACTGCTGCCATTGCAGGAGGTATATAAGTCAGGTTGAGATCTTTCCACTGTCAGAACCACAGACCCAGTTGAAGTCAGCAGCTCTCCATCACCACAGTGCTAGCAAAGTACCGCTCTCCTAAACTGTGGTGTTTCATGGTTTTCCAGAAGTTCAGAAACTGAAAAAGGTGCTAACCAATCCGTGCATGACTCCTCCCTCAGCCTTATGGCACAAACGTTGAACTTCGATACACTCATCAGCTCTCCTCCTCTTGTCCTTACCCTGAACGGTTATGCTATTGTGATTTTTTTTTTTTCTTCCTGTTACCCAGAAGACTAGCTCACACTCTCATGTTTCTGAGCAGGATGAAGGGGAAGTGCTGGTGGAGTGTCGTGTTCGTTTCCTGTCCTTCATGGGTGTTGGCCGAGACGTGCATACATTTGCCTTCATCATGGACGCTGGCGGACATCGTTTTGACTGTCACGTGTTCTGGTGCGAGCCCAACGCCGGGAGCGTGTCCGAGGCCGTCCAGGCGGCTTGTATGGTGAGTCCAAACACTGTCTTAAACCAACACATATCCATTTCAGCGAATAAAAACCAAAATACTGATAAAAGGATGCAGGTAAAAGGTGTAACTGAAATACAATGCAGTTAATTAAACTCGGAAGCTGCGTCTCCGCGGCAACCATGTACATGCTTGGGATGGAAAGCAAAGCAGCATCCCAATTTAGAAAACTGTCCTCCGAGGTTGTTTATCTGCTGTTGCAGCTCACAGAAATGATGCAGGAGCAGAAACGGTGTCTTCTGGTCTGTGATTATAGATGTTTTGTTTTTGTCCAGCTGCAGCTCTTCAAAGCCTCGTTCTTGCAGGAATTCATGGTCACCTGGTTAACTAGACAAAGTTAACACCGTAGAGGATTAGTCTAAAGACTTTGCTTTGTTTCAAAACAGAATTAAGATGATTTAAAGGCAATTTTAATCTTTAATGTTGGATTCTGCGAACCTAAATGCTGAGTTAATTTATTGTCAGTGGCTTTTGCCTTTTGTAAGAGGATCAACCCTCATTGATTTTCAGTTTATTATTAATGTTTCTTAATAAATATCAGTCCTCAGCAGAACTTAAAAAAACGTTATTTCAGTTTTAAATTGTACATAGAGGTATTCAAAAAGTCTTAGAACATTCAAAACTCCAGATAAAGAATTCCTCAACACTTCTTAAATCAGCTGTTTTTTTTTTTGTTTTTGTTCCACATTAGCTGTTTACTTCAGTCACTTACATCCAGAACTTGATTCACATCTATACTTCTATCAAAGCACATTAATGCATTAACTACAACTATGAAAAAAAGAGAAAATATAGCACACAGAGAACATGATTATTTACAACAGCTCTGCTGTCTCTCCTTCCCACCTCTCTGTCTCTTTCTTTTATGTTTAGTGTTTTTTTTTTTAAATTAAAACATATTAAATTCAAGAAAATCTGCTGAATGTTAAAATAATTTTTTGAACCAAATGAAACAATTCATAACCTGGTATAATTGTTGTCTTTGCTTAAATGTAAAGTAGTTAAGACTTGTTTACAGTTTTCATTTAAAAAAAAATTTTAAACTGGTGCACTGAACTAATAACCGCTGTTGAAGATGCAACAGTTTTTATAGTTTGTGTGTGTGTGTGTGTGTGTGTGTGTGTGTGTTATATTGGAAGTTTAATACCATCTGTAGTGTTTCTGTCGTAATGTAGCCCATCAGTGGAGGCTGCAGACGTTGCTCTGCTGCTTTCTGCTGTGTGAGTTACGAGATTAGTCGACTGCAGGCCAGGCTATTGATCACACATCTGAGCCTTGGATATATGGTTGCATGCGCGCGCGCACACACACACACACACTCACATTTGGACTGATTGACAGTGACAAGAATCATCAGTCATCACTATTGATCACAGCCAGCAGCCTGCTACAGTCCAACTTGATTCCTTCTCTCTCTCTCTCTCTCTCTCTCTCTCTCTCATAGACACACACACACACACACACACAGTCGTACTCAGCGGTTGTAACTCTCTGTTATTTACAACATGTCTCTCTCCTCTGCC
>JAOWBL010000001.1:6025927-6036036 GCA_028564865.1 Zenarchopterus dispar
ACACACACACACACACACACAGTCGTACTCAGCGGTTGTAACTCTCTGTTATTTACAACATGTCTCTCTCCTCTGCCATCCCTCCTCCCCTCCCTCTCTCTCAGCTTCGGTATCAGAAGTGTTTGGTGGCTCGACCGCTCTCCACGAAGGCCTGTGGCTCGTCGCCTCCCGGCGACTCCGTGTCTCGCCGGGTCTCAACCAGCGTGAAGCGAGGCGTCCTGTCTCTCATCGACACCCTCAAACAGAAGAAACCCGTCACCGAGGTACCTCAGTAGCCATGGCGAAACACTACCGGTTCCCCCGCCATGGTTCCTAGTTACCACGGTAACACGTTGCATCGCTGCCAAAAAACCCCATTAACGTCACAGACCCCAGCAACCATGGAAATGCAGCAAAGCCCCAAGAGTTTGGGAAACCTGTCCCAAAATTTCGGGAGCAAATTGGGATTTCACCTGGAGGGTTCATCTGCTAATTCAAGTCTGTCTCCTCCAAAAAACCTCGGATGAATTGAGAGTAATCCAATATCAAGGAACAACCATGAGGAACACCTGAATGATGGTCATGACGATGAAAGTGTACATAGAAGCACCTTGCATATTCCCCCCCCCCCCCCCACCCCCCACAGCACAGCGTGAGGAGACGGCAGCAAAGGCTGAACTGAAGAAGTAGGAAACGCTCTTTAAGCACAGCACGTGGGGCGAGAAAGCTCATTGCTGCCCAAACTGCTGACTTCTCCATGCTCTCAGTGTTTTTTGCGTCTGTGCCTGTGCTGCCAGCATGACCTTTCACTCCAGGCCGCACTCATGACATTCACCTGGTTGTCTTGTTAGTCCGTAGGCGCTTCCTCCCCTCTCTGGCCCCCCTCTTCATTGTCCTCTGTGAACTGTGTCCAAAAAGAAACGAGAGGAAGGAATAATAAAAGCCATCGTGTCTTGTTTTTGCTTTAATGATAAGCAATGAGAGGAAGGAGGAAAGAAGCTGCTACAGAATTGAGAGATTTGTCGATCTACACCTTCTAACCTGCTCAACTGGTCCTGCATGAACTTTTTATCTAAATGTGAACTACTTTAAACAATATCAGTACAGTGCTGCTGCTTTCAGGGAGAAAAGGGGTGAGAAATCAGAAGTCACACTTATTGTTTATCCTGTTTCTTTTTTTTTCTTGGTTTTGTTTTGTTTTTTCTTTGTTTCTTGACAACTGTGTAAGAATCCTCCCTCGCTGGTTGGAAACGAGTGGTGACCTTTCACCAGAAGCCTCCTTCATATCCTCTGGTTTATGTTTTTATTTTCTTTTTCATTCTTTTGCCATCCCCTTGAAAAATGATAATAGCCATAACTGTTGAAGGACGGTAGGTCGTTGACCCTCTCCTCTGCGCCACCCTCGTCTCCGGTGACCAGTGCTCGGCCGCTGCTTCAAACTCAGGAGACGTCGGTTTGCTGCTGCTGCTCTTTGATACACATGCTGGAGGAAATTTGACTGATTATTCCTTTAAATCCCACCTCGGAAAGTCATAACGGACTTCATGTCCACTAATAAAAGGGGATTGCCTGGAGGGAGAGAAGAATTGAGGAATGTGTTTTTATACCTGGGTATGGTTATTATTATTTTTTTTTTTCTAAATTTTAGAAAGAGAGGAAACAATTTTACTGTAAGCCTCTGCTGTTTCTGAGAGGAAAGTAAAGAGTTGCATCGACTCAAACTAGCAGGACTTTCCTGGGCTTCTCTGTGTCTCCAGGGTTCTTCTCGCATTGAATGCGCTTTCTCTGTATTCTCACTCTGAGTTTGTTTGTGTTCATCAGTGCCATAAGATCACTCGTTTTTAATCTGTTGTGTCAAGTTTCTCATGCAAATCTCAGTTCCAAACCACTGGCTCTGTGTTATCACATATCTGACAAACTTGGATGTACAATAGAAACCTAAAGTCATGAACACAATTCCTCCTAATCTTACTGATGGTTGTGGGGGGGGAAGGAGGTCGATACTCCACCGCTGTTCAAAACTTCACCAGACAGTCATGTTGCAGTTACAGCCTGTCAAGCTTTGCGATTGTTGAAATTTGATTGTGTATGTGTTGTGAACAAGCAAATATCGGATATCCCTTGAAGCAGTGCCTACAGATGAAGGGTGGTATAAGGTGCATTTCCATTAGTGAGGGTTGGGGGTAAAACCAAGAACAGGAACTTTAGCAGAGCTGATGTCCTCCAGTGTTCTTTAAAGTTTTTGTGTTTCCATTCACAAGTGGCGGACCTGGTAGGATCCACTGGCTTGGTAAAACTATCACTCCATACCACAGATTTATGCTGTTGGTTTTTGCTTTTGGCATGCCCTTTAGTGGTGGCGGGGAATAAAAAAAAGATGACTCGTACTCAAAGAGGGCATTGAGACATCTGAACAAGATATCCTGCCTACACCAGACCCAGTTAGCACCTATTAACCTGTTTGGCAAAGAGATCACAAGTTTTTACCATCAGAGTTTCAATTAAGCTTTAAGAAGTTTTTCTAGTGATTGATATCCAATTTGGAAGCCAGATTCTACATTTAATTATTTTAAAACTGTAATATAATGTTGGTGTCTACTTTACCCATGTTTTTATTTATATATATATTATATATATATATATATAATATAGTGTTTATGTGTATCTATCTATCTATATAGATAGCTACACATAAACACACACACAAAAGTCATTTTAGTAAACTTGTACCCTTTATGGCTTTTGTTCTACCTTTACTGCTGGTAGTAGTAAATGAATCCTTATATACCAAGTCAGAGTGTGCTGTTCAAGTGAGGGATCAAATATTTGCTTGTTCAAATGTGCTCGAACAAAAAAAAAAAGAAAAAAAGAATCACCATGATCAACTTTTATAAGCCTTGCTTACTTGTGAAACCACTGTTGGTGTATCTCACTTCCTGTTGTGCACCAAGTTCAACTTCCAGAGTGGATTTGCTCAGTGTTAAAGGAACTAGTTTTGTTTTGATAAATTTCCACCACAGCACCTTCTTTGTCACAGATGTTGAAATGGGAATAAAACTACAAAGATCTGTGTGTACATATGACCCATTATAGTGTAACATTTGGCATTAATCATTGTTATAAGCTATCTTTTCACTTTTGATTGTCTTTATTTTTCTCTTATTTCCACGTTATGAAATGCCTTTTTTTGAAAATTTACCAAATGGCCAAAGTGTATAATACTTATAAACGTTATTGTAGATAAGACAAATACACGAGCAAATAACGAAAGCAGTCGCGGTGATTTGGAAATCGTCAGTTGTCACTTAAGTTGATGCTGAATTTAACTGTGCAATTATCTATGCATTCTTTTGGTCTAGAGAAAATGGAAGTCATGAAGAAGCCTTGCATGCCCTCGAATGGTCGAAAGAGAGACTGTATGTATTAAAAAGAAATATTTTTATTTTATTTATTCTATTTTATAAAGGTATATTCTGATTTTATTAGTTGGGGCAGGTAAAGTCTCTTGACGCCGTCATCGTTTTCAGTCCCTGGTTGACTCTGAACACTACAACAAGCTTTGCTTTGCAGTCAAAAAAGAAAAAAAAATACACAGATAAAGGAATATATATATATAAAATATTCACATTGTACAGTGCTCACTTGGAGCTGGGGGTCCACCGTTGCCCAGATGAAGGAGATGGTAGCAGCAGTGGACTCCCAGTCTTCCCATCAAGCTCACGTAAACAACAACAAACACACACTCCAACAGATGGATGTGTTGGCTTCCGTTTGCTGCTCACGGATTTGTACACTTTATCAATGTAACCTATTGTGAGAATAAACAGCATTATAAAATACACCGTCTGGTCTCTGTGTGTCACGGATTTTTGTATCATTTTTTAAATTTGAGTTTGCGCACCAGTATTGCAAAGGGATACTTTATTGACAAGTAACTGTATTGTCACGGTAACAAAATGGCATTAACATAAAGATATAAACAAAAACAAGTGTGGGGGGAAAATGTGGACAAGTGGGAGTGTATGTTTTAATGAAAATGTTAAAGACCAATTTGTAATCCTCGTCAGGACATCAGCGATGGACATTTTATGACGGAGACGTGTTACTTTATTCAGAATAGATAACAGCTGACTATCAGCTGTATTTTTAATGTGACAAATCATAGATTTTCCCTTTTTATTCTTTAGAATCTTTTTGGACTGTATGTTTCAGGTCGTGATGATAAAATCATCCTCCTCTGCCAGAATAACAGTAATCTGGACGGTCTTTACTTTAGTAAGGCATTAATAGGTTGGGGGGGACCACTTTTTTTCCAGCCCCATATCACTACACTCCCGCCGCTGTGCTTCACTATGAGAAAACTACAAAAGTCCAGGATCAATCCTCAAACTATTCTGAGCTGCATCTTGTTTCTTTTTTTGGTTGTTTTTCATAATTTCTGAGCTGTGACGGGGGTTCTGAAGTCCTCCTGATAAATCCCATTTCTGAAGAACGTTCAGTGGTCCTTTTATGATTCAGCTTTAGAAAGATGGACCATGTGATTCTGATTAAAGCCACTGCAGCTCATTCTGTATGCTGATTACTGTGGCCACTTTTTTGTCACTTTAAAAAAAACTCTTCAGTTTTGGACATGCATTTGCTTTTAGAAGCAGCAATGATGCAGACATTTTATGAGTCATATAATCAAATAAATGCAGTTAATTAATTTGAAATATCCCACTCACTTCAGTTATAGCCTTTAATGTAGCTGCATTAATTTCTATCACTGTCCCAATAATCAAATTATAATATACGATTGGAAGCGAGTGTCGCAAGAGAGGAAAAAGGTTTAATTTGAATTAGTGTTTCTCTGCTTTCTGGATCTATTTTGAGCCTCTTAAACAATAAACAAATATAAACAGAATTAAGCAAGATTGTAAAATGGAGAGATTAATGTTTAAGAATGTTTCTCTGAAGTTAAATATTTTTGATTTCTAATAGAAAAAAGGTTCCTTTGCTTGTGCATAAAAGTATTAAATGAGTAGATGTAAACTCTTAGTGTTTGGTCTTATAGGAGAGGTGACCACAACATGAGTAAACTTCATCACGACATCGTCTTTATAATCCGGGCAGGGAGATTGTGGATGAGGATCCTGACGTGTTCTCCATCTGAGAGCTGGAGGTCTGAGATGGAGGCTGAGGGACGGGACTCCTGGCCTGAGGGGAACCAGAAGATGGGGAGGATATTGGTGGCAGCAGGATGAAATCTGCAGTCCTCAACACTTCGCGATGACTTTCCACATTCTCCGGTTTAACCGCCGGTCTCTTTGGTTTAGTGATGGTCCTCCGTTTTTTCTCTTCTTCAGATCGAGAGCTCTGCCTCTTGGAGGTGGCGCGGGTAGTGGGTGGAGCAGGGTGAGCAGGTGAGGGACGTTTTTCTGGAAGTGAAGGCGAGTTCAGGTCCGTCTGCTGTGATTTGATCACCGGGTTGCTGCTGATCTTGTGTGCAACGGCTGTGATTTGAGACAGCTGGCTGGAGGGTTTAGAGGAGGAGATTAATGTCAGCGTAAGTCGTGGGATCCGTCTCGGTTTGCTTCTCGTCTTCTTCACCTTTCTCTTTTTGGGTTTCTTCTGGCCTTTAGGTCGCTCCTTTTGGACTGTGGTGGCCGTTTTTGCTTGTTTCAAATGTTTCTTTGCCATCTTCTTACGCCTCCTCCTCTTTTCTCCCTTATCATCATCATCTTCTCCCCCCACATGTTCCTGAGCATCCTCGATATCTCCCTCATCCTTCTCCTCTTCGGGTTCTGAAGCAGTAGCCGGGTCTTGATCTTCTCCAACTTCCCCTCCCGCCTGCTTCTCTTGGCTCAGCGGAGACGAAGATTTGCTCGAAGATAAAGCGTCTCCATTCTTCTTTGCTTTCCCTTTTTTACCATTTTTGGGCGGTTTGGGAATGATCCCCCCCAGGAGACCCTTTGCTGCTGCCCGCGCGAGAACATCCTGGACTGTTTCTACTTTAGTAGGATCAGCCTGGACAGAAACAAAATAAACTAAATTAAAAAATAAAATGTGGCGATAGTCATCTTGGACATCACACCTGCATTACACAACAAGTCTCAGTGCTGTTAAAATGAGCTAGTAATAACCCCAACCATTTAATTTACCAGCAAATACAATATTAAGAGGTCAAAATGTGTAAGAAAGTTTTAAAAATGTTTGTGTCAGAGGGTTCAGTTTGTATACTGTTTATGAAACAGTCGGTGTCAATCACCTCATAATCTTTAACTATCTGTAAAAAGAAGCTGGTGTATTTTTGTCTTTGTCGCAATAAATCTGAGCATTTAATTAAGTCTATTCACAGAAATAAAGTGCTGAATATCACTCGAGTGCTTTAAGAAGTTTCTTTGTTTAACACATCTCATCACCTCTGTGCACTCATTACCTGTTAGATTTTTATACACAACTAATCCTCAATCAAAAATATTCATTTTAATATTTGACTTGTTTAAACATTAAAATCAGAGATTAACTGTTCATTAATAAAATCTTTAGGTGTTTCTTTAAGATCCGGCTCATGTCCGTTTCCCTCTTTGGTCTTTGGACCCAGCATTAACATGCGTCCTGAGAAGTTCAATGACAAGTGGAGAGTGCTGAGTGGGTGTGTTCACACCTGAGATGTGTACCAAAATTTATCTTGAGTGATAGAACCAGATATTTACTCGCAAAAATATCAAATATGTTACTTTTAATCACCAATGGTTAGATGGAAATAGTTAGGTGTATCTTGTAGGGCATCGGTATCTAAGTCCAAGTCTCGAGGGCTGCTGTCCTACATGTGTTAGATGTTTTTCCTGCTTTTATTCTTTATTGTTTACTATCTTGTAGAATATTTCTTTTGTCCAACTCGAATGTCTCTCCAGGGTGATTTTAGAAAAAAGGAATTTAAAAGAAATGAATAATACAGATGTGGTTGTATACAATGCATGTAAATATCTGCTACAAACACAAAGAAGAAATGTTTTGAAAGAGCTTAACTGTGGTTATTCACACGGAAAAGCAAATGTCTGATCGTTCAGACATAAGACGACGATGCTAGTCTAGTACGATGCTTTCATGTCCAAGATCACCTTCAAATGCATCCTAAATTATCCAAATCCATCTTGGAAGGTGTTCAGTGTGTTCACACCTGGCATTAGCACTGGCTACATGTGACTGGATTTCTTGAGTGCATTTTAATGCCAGGTCTAAACTAAGTCTCCAGATAAAGAGATCTTCCTCCCAAGAAAGCATTTTACGATTCAAACATTTTTTCTTCTGCTTTTAGTCGAGCTGTTCAACCCATTATACTCTGAACTCCTTATTTTTGAACATCAGAGATCTGTAAGTGATTCTTCTTGTCCTTCTCCACGATACTGGTCCTTTTTTTTTTTTTGTAGATGCTTATTTTACTTATCTCCTTATTTTTACTTTGTCTTTGCCTTATCTTTGATGTCATTACTGTGTCCATTTTTCAAAAAATATTGTCTCATTGTTTTTAGGACTTCAAGGATTTTAATCTTTGGCTAGATATCCCATGCAGAGTCCAATGACTAATTAATTCCTCTGGATTTTAACACCAGCGTTATCGTCACCGGTGTCCTCAGCAGCAGAGGCTCCTCACATGTTTCATAAAGGCGATGGTCAGCACTAACTCTGACTAGAAGCTGAAGTATGGAGGGCAGCTTTCAGAGGACAACCCTACTTCACACCTCCTTCAGGCTCAGGGGATTCGGTGAGAGCGCCACTGACCTTCACGCATGAGGACCTCCAACCACATGGATAAAACACCAGCAAGATCAAATGTTTTTAGTGCAGCTCAGAGGTGATCTCTGGAAGTGTAATCAACGTCTACTCTTTTCAGTTCTAAAAAATTCAAACCTTTTAGTTATTTTTTGAAATTCAGGTTTAATACTGTAATATTTTTCCCTCTCTTCTGTTCGAGTCTGTGATGCTGTCAACTAAACACCAACTCACAGCACCTATTAATGGTACCACTAAGAATAGCAGCAGAAGTTAGAGCAATCAAACATGAACATTCGATACTCACTGGAGCTAATTAGAGCACATCAACTGAGGAAAATGTTAGAAGTTAACTAAATTTATAAGAACTTTTCTCCTGGTGACTGTGAACACAGCGTGACTCATTTAACAGTTTCGATCTCAGATGAGGTGGGTCGTACATCTGGTGATGATGCCTCTCTGGTGAGGTTTGCTGGGTATGTTCCACCGGGAGGAGATCCCGAGGAAGACTCAGGACACGTTGGAGGGACTATGTCTCTCGGCTAACCTGGGAACACCTTGGGATCTCCCCAGATGAGCTGGACGAAGCGGCTGGGGAGAAGGAAGTCTGGGCCTCCCTGCTTAGGGTACTGCCCCCGTGACCCGACCCGGGATAAGCAGAAGAAGATGGTCGTCAGATATTTTTCAGTCTGAATAAAGTTTATAAACGTAAGAGGAGAAAGGAGAGTAATTGACAGTTTGTGACTGCATGGAGAGGACTTTCAGGTTGTGTTACGATGACGTAAAAGCACATACACAACTTTCTTAGTGGACCAGAACCTACAGAGCACTACAAAGACTGGGACTACAAGACATTTGATATCTCTGTGTTGTTTAAACCTAGAACAGCTTTTTAATAGTTGCCTAAGTAACTTCTGCAATAAAGTGAGACCTGCATCCTATTACAGATGCTAATTTTGACAGTATATACCTATATTTAGACAAATCCCATCAGATAATCTATGAAATACAAATAAAAATCAAATAAATAATGCTATGTAGGTTGTACTAAGCCTAAAGGGAACAAATCTAAAAACTGAAGCAAACTTCTGAATCCCGAGGTGAGGTTTTGTTTCACCAGTGGGGAAAAGAGCAACTGTCAAATCAAAACCCACAAAGTGGAATCAAACCTTGTTTTCATCTGCTGAAAGTATTTCTCACTAAATCTCCCGAGGCTTCGCTCCCCACCTGTATCCACCTGTTCAGTTCGAATTCGTTTAGATAAAAAGTTCACGGAAAAAGTCATCTCAAGCCGCTAAACAACCCATAAAGAGAAACTCATCAATTCCCTTTGAGCAACACCTGCTGACTCTGCCTCCATTTGAAACATCTTGTCTCCTCTTTTTATGAAAATTAAATGTTCGGCACACTGCTTCACATTCAGGATGCAGTTTTTTCATTCATTATGTGGTACAAAGTTGCAGGTTTTTCCATAGCTAGAAACAAGTCTTAAATCATGCTTGGAGATATCCCCACATTGGTCTTATCAGTCCAAAACGCTTGGTGTCAGAGGTCTTCTGGCTTGATGTAGTCTAACATATTTAAGTTGTGCTGACTTACTCTATTTAGAAAGAAGATGATTTCCCTTTACCAAAATGGGTCATAATTGTTTAGTCTTTTTGTAAATTTACAGTCAAACTTTACCCACATGCAGTGAGTCATATTTCTTTTCTTTATATATATATATATATATCTGTATATGTACACGTACACATTTGTTTTTTCCCCTCCCTGTAATCTCTCTTAGCCCTACATGGTCTGAGGTGAACTCGCTGGGATCCCAAAGATCTTCTCTAAGACCACTGCTGATATCTTTCCTGTTTGGAATTGGGTTTTGCTAATACCAACAAACTGCCAAAACATCTTTTACAGAGCAGTCACTTGTACTGATATTTGATGACTCAAATAAACTGCATTTTAGTAGCATCTGGCTGCTATGTGCCATTTTAATTGTTTTAGTAGCAATAAATTTGTTTTTCACACAATCCTTCTGCATGCGCCAGGGTGCAAAAACCCTTTATGCTGTTGGTCATTTGAGATTTTATTTACTTAATTTTAGGATTTTTTGAGAACTCTATAATTGTTTTTATTTCCTGATGTGTTAAACCTTTGAAGTTTTAGGAGGGTATACTTTCTCTCTCCTGTGGCTTTACAATTAATAATTACCTTATACACAAGTGAATAAAACTGGTTATATGAAAAAGGATTAACAGATATTAATTTTTAACAGAATTATGCCATAAAAAAGATTTATAGAAACACATAAAGTTTTACACACTAAACCGCAGCTGAATTGCCTCTGCATACAGGCAGCGGCCTCACAACGCTATTTTTCA
>JAOWBL010000001.1:6039737-6049836 GCA_028564865.1 Zenarchopterus dispar
CACACTTTAATACATAAAAATACTGCAGAGAGGACACACTATACAATATGTCACATGGCTGTTTGTGTAGAAAACACTCACACCAGAGTTGATTCATTTTGATTTTAGCCAGATCTGGCTGCAGAGCTCCACTATGGTGGGGTCTTCCTCACTTTGACTGTATAAAGAGAGCTGGACAAACCCTCCGTGACATGACCTGCAGGTATCTGAAGAGCTGGTTTGAAGCCTGTTTTTTTTTTTTTTGGACCCATGGGGGATGCCATCTTGATGGAAGTTGACTCCTCCTAACCTCTAGTAAACCAAAAATGGGCAAATGGGCACAATAAACAAAACTGACAATCAGTTGAAACTTGCCCACTTTAAACCCGCCACTCACTATTTTAGGTAAGCTTAGCTCATGCTGCTTTACACTCACTCTGACTGAATCTGTCTTTCCATCCTCACTTCAGATGTTGCTACCAAGATGACATCTGAAATGAAGGACATCTGTCACGAGTGGAGATCTGACTATGTAGCTCAGCCACAGCAGCAGCTGTCAGCAACAATCAAACTTGGTGAGCATTTAAAACACTTTAAATGTCATGGATTTGGTTTTTAGTTAATTCTGGTTTTATTTTGAAAGTCTGTGTCCCTGTATTTAGTTATAGTTAGACTTCCCTTGCGCTTGATTGTTTGCACCTGTGTCTCGTCAGTCTTGTTTGTATATCTTGCCTGGTCTTTCCCTTCCTCCCTGCAGCTCTGTACTGTTTGTCTTCTGGGATGTTACTTTTTGCTTGTAAAGATATTTGAAGGTTTTGTTGGATCCCTGTTTGTGTTGCTCTGTTGCTATATTAAAGGATTTTTGTTTTTCATTCCTGTTGTCCTCATTTCTTGCGTTTGGGTCCCGCTACAATCTCACATGCTCACATATGAATTGAGGAGACACAGGTGTCGACGATCAAGACAGACCAGGCCAACAATGGAAATGATATATCCAGATAAAATAATTAAATATTTATATGACAAAAGGAAAAAAAAAACAGAAATTGGAGCTGCTCAGACAGAGACGGTGTGTGTGTCTGCTGTACCTGAAGGGTAGTAATTTTGTGGGAGTGTGTGTTTTCTCCAACACTTTGCCCACAAGCTGTTCATTTTCCTCAGGATACACTGAGCGTGTGCAGTAGACCACAGTCTGGACCTTTGGGACTGGCAGATGAAACGGAGCTGTCATGACCGTTGCTGGTACCAGCGGGATGCACGCAACAAACTGCAATACACTGTTTTACTGGTGTGTGTTTCTTGCATACATATTAATATTAATCAGCTTTGTGAGACAGTGTTTTTTCATGATGTTGCAAAGATTAGGAGTACCCTCGACCAGAGTGATGCTGAAAATCTAATCGTTTGTAACTTCTAGGCTAGGTTACTATAACGTATTATTAGAAGGATGTCCAAGTAATTCCCCAGCTGGTCCAAAATGCAGCCATGACAGTGTTAACACGAATCAGCAGGACAGATTATGTCTTTCTTGTGTTAGCCTTCCTCTATTGGCTTCCTGTAAAATTTACAATCCAATTCAAAATTATGTAATCTTCCCCCTGCGCTACAGGGGGACAACAACATGATCCACTATTTCTGTTTTCTTTCTTCAGTTCAATCCACGGTTATTAATTAGAAGTATCTCATAAGCATAATTGCAGTCCATTGTTCTTGTAGTTTTTTGTGCTGGTCTTCTCCCTCCTTTTTTTCTTCTATAGATGTTTGCAGAAAGTTTCCAGTCCCAACCTCTGACCATCCCGGTGTCTGCTGTTTGTTTAGACCTGTTTATATAGTCATCTCTGAAGAACACCAACTAACCATGTATCAAAGAAAAGTTAACTCTTAGTTCTCCAGTTAAAAGAGATAATTGATAATGACTACTAATACATATCTTGTCTTTTGTAACATTGACAATATATCTGTGCCTCTCCTCTCTCTCTCTTCATCCTCTATTTCCTGCCTCCCTTTTCTTGATCTATCTGACTGGATTTCAGCAGGAGGGTCCCCCCTTATGATCTAGGTCCTGTTCAAGGTTTTTTTCCCCCTCTTAAACAGCAGTTTTTTCCTTGCTGCTGTTTATTTAATAATTGTTCAGAGGTCATGTTCTGGGTTTCTGGAAAGAGCCTAGAAACAGCTTGTATTGTGTACTTAAAATTGAACTAAATTTAACTGTTTCTTGAAAACTGTTGCATATTTCCTTGAAAATCCAGTCCATATTTACTCACATGTGAGAGCGTGCCCTAGCAAGCGTTCCTGCTGATTGGTCAGATCGTGGATTTTGCTTTTGGCAACAGAACCACGGGACAAGTCTGGCAGCAGGTCCCAGTCTGTTAACAAATTATTCAACATTTTCATTTAAAGCACATAAGCTCTTAATATTACCATCCTTATTTCTGGATTTAATTTTTCATTGTGCTTTTTTCTTCCATTCCCCTTCCTAAAATACCTCCGTGTTCACTGTGCATAACGGCCACCGGGTCGCTGAGGGCGGAGGACGAACACTGAGGCAGAACGATGATGACCTTCAGTCGCTGCACAATGGCGTCCCACTCCTTCAGGTCGCAGAAGGCTTCTGACAGGACTCGAACATCTACATCGGAGGCAATGACAAATACACAGCTGAGCGTTGCACAACGTTCGGGCCAACAATAGAGCAGGACATGGCAACGTGATATGCTGGTATCAAGTGCAGCCAAAGCCAGAGACTTCATTATCCCTCTAACATGGATTAATATGTCAGAGGGAGGCAGCTGTGGGTCCAAAGCTTTTTTGAATGATGCACCCCCCTAAGAAGAAGATAACCCTATCCCTATCGTCACCACCACCTCTCATGTTGGTGGTGACTCATCGTAACCCGTAACACTTGAGCTACTTTCTGAAACCTCCAACTGAGCAAAATATGTAGATGTAGTCGATAACAGCTGTAAAAGTGCAAGAACTAGAACTTTTCTTAAATAATTACCAGGACCCAGCAGCGCACTCACTTATGGTTATCCCTGTGGGGATAACATGCACAAACTATCCTCTGTGAGGTCATCCATAAGGCAGTTTTTCAGGGCTGTGGAGGATGCCACGTTGGCAGGAATTGACTTTACACAACCCTGGTTAATCCAAAAATGGGCATATATGCAAACTTTCTGGCAGAAGTTGCAGTTCCTGGATTGATCACTAGAGGCTGACTCCATAAGTGAGTCAGCTTCCACTGACCCTTGTATTAAAATGTCCAACTTTTCAGCAGAAATAAACACAACCTGATTCAAAAAGTAATTTTGGTTTCCGTAGCTAGAGTTCACATCTGTGACTGCTGTATGGACCATAAATATTTTTGAACCACATCAGGGAAATTTGTAAGAAGCCACAAATTTGTGTATTTATTATGGGCATGGTGTTTTGATTGGCACCACGCATAGCCAGTGGAGATCATTTTTGCTACTTAGCACTTAGTATTGTATTGAGATATTAGTATAGTTTCTGAGCCATAAGCCAAGACTTCAGAGACCGTAGTCACTCATATTTTAAATCCCCTTTGTTGTTAATTGTACTAACAGGCTGATGTAACTGGCTCTGAGTTGACCTGAAAGCAGAAACTCTCAGCTGTTTTAAATCAAAATTAAAAACTTTTCGATTTGCTGCTGCTTATTGAATCAATTGTTAATTCCCCATACAGCAAATGGACTTTAATTTTGTGCATTTATCTGTCCTTGTATATTTTAGCTGCTTTAATTCTTACATGTTCTAAATGAACTTGTAATTCTTATTTTGCATCTAACTGTATTTTCCATGTAAAGCACTTTGAATTGCTTTGTACATGAAATATGCCATTCAAATAAACTTGCCTCTGTGAATGTTCCCTTGCTGTTCCTGCATGACTCCGCTGAAGGAGGCAGGAACCACGATGGATCATTTCAATACCCTTCTGCTGGGACCCATGGTCCAGCTGCAGGCTGACTCTGGTAGGCTTACCTGACTGTAACGGGTCTAACTAGGGTTGGGCAGTTAATCAAAAATAAAACAGAACCAATATGAAATTTATTTATATAACTCATTTAAAAACTACAACGTTGACCAAATTCAGGGAGTCTAACAAAGACTGTAGTGAAGTGTTGCTGTCTGGTCTAATGGGCATTTAAACCCTGATATCCTCAGCAAAACCATAAAAGGCAATATGATGCTTTCTAAACATAGACTCCACAGGTAACGTTATACAATGAGAACAACATGGGGCCCAAAATAGAGCTTTGAAGAACCCCCTAAGTTAAGAGAGCTAAAGAAGAAAAGCAATCACCAATGGGAACCGAAAAGGTTCTCTCTGATAGGTACAACCTAATCCACTTTAAAACTGTACCTTTGAAACCAACCCAATTATAACTGAGGTAAAACATACAATCAATCATGATGTTGATATGAGGCTATAACTGCCCAGCCCCACAGGTCTAACCCTGTCAAATGCAGACTGTGCAATAAGGGGTCCCAAAGGAGTTGATATCGACTCACTTTTGGAGCCAGCTCCTAGAAGGTGCCTTCTTCCGTACTTCCAGGATCATACGCTTTTGAGAAAGTGCATTCCTTCCCCCCAATAATCAGATCTCTCAGAAGTGTTTGTGTTACTCACTTTTGATATCCATCTGTGCGTGCTGCTCTTGCATCTCCTGGACTTGTGAAGATGAATGATCAGCACCGCAGACCAACACTCGTCCCGAGCGACCAGAAGCCACAACGGCTATGTGAGCCACCGTCCCAGCCGAGAAGGAGCCCGCCACCAAGACATCTCCTTTATCAAACAACAGGGGCTGTAACACGCTTACTGCCACACACACACTCCTGTCCTATAAAGAGATGACGCCACACAGATGAGGATGTAAGTTATTCACATTGTCAATCAATCAATCAATCAATCAATACACTGTTGTGGTGTTAAACCAGTTTAACTCAATTACATAAATTGTGCAATTTAAAACTCTTCATTTCAATGTAACATCAAGCTGATGTTAAGAGCAAAACTTGTGCTCCATCAACGTGCAGTACTGTAAAATGTTATTCAAGTAGAAGGGCTATTAGTTCACAAATGAAGCAATAAGCCACATTACCTCCCTTAATACGTTAATTTTGCTCTCTCATCTAAATCCTCTCTAAACTAGGCTGCTGTACTCCAGTAATACAGCGATGCTGAATGAAAGCGTTATTGATGGTCCATAAAAATACCACCTGGAAAACTGCCGATGTTGGAGATGAATGACTGTCCAGCAAAAATAAGGAGAGTAATCAGGATTTGCACCACTGGTGTTAAATCTTATCAGTTTTTTTGTTTAAAGTTGTGAAGATTATATCCAGTGATGCACATCCTTTTATACAATGACTTTTACTTTTAACTTTTACTCTGACTTGGATAATAAAGAAATGATGAAATAAGAACAGTAAATGACGTTGCAGCAGTCATCAGACCAACACTTCCATCTACTTTATGCTCCCAAGAAAGTATTTTTTTTCCCTTACCACAGTCAGTGTTCACACGTATGTTTCTACCTGTATGTTCAGCACATGTGTGGTCGAGAGGGGGCTGTGCTGGATCGGAGCTTGAAGATGTTGGGAGAACACGAGTGTATCTGGACACAGGGGGTCCCTGCAGAAAGTCGACTCGGTGAGATCCGTCATGGTTTTTGCTTCACCCAAGCCGGCGCTTCGTAAAGCTTCGCAAACCTCATCGATGCTGCGGAGAGGAGATAAAAACATATTTTGTGTTTGATGCCAGTCTGCTTTCAGAACGTGTCAACTTGTCAAATGCTGAAGATTGTTTCGATGTTTGCCGCTTCCACAAAGGTCATAAAGGACCTGGGCGTCATGCTTGATGGTTAGTTACCTTTCTCCGACCATGTTTCCTCAGTGTTCCAGTCATGCTGCCCAGCCTTAGGCCAAATATGCAGCTTAATTCCTGGTCCAGGCAATGGTTATATCCCGCCTTGGTTACTGTCATCCCCTCCTAGCTGGCTTTCCAACTGCAGCTATCAAATCGTAGCAAAACAACCACAATGCAGTACCACGTCTGGTCTTTAATCAACCCAGATGGACACTCATCACACCTCTGTTCATTGAGCTTCACTAGCTAGCTGTGGTTGCTCAAATAAAACACAAGGCCTTGTCTCTTGGCTACAAGGTGATCTCAGGGGCTGCACCTACCTGTATTAAAGCCTCGGTCACAAAGATTCCTACGAAGGATGGGTTTGTACGAATCTCCCAGTTCGTACGAAAACTGGACTTTGTTGACATTCGTGGAGAGGGGCATAGTTTCGTACAGCCTGTGTAGGATCTCGGTATGGCTGCCGCTCAGTTTGCGTAAGCAATTTGACCTCATTTTGGGAAAATTAGGTGATTTTTCTGCCGCATGCTGGTCGTACAGTTTATGCGATCAGCGTAAGGGTGCCTCAGAGTCTACCGACAGTATACTTAAAACAAAAATTTTTGTTGGAACATGGCTGTATGGGATCCCTGTGCACAATTCACAACAATCTCAACTTGTTGGTTGGAGGAGCCTACGGCTTTTGGCACATTTTGTCAGGCTGTATAAATGGCGACTATCCAGTGTCTCCACACATCTGTGTCCCGATCATTTCATATGCTGGAATATTGATGGAAATGTTTGTAATTTTCTAAATGGCAATCATGGCGAGAAGACCACAGCTGCACCTTCTACTGCTGCAGGAAGAAGAAGAAGATCTAGCGGTTGTAGCTGCTGTTTTTGTTCAGCTGAGGCCAAGCGATGCACAAATGACAGTCCCGGAAGTACAAACGGAGATGCGTACTTCTGCCTTCTCCATTCAAAAGCTGTTCATAGGAACGCTGAAAGGGCCCTCCTAGAACAACTTAATCTGTTTTTGAGCCATACTTACACGAACATAGTGCTTTGTTCTCTTAGGTTGTTCCTAAGGTATTTGTCTGTCAGTCCTTTGACACGGCTTTTCGTGGTGCATCCTTAGAAAATCTTGGACATGACCATCGACCTGGCCACGAACTTAGGAACGGGCTACGACCGCTGGATTCTTATAAAGCTGCCTCATGGAGGCCATAGGAAATGGTCCAAAAATCAATCATAGAGTGTTTGCAGCCATTGGTATGGGTCATTATGACCAAGGCTTAACTTCATCATAAAAGCATACACCCCTTCATGAGCACTGCTGTCTTCACAAGAACACAGACTGAGCTTTTCCTCTCCTCACACAAGACCTCAATGATATAAAACAAGTTACCAGTGGCCACAAGAGCAGAGTTGTCCCTTTTTACTCTTGAAAAAGTGATAAAAACTGTCCTCTTTTAAGAACATCTTCAGTCGTGAACTGCACTCCTGCTTTAAGTTCCCAAACTGAATTTGAATGTCATTTTAACCTCACTTACTTTGTGATCTATGTTACTGTGGCTCGATTGTATTCGTCTGTTGTAAGTTGCTAAATATAATATAAAGTCTTATCCATTGGGTTTGAATGCACAGTGAACCCTTTGAGCATTATTGTGGAACATGAAAGGCTTCCAGTGCTGCACAGCTGCACAGTCACAAGTTGTGTAGCTGTGACATAAGTACAATGTCAACCAGGTTTTCCACATTACAATGCATTGCATTGTGTATATGGTATGGTGTGGCCTCTGTTGGAGAGATTATGGACCCCTGTGGACCCCAGATACCAGTGTGAAATATGCTACATATGGTGGCCCGTAGATGAGGCACCAGTAGGAAAAACCCAAGCAAATGAACCGATGATCTTTATGTGGTCTTAGATACAGAAACCTCTCACAGGGGCCAAAAATAGAAGACTACTATAAATCCAACATGGGCTAAGCCACATGTAAAGGACACATGAGTTTTATATGGTAAAGCCCAACTGTGGGATGGTTAAAAAATATATATCTTTATAGAAGCCCAAGTGGCAACAGTGCAGGGTTCAAATGTGGATTTCATCCACAGAAAACTCATATGGGGGCCAAAAAGAGAAAAAAAACTGCTGTGGGATTTGCTTGGGCTAACCAACACGAGGTTTGTGTAATTTTGTGTAATGGAATACAAAACCCACAGTAAACCCACGTCTACCCACTGGGGGAGCTGATTTGCATGACTGCTGCTATTTTATTATCTTTAATCAGGTACTTTCTTCCTTGGAAGTTGAAATAAAGCCATAAAAACACAACAGACGTAAATAGCTGTCTCAGTCATTCTTATGCATGGGAGTCAAGTGTCTGTATCCCCAACCCCCCCGTCCAATTTCGGCACACCCGTCAGCATTAGCTGAATATCAAATAATTTTTCCCTCTGTGCAGGGATGCACTGACACAAATGAATACATATGTGCTACCATAAATAAGCCGCTGTACACAGCCCCTGTTTTCTGTTGATAAGCCAGCACTACCGAGTGACATTTCCCTGTTACTGTTACTTATTGGTCCATCCAGCTCTCCAGGTACCGCTACAGAAGGAAGTGTGGCAACATGCAGCTGCAGAGCAGTTCATCTTGTGTCACAACATGACACCGAGAGTGTAGAAGGGGTACCCTGAGCATTGAAAAAATGATGCAAGGGCCTCATGACTGAGAGTCAGAGTGTGGTCAGATGGAAACGAGAAAGTGTTGCTGATTCAAAGTTTCCTTGAGATGGTGCAGCCTCAAGTTACACAAATGCTGCACCTATCACCCACCGAACCTCAGTGACAAGTAAATCCATGTGGAAATGCTCCAAAAAAACAAACAAAAAAACCCCCACAGTGTGACATTCAGTTCAAACACTAATCTTTCACCAGTTGCTCCACATGAAGCTGATATTTGACCACAAAGAAAAAGGTGGATATTTTTATTTATTTTTATTTTATATGAAACAGAAACCCATACCTCGCCTTAAGAGTGTTGATCCATGCGTAAACCGGCAGGGATTTTGCCCTGTGCTGTTTGGTTCTGACAGAATCAGGTAGAAAACGAGACACGCTCCGCAGATTTTGTTTCACTCTGAAGCGAGCCAGAGACGCCGCCAGCTTTGTCTTACACCTGTAACAAACACGGCACAGCCACCTTCATCTTGAGCGTACCAGCAATAAATGCTCAAACCTGACATGCACACTCACTTCTGCAGACTCTTCTCCAGCTCCCTGACCTCCTGGATGACTTCCTGTCCTTCCTCTGCTGGACGTTTGTGCAGAAGAAACTTTCTGTCCTGGAAATCAAACAGCATCACCATCGCCAGCGGCAACAAGTCGCTGCCCTACAAAACAAAGCTGGGGTTAGTATTACTGGTGAAAGGAACATTTTTAAAACAATCATTGTAAGTTTTAAGTTTATTGTCATACTATCAAAAATCAAAAACTGCCTGAGTGCGAGACAGGGATGGATGGATGGATGGATGGATGGATGGATGGATGGATGGATGGATGGATGGACGGATGGATTGTCTTTGGCTACATTGCAGTATGGGACTTATATACACCCACGCCTGTGCTACACGAGCATGAGCTTCATGGGCTCTGAAAAAAAACCAAAAAAACCCCAAAAAAATCAAATTATCCAACTGCAGAGGTGTTATCAGAGGCTAAACTTTTATCTCACGGTTTGAGCTTGGACAGTGTTTTAAAATCAGGCACAACTCTACTTTTGCTGATTTTCCAGATGCAGTCCTCAGATAACGTGAACCTCCATCTTCCTTAATGATCACTTTGATCTATGATACTTGAAGGTCTGTTCTTCTCTTTTGATCCTCAGCTGCTCTTGATCAAACTTTAATAGCTAATAGATCAATAACAAAGCAGGGCCCATCAGTTTAAATTCATGGCAGATTATCAAAAAAGGACACAAACTACATTCAATGAAATAAATAAATACATTGTTGCAAATGATTTAAAGACAATGTTTCAGCAAAAATCTTTTGATCATCAGTGGACTGCCCTCCAAGTTTGACAAAACAACAAAAGCTAAAGGATGCTGCACAAAACATGATAATGTGTTTTGTATTATCTCACGTCTCTGTAATGGCTTTATTGCATTTTTGGGAATTTTGTGCCCCATTTTGAGATTTTATATATATATATATATATATATATATATATATATATATCTAT
>JAOWBL010000001.1:6051286-6068121 GCA_028564865.1 Zenarchopterus dispar
GGGAGCATGAGCATGGAGAGATGAAGGTCAATCTGGGGTAATTAGAGCGGTCCATTGGAGGGAATTGTAAAGGAAATACGAAGGAATGGTGATGCATCAGATAACATGGAAAAATTGGTTTCTGTGCACTTTCAAAACACAAGATTGGGTGAAGGTAATTCTCACTTAAGCTGTAATTAATCTACAGTTATTACATCTGTTAATATGCAGCATTTCTTTCTTCTTTTTTTTGCAACACTTTCAAAAAATGTTGGGAAACTAAAGCTTTTATCCCTGTGGGGTGTTGCCACTCCTTCTCTCGACTCTTAAAAGGGGTTCTGGCAATGATAATGCTTAATGATTTGGCATTACAATTGTTATTTTGTGCCTGCAAGCACATCTTCCATCTTAAAGTGTGGAAACCAAACAAATATTGGAAACCAAGAATTTTCAGTTTCCAAATTTTTCACACGTTCACAACTTCAGACATGCCTGTCAAATATATGCACCTTCTTTTCCTCAATTATGAGCTCTGACATGTGTCCGGAAGGTTATTTTTTAAAATCTCGTCTTTGTGAATACTTGGACACCTCTAAAAAAGCAGCAAACATATGTATCTCTAAAATCTCACTTTACTTTTTAAGTAAAAATTTCTTTGCTAAGGCCACTGATGCAACCCCCATACCAACACAGAGCCTGACTTTTGGACTTGACTAGTGATAACGGTCTGGATGATCAGTTTGATCTTTGTCTATGTCTTCGTAAAAAAGTTATTTAGTGTTGGTTAATTTGACCATGTTATGAAGTGGTGAGTGTGTGGCGGTCCATCCCAGAAGCCTCCAACCTCCAAGGTGTTCATGTGCCTTTTGGCCAAGGTTTTTTTTTTCATACAGTAAACATTTAAGAGACATTTGTGAATGTTGCTGCATATTTCTGTCCTTAACAAATAATCCCCAGAATAACCCCTTGGCCACATGATTTTGATCAGCTGTTGATTGATTCCCGATACAGTGAAGTGGGAGATCGGAGATCACAAGTGTCCAGCTTGTGCTTTTACTCTTTAGGTATTGTAGAAGAAGAAAAAATAATTTTTTTTTCACAAAGTGAAGATTCTCTGTCCATCTTAGACACTGCTTTTGTACTAAATCCTCATTAAAATGCTCTGTTAATATCATCTGTCTAAAGTAACAATATTTATTTCAGTCATCTTCCTAAACAGCCATTACACCATCGTTTTCCTTGTGGAAAATGTTTAATGTCTGAAGTGCTGTAATGGATGAACATTATAAAAATAAAATGAAGTTGGCACAAAAAAGAGACATGAATGATTCTGTGTTCATAGTAGTAACCCAAGATCTGTCAGTCTTTCATGTGACAGGAGCCCTAATATTTAATGACCCTACATTATCCAAATCTATCTAAATTAATACATTCGAGAACTTTCTGTTTTTTTAATGCTGGAGAATGGAGGATTTTTGCAGTACATCTGCCAACGTTAACTGGTAGATTCACTCCTTCAGCTGCAGGAACTCTGCGTATTTAGTGTAACGGTGCTTTTGGAGATGTTTGATTAAATTTGTGGCATAATTTGTATGTAGGACAGATTGTATTTTGTATTTTGTATTAAGTATTTTGTCAATACTGGGACTGATTTCTAATTCTAATAATGTCCCTTTTTTGATTTGTGATCCTTAATCAAACACTTTTTGCTACTTGTTTTTCTTTTCTTTCTTTCTTTTTTTTGTTGCCCACAAAGAGATAAATATACCCCTACAAGATTGAAAGTCTAACTTAAGGATAAAGTTTCAGTTATCTTTGTTTTTCCTCTCCGCTTCATCTGATGCTCTCAGCTCACCTGTCTGACTGCAACCTGAGGCCAATGTTCATGTCCTTGTCTTTCATTTCACAATAAAAGCACTTTTGTTCAGTGTTTAGTGCAAATATAAAAATCCACACAGTGAAGAAGCTTTATTGTGAAAAGACAGTTAAAATTTATATATATTTTTTAATTGTATTCAGATTTCAGAACAAACCTCACCTTGAAAGTGAGAAGATGACTGAAGATGAAGAAGAGGAGGTAAAGAGGGGAGGTGCTTGCTTTGTTCTTGATGGGAAGTGATCCCCTTTTCCATCGCTGATCTCGTATTCACGTCCTCACTGGAGCCCACTGTCAGACAGTTTGTGCATAATTTGAGCAGTTTTTTCAATATTTATTTTTTTAACAATCTTCATTCTTTTGCTCATCAGTTGGGCTCTTTTCTCTTTCAGCCTTTTCTCAGTCTTACACAAACTTAAATTGGGCAGAGCCGAACTTGAGCGCTGCAAATGTAAATAAGACGCACAGAGTCAGTTATGGCTGACATGTGATCCCCCTTCTACTTTCTGTGAATGTGAACCGCTGCTGCAGTGCATATTGTGTGTAATTGGGTTCCTCATGATGCAATTAAGGTGGCTGTTCAGAAACATCCGCACATGAATAAATGATGGACTGCTGTCTGACCCTGGACAAAGGTCCAACTCCGACGGACTTTCTTAATTTATATGTGTGCAAACATGTTTCCATCAATACAGGGGACACTCACTGACTTCTGAATTTTCTTGGAGATGTACCTTAACTCTAAACCAAATCTGCACTCAGACTTTACCATTCATGTCCCTGTGAGGGAACCACAAGCACACACATATATACCTCCAGTTATAGTGGGTAGGTACTTTCTTTTTTCTTTAAAAACTTGATTCATTAGACACAGACAGACACAGACAGAGTGTAATCGGCATCTAGTGCACTCATCAATGTTTAAGAACAAAGTTGGAGTTGATCAGAAATGTACAACATGTCCAATAAGGTCCCGTCAGAGCAAACAGAATAAATTAATGAATATCAAAGAGCGGTGATTTAATGAGTGTCAAGCAGTTTCCTGCGCTCGGCAGACGGAAACTCTAAGTCCACTTAAGAAGAGCGGCGCTGGAAGAAAAGGCTACAGGGGCTTAGTGTAATCTGCATAAAGGATGATGAGCTGTTTAAAATTGCATAGCGGGTCTTACCGTTGTCATTCAGGAGCCTCTGCGTGGAAACAACACTCATCTTTGGAGAGAAACGCAGGCTAAGCAAGTATCCACGGCTCCCCTAGAAACTGAAAAACTTCTGCTGTGTGCTCCACGCTGACTGTCATCCGGCACATCAGCAACCTGGAGGACTTCATGGCTCACATCACCTCTCTGTTCATGAGTGTGCCAACCCTTCCTGAGTTTGAACAGCCATGGCAACAATATGATAATGAAGGGGGGCAGATAAATAGCCTAAAATATAACAGGTTCCTGGTTGGAGGGGGTGTTTTTATTTTGTTACTATGACTCCCAAAAGATCACTTTAATCCGTTTATTGACTTACTCAAACTCTAAATATCAAATCACTTTTATTCAAATAGTATGCTTCAACGCACTGACAATAAAACTATACTATAAATTACTTTTTAAAAAGATGGTTTTAATTTAAAAGCACACAGAAACAAAAGAAAACTTCAGTTGATCATTGTTCTAGTTTTCCTCAATTATTTTGACTCATTTTTTATTTTAAAAATTGTTCATATGCTCTAAACTGGAAGTGCAACTTTTGCAACTTTTCTTCAAATGGCAGTAATTCCTCCAAAAAGATATTATTTATGCCTTAAAATCTGTTGAGGTACAAATCTAAAAATATTAATCTTTTTTTGTGCTCTCACATCATGCGCAGCTCACTCCAGAGTTTTAAACCGATTTCAATTGTACATTATTGATCCCCAGAATAAAATCATGTTGTTGTAGTATAAACTGGAGTAACTGAGAAAAAAACAAAACAAAATAAAAGATGTTTAAAAAAACTGTTGGATGGTAAGAGAAAGGTATCTTCTCTAGTTACTGCTGTGAATGCATTGCAGGTGTTGTGTTTGTAGCCTGGCAACAACTGTGCTGATGATGTCACATAATGGTTTACTTGGTATCACGGATGGACTCTCTTGGAAAACAACACACGTGGAAATTCCCATCCAGCCTTTTAGTATGTTAAGTTTAGCCTTTTAGCCTTTTTACGATGCAGAGATGCTCCTTCACAGTTGCTTGTCCGGGATTACACCTGTCATTAACAGTCCCTTCTCTTTGTAAAGTTGCTGCTCTGTTTACAGTTTCTGTCTCCTGTTAGTCTGAAAGCAGGTAGAGAGACACTGCCGTCCACAATATTTCTGCTTTCCACTTACAGTGGGAGATAAATATCCATGGTGTTTTATTAGTTCCCAAGTTTTTTTGATATTAGACCTCCAGTTCATCAGAGGACCCCAAGTCAAGTAAATAAAGGGACTGCCCAAAGCAGTGAGCGAGTTAAAGCTGTGATTTAATAATTTTACAGATACTATATTCCTTTTTCCTGTAGGCATGCTACGGTGTTGTTATGTGTGAATATGTGTGAAAATCTTTCTTTCTTTTTTTTTTTTTTTACTTTGTCATCATCTTGTGGCAAATCGAATACATCTCAGTCGGTTTTTGCTTGTTGATGATGTTGGCGGCTACGACTTCGACATGAGGTCTCCTGACATTTCTGAGACTCTAGGTTTGTCTTCGTCAGAGATTCAAGCACTCTCATTTCACATGCCAGCGACCTCACATCCTGCACTGCAAGCGAGGAAATAAATGGTTTAAACTTCAACCTCTTTGCTCACTGTTTTACTCCTTCCCAACTTTCTCGCCTTAAGCCTTTATTATGAATTTCGGATGTTTTTTCTGCACATTACATGGGCTTTGGAAAGATCAGTCAACAGCTCCCATTTAGAAACACCTCTTGAATGAATGCTTTTATTGAATCAATACATTCATTGTCACTAAATATGTCAACAATGAGATTAAAAGAAAAGGAAAGCCTCGAGCTGTTGTAACTGCGTGGACCGCCATGTGTTACTATGGCCATATGTTTCATGGTTACTCACCACAACAGATCCTAAGAATTAGTGACAAAAATCAACTCATCAGCAAATATCTCTCAAAAGTGACTGTTTTAACAGGGAAGTATCACACAATGACACAAAGAAGAACCAACTCCAGCAGAGCTGCTGTAACAGGCTGCCAACAGAACGGCGCCATGCTGGGGCATGAAGATGTTTCTTCTGTTTTTTTCTGCACAACACACATTTGTCAAAGTCTGTTTTAAACAAAACTGTTTTTCTGCTTGAATTCTTTCTGTCTCTTCTTGAGATTTTCCAAATCAAATCAATAATAATAGATAAGGCTGTGTAGTACTGTGGCATAAAGGAAAAAAAGGGATAAGCCCATTTGTCTACATACAATAAATTAATTTCTGTAAAAGTATGTTAAATCTTTTCCAAAGTGAAGATTCTTTTTTTGATTGTTTCTGCATAAATTATACACCATGAAAATAAACTGTGTAGCACACCACAATGTATATTTTCATGTTTTCGACGCATATTTTGTTATTTTTGTTGGTCAGGAATTTTAATCAAAATCAGATGGGATGTTTAATGTTCTGATTAAAAGAAAAAACATCTCCTACTATAGACTCTGTAGCGATTTGCAATGCTGGCAAAAATCATGGGATGTTCACATCAGTTCACAGATCCTGAACATCTCAGACTGCAGTGACTTCTATTGAGAATAGAGGCAACACTGCCATCTAATGGACACTGTGGTGTAGTACAACATACCGCACAAAGATCAGAACAGCGCTCTAAAGATACAGATGTGTATGATACAGAAGGATAAGTTTACCTGTAATTAATGATCCAAATAACTCTGAATTTTTTTTCCCCCCTGGACATTTGTTGTCTCATTGCAAGCTCCTCTCTTGAAGATGCATCCATACCATGGCTGCAGAAACAATTGAAGATTCAGCTGGAATAATTGTTGGGTAATTGACTTTCTAATCATAAGGACAACCTTTGTGAAGCTTAAATGTGAGGTTTTACATGCTTTCAACAAAATCTGAGCATAACACAAAAGCCTAAAGGTTATCCTAGCCTCCATAATGAGAAGGATCAGGTTCACATTAGTTAAATCTCATACTGTTTGCAGAATTGCAGTAAATCAAGTGTTACAATAAGTTACTGGAAATAAATCTAAGAGATTTCAAACCAAAAGTTTTAGTTTAATCACTTTATTACCTCAGTTAAAGCACATTTATTTGTATAGAACCTCTGATACACATGGGCGAGTTAAAGGGGTTTACAAAAGGCATTAAGATAAAGATTAGAAAAAATAAAACAAATAAAAGCAACATAATGCAAATTAAAAATATCAAAGAGAAAAAAACTACGATGAACAAGAGCAAGCAATCAATTATACAATAAGAAATATAAATATATGTAAATGAAATAAATTAATTACAGAAAAGTTTTGATCAAAAGTATTTTTTTAAAGTATTTAATTAGTTTTCAAAAAATTAATTTTGGGAATGCTTTGATTAAAATTGTTTAAAAAACAGTCCTTAATTTGTTCTTTTCTTTAATTCATCACAGAAATGCTTTGATCATAAGTATTAAATAAAGTAGTGTCTTTGATTAGGTTTTTAAAGGGGGTGTTACAGTGGCTTGATGGTTAGCATTGTTGTTCTGGAGCAAGTAAGTTCTTGGTTCAACTCCCACCAGGGGTCTTTCTGTGTAGATCTTGAATGGGCTTTCCTCCAGGTACTCCAACTTCCTCACAAAGCCCATAAAACATGTACGTTAGATCTGTTGGTGAATCTAAAATGCCTGTAAATTGGGCTCTTTTGCCAGTTTAGCAGAACTTCATCCCCCTTGTGGTCAGAAGTGGTATTACAGACATCAGAGTGGTAATAGAAAGAATTTCCACCTTGTTTGGTTTGAACTCTAGGCAATACAACATAACCAGTCCCTGCAGATCTAAAACATGTCATTCTGTCTTTTTATATATGTATATAAGAAACGTCACCCTCTCCCACTCTCTGTGGGCAGTTGCTCTCTTTTGGAGTTTTGTTGACCATTAATGGTTAACAATTGTTTAGGCAACACCAGTTCATCACTCTGGATCTGGAAGTCCTGCAGCATCTTTGCTTTTTTTTATTGTCCATCACTCTTGGCAGTATTTCCCATCTTGGCCTTGGTACTTCCAACCCATATTCTGTACAGATGTTCCTGTAAACTATCCCTGCTACTTGGTTGTGGCATTCCATGTGATACTTACCTGCCAGTATCTTGCAACTTGCTATTATGTGCAGGATTGTCTCAGGGGTATCCCTGCACACCCTGCAGCTGGGGTCTTGTCTGGTGTGGTAGACCCTGGCCCTTGTGTTGCCATGTTTACCTCCGTACTGTCATCCAGGCCAATCATTTCTAGCCACTGGTAGAGCTACTAACTGTCAGTCACCTCTTTGATCTAGTGGTGGTACCCAGTTTCTCTGATTAGCAATCTGGAAGAGCTTCCACTTACTTTGGCTAGCATCTCCCACCCGGCAGCCACGGTAGCACCCAATTGTGTAATGGCTTTATTTTTACTTTTATTTTTTTCTATACTTTTTACTTTTTAACTCCAGTGTTGTCTAGGTGGGAACCCTCTGCATTGGAGGTGGTGTTGACTCCGGTTGCCATGGTGATGGCCCGAGGTCCACTCACTCATCCCTGGGTTGTGATGGGGTCCATACATTCACCCAAAACCGGTGGTGTTTAGTACTCTATCGCACCCGGGGGTGGGCTGTGGCCCCCAACATGCACTCTGGCTCCGGGGTTTGACAGCCGCCTCCTGGTGCAGACGGTTCCCTGTGATAGTGAGCTAATGTTCCCTCACTGGTTCTTCTGTGTCCAATAATGTTTTACATGTTATTATTTTAACCTTTGCGTTTTATCATTGACAGAGATCATGGTCGATCTGGGAAAGGGAGGGTGATGGGTGGGAGTGGTTTTGTTTTTACTGTTAAACCACTTGGTGCTGCATTTTATTGTATGAAAAGTGCTATACAAGTAAAGTTTGATTGACTGATTGATTGATAATGGTGTAATGCTTTTTGAACGTTCACACTGCATAGGGAACATTGCGCCTTCGTCACTGTGAATGCACAGCTGTAGAGTGGTTTTGTCTTTATAGGACAATCTCTGAGTGAAGTGGCTTAACTTGGAGTATTTTACTGGATTGACATATGAATTTTAAGCTTCTCGAGCAGACTTTGCTTTAGATACGTTAGACATGGAAAGGTCATTTGGGCTGCAACATTTTCAGCACACCAACAGAGGGAGACATTTTTATTCAAGAGAGGTGGGGCAAGCCACATTGCAGCAGTAAGTGGTCTGTTTCGAAGTTCCTTCCTTATCAAGAATTCAAAATTAAACCTTACATTTGTATTTTTTATTTATATATTTACACACACACACACACAAAATGGATGCAAAACAACCCCAAAGTGCACACAAGCAGACATAAACTTAGAGTTCGACTTCACTGTAAGGATCTCACATGACAGAAGTTGTGAAGGCTGCAAGATGCTTGATAAGGTAGAAACTGCCAGAAAGAGAAGGAGGAGGGTTTAACGGTGTGTGGAAAAACCAGAGCGAGGTTTCGGGGCCAAATGAGCCTCACTTCTCTGCGGGTGAGAGTACAGCTGGACAGATTATCCCATCCAACACGCGTCATCAATGTCGCCTCACGACAGGGCTCCAGTTGCTCTGAACGTTTGGTGTTTGTGTGCGCGCGTGTGTTTGTGTGTATTCAGTTCAATAATCGACTCAGTTGGAGACGGCGGGCTGTGCGACCATAAGCCGACCTGGAATTTTCTCAATAAAGGTTAATCTTTAACGGGAAATGGCACAGTGCTGGAGTGTGTTTCTTTCTTGTTGTTTTTCCTTCTTAAATCCATTAATTTACCTACACATGTTCATCTCAGTGACTCAGTGTCACACAAACACAATTTGGTCTGAATAAGGGCACTCCTCTCTTACGATTGTGTCACATCTAGTTGAATGACTGTAAAGTTCATTTACTGTTGAAGAAAAGGAAACAACAATAAAATAACTTTAAGAAAAGACAGGTTTTGTGTCCTAGTCTCAGTAACTTTGTTATTAAGTGTAAAAACTGATGCTGTTTTTTTTTTGTTTGTACATTAAGGTGCAGGAATTGGCTAACAGTTAGCTTGACCTAGCTTAACTTAGTTTAGCACAAAGATTGGAAACTGAGGGAAGTAGATAATCTGGGTCTGTATAAAATACTCCCAAAAATACTTGTATGGCTCACTAATTACAAGTCCAGATTGTGTCTCATATGGTTTAGCTGTGATTAGCGCTAAAAAAAAACATTAAAGCTTATCCTTCTCTTAAAGACATTCAAAAGGAGATAACCAACCTTTAACTGACAGTAATGCAAGTTTTTGGAAATATCACGTGGGACTATTTCTTAGTAATAGCTTGATAGCTTCCTTGAGCTGTGTTGTGAAACTTCAGGAAAAGCTTACAGTTGTTCAATGGAAAGAATTTCTGTAACATTACTGTTGACACTGACAAAAAAAAAAATACATAAGTCCTTACCAAGAGAAACAAAAATAGACCAAAATATGTTTTAGGATAAAAGAGCTTTGAACGCCATACATCAAAATTTTTCCCACTGTTCAATAAATAAATAGCTGAGACTGTTATTTAAATAACTTGTGGAGGTTGATCACATACGTGTTTCACATGTTTGACTGGAAAAAATATATAATTTTGAAAGAGAAAAATATTTTACTCTCTTACACCCAGTAGTCTAACAAAATAACTGACTTCAGCATTGTTAAAGGTATATTATAGAATACAGAGAGCAAACATTATTATTTAAACATGATGACTGCTTTACCTGTGGACACATTTTTGATGTTTAGTTGTGATGTGAGAGTCTAGCGGCACCATATTCCTTTTAGGGATCACTATAAGAAAATTAACGAATTATGCTTTTATTTAAAAACTTCCCTGTATATAACAGCTGAATATTGAGAGAGACACAATGAGAGAAAATCAAAGAGAAGATAACGTATTTACAGTAATGTGCAAAAGTTAGTAAGTTACTATACTGTTTTTATGTTATCTTATGAGAAATTATAAGGAAAATTGTGTCATCTCAGCAGGGCTTTGTTTCAAGCAAATACAACCTCAGAAAAAAACCCAAAAGCATAGACTATTTCTAACCTCGCCATAATGATTATCATTGTTAATTCATGAATTAATTTGCAAAAATGCTGCCAATAAGAAAAACAAGATCTTACGGACAATGCTGAGTATTGCAGCCATATGATTGAAGAGGGTATGCTGCAGCCAGGTGCTGCCATACCTGAGCTCTTTGAAGAACTGATTAGCAGAAGGTGTGCAGATCACTATAAAAGCTCATGTTTTGGTCGTTTGGAAAAGTTGCCAGGTGTAAGCCTCTTGTAGAGAACATGGAAGAATGACAGATGTTCTTAAAAATGCATCTGGAAAAAAGCCACATGATGTCTGAAACCATTTACAGATGAGATCAAAGTGAAGTTGTTTGGCTTTAATGCCCACCGTAGTGTTTGGCAAACGCCAGTCCTAACATTTCAGCAGAAACGCCTCATACCCACTGTCACTATCATTGCTATGGAGAAATGATAATCTAGGGCTGAGCTGGGCACCTCGCAGTTATTGAGTCAACTTTGAACTCCTTTATCAACTCATTTATCAATCAAAATATTTTTTTTTTTGAAGCAATGTGAGATAATCCGTCCAACAGACTAAAGCTTGGTCAAACTTGTGTCAGACAACAAATCTATGAGCAACTCAACATAAAAAATGACTGAAAACTAAAATAAAACTAAGTTTTTGTAATGCTCCCATCAAAGTTTGGACCTCAAATTAACTGAGATGTTGTTGTGGGATTTTAATAGAGATGTGCAAAAATAAATGTCAAAAAGTGTTAATGAACTGATGTAATGCTAGAAAGAGGAATGGGTCAAAATCCCTCCACAATTGATAAAGCTATACTATAAACTATTGGTTTAATTTTATGGGTTTTAAATGATCCTGCTATTATAATATAGTTCAGTTCACCTTTAACCTTTATTGATCATGAAGTCCCTTCAATAATATAAAAACTAATCATAATTGAGTTACCCCTATGTTACACAACTGAAGAGCTTCTCTTCCATCATTTTTTTCTTACTGGAGCCCGAAAGATTTATTTTAAATATATATGCCCAAAATAAATGGTTTCTGCCTTTCATCAAACTTTTTTAGTTGCTAATTTTCCAAATGTTTAGTGTTAATATGTGTTATAATGACACAGGAAGTGTTTTCATCTGATGTTTCCTATATTAAGGTCATATTTGTGCAGGTGTGTGTACAGTACAACAACTGCACTACCACTTCAGCTCCACTAAATCTTTCTTTATGTCTGCAGCCAGACAGGGATATGTTTTTGGCTTTCTGATGAGAAATTCTTGCAAAATATATATATATTTTTATGGTCTGCTATTTTAAATGACAGCGGGAGGAAAATGCTTCATCATCTTTTGATGGCTCTGTCCACGTATAATTCAGTTTTTATAGTGCAAGACGGATATGTGGTGGAGTCAGTGGCATGCTGATAGCTTCTGTGCCACAACTGAGCCAGAGCTGTTGCAGTTGCTTTCTTATTGTCGCTTTCAGGACATAAAAGAGCCGAGCCGGGCTTTCTGGGCCAAGAAGAGCTGAGCGACGATGGCCTGTGCTGTCAGTGAAGAAGAGAGGCTTTTCAGTTCATCATCTGTCCATTTCATCTTATGGGTCTTCTTATTAACTATGATTAACATTAGTTATTATTTGTACTGTGTCTCGGTGTTTACTCGTTACTGTCTTCATGCTGCTTGTGCTTAGTGATGATCACGAGTGCTCATTTCACTGAACTGAATGACTAGAATCTGTTCGATAAAATGGATTTGTTTAAATGATTTGCTCACTGGCTCGTTCAGTACTTGATTGGAGCATTGACTTGGTATTTGGCTCGGGATTATTGGCTTTCCGTCAGTGATGTTGCTTCAACAAACACACCAGATTCCTTTTCAAGGTCTTGACATTATAGACATTTTTTCCCTGAATATTGGAGACAAACGCAAGTTTCAAATGACTTTAACTCTTTTTAAGAGGTCTGAATTTCAGGATTGCTTTTGGACTTGTTTGGTTTGATTCTGGGGATTTAAACCCTTCAGGACTTGTGTCACTGCTAACTATTAGTAAGTTCAGTTTTATGCTATTTTAGTACGTTCATTGAAGGGAGCACTGATCCTGGTGAGGCTGCAGCTGCTCTTCACCTCCTTGCATCAGCTGATTCTCTGATTCTCACTTAAGAATAAAAGCCATTGGGGAAAAAACATGTTCATTGGAGAGTTTTAAAATTGTTTAGAGTCCACTAAACACTTATGTATAAAGAAAGGATGTATATTATTTCCTATGTCAGTCTTCACTGGGCTACAACTGGAGATCAGTTTTATGTATAAAGTTTTTCAAAATAACTAAAAATAATTATGGGATGAAAAACTATGTGCTGAATTTTTTTTGCATGCAACTGTTTATATACTTTTTAAACATGCAAAAACTTCCCTGAATACTTGTTCAGTTCTTATAGTTCAACGACGCCACTGAAAAGTGAGTTTTCAGTTGTCAACAAAACAAATGCTGTCACAATATCACCAAGGTACTTTTAAAAGTCCACTTCTCTTCTCCAACACTGTGTAACTCCAGCTCCTAAACTAACCCTTAACTTGAACTGAATCTGACCTTCACCCAGTATCTCTCAGTATGATTGTGTAAGATGATGATTGCCTCACAACATGAGTTTTACCAGAACATACACGGGCAGATCACTTGATATGATTTAACACCATGAATCCAGTTCATCGCCACATACAATAGAAACACGATCCAAGTTTTCCTCAGTTCTCAGTTTTCTTTTTGGTGTATGAGGGGTCTTGATTGCACCTGATTGTTGCAGGTGAATAGCTCCACTGCCCCATCTCTTTGTGTGCCTTTGTTGGGCATCATAAGAGTATTAGTGAAGTGTTTGCCTGGGAATCTCTCATCTGTGTGTCTCATGTCTCTCCTTCTATTGTGCAGCAACGAGGGCAGGGTTTTTGAGCAGCTTATTGTTGGGATAGTTTGCTTTTGTTGACATGCTGTGAGAAGGCAGCATGAGGAATGTCTGTGAGCCTGAGTGTGGATGAAGAGTAGTAGGATAATAATAATAATAATAATAACTCTGACCTGTTATAACCTGAACTTTTCAGAAACCAGAATCAGATAAATGTTGGATAGTATAGAAAGTGGTGAAACAAGGGCTTTAGAATTACAAATGATGTATCAGACCTCCAAAGATCACATCCATACACTCCTTGAATTCTTTATTAGTTTTAGCTTTTTCTTCTCTTGGGGTTTCCCTACAGCTCATGCGTTAGAAATTGCAGTTAAATTACAAGTTGAACCCAAGACTACAGTGTAGAAAATATTACAGTAGAAGAAACAGTTTAAGCCACTGTATATAGCTGGAAATATATTCATACTTATATTGAAACTTCTACCTCTATAATTTTTGACAAAGTTGTGAAACTCCTCCTTCTGCTGCTGTTTTGAAGTGGTTTTTTTCAATAGATGCATTGAAAAATATTAACTCTGGTGTGGTGACAAAAAGTTTAGATTGTGCTAGCGTTCAGTGCAACTATCTAGAAACAGTGCAACTAGAAGGCTTTTCAAAATTCAAATTTTTTCAGCCATTTGACTATGTAATAAAACTCTAGATTGCAAGTGTTGAGTTTTGTTTGAGTATTTTCTCTCTCATGGCAGCTTTGAGCTGGTGTCAACAATGTTAGCCTTGGTAAAATTAGCACTGAGCTAAACTATCTGCAAAGAATTGTACTTCCACAAAATGAACACCAGGGGGGGGCATGTTGTGCATTTCACACATAGACTGTATAAAACAATGGACGAAGCATTCGGTCACGTGACACATTGGTTTCTGAAGAAGGCCATTTTTTTTCCCCTTGCGGGACGCAGCCATGTTGCTTCGGAAGCCGACGGAAATACCGCCCACCGTATGTCAATCAAAGTTAGCTTAGCTTCCAGCTCCGCCGGCTGGACCTCGCCGAAATATATGCAGAGCTGCTGCCAGACGTTTACAGCGGGATATACAGTTTAACACGTTGACTCGACAGCAAAATCAAATATGACTATCACGTTTTGCGGACGCTGGGTTAATACAAACGGGTGTTTGTTTCCTTAAGTAGGTAGCATGGCGATTCTGGACGAGGAAGTGATAACGGCTAGCCATTGGCTGAGAACAACTGTCAATCAATCAAATTAGAACTAAATTTAAAGCTTTATATACACAACCTGGCAAAACATTCACCTCTCTAAGAGTTGTCATGTGAAATCAAACAATTGAGACCAAAACGATTTGCTGAACCAGGCTGAAAATATGTTTATTTCTGCTCTAAAGTTGGACATTTTAACATGGGAGTCAACAGAGATTGACTGGCTTTTGCAGGCAGACATAATCCCTCCTGTGAGTCCTAGGTGTGACTCCTCATGTGGTCATGTCCAAAACAGCTCCCAAGGGGTGGAGGCTATCACAGGTAGTCATAATCAGAGTTATTTCCTAGTTTGTAAACCTGTTATACTGGCATTGGCAATAAAGTGATTCTGATTCTAATGTAACTACAGCAAAAGCAAAAAAAATACCTAACAAGTACAAGTACAGAGACACAACAAGCCTATCAGTGAGTTCATTTTACAAAACTCCGAACCACCTGACACAAGGCGAAAACTTGCTTGGGTTGTTACAGCCCACACAACCTGGCAGGAAGTGACACTGAAAACAGTATGTCCAGGAAAACACACTGGTCCAACTGCAGTGTAGTATGTTCCTGTGATGTCTCAAGATCAACACAAAGGGTAAAGACAAAATTACAATTTTTATTGACACATCAATATCAGAAATCATTGTAATTGACTGACAGAAACTCACAAAGCAAGCCAGGTACCGACAATAAAACATGACGTAGTAAGATGTGAATTTCAGCGTGGCGCTTACATCCTGTTTCTTTTCATAGATCTTCCCAACAAGTCAGACTAGGTTTATCGCTATTCGCTACCTCGCTCTGCCAGTCTCTTTTTTTCTCTTCCTCTTCCTTAAAGTGGCATTCAAGGAAGGCCTTAGCAGTAAGACAATGTGAAACTTCACACTACAAGCATTAGAAAAGAAGTAATTGCAGAATAGTCTGGGCTCTGAGCTGGCCTGCCTGCAGTCCATACCTCATGGCCAAATAAAAACACTTGGCACATGATAAAAATGCAAACAAAGACTCAAGACTGTTGAGCAGTGCTTTGTCAGACAAGAAAGAGACGACGTTACAGTATCAGAACTTCATCAACGGGTCTCTTCAGTTTCCAGACATATATGGACTGTTGTTAAAAGAAGAGGGGATGCTACACAGTGGTAAAATGTCTTATCCCAAATGTTTTATTGTTTTTTTTTTTTAATCCCGTTGCTATCAAATTCAAAATAGTTGTAAAAATTGTCTTAGTTTACACCAATTTGAAATCAAGTTCAAAACCTACTGAATCCTTTTAACAGAGTAGAAAATGTAAACAATAACTTAAAAAAAAAAAATGAAAAGGACTTGTGATCTCAAGCTGTGTGAGTGACCAGAAGATCATTTTCATGGTTTAAAAAAACATCCCCAATGCTTTAAGGCAAGTCAAAAAATGCTCTCCAGGATGTCTCCAAGTATATTTCCTCAATGATTACTGTAAATGAAGACATTCACCACAAGATGCATATCACCAGAAAGACTCAAAATAAACAAGACAGTCAGGAAAAGAAAAACAAAATCTGTTCAAGGTCAAAGTTTTAAAAAATTGTGATGGAGTAAATCCATTTTTTGTAAAAAAAAATTAAATAAAGCAGATAAATACAGCATAACTTTGAAGCATAAAGAAATATTTTGACACCCTGCTTTAATTACAAGTTTTTTGCCTTCATGTTGAGATTTCACACCCTCGGCAACTGTACGCAAGGTGAAATTTTATGTACCTCATCAGCTAGGATGATATAAAGCTACAGATTTATGTATAATTAGGGAGATTGTAATCTGAGTGACAGACTGTCCGATGACTAGCTGTCATTTTAACTACTTGGCGCCTTCGGTGAACTTGACTTTTGGGCCTGACAGAGCAGAATCATTCTTTTTTTAAAGTTAATATGGCTTGTGCTGTTAACTGTTGTAAAAGAAAAAACAACAACACTGCAGGTGGTTTAGGGTTGGTCTGGGAGGGTTCAGGAGGTGCTCAAGCCTTGTTCGACCTGGTAGCTAGGGTGTCCACTGTGTGGTCAAGTGACTGTGGGTCACAGCTCCACTAATCTCTGTGTCCTCTTTATAGCTACAACACTCATTTCAAATGCTGTTTCAGTAGAAACATCTGAAATGAGGATGGATAGATAAATTCGACCTGAGTGAAGTAAGGTAACTCTAGTTATCGTCATAGGTTAGAATGAGTTTAATCAAACTAAAATAAGTAACTTGTGGTAACTGAGCTAAATGGGGTGTGTTGGAGCTGGCTTCCAGACCCACTTGTTTCACACATTTGCTCATTTTTGGATTAACCAGAGTTGGGCAGAGTTTGTTTTTGCCAATGTGGCACCATGGAGAACAGCAAAAAAAAAAAAAAAAGGCTTTTAAAGGTGATAATGCAGGGAGCTTGTCCAATTTGTTTTTGTACACTTTGTGTGTGCTCAGAATTAGCTTGAAGTTTTAAAATTCATAGAATGATATTTTTATGATATATGCAACCTTTTCCAGGGTGTAACCCTAGAATAAGCTGTTAAAAATAATGGATGGATGGATGGATGGATGGATG
>JAOWBL010000001.1:6081836-6096744 GCA_028564865.1 Zenarchopterus dispar
GTGTCATTGTTTCACTGAAGTTTTATTCAGTGATAATAAAAAAGGGAAAAAGAAAAAGGCAGTGATGCATAGCAGCATGAGAAGGCTTTTCATGATTTGTTCACTTTTTTTTTTTTTTTTTTTTTTTGAAGGATGTGTTTAAAGGAAAAGGGAGAAAAGTTAAAAGAGATATTTGTGGAGTCTGAGTTGTGTTTGTCAACAGGGTGGGCCCCGAGTGTGAGCAAAGGTTCGTTCATTTGTAATCCTCTGAAGTGAAAAAAAAAAAAAAAAAAATGGGAAGGATGCTTAGAAAAAGGTCATTTGGTTGTGTTTTTGGTACGTTTGCACTGCAACTGCTGCAGGTTTACTTCACGCAAGGGGAATGACTTCTGGGTACTTTTCAGTCAGTGCGGGACTTTCCTCTACGAACAAGAAACTTTTTAGAAAACGAAATACAGTATGTATAACATTTTACAAACATTGTATACTTTAGTGGTGCAGCCTTAAACTCCACAAAGTTCAGTCGAGACCGTTTCTGCCAATTTTCGAAGGGATGACACAGATGAAGACACTAGTTTCATACTTGTTGATGTGTGACGTTGTGCTGTAAAGCGATTGCGCAGTCATCACCAGAGACAATAGGGACCAAAGTAACTTTTGTTGTTTTGTTTTTTTTTTCTTTTTTTTGCTGATAGCAGAATGGGAGACCCGAGGAGCTAGATAACACTTCCTGGAAATAAGGAAATATTTCTTCAAGTAAAACTGAAATGTGAAAGAAAGTATTTTATTCTCCTTTAAAGAGAAACATACTGTGTCAAGGGAAAAGTCTGTATTTTGTGCTTGAAGGCATATAAACGTTAAGATTAAACAACCTTATCATGCTTTTCGGGGCTAAATATGTCAGTGGGTTAATTTCAGATTTTCAGGATACTGTGACATCACAGATCCAGATGAAAATAGACTTTTCCAGCTTCTTTGCCTCCATTTAAATTTCACATTTTTGCTGTATCAGATGTACTTCCTGTAACCGGTAACATAAATTTGAAAAAAAAAAAAAAAGGCACGCCCTCCAGAAGAAGAGGGCGGAGCTGAGTCAAGTGGTTGACTCCGCCCCCCAAAACAAGCTGTCATTTATAGAGCTGGAAAGACTATTGTGAAAAGGGAGCTTTTGTGCTGCACACCTGTGATATTCAGACCAAAGCATGACACAGACTTTTCATCAATATCTCATGACTTGTATGAACTTTAAAAAAATATTATACTACATCTCCTTTAATGGCCTGAATTTATCTACTATGCCTTAAAACTGAACATTCACTTTAACTTTTTTTTTTTAAATGATCGATACCAAATGTCCATACAAGCCCCCTCATCTTCCCCTTCATCTTCTCCCTCGGGTAGCCGATCGGAAAAACGACAACTCCTTTCGATTATTTGTTTACCTGTGCCCGCATTTACGTCTGAAATCAAACTCCCCACTCCTGCCTTGCGCTCTTGTGGGCACACACTGTCAAGACGGCCACTGAGGGTTTTTATCACGAGTGTGACATGATCAGTGCCAGAAGTAATTGTTTGAAACAATGTCTGCTTTGGCCTTGAGCGAGCTAGCTGATTACCCCGAGGAATGTGTTTGTCTAAGGAAGCAAAGCCCCTGAAGCTAAAGCAGCTCTTCTGATTAACGGTGACTATGTAGCTGAATGAGATGTTTGTAACTGTTGCACAGGATATGATAAATGTAACCCTCAGCTGTGCTGATGTAATACTGTTTCAATTTCTCGCCTTCGAGTCAGATTGTTCTCTTTTTGAGTGACATTTCAGATAAAAGTGAAGGTCTTGGAAGCAGGTTGGGGAGGGGGCGGTTAAATGAACTGGAATCATCCCTCTGTTGTGAAGTTGGTGTGGGCTGGTTCAGTCACTTCGGGCCCGTTTCACTTTGAAGGACTTTCTATCGCTGAGGGAGGCCCAAACATCCAGTCCTCCATCTCTCCCTCTGTTCATTAGCCTCTCTCACTCCTCTCTCCATCTTCTTTTCCTCCCCCGCTCCCTCTGTGCACCCACTCTCGCTGCACCATCTCTTTTTTTTTCATTTCATCCCCTTCTTAGCCCCTCCTCACCTGCCTTCCTTCCTCCCTCTCCCTGCTGCTCGTCTTTGAGCTTGGGTGAGCCGAAGGAATGATGGTGACAGGTACATGGATGGGAGGATGAGAAAAAAAAAACAGAAAAAAAGCTAAGAAAAGGTGGCAATGGAGAACATAAGCGGGAACAAATATGAAAGGGGCTCAGATTCTGGAAAATCTAGCCAAGTGTGGATTTGGTTGTAATTAAAAAAAGTAATCAAAAAAATTTTTTTCAGAAAATGACACTGTGATTTAATTCTACGTTTGTCCCGTTGGAGTCGAGGCCACATGAGGATGTCACGTGGCGTTAGAGGTCAGCCACAGTGCTCACTTCTCTCTTGTCAAGTTTCATTTACGTCCAGCTTTCTTCGATGATGTGCTGCAAGCGTGCAAGAGACGACACAGACGGAGGTGTGTCATTGTTCATGAAGCATTTAGAGATGCCGAAAGTCCATTTTGCATTATTCGACCGGTTTCTGCAGACTGGGAGGAGGAGCTCCTGTGAAACACACGGTGTTCTGCAAGAGGTTGTATCGTTCTGAAGAAAAGTACAGCAGGACCCCGTGTTCTTGTGGCAAGCTATTCATTTACTCCGGTGGATGACTTGTCATAATCGGTCACTCAGCCTCATCAGCCGAGACACACTGCTTACCAGTTCTGTGTTTTAGCTGAGTTTATTCGCGATTATTCATTGCTTTGACCATGGAGCCAGGTTCCAGTATGTATCTCTGCATGTGTGTGCTCCCAATCTGTTTCTTTATTCTTGATTTAATTCTTTGTAATCCCATTCCAGTGGAAACTAAACACCAATATTAGTGTCTTAACCTTGAAAATTAGACGATCACTGTGATAAAAGGCCAGTTTTTGGTGTAAAGTATATATATCTGATGACTTCGTATTTGTCTCATTGTCAACAAATCCCATGAAAAGGCCAGACTTAACAATGTTCCCTTTGTTTTTTCATGCTGTAGACCGCTATTGTGGTCTAAAACTCTGATAAAAACACAGTCGAGAGCCTTGGTCTTGTGGAGGGGGTTTGGGGGAGGGGGGTAGCGATGGCGCTGCGTCAAAATAATGGGCTATTTTAAACCTCTAAGACTCAAAAAGGACATTCCTTTGAAGAGATGCTGTGAACACAGACAAGAGAAATAATTTTAACTTTGTATATGTACAATGTACAAAAAGTGCATAAAAAGGACTGTTTGTTCAGACAGACCTCCTTCCAGTTTGTTATAAGTCTGTACAAGTTGGCCACTGAATGCTTTCAACCTGCTGGGGTTTATGGCCTGTACTTTTGTAAAACTGGATTGAAAATTGTACATTTATTACACAATTTGTCAGGTATTAGAAGCACGGCCATGAACTCTCCTTTTTGTATATCTGTCGTCATCTTGTACACTTATACAAAGGTGGCAACAATCAGAAGGAGATGCTTATACAAGCAGCCCTTTTTTGTTCTCATACAAAGTTAAAATTACCTCACTTTGACCGCAGAGACTCTAACCACACTATTACTTTAGTTGAATTACATTTTTGAGTCTTGTCAGGAGCTTAAAATACCAATTTATTGTTTCATAGGTCAGCTGCCCCAAGTGCAGCCTGGGCCTTGGGTATCAACTGATACTGAGTACACCCCAAAGTACCAGTATTTAAAAGATGAAAATGTATGTTTATGTTGAGATTTCAACATAAACATACATAAAAAGGTTACGCTATGTCAGTAATAAACACCTGGAGAATAGGGTATGTGGAGTTAGCTATGCCCGAATGTTAATTTAGATTTAATGTTTCTTTGGTCCACCTCGCCAGTTTTGCGGTGGGGTTTAAAGGTTAACGTATGACCTGATGGGTTGATCGTTGTGCTGCGCGGTCACCAGAACACCTGAGCACCTCGGAGGTGTGCCTGAGCTCTGATTGGCTCCCACTAATGACAGACAGTTAATCTTTGATGTAGAGTCACCCTGTTAGCTTTAATGTGGGGCGGACTTCAGCATCCCAACCATCTTCACTTTTCTTAATTACTGGCAAAGAAAAACACGTACACATCCATTAAATTCTTTCACTCAAACATGTATTTTAAAGATGCGGTTGAGTCAAATAAGTTTGACAATATAATCACAAAAAGTAACTTCTAAGAAAGCAAAAAAATAAATTATAAGACTTTTTTGCAAGTTTGCTAGTCAAGAAAAAAAATCTTACCCCATTGGCAGGGATATTTTTGCTTAAAATAAGACAATTTTGACAAGCTTTAGAAATATTAGGCTTAATTCAAGATGAGCTGTTTTTGCAGTGTATTAAAGAATCACTTTTTTTTTTTACACAACAAAATGAGCATACACATAGTGTGAAATGTTCTTTTAACACCTCAAAACAGAAATTTGTGCATATTTTGAATGTTGTCAGCCTAAATTATTGGTGTTTTCTTCTTAAGTATAAATATTTCTTTCATGAGAAGACTAGTGTGTACTTTTGCAGCCCCAGTGGGATCTTCTTTTCTTGTATTCATAGTCCTCCAAATCCACTAATAAACTCATTGGGTTTAATTTTTGTGTAAATCTTTAACATCTGACTCTTTCCTGTGAGTCTAGTAAAAGTGACGTTAGTTTGCCATCTATTATCGCCCAACAAACTCGTAGAACCAGAGTTATATCCATTCTTCATTTTTCGGTTGTCATTGTTTTTGCAATCAGATTACACAGTCCTTGTTTCATATGATCCATTACCACCAAGCCCTTTTTGCAGATACAATGTCTTGCTGAGCTCACTCCTCTTCATGTCATGGAAATTCATTTGTGACTGTAATATCCTCATGAAAATAAATCAGAGGTGCTACACCCATGAGTGACTATCTGTCACAGCCTGTCATCACAGCTTTAATCTGCTCCTGAATCACTCATCTGTTTGCTAAAAACACTTTCTTCTTCTGTGTTTACTCTGTCTTTAAGGAGCGTGTTGGTTTCAATTGCAGTTGAAACTCAGTGTGCTTTTGAGCACATTTTTTTTCTTTTTTTTTCTCTTTCTTTCTTTCTTTCACTCCCACTTTTCCTTCATTTCCCAGGACGGTTTGTGGGAGTTGTTAGACAAAAACTCTTCAAGAATACGAGGGCCGGTATCTCAGAGTGTTTTTTTCCCACTCTGTCTGCTCTCTTGACTGCCCAGGAAGGTGTGTGTTGTTTGCTTAAGTTAAGCTGTGCAAGGAGCGCATTCAACATTATGTACAAAAAGCACACGTTAGACGCATGAAAACGCTCACACAGAAGTCTGAGTCTTCTGCTGACATGAAATAAATTGCTCCGGTGGTCAGTCCGGGGGTAGAATTTCCACATATCTTTTCACTGTGACACAAACATGAGGAAGTTTTCAAACCCTCTGTTTGAACGTTTCCTGCCCTTTCCTCTGATTTCTGCATCTCTAAGCAGAAACGCTTAGAGGCCATTAAAACTCCATTTCCCATCATGCAGCATTCCGTCGAGGCTCCTCATCCAAACATTACCCATCGACCGCAGTAGTTGCTTGATGTGGATGGTGGGAAAAAGACTGACACTGTCAGCTTGGACCTCTGAGTTAACTTTTACATAAAAGTAAAAGTTTTAGTGAAATATCGATAGTGGCAGCCTTTTAAATAAACCACTGGAAAGTGTATTTGAAAATACATATACTTTAAGATTTTCTTTTTTAGTGCTGTGGCTTCAAGTGCAGGATTCAGACCTCCAAAAACGCTCCGAAAATGTAAAACGTAAAATTCTTTAAAGTGAACATGAGATGGCCAATTTTTTAAAGATGTTTTTCTTTCTAGTGTACCTTAGTGCCGCTAATGTACTTTCAGTTACTTTCAAATGTTAAAGGGAAATATTATGAACAATGATCCTACCTCGTAAACAACATGTTGTTCTTAAGTGTCTTCTGACTCATGAACATGTACAACTCCACGACTACCAAGCCAGCTACAATAAACAAATTTCTTCAGTTCAACAATAACTAAAGTCTAGAAATGTATGCCTTTTTCAGTCATCCAAACCTGGAAAATATTTGTTGCATCCTCACAATTTAATACACATTTCATCCAAGGCATTATGAAAAAAAAAACAAAAAAAAAAAACGTTTGTGTGAAGCAGAAACTGATCACTCCTTCCTTGGTGCACTGCTCAAAATATTTTGCTTTTAAAGTGAAATATATGTCTCAATGCTACACTCTCTGTTTCCTGTTGGCCAGTGGCAATGTATCAATGAAGATTGACTCACTTTTGGAGCCAGCCTCTAGTGGTCAGTCAAGGAACTGCAGCAAATCCTAGTTCCTCAACCCAGAGACTCAGCTCAGAAGTTAGATGGTAGGCGCTTGCATAAAGGAAGAAAATTAAAGGAAAGGAACCTGTAGCTCAGCTAGAGCGCCACCTGGCATTTGGTGGTTCAATTGCAGATCAATGTACAGCAACGTAGGTCCCATCGTTATGTTGACGTTAGATAGAACCATAAATCAGACTTTATATGAAAGTTGCTTTATACAGAAAAACTCAAGTCTTTTCTTGAGTATAATTGATTAGATCATGTAAGTTACTTTCCACCACCATTATTTATGTGTTTATGGGCTCTAAAAACAAAAGTCCTCTCTGCTAACTGTTGAAATAAGACTGAGATCCACCTACGTATATATACAAACACACACACACAGTGTACCTGCTTTAGCTCCACCCTCATCAGCTCTAGTGGCAGCTTTGGCTCCGTGTGTGTGTGTGTGTGTGTGTGTGTAGAGGAGGCTGGACCGCTGAGTGCCCTGCTGTACCTGTCTCTCATGGAGGTGGACTACCAGTCCGAGAGCAGGCAGCCAGGCAGCGGAGCGCTGTGAATCCACAGGGGTAGATATCATCCTCTCCGCTCCTCTCCAGTCCTCTCTGCTTCTGTTTCCTCTTCTCTTTCGCACGACCTTCTGCTTTGAAATATCCATCTCAAGAGTTTTGCTTTATTCCGTTTTCACAGCCTCCTCGCTCTGTGACTTTGCTATGCAGGCATCTGGGACCTGAGACTTTATAAAGGTTTATTATTACTGTTTGTTTTTTTTTTTTTAAGTAGTTAAGACTATCTCTCTCAGAGTTGAAGGACTGCTTGCATGAGTCATTTTTAGTATCCCACCTGCTGTTGGTGTGTGTTTTGTGTAACAACAGAGGATTAGGGTTTACAGTTTGAGCATTACAGTTTTGTTGATCCTGTTCTGCTCATTTGTGACACCGTTGTCAGCGACTCCCGGGGGGTGGGGGGGTGGGATGCTCCGAATCAATTACCTCCACGTGTCCATGTGTGTGCATACACCTAAGATGGCAGCTTCCTTGCACCTGTTCTCCTCAGTACCGTGGATCACTAACAGCTAAACGACAGATCTTCTTTGCTCTGTTACCTGCTTTAAAGCGAGTGGTGCTTTGGCTTACAAGCTTACGGACAAATCCGCAGTTTCCTCTGAGAAAAAAACACTCAGGACAGCGACAGCAAGCTGCAAGGGAAAGCGTTTTATGAGGCCAGAGCTCGCCGGCTCATTTGTTGAGCAGTAGCCAACCTGTTTTTATGAAATGATCCTCAAGGAAGCCCATAAAAGCTTTTTGCCTGCTCATAAAGCAATCCAGTCCTCAACAACATGCTGTTAATATGCACAGAGTCAGGTGCTTCTATCAATCATGACCATCACATAATGGGCACTCAGCAAGTGAAGCTTTGCTCACTGCTTCCTGCGCTGACCTTTGACCAGGTGAACTCTGGGTCAGAACTCTGATTATGTTTAACCTGAAAACTGCTGGCTCTTCCTGTTCAGAGCAGAGGAATCTAGGTGCTCATAACTTTTGATAATCTATTTTCTTTTCTTTTTTTTTTTTTTTTTTTACAAGGTTAGGCATCATCTGTAAATCTTTATGTCCCCTGCGAACAAACGCTGTGATTTGTGTTCACCGAAGTTAATTATCTACCTGGTTCTGCATCAGGTTTCCTCCCCACCTCGTCCACTGTGGCACGTGATTGCGTATACCTCCTGCAAATTCAAATTTCTCACAGCCGGTGATCTAAAACGCTTGCAAAAGCGTTGTTGTTTTGTCGTTGTCACATAACATTCTCTCTTTTCTCTGTTCCTCTTGTTATCTTATTTTTTTTTTTTTTTTCCAGGGACACATTTTGTCAGAGATGCAACAGACACTCTGACTGGTCTCATATCTGTAATGTTTGCTTCACTTCTGTCACAGTCAGCACTGAGGAAGTTCAGAATATCTCCAAAGTGGTCAAAAGCAGGAAGCCGGCTAGCCCACACCAAGAATAGAGTTTTGACACACAAGCAAAAGATGTCCAGAAAAGAGATTTATGAGTCTTTACCACACAGTGTTACATAGCTGCGTCTTTATCACCTTGAAGAACTCCCAAAGCGAATATTGTCCTCCCTTTGTCATCGGACTGGCAAGATAAGGCAGATAAGACGTGGAGTCATGTTGGCCTCTTACGCGATAGGAGGAACGGAGGGAGGACATGTCGAGCAGTGGATTCAGGGAAAAAAAAGAGATTATGACAGAGGTGTTAAAATGTAGCGACACACTGGGACAACGTTGACTGAGACCTTTTGAGGTCTTGTTATTGCACTCTCAGACAAAATGAAACTCCATCGCCACCGAGAAGAGTCACAAACCTGCTTTGCATACATTTAATATGTGTTCATGCTGCATTTTTTTGGAAAACGTGTGCTTTTATAGAAGCTGGTGTCGTCCTGACCTGTGTCAGCACAGGAGGAAATAGCGGCATCTGTTTCCTCATAGTTGGTTTTTGCCTTATTTTGACCTTCTTGTCAAAATAGATCACATCGTCCTGAAATAGAGCATTTCAAGTGGTCACGTACGTGTATTCAGTTCTTTATGTTGTCTATATGTGCAGCGTTTTCCCTACTTCTAGTCCATGGTCAGTATTTTGTGGTCACTCTAAGCCCTCCAGCCTTGGTAGAAGTACCAAATGAACAGGTGTGTGTGTGTGTGTGTGTGTGTGTGTGTGTGTGTGTGTGTGTGTGTGTGGGAGACTGGGATATTGGGTCAGGTCAAATGAGTGTGCATGTTACCATGGTTGCTTGGCTTTGTAGTGTTTCACCTTCGTTGTGACAGCCTCTCCTGTCTCCGTCAAAGTCCGAGCAGTCTTATGACGCACAAAACGCCCTGCCCGTCTGACCAGGAAGATGTCGATTCATTTTTCTTTTTTTTTTTTCTTTTTTTTTTATTCGCAGTCAAGCCATTTAGTCCGACCACAAGACGTTACTGTCCTAGCTGTGATTGGTTGCTCCGGAGCCGTATGCTGCGAGGAGATTTGAGGATTTGAAATGCTGTGGGTTTTTCCGTTCTGAATGCCGGCTGTGTTGGAAAATAACGGAGTAAGAGGTTTATGTTTGGGAAGCCGATTTCTGATTGTTCTCGGTTGCTTTTTTAGGGCTGCGCCCCACACATTGTATAACATTCATATCGATAAGAGGGTTGAAAGTCCAACGCTGTCTTGTGGTCTGTGTGTGTGTGTGTGTTGGTGTGTGTTAGTGTGTGCATTAAGTTAATATGAACAGCGAATTACTGTGCACAGTTTTTTTTTCCTTTTGGTCACAGTATGGGGTCATATTTCACAAAGAATTCCTCATGTAGCTTAATTCCAACTTTTCTTACTTCTGACACGCCAAACACACACACACACACACTCACACACACACACACACACACACACACACTCACACTTTGAGCATGTGACCCAGTCATACTCAGTGAACCTTGAGCTCGAGTTTTCAGGGTTTACAGCCCTTCATGCTCTCTGATAGGGGTCAGAGGTTAGCAAGGGATCTGAGGACTCAACAAAACAAGGTTGTAAAAGCCCTGATAAAGGAAGGCGCCCTGGGGATTTATAGATGTCGAGTTTCAACTCTTGTGTTCACGTCAAATAATTTGCCTTAGCTGGTTTGTAAAGTAATCTTACAGACTCGGCAGACTGTTAATCATTTTGGTGCACCCCAGCTAGCAGCCATTTTTGTGGGCTTGTGTTGGAAAAAAGACCTTCTCATGAAACTTAAACTTAAACCAGGGGTGGGAAGTCCTGATCGTCAAGGACCGGTGCCCTGCATGTTTTAGATGTTTCCCTGCTTTAACGCACCTGATTCAAATTAATGGTTCATCATCAGTTTGTCATCAATGTCTTCACAAGTCCGTTAATGACACATTCATGGTGTGCTGAAGGAGGGAAACATCTAAAACCTGCAGGAAACCAGCCCTCGAGGACCAGGACTGCCCACCCCTGCCTTAAACCATCGATACCAAGGACATCAGAGTTGGACTTGAGTACCTGGGTGCTTGGTGAGCTTAAATCAGGAGAACCAACTTCGAAAGTCGAAACTCAGTCTTTCTCCTGTCAGTACATTGGAGTACTCGGTGGTATCACAGCTCAGCTAGAAGGCTAACGCATATTCAAAAATGTCCATGGTTTGTATTTTAACTGTGTTTTGTAAAAAAAAAAGTCCTGGTTTTTTCTGTCTATTGGTACTGCCCCACTGGAACTCTAGAGAAACCAGACTAAGTCTTTGCATCAGAAAACTTACGGCGGCTGGCCAGGCTACTATTGTGATAATTTAACTACAAATTTAAAGTTTGAAGAACTACAACATCTTAAAGTAGCACAACAAAAAGTGGTAACTTTCAGAGCTTTCTTTTCCTCCTGATCATTGGTGTAAAATTCATTTGGCATGCTTTGGAAACTTAACCGTTTCAAGTCTGCACAAGTATCCGCTGGATGAATCCTCAATAAAACGGATGGAGCAAGAACGCAATCGGGGATTTGAGCTGTACTTAACTACACGCAAAACCGTATTGAGAAACAGCTCTTGTTTTCCTACAACTGTTCCTTCTTGTTCTAACTTTTCCCCACTGAAGCTTCTGTGCTCAGTATAGATTAATAAAATGACCTCTCTTATTTCTCTACAGGCCCCAGAACTGATTGGATGGTTTGTTCAGAATGACAGCCGAAGATCCTGCTTCTTCCTCCACAATGAGCAACAACGCTGCCCACTCCAAAAGCTCCAAAGCCACCGGTGCCTCCCAGCACTCTCTCCACGGACAGAACAACGTCCCAGAAGGTGTTGCAGGAGCTCCCAATGAGACTGCACTGATGAACTTGATGATGCGCACTGGATACAGCATGGTCCAGGAAAATGGGCAGCGTAAATACGGTCCCCCTCCCGGCTGGAGCGGCCCGGCTCCACCTCGAGGGTGCGAGATCTTTGTTGGTAAGATCCCACGAGACGTTTACGAGGACGAGTTGGTCCCGGTGTTTGAGACCGTAGGACGTATCTATGAGATGCGCCTGATGATGGACTTCGACGGGAAGAATCGAGGGTATGCATTTGTGATGTACACTGAGAAACACGAGGCCAAGAGGGCCGTGCGTGAGCTCAATAACTATGAGGTGCGGCCCGGGCGGCTGCTGGGCGTCTGCTCCTCTGTGGACAACTGCCGTCTTTTCATTGGCGGCATTCCCAAGACCAAGAAGCGTGAGGAAATCCTAGAGGAGGTCTCCAAAGTGACAGAAGGTGTATTAGATGTGATAGTTTATGCCAGTGCTGCAGACAAGATGAAGAACCGGGGCTTTGCCTTTGTAGAATATGAGTCACATCGTGCAGCCGCCATGGCTCGCAGGAAGTTGATGCCTGGCCGCATTCAGTTGTGGGGCCACCAGATCGCAGTGGACTGGGCTGAGCCAGAGATTGACGTAGATGAAGACGTGATGGAGACAGTAAAAATCCTCTACGTGAGGAATCTCATGATGGAGACCAGTGAGGAGACAATCAGACAGGTGGGACTTTTTGCATGATTTTTGTGTAAAAATGAGATTTGTATGATTTTAAAAGGAACATATTATGCTTTTCTCTGGCTTCCTAGTTTCATTTTTTTGGGGTAATATGGCTAAGGTCAATCCATGGTGTCCACAGTTCACAGGCTGAAGTGTCCTTGGGCAAGATACTGAACCCAGTATTGTCACCAATATGTTCATTAGTGTGTAAGTGGGTGTATGTGACTTTAGTGCAAAAGTCCTTTAAACACGGTCAAAAAACATTTAAAAAAACACACACACGCAAACAAAAAACAAAATAAGTACTTCATGAATGCAGTCCATTAAGTTATTACCATTTAGAACAGGTTTTGTGCTTTAAAACTGCTACATGTAAGATTTACAGATAAGATTTTTTTTTTTTTAAAAAGTCAACCAGATGAACATAATTATGTTTTCAAAAAATAAAACTGCTTTGATGCCATTTTAAACACTTTAGTCCACTGTGTTACCAAAAAAAAAAAAAAAAAAGATTGTAATACTGCTTTGTGCCACTAGAGGAGCACTTCATTGTGTCTGACACTAGGGGCTGACACATTAACTTGAACATGAAATGCTGCCCACATGTGGTCAGGAATGGCATTGTTACATACTGTGCTTTTAATGTTTCTTGTTTGTTTGTTTTTTGCACTTTTACATGCAGAGAGTGATGCAACTACTTTCTTTGGTTGAACTATGTGAAGCTAGCCATTAGGAGAGCATGTTTTGATTTGGATTTTCACTTTTCTAGTTTCACAGAAATATACATACACATATGCACAAAAAAAGCAGTTAAAAAGCAAAGAGGGAAAAAAAAAAAACACTACATGCTCTTTTTTAATTATTCACTGACTTTTTTTTTTTTTAAATTAACAAATCAGATGGACCGTCTCTCTCTCTCTCTCTGTTTTCCAGGTTTTCAGCCAGTGGAACCCTGGATGTGTGGAGCGTGTGAAGAAAATTCGTGATTACGCTTTCGTCCACTTCACATCCCGGGATGATGCTGTGCAGGCTATGGATCACCTCAACGGGACGGAGATCGAAGGCTCCTGCATCGAGGTGACGCTTGCCAAGCCGGTCGACAAAGAGCAGTACTCCCGTCAGAAGGCCTCTAAGGGGGCGGTTCCCGCCACTCCAGAAGCTACGCAGCAGAACTACGTTTACCAGTGCGACCCCTACACTTTGGCGTACTATGGCTACCCTTACAACACCCTCATTGGACCCAACAGGGACTACTTTGTGAAAGGTTAGGCCTGATATTTTATACTTTTGAAGTGATCAGTTACAAAAGCTTTTGTTAAGCGGCAGCAGAAGCTCTGCAGGCCTACGTTTTATTAAGTCCTTAAGCCAAGCAATGATAAACACAGCGATGCCGAAAATGATTTGTCAATAATGACTGAGACGTTCATGATTTAATCTCTGATAACAGGAATTTCACTTGACTACAGTTTTGAAAATTCTTTAGATTGATGAGGGTTTGTGACTTTAAATCAGAGAGCTGTTGTTTAAAGGCAAAGACGATACAAGCTGATGGACCAATGAATGCTAATCCTATTACCTTTAATGATTGATTAAGTGTGGTCTTGGGTGGATAAGGAAAATCTATTTGACTTTCATCAATCATTGTGTTTTGGTTTTCTCTCCAAAGGATCCTCAATGATACAGAACAATGGTAATCTCTCTCATCCATATTCCTACTTATTACTTCAATGAATAATGATGCTTTCTTGCCATATTATAAACATTTCCTAACACCATCCTTTTCCTGCTGTGCTGTCACCTCCCATTTCATGCTGGGTTGTTGCAGGGCTCTCAACAAATTATTGCATTTTAGAGCCCACTGAACTTTAAAGAGTCAGAACAGAGGCCAAAGCTGGTCCAGAGACTTTACAAAATCCACATCAAATATTGGCTGAATTGTCTTTTGGCAGCTGTCCTTTACAGGCAGACTGCTGCCTCAAACTGGAGCTACACGAGTCTCCGTTTAATACATTGAGAGGAACTTTCAAACAAGTTCTAAACCCAAAATAAAAATCCTGTTGCCCAAGTCCTAAACTACACCTACTGTCATGGTTGTATTTTAAGCAGGTAGTGTGCGAGGTCGTGGTCGTGCTGCTGCAGGTAATCGTACGCCTGGACCGCGAGGGTCGTACCTCGGGGGTTACTCTGCCGGTCGTGGCATCTACAGCCGCTACCACGAGGGCAAGACCAAACAGCCCGAAAAACCCTATGAGCTGGTGCCCGGTCTGGAGCTTGCTGCCTCCGTCAACCCCGTTGGCATCAAACCTGGCACAAGTCAGTGAGACAGACATACCCGTCCACGTCTTTGCCCATCTCCAAAGCCTTTACTAAACCTCTCTCCTGTGTGGTTTGAGGAGCGTTTCATGATCAGCCTGATAGCTGTTACTGGATGGTCATGCGAGAAGGACTTCCTTTATGCCATTTACAATAAAGATAACGACACCAAACCTTCATCCTTTCCATCATGACCAGAAAGTAACTGCTTTACTTCATTCCTCATTCTGTCCTTTGTCCTCCTCATTCAAAATTTGTCTTTGTGGGTCTCCGAACTAAAAAAAAAAACAAAACAGTGCTGTGTTGAAGAAACGTGAGAGGCTGTTCTTGCTTCATTTACAAGTGGAATTAATGAAAATAAATGAGTCAATTTAAAAGCAAAAGGTTTCTACAGCTCAATCAAGGTCAACAACTCTAGACATTGTTTTGAGGCTAAATTTAAATTTTAACCCCCCCATGCAAGAGCTCCACTGATATATGACAGTCGTGTTTTTTTCCACACAGTGCTGTTGCCTATCTGAACATGGTTGTAGTTATCTTCTTACACGTTTGTATTTAGCTCCAACTTTGACTACTGCAAGACAGTATTAAGTTTTTTTCTCCCAATTAAAAAAAAAAAAAACCAAAAAACAGAAGAAATCGTAATTGGCCTCCTACAAAAATACTTGTTTTAT
>JAOWBL010000001.1:6100809-6111901 GCA_028564865.1 Zenarchopterus dispar
TTTGTTTGTTTTCCATTTATATATGTTTATATTATTCTTTTCGGTTTGCTTCACTGTTATAAGGTGAACAAAAACGAGACACATCTTTTTCTCAAAAGACTGCACTCTGTCACTGAAACAGCTCCTAATGCTAATCATAAATAATACACTCCGGCCCGATGGCTTTAGAAAGACTATGTGCCTTCCTAAAGTGCCTTTCATCTTCATATGGTATGTGCAAGTTAATGCCTCTCACTGTGCCTTTTATATCAAAACAAGCCCGTGTGGTTGAGACCATTTGTATTGACGCTGAGACGAGTACGTTTCCGCCTATGCAGCCAGATGTTACCAGGCTACTCCACCTTGTAGCTGTTCTTCTGAATCCTCCTGCAGTGACACTCCACGTGCACGTCTCCTCGTTGTCTTTCTTCCTCCAGACCGTGCCAGACGGAGGTGCACTTATACGTATTTATAAATGAAAGGAGGTAGCCTCTTTCAGATGAAGATTTATTCAGTAATGAGCATGAACTTTGGCTGTATTCAGTGTTTTGTTGTTTTGATTAGCAGATGAAGCGGAACAGAAAGAAGAAACCTTCTGTGTTTGGCGGGCACTTGGAAAACTGTCCTGTTCGTCGGAAAGAAGTAGCAATTTTTGCTTAGAGCAATACCTCACCTTGAAAAATGCAAGTAGCCATACATGTACTGCAATTCTCCACTTAGTTCCAGCAGCTGATCACAAACTTCGTTCTCAGATATACTCCCAGATATATAAATGCAATTCAGACCCTCCCCATCGACTTCTATGAGAATTTATGTGACTTTTTTTATTTGATAACTTTCCACTAACTTCTCAGATTTATGATAACACATTTAATTCTGAATTTGAGATCATGGATAAGTTATTGGTCCATGTCTGCATGCATTTTTGTCTCACTCCACACTGATACTGAACGTTTTGCAAAGAACTAACTGATGTTAACTACTTTTATTTTGACGAAGATGAGCTAGGAGATATATTTAATATATGCATTACATTTGTTATGTATGAAGTGAAAAGAAAAGGTATAATATATTCAAAAAAACATGTTTCTTTTCCTTATTTACATCTTGTGTAAGGATCGATTTCAGAGTAACAAAGGTAGAAAAATATGTCGTTTTTTTCTTTGTTTTTTCCTCTTTTTTTTTTTTCTTTTTTGCCAAAGTGTCCAGTAGTTTAACCATTAATTGTGCTGTTGTTATCTGCTATAAACTTGGTGTCATGAGTGGGAACGCGAAGTTTCTTCATGTTCAGCTAAATTTTAGCATTTTCAGCAAAGATTGAAACTGGCCCAGTGAGGCGTTACGACCTGCTGGCACTTTGAGCTGGCGGTGTTGCAACGCCGCATGTCAGTTATGGCTTTACTACTGAAAGTTCAACAATGATTTAGCTGCTACCGAAACTTCATTTGCTAAAAGGTGGAGAAACCGCGTCGTCCTGGTCCTGCCTTCCACTCTGAACACCCGCTTAAGTTTTTCTTATCTTCATTTCACCCACACTGCACCAGCAGACGATGAAGCCCTGTGTCAGTGGAGTGGAGATACTTTTACCTAGTTCCATTTAGGTGTTACCTTTACCAACCTTTCTTTGTGTGTGCCTTATTGCTAAGATATTGCCTTTGCTATACCTTTATAGACCTATGTGGACTCTTTTCTAACTGAAGGTTTGTTTGAAAAGAAAAAAAAACAGCCTTATTCTCTTGTTCTGCACTGTTATATTTATAGTGATAAAGTAAGCAAATAAAGTGTTTTTGAAAAGATGAAGGGCTCCTGTCAATCATTTTTAATGTATGTGACCCAATCTCCCACACGGCATAAACCATCACAGTCAACCTGATACTTTTGGCCTGAACTGAAGGTTTAGCAGAAGGTGCTAAAAGAGTCAAATGTATGACGTATCAAAATTCAAAATCCAGAATCTGTAACCAAGAGTGCAATCACCTTTCTTGGTCACACTTTTCTTTTCTTGCCATCAGTTCTAAAACTGTCTCTGTTTTTGAACCATCTTTCTCAGTTGTGCGTTTTCTTTTGGTGGTTGCAATTCTGAAATCAGCACCACCTCAGTCTACACGGGAGAGGCAGGAAAAGGCCGAGATCTGGTAGTGCATTGGCTCCTAAATGACTCAGGACCTAATATCATCAAAAACTTCCTTGTCACGGTCGCGGAGAACCAGCAAGCAGAGATAAGCTGTTAATGTCTGTACCTTTATTATCACTTACGATAAAGTTGTTAATGTCATTACCAACTTGCCTCTGTTGACGTTGAGATAAGGCTCGGTTATCCGTTCAACTAGTATCTGTGAAAAAGTAAGCAACTGTCAGGTTCAGTGAGTATTTTTGTGGATGGGATCAGAATTGAAACGACTCCAGGTCATTCTCACTTCAAACTGCTTCAGTTCAGATCATTTTGGTCCCCAATGAAAGTTTACACACCTTGTCGTTTGATAATAGATCAAGGGTTGTTTTATCTCTGAAATGTTCCTTTAAGTGTCGCGTCATGGTGGAGAGAGAAGAGAGAAAAGAAAGTTTGGACATCATTTCATAAACCGTTCTATGGAAGGTCAACTTTACTCCAGAAACATGCAGGATCCCAGTAGGAGCTTCAGAGAGAGTTCAAGGTTCATATTTCTTCACTGTGACATGAGATTTTATCCAACTTGTCGTCTCACCAGTTTCATCATTAAAATGTAGTAACAAAACAACTACTATTGGTGCTGGTTTTTCATTTTAAGGGAGAAAATTCTGGCATGTCCTGACTTTAATTTAATCAGTACACTTGATCAATGTTTGAATTGGATTACAGTCTGCTGATGAGAGTTATATAGATTTGTGTGTAACCTGCCTGCATAGTTATGGTAACATATTTTATTCTTATTAATAATTTGAGTGAGTTGGAGAATATAGATATTGAACAAGAAAGCCCCAAAACTGAACCTTGGGGAACTCCACATGTTATTTTTATTTTTGTTAGCTCCAATTTGTAGTTACCGAAAGACACAAAATAGTCCCTGACTTTTAGATAGGACTCAAACCAGAGAAGTGCTATTCCAGAAAGTCCCACCCAGGTTTTTAACCGGTCTAGCAAGATGTTATGGTCAACCGTGTTGAATGCAGAACTGAGATCCGGTAAGACCAAGACTGAAATGTTGCCACTGTCCATATTGGAGCAGATGTCATTGAAGACCTTCATTAGAGCTGCCTCAGTGCTGTGGTGTAGCCGGAAACATAAAAAGAAAACATCAAAACAGTCATGTAATGTCAGGAGGGTGCACAGCTCTTGAAAAACAACCTTTTCTATTATTTCACTAAAAAAGGGGAGGTTTGATACAGGCATATAGCTGTTCCTGAGTGACCTACCTATAGGTTGTTATTTTTTTGGCTCCAGAATACACATGATGTCAAACAAAATAAAGTTAGGTAAAATTGGCTCCATTAAACATATTGAAGTTAGTTAAAGTTAGCTAGCTGCAGAAAACTTGTATTGTCGAATTAAAGTTAGCTGAGTCTGGTAAATTAATAGTATGAATGCATACAGGTCCTGTTGCTGATCAGACATAGTAACACAGAGCTCAGAACCAAGTGACAATAAACAAAACTTTGAGAGGTTACTTACAATTTCAATAATGACAAGTCCAGAAATCCAGCTATAAGTTTTTGAGCCAAAATCAGGAGTATGAAAATCAACTAGAGTAACCGTAGCAACAAAGACTGAATGCTGATGTTTGTGAGAAGGCTGTAAAGTTAAAGCAGTCCACCTGAAGCTGGAAAAGGTTTCCAGCACCCTCCCAACCAAACACACATCTTCCAAGATATTATAAAAACAAAAAAGGTTTTTATGAAGCAGAAGCTGATCAGCCCTTTCTTGATTTGATGCTAAAACCTTCTTTCACTACCATTTACAATATTTTATTAGTATTTATCATAAAGGTTACTTTGATACTTCTGTGCCATTTCAATCAGGAACCTTTCAAAGTTAAAAAAAAAAAAAAAACAGCCTTGAGCCAGACCCAGACTCTCTAAATATAGAGGCTGATTTTGACTGCCATAAATGTCCTTTACATTCAACTTGCCATTTAAGTTCCTGCCATTTCCTTTTCCTTTTTTCATACTTTTCAAGTTATTGTGCTGCTCTAATCAACCCTTTTTTTTAGGAAACTACTCTGTTTATAGATCAGGCTTCTGCAGTTACGGTCCTGTTGTCCAATTGCAGTGGATTTGTAACTTTCAGCTTCTGCACTACACCTTAACAATAACACAAGATATTACCTCCTTTTTTATTTTATTAATTGTACATTTAGAATAAGCTATTTGTAATATAATCAAATGTTCAGTTTAATTGATTTGGTTGAGTGTTTATTTTTTATGTGAAATGACAAATAAAAGTTGACATTTTTTATTTTATTAATTTTAATTACTTTTACTTAATTTTAATTAATTTGATTAATTTAATTAATTAAATGATTCAATCAATTGAATAAATTTTATTTTTTGTTTAATTAAATTGATTTCATTCAGTTTAATTGGTTTTAATTAATTAATTAATTAATTAATTAAATTCATTTATTTTATTTTAATTTTTTTTAAATTAATTTTTTCGTTTGTTGATTTGTTTCTTTTAATGGGCGAAAACTGAGCCCCGGTGAAAGAGATTCAGGGAACAGTAGTTGTGTGTTTTTAGTCCACTGAGCTGTCGAGGCTCCTCTCTGGCAACATTTTAAAACTTTCACCTGTACCAGGTGATGTCTGTACGGGTTTTTACTTGGTATAACATAGTCTTTAAAATGTCATTTTGAAGCTTATAATTAAAAACATGGCTGTCTCAGGCACATTAACATGCTTGTTTGTCTCTCTGTCTCTGCATTGCTGGTTGTGAAGACTTGAGGCATTCCTACTAAATGTATGGTCAGGTTTTTTCTGGTGAGGAAAGATAACATATGTAGCTGTATTGACTTCAGCTTACCTCTTTTGCTCCTGGGCTTAAAATGCACACAGTAAGATCAGTCCAACATACGAAGAACCATGTCATGTCCTCTTAAAGACAAAAAAGTCTGGACAACCTGCAAATATAGACAGCAATAATTTGTAAAATTTTTTTAACCCAATGTGTAACTGACACAAGCACAAAGACAATTTAAGATGAGGTTCCTAAGTTTAAAATTGTAAGACAAATTTGAGGAATTCCTCATTTGCAATAAATACAACTGAAGGAATCTGAGGATCTGGACAAATAGTGAAACAGTGAAAGTGGTTGTGAAATCCAACGCAATACTCACTGACAGCAACCATGAGCTCGGGCAGCGTTTCACTGAAACAGACATGATTATGCAAAGGGACTTTGTTGGATGGATTCAGGAATACATTTGAAAACTACTGTCAGTAATGCTGGTTCCAGTTCATCCCTGTATCTACAAACTCGAGTTCAAATTATTCTGTACCAAGAACCATTTCATGCCACTTTGCCAACAATTAACTCATTGAAAATGAGCTCAGGCAAAGTTGAAAACTGTCCTGTAGTCTGACAAATAAAAAAGATTTTTTTTTTTTTAAATTACTAAACATGAATGCTTTCTATGGACTGTGACATCCAACTCAAAATCTCTCAGTTCAAAAACTAACATCTTTTTTGGTCTGAGGGTGCCCTTTTTTAATGCTCAGATATATAAATTTTAAAGCAAGACAACGGATATGACAGAGAAGAGCTATATATTATGAAATGAAAAGGTCACCACAGTGGGTCGATTAAAGTTCCTATTTCAAACCCCACTTGAGAGCTTTATGAATGAAGTGTAGATGTTCTCCCTATAGTTACATGAATTTTCACCTGCTCCTTACAACAATCCAAAACCATAAATATTAGACTGATTTGTGATTCTAAATTGTCTGTATATTTGAGTGTGAGGCTGCATGATTGTTTGTCTCATTTGTCTATACTGTATGTGACACTGTGAAGAGCTAAGTAACCTGTATATGGTGTGCTCAACTTTTGCACAAATGACAACTTGGATGAGTTCCAGCTGGATGGATGGAAAAGCTGTATTTGAGCAGCTGTATTCTTAGGTCAAACAAGAAAGGGAAAACATTTCACTCTCAAACAAACTACAGGAGTTAGTCTCCTCAGTTCAGAGGGCTTTTAAAAGCAGAAGTGATCCAACAGAATGTTGCACACGCCCCTGTTATAACTTAGTTCAAATGTGCTGCCACATTCAAATTTTTTACCTAATAAAAAAAAAAAAAAATCAAAATATTAGTATCAATGTACGGTTTTCATAAAATTTGAAATGATTGTCTTCTGTTTTTCATTTTACTTGAGACAGTATTTAACAGTTTAATAAAATAAGTGAAAATGAAGAAACAAAAATACAAAAATTCAATTTTTTGGAAAAATTCATATGTTGGAATATATGCATAGAGGGTGAAATGGGGCTAAATATGGAGTGCCAACTGAATTAATCATAGGCTATTTCTCAGAAGTGTTTTCTCCACTTTGATAAACACTCAACATCATGCCTGGTTCATCATTCTATATATTTGTAGTTACACTTTTATTATATGTGTTCTAATGTTGCCATCTGGTGGCAAAAACGATTCATCAGAAGAGCCTGCAGCAGTGACCAGACCTCTAGACCGGTCAGTGCAGGTTTTCTGAGGCAGCCATGTTAGCGCCAGTCATAGTTCTGAAGATTATTACAACATGAAACACATTCAGTAATTCTAAAGCTAAAATGGGATTTCAGTACAAAGCAGAACGGCACGGAACAGCTGATGTGCTTTTACTTAAAGCATGAAATACAAAAATCAATTAAAATGTAAAAAAAATGACCAGTCTAACAATATATACAGTATATTTATAATGAATTGGAAAAAATAAGAAAAATAAATGTGTGGAATTTTTTCCCATCATGCAGTATTATCATTATTGTGATTATATTTTTTAGGATCTGTATATTCAATCTAAATACATCGTGAGTCGTAAGTTCATATTCCTGTTTTGTATTTAAAAACCCGTGAAAGCACTCTGAAAGATGTACTGGTATCCGAGATGCGTAGATCCAATAGTTACTACAATTCCCATAATGCATCACGAGTCGTCTGTGTGCGCCTTGCTCTTGCAGGGCTCCGGATTTGCTTTGCAGATCTATAGAAGTACTGGATAAACTGATTCTATCTGTGAAAGGCGCAGAGGGACATCCAGATGATTGTTAGATCAGCTCAAACGAGGTGGCGCTCTTGAACGTAGCCTCAGTTTATATTTGGCTTAAAGGAGACGCAACAAAGCGCACAAAATGGTTGTGCTCTAGGCCCGGGCGAATAAGTACGTTTACTATGGCTTTAAGAACGAGAAAATAGTGTCTGCTTCTTTAAAATTATATCGGTTTATTGCTGAATAGATAATTAAGAAAAGTTTCAAGTTTCTAACCAATAAATTTATTCTTTTAATTCTCGTCGAAGCCAACAGAAAAATGCATCACTGTTGGGCAAGGGCCGCTTGCAATCATATCGTCTTTAAAGCAGATGTGGCCGGTTTTTTCCCACTTTTCATGTAAACCTGCTTGACTTAAAGAGGAATCTAAGGTAGGCTGTAGTGTCCTCACGGTGATGGAACAAGCCGGCGACCGAGCCGGGGATGTAAATACAGCTGAAGAGCCAACGGAGGACAAGGCCGCGGAAAAGACCTCGGTCACTAGTACGGCTGGTACCCCGCGGAGGGCGCTTAGAGAGCGGGCAGCAGGCCGACCTAGGTCCGGCGTCTCCGCTTCTGCTACGGACGTCAACGGCGCTTCGTCGAGCCCGCTGACCTCGGGTCGGGTTTTAAGAGACAGGTCAACCAGGGCAGTACCCGCTTGGTTGAAAGACACCAAGAGTGACGAGGACGAAGATGAACCGAGCCCGGACACCGGTGCGACCAAGCGGAGGAAAGTTTCAAACTCCAGGCGGAAGAGAAATTCAGATTCTGCGGCTCCGGTAGAGACCGGCGACGGGGTCGCAGGAGACAACCTCCAGGGCACGGAGTAAGTGTTCACCTGAATTAATAGATACAGTCTCCAAAAGCAGCACACTTGTTTATTATGGGTCTTTCAACATGTGCGAGCGGGTTTGTTCCTGTCAAAAGCACGCCTTCAGCATGGCTCGTCCCCTTTCTGCTGACTACATGGGTGGAGTAAAAACTCACCTGTCAATAAAGATGCTCAAACTTTTACTCACTTCTTTAACTTCATATTCGTCATTTTATTGAAGTTGTACTCAGTGATGTCTCTTTAAAGATAAATGACACTCATTTTCCTACCCTTTCTTTAGTCCTGAAGACCCCAAGAAACCTACGACAGATGTTCAAGGTAATCAGTTGTTGCACAAAGACCTTTTCACCTCTGTTGCAATCTCGCACCTTAGATGTGTAAATTTACTTCAGTCAGGGTGTGTGTCCTTCTTCTGTGTTTTGATCTTGTGCTTTCATACTCTCATTCCAGCTGTTCCCTCCAGACGCCTTGCAGCCCAGGTCGGTGTGAAGCCCCAGCCTGGAAGGGTGGTCCGTGGGTCCGCCAAGCCCGTTTGTAAGACTGAACCTGGAATGGAGAATCCAGCTGGTGAGCAACCCATTGACTGTTGTGGTTCAGTTGTTGGCATGTAAGTCAAAAAACAATGGACTGAAATGTCTAAAACTTGTCATTAAGGACATTTCCATCAGACTTAAAATAGGGGAACCTGATGGAAACATGGGAGTTTTGGAAAATGTCACATGTATTGCAAAAAGGTTGTACTCTTACATGAAGTGGGTTTTTGTCCCAACAATTTAAAAAAAGAAAAGAAAAAGGAGAAAATTTTTCCTGACTTGCTGTGGAAACATCGTTCTCACATGAACAGGTGCTACAAGAGGAGTTATTACCTCCAGCAACTAAACAAAAGTTGTGTGAGACATCCTAAAGTTGTGAATCCACTATTGCTTCTTGAAATCATGGACAGTATCCTTCTAGAAATTTATTAGATATGACCGAATTCAAGGGTTTCACGGTTGTGCAGCAATTTGTTTAGAGATGCACATTTTATTTTGTTGTGTGTGGGTTTTTTTTGTTTTGTTTTGTTTTTTAGTACTAAGAATGACTGACTCAAATTAATCAGCCAAAAGTTAGAGGTTTCTGGATGTCCCGTGACAATATTAATACACCTATAAGAGGAGAAAACAAAACTTTGTTACATAATATCACTTAATAGAAACAACAGTCATTGATTTCTTTTTCTAAAATATTGCTTAAGATTTGTGCCACAGCTGGAATGGAAATGTATTGAAGCCAGTTGTTTCTGTATCTCTTTGGATGTATTGACGGTGGACCAGAAATTTGTTTCACTTTAATGCTTTCTCCATACTTCAAGCATTTACTTTGACCAGACTGGAAAAAGGTTGCAATGAAACAAGTGTTTTATGTTCTCATGCTACATACAAAAAAAAAAAAGAGAGAAAAAAGTTTTTAATCTCCTTTGACCTCATAATTTCATTCTCTTTCATGCAGCAACAGAAGGAGAGGCGAACAATGAAGAAAAGTTTGATGTGTAAGTATACTTTTGACCCTTTTTGACATAGTGAGCCTTCATATTGCAACTTTAAAAGCCATCTATATGTACAGAAAGTTTAATTTTGCCATATAAACATCACATTTGAACTTTGAGTGAACTGAGCCTGTTTAAAGATGCATTCATTTAGAGTTATAGAAAATATTCATTTTTGTCACATATGCTGTCTCATAATACAGACAAATGAAGTTATTCACTTTGCTGAGGTCTGGGGACTTTCCTTCATTGCAAAATGTATATTTAAATAAAAACTAAAAATTATATGTCAGAAAATGAAGAGAGTTGATGGTTTCTGCTTCTAAAACTTGCCTGTTTTGTCATAAATATCTAACTATTAATCCAGTTCTGTGGAAGTGGAGGCCAAGAGGTGTCCTCGCTTTGCATCTGTTGAGAGGAGTGTGTGTAACGTTTAATTGTCAGTTTTTATAAAGTTATAAAAAGGCAACAGCCACCGGAAACAGAGAAACAGTCCTTCTTATACACTTTCTGGGGACGTAATAAAGTTAAAATTACATCTGTTCATCTGTTAGGAGCCTTTCCACATTGTCAGTAAAAGCAGGAAAAGAGACTTTCTTCATTGTTTATGAAGGAAAGTTTAATGATTGCTACTTTTTGTGGTCCCGGGAATATTAACGGACTGGAGTGAAATAATAACTGTGGTCTGATTTTAATCAAAATAAAAAATGTATATAGAAATCATTCATCTCAGATGCGGTATCGTCTGAGCTAAAGAGGACAGCAAACATTCAAACTATTCTCGGTTCACACTTTAGAAGCCAGCAAATTTGAGAGATAGCAAACAGATCTTTTCATAAACTGTCGGTGCTTGTAAGTTGCTCATGTGTGACTAAAGAAGAGCGTAAAGCTTCGTTGTTGTAAGTGAAAGTTTTCATATTAACGGAGGACTTGTGAAGAAGACTGATGTGGCATAGATCGGCTTCTGTGAGGTTCTGTTCAGCGCAGAAGTACTGTGGTCCACATTTGAAGTCGATTCAAAATGCTTCATCAAAGTTGTCCTAAATCGAGAACAGATGTTCAAAATTCTTGGATAGCATGCAATTGTGTTTTTGATCCACTTCAGGTGTTGACTGCTGTATTTATTGATTCTTTTCTGATCACAAGCTTCCAGCTGCAGGTCCTTCTAGTGTAAACACGCTGCTGAAAATAAAGACACACTAATTGCAAATTTAGTGCAGCTTTTGACACTTTGTCCCTCCTGGCACTGATTCTCCGAACCACTGACCACATCTCCACCCCACAGCTGAGCAGAAACGCCACCAACACCCCCACCTACCAGTTCGGCCACATTAGTGCAGAGTCACGTTTACCAGATGCTTTCATTTCTCTCATGTCCACCCGAAGGGAACCACACAGTGTGACAACAAAGACAGACACAGCTGTCACTGGTCCTCTTGGTTTGCAGTGTTTACATGACGTAGGTGGTGGTGTGGAAAAAAGTTGTGAAATGTAACATGCTGCAGTTGCATCAGGTTTGTTGACCAACGTTCTGCCC
>JAOWBL010000001.1:6112001-6122202 GCA_028564865.1 Zenarchopterus dispar
TAGGTGGTGGTGTGGAAAAAAGTTGTGAAATGTAACATGCTGCAGTTGCATCAGGTTTGTTGACCAACGTTCTGCCCGCAGTTTATTTGGTTTTATTTTTATTTAAAAAAAAACAAAAAAAAAACCTGTAGTTAGTTCAGCAGCCGTTTGCACCATCTTCTTCAGCGCGTTGTCTCTTCTCAAGAGCTCCTGATGGACACGTAGAAGTCTCATTTATTCCATTATTTTTGTGTTCAGTCACTGGACACTTTACCACCAGCTAGCTTCTGGGGGTCGAGAAAACTGTGTAAAGCCTCTTGCTCCACATAGGCTCGACGCCGATCTCATGTCAAAGCATTAACAGAATTTTCTGTTCTCTCAGTGATAAGAAAGAAGAGGAGAGCAAGGAGGCAGCTGAGCAGGTCCAGGATGAGGACGACCTGCCATTTACAGATGACCCTTGTGATCTAAACTACCAACCACGCAGTCAGAGGTAAACTCTCCTCACGTGCACCGCAGATGGTATGATTAAACTTTATTTAACAAAGGAAAGAAACTATCTAAAATCTTGGACAACATGCAGCAGTTAAGAGGTTTAGAGTTACAAAATGCATGAAATTACAATATATACATAAAATATGTACATAAGTGCCACAAAATGTGAACAACCTCAACATAAACCAAAATGACCACTTATTTTAGAGCTTTTAAAGATTTCAAAGGTCATGGTAATCATGACTTGTGATGATCAAAGCTCACGTCTACAACCAGAAGTGGTTCTATGTAGAACATTCATTCAAAGTTTAAAATCATTTAACCAGAAACTTGAGGTTTAAGTGAGTTTGGAGCTCATTCCAAGTGTAGGGAGCAGCATACTTTAATCTTTTTTTTTTTTTCCCAGTCTCAGTTTCTGAATTTAGGTACAGTTAATGCTTATTAAAGTGAAGCAAGACATTTTCTTTTAGCAGTGAAGAGGGCCTCAGCAGTGATGAAGATGCTCCCTTTAGAGACGACTTAAACGACCAGAGCTATGACCCGAGGGCTGAAAGGTTCGTCTCTGGGGAAGGGTTTGGGGTCACACATGTGTTTGCATTAACCTAACTTCTGTTTTTCTTTCTTGCGTATTCAGACATGACCGAATATAAGAGCTATATGTTTTTTTAATTAAAGGGGCATATTTTTTTTTCTTAGGGATGTCCCTAAACCGAAACGCAAAGCCCCTCCAAGACATAAGGACAAGAAGGAAAAAGATAAGGTGCCCAAGAAAGAAAAAGAGGTCGCAGAGATAAAAGTAGAAAGTTCAGACAACATTGAGACCGTGCAAGAGGAAGTGAAGCTGGAAGAAGAAATAGCCGAAGACCCAGATGGACCCAGGAAGTAAGTGCAGTGCTGGATAACAAGTTTATTTTGGTCAGTGTCAGTTCAGAGCTCTCCACCATTTAGTCACCGTTTGTGGTCTTGTTTCTAGTGCTGTTGAATTTTGGACCAAAAAGCACCGCTTTGACTTATAAATATGAAACCTTCATTTGGCTCTTGAATCGGTTAATTTATCTTTTTGAAAAGAAAAACATTATTGAGATCCTTCGCTAAGACAATACTTCAAATTTTCTGATGAGGATGATGTGGGAAATCAGGAAAATGTGCTTTCCTCCAAGCATAAAATGATAACACACTTTATTATAAAAAGAAAACATATGACTTTAAAATGAATGAATTCCCATTTAATTGTTTAAAAAAACTTCCTCTTGATATCCGACATGAATAAAGAAATATTAGTTTGAATCCTTGTAGTTTTAAATACTAAACAAGTGTTATTTTTCCTGTCTGTGTTACTGCAGCTTCAGTCAAACTGTCGTGTGTGCTAGCAAACCAACTAATGAAAAACTGCTTTCTTTGGTGTGTGTTAGGAGAGGCCGTCGGAAAAAAGACGATAAAACTCCCCGACTGCCGAAGAGACGGTGAGGGTGGCATCTGAGTCGGACATCCTGATCTAAAATCAAAAACAATTTATAAATAATCTCATTGGGGTTTTTAAACCTGTATCATGAGGGGTTTTTTTTGTATTTTCTGTAACATTGAATTGCACAATGTGGCCTCTAAAAATTGATAATTTCCACAAACATGTTTATCAGTTAATATATGTGTGAAAAGTGTAATTGAACCTGTTGGGTTAATATTTGGTTCATTTTTGATCTTTTTCTTCACCTGTTCAGGAAGAAACCCCCAGTGCAGTATGTGCGCTGTGAAATGGAGGGATGTGGGACCGTGTTGGCTCATCCTCGATACCTCCAGGTTGGTCGCATCACATCCACTTTTTTCTCTGGAAAATATAAAAGGAAAATATTTGAAAAATAGTGAAGCTCAAAAGAGACTTGATATTTTTCAGCCAGTGTCATCTTTTTTTTTTTTTTTTGCTCTGAATTTAATACAACTGAATTCCCAGGTCTGAAATTGTGACGTCTGACCAGATTTCCAAAAACACTATCTTGTTGTTTGATTTCAACTTAAGTTGCGTGTAGGATGGTGAGTTTGCGTGCACTACTCTGAGAGCATTGAGTCTGTTGTAAACGATTCGTTCAGCAGAACAAGTCCTTTTGTGTAAGTGAACAGAACCGAAACGGTCTGTTCATTTCACAGTTCAGCAGAGCTCAGTTGTGAAAGAGGACGTGAACAGAGATGGAAAAGTTCAAGTTTTTAAAGGCACTGCCGTCTCAGATTTTTACCACCTTTTTGTAGTTTTTACATGGTGGAAAAATGCAAAAAAAAAAAAAAACCATACTGAGTGAGGCCAAAAGTTGTGTGACGATTGTTTCACACTGGATGTACTCAAGGTTCAGTGAGGGTTCTTGCAGCCAAAAGAGAAGCTACTAGCAAGTCCTTAGTGATGAAACTGAAGAATCGGACTCTACGAGTCCAAGAGGAACGCCGAGTTGTAGACCAGTTAAAGAGACTTTAAAATGATTTAAAACCAGGCTTCATCTCCAACTTTAAGCTTTTACAAGAAGACTCTGGTGTGTTTGTCTGAGACAATCAAAAGAAACAAATTATATTCAAATTCAAAAATGTATTAATCCCTGAGAGTAAATTGATTGTTACAGTAGTCATGATTTAAGTCTCTTCAAAGAGTCATTGAAGACGGTTATTCCAGTAAACATAGCTCTCACTCTTACTTTGGCTTGGAAAAAGAAAAAATCTGAATCAGACTGAGTTTTGTTTTTGTTTATTAACACCTAGATAGAAAAAGCATCTCTATTTCCAGTTGAATAAGCCATCAGTTAGTGGGGAAGTTGGTCCACGTTGAAAAAAAGCAGGAGTAGGTAAAATATCAGTCTTTAAAATAATCTTTTTTTTTTTTTCTTTCTTTTTTGCACACCAGCACCACATAAAGTACCAGCACTTACTCAAGAAGAAGTACGTTTGTCCTCACCCTTCATGTGGGAGGCTTTTCCGCCTTCAGAAGCAGCTGCTTCGCCATGCAAAGCACCACACAGGTACACAACCATACCGCTTGATCATTTCTTAACTGATAATGTAAGCATGTGGAGAATTTAAATATATTTGCTTTATAAAACATTACTGATTCCAGACCAGCGAGACTACATCTGTGAGTTCTGCGCTCGAGCCTTCAAGAGCTCCCACAACCTGGCAGTGCACCGCATGATACACACCGGAGAGAAGCCTCTGCAGTCAGTACTTCTCTGAATGTGTTTCCTTTAACTGTTTTGGTTTATTCTGCTCAGTTTTAATGTTTTGGGGGGTTTTTTTCCTCATGTTATCAGGTGCGAGATTTGTGGCTTTACGTGTCGACAGAAGGCGTCTCTCAACTGGCACATGAAGAAGCATGACGCTGATGCCACCTATCAGTTCTCCTGCTCCATTTGTGGTAAAAAGTTTGAGAAGAAGGACTGCGTGGTGGCCCACAAGGCCAAGAGTCACCCAGAGGTGCTAATCGCTGAGGCGCTGGCAGCCAATGCCGGCGCGCTCATCACCACCCCTGCCTCTTTGCTGGAGCTGCCGGGAAACCCCATACAGACGGCGTCACCAGTGGTCAGCGGCATGGATGTGAGCCAGGTCGGCCAGGACGGTCAGGGAGATCAGATGATTCAGGATGGGCAGCATGTAGCTCAGGTGTCCCAGATGAGTCACATGACCCAACAAGTGAGTCATCAGGTGGTTTTACTGGGCCAAGACCAGAGCCTCCACACCATGCAGGTGCCAGTGACAATTGCCCTGTCCCCCATCGACCCCCCTTCGCCAGCTGACAACCAACAGCAGGGGCAGCTCCAGCTCCAGATGCCCGTCCAGTTTGTGCAGACTGCTCAGCAGCCACAGCTGACCCTCCATTCCAGTTCAGTGGTGACGCAGCATCAACCCCAGCTCCAGCCTCTTCAGCCATACTCGTCCCAGCAGCAGAGCCCAGGGCCGGCGCAGATCCTACAGATGACCTTCCAGCCGGTCAGCCAGTCCCAGACCCACGTCCAGCAAATCCCCATCTTGACAACCTCTCAGCAGCTTCAGACCCTACAGACGGCCGCTCCAAGCCCTCCTCTCCTGTCCTCTTCCCAACCGCAATCCCAGGATCCGGTTTCCACCAACGGCGACGGCTTTATTCTGGACAATCCAGTGCTTTCTTCTTCCTCTCCGTCTGGCAGCTCCCTACAACCGACAGAAGTTGTGGGGGAGGACGGTGTGGTCTGGGAGCAGACGGGACAGGGGGAAGTTCTGGCGGATGGCACTGAGAGACATGCACAGCAGGCCCTCATGTAAAACACAGATGATGCTCACAAAGCAGGAGCTGGATACCTTATACACCATATTGCCAAGTTTGAGGTAAATGTAGGATCACAGATATATTATTTACTGTTCACACTGGTAGGTTTTTAGAATATCTGTATCAGGGACAGATGTGTTTGTGTATGTCATTGCTTTTGTACATAACAGTCCTGTAACTAGAAGTTTTTGTCTTTATATATTGATGTTGCTATTATGCAATAAGTTAGCCCACCTCCTATGAATAGACAGGAAATCAAATGCCTAATGTTTGGTATCAAAAATTTTAATTTATCAAATGAATTAATGCAGAACACATTAGAGATTTCCTGTGTGTGAGGTGAGTAAATCCTGTTCAAAACTGTGAACAGCATTTCATTTACTTTTAAGTTTTACTGGATTCTTATTAGACAAGATTCAAAGTGTGAACACTAAAATATCTAAGCAGAAAAATATGTCAGAACCCTGGAAAAGTAAAGGAATATACATGCTTTATATGCCTGCAAAAAGTCAAAATATTCACATTTCAGAGTTTGGCAGTCATTAAATCCACGTCACTGACATCTGTGCAGCTGTTTGTCAGATTTTACCATTTGAGACTTGAAAGGAATATTAACCTGTATAGTCTTATTTCTTGCTGAAGTCCTCCGTGTTTCTAAGCACTCAAAGGTGACGTTTGATGCATCGAACACAATAATCGTGAGCACCATCACTAACTTGTCAGTTACATTTGAAGTGTGATGTCACTTTGAAAAGCAAAACTACGTAGAAACTTAAAATATCTGCGATCTCACATTAGGTTTGTTTTAGCACAAATACACAAGAAAACTGTTCATTTATAAAATTGTAAATAAATGTCTTAACATTTATCCAAAGCGGTTTTTCCTTTATTGCTTGAGAACTTAATTTCGGGTCAAACGCAACACATTTTTTGTCCTTTCCTGCAGGAGCAGTAGTACAGTTTTTATCAGTAGTATGATTGCTGAAATCATTCAACAGGCCTTTTTTTTTTTTTTTTTTTTTTTTGCTGTATGCACAGTCTCAATACATTTGAATCCTAAAAAAAATTAACTTTTTCCCAACAGGAAGCACATTAATATTACGGTCACTGGGGAAACACAATATTTGCATCACTTAAAGTCGCAGTGCACATTTAAAAGAATCCTATGCCTATTATTAGCATTTACTAACTAGTTATTACAATCAGACCTTTCAGAATATCTAAAATTGGAATCTGTGAAGAAAATTGCAGTCACTGTGTAGTTTCTATGTAATAAACTTTTTATGATCCCAAAATTTCCAAACAAATTTCTTAACCTGAGGTCAATTTGACCTGAGAAATTTAAACCTCCAGAAATCTGATAAAATTAAAACTGCTGACCAGATATTTGAATAAATACATATCCCCCTGTACGTACACTCAAATACATCCAAAAAAAAATCTTTCACTATAGAAAAGTAAGTAAATAGCCATTAAACATCTCAAAAATTCAGTTTTCCTTGTCTTATATACTAACATGTATTAACAGTAGAAGCTTAACCCGTTAATAATACATCATATGTTGCTGCACATCTGTCTTTAGTTAGTCCAGTTTTGTTTGTTTCTGTTATCAAACTATTACAGAAGAAAATATAGAAATCTTTGCGATTGTTTCAACATCTGACTCACAAAAGCAAGCAAGTTAGCATCCAGATAATCCAAATTATTCCGAGTTCATCAACACGACAAGCTCCATCGTAACAGATGGGGTAACGTCTTGGACATGGCTGATGGCAAACCTGGTGGGGCTTTGATCTATTTTTTGAAACATAAGGGGTGTGCTGGTTGTTGGAGCCAACAATCGTCCTCCACATGTATGTACCTCAGATATGTTCTTCTCTATGTCACCTTCACTGTTGAAGAGCTTTGGCTGACAAAACCTCAGTGGAAGAAAATATCTGCTTAGATGTCCTCAACTAAGACTAGAAGGTTGCTGTGAAACTTTTATATGTTTGTTCCTCCCGTTTTTTTAAAAATCTGTTCACCATCAGTGACATCATAGTGGGTGTGTGGGAAATATCAAAGCTCGTGGGAATTGTTTCTTCCTCCCCGCTGTTGTGTGAACTCTCAAGTGTGTTTCTGTTAAGTTAGAGATTAAAAGGGAAGACCCTGAACAAGGAGGAGGAAGAGGGTCAGAGGGGAAATGTAATGTATTATTTTCTTGAGTCCAGAACATCTACAATTCTAGGTGATTATTTAATTTTTTTTTTAATTCCTCAATTCTACCAATCGACTCAGATAACTTGTTTCAATCCACTTTGTAAACCATTCTTCAGGACATGTTCGTCTGCTCCTTGTTCCTCTGCATGGCGTACTGCTTCAGTGCTCTTTTGGGAGGAATCAAGGTGTTGCTGAGTCCAACTCTCCTCTTCTTTGCTTGCTGGCCTTCTGACTCCAGCTGGAGGTTCTGGGATCCACTCCCCTCAGCTGGAGCTGCTTCTGGGGTTTCTTCACTTGTAGGTGGGTGGCCCTCACTGGTGATCTGTGTCTGAAGGTCACTGTCGTGAGCGAACTTGCACTTGATCCCAAACCTGCACCTCCCGTCTTTCCTGTAAGACACGCATATCCTCCTGCCTCCTATCTGGGAGGGTTTGGACTGCGTGGTGAGCGGGACGTGTTTCTGCAGGGCGCTGAGTTTCTGCTCCGCCTGAGCCCTGAACGGGTTGGCGAACACGCCGCTGTCAGAGGAGGCGTTCAGGGATGGAGAGGGCAGTTTGTTTGGGTTGTGTGGATCCGAAGACGGCAGAGGAGACGCTTTTCGAGGACGTGGTGGAGATGCTGGACGTGGCGGAGCTTCATCTTCTGGTTCTGATTCGCTGGAAGCTGACCCGGACTCCAAGAGAAAGTTTCGGGTCTTTTGGGCAGCTGCTGTCCTAATGCAGCTTGTAAAGAAAACAGAAACAGTTACTGGATGAGTTTACGTTTAAAAAAAAAAATACTATGTAAGTTAAGTTTATGTGATCCACTAGTCTTGGACAGTGGAGGATCAACTCACTCTGCTGTGACGTTGTTTACGTCGTGTCTTTCTCCGTCGCTGTCAGAATCAGAAGATACTCCGTAACCAACTAGCGAGTTCATAATGATGTCTCTTTATATTCAAGGTATCAAGTTATCAAAACGCCATGGCTAAACAATATGCATTAATTTAAATGTCCTATTTTTACAAAACAGGAACGATCTGACCATCGCTGCTGTTGTTTTCATTTGCTTGCGTGTCTACACTGACCCCTGCCGCACGGGCGTGGTACTACACCTTCAAATCAAAATAAAACCGAAAAGCTGATCCACAAAGTTCTTAATATTTGAGAGGACATTGTTGTTTGTTTTAGTGTCAGCCCATGTTAAGGGACATTAAATGCTATCACTACCACTATTTTATTTAATTTTTTTAAATACGCTTTTATATGCTTTCAGAAGTTTTTTTTCCATTTCAAAAAAAGTGATAATATCAGAATCAGAATCACTTTCTTGCCATTGCCAGTACAGACTAGGAAACTGCTGTGATGCAATAGTGCAGATAAAACATGGAATAATGTGAAGTAAAAAAATAGAATAAAAAATAAATACACGTGAATAAGCAAAATAAAATAAAATACTCGGAATAAGTTTAGGAGAAAAAAATCTATAATATATACATGTGTAAACAATAGCAGGGGAATAGTTTGGCTGTTTTGTGAGTCATTTAGCTATTGTTCATGAGTCTGATGGCTGAGTGGAAGAAGCAGCTTAATATTAGTGTAGTGTATTATTCAAGTGCATTTATTTCTGTGACATCTAATTTATTTGCCTTTTTAACACTCTTTTATGATATTCATTTCATATCCGTATTATCAGCTTAGTATTTTTTATTTTTTTCTTCTTCTTCACCTTCTTTTCCTTTTGGCTCCTCCCTTCACGGGTTGCCACAGCAACTCATCCGTCTCCATCTAACCCTATACTCTAAATCCTCCTCTCTCACACCAACCACCTGTCCTCCTTCACTACATCCATATAGCTCCTCTTTGGTCTTCCTCTAGTCCTAATGCTTGGCAGTTCCCACCTTAACATCTTTTTCCCAATAAATTCACTATCCCTCCTCTGCACACATCCAAACCATTTTAGTCTGGGCTCTCTGATTTTATCTCCCAAACGTCTAACATGTGCTGTCCCTCTGATGTACTCATTTCTGATCCTATCTATCCTTGTCACAGCCAAAGAGAACCAAAAAGCACAATAAGAGCTCATTAAAAGTTCATATGTATTTGATTTATTGATAAGTTTTGGTAAGTAAAGATTTTTTTTAAACAGACTCCACAGTCTGTAGTGCCCTTAGGTTCCATTTTGATATCAATACATAAGACTAAAGGTATTAAACTGATCTGGCTGTTTCCCAGGGCAGTTACCTATGAAAAATGGGCTGAGCAGCTGGGATATGACAAGAACAAAAAAAACTATTCATAAACTCAAAGATGGATGTGTTATTAAAAGAAAATGGGATGCTCTCAGTTGTAAACATAGCTCTATTCTTTTTTAAAAATGGATATAGCTGTACACTGTCATAACTTAAAGTAATACTGTGAAGTTAAAACAACCTTATGTGTTTTATTATTAGATAGTGAGGAGTGGAAACTTTCATCAGGGACCAAAATAATATGATTTAAAGCTGTTTTGAGTTAGAACAGAATGTATGTTTGCACCTGGCACAATAGACCTACATCAAAATAAATTTTGAGCCTTTGATAAAATTCAAAAATGTCATTCCACATAAGTGATATATGAATAGGATCCTTACAGATAAAGCAAGGAAATTTACCATTGTTAAAAAAAATGTGTAGAAAAAGAAATGTTTTTATGGGAATCTCATCTTATTCCAAACGCCAACCATCTCACTTCCTCATTAAGGCTCAAGTGGAACCAAGTTGCAGTTCCTCATCTGGCCACTAGAGGCTGGGTCCACAAGTGAGTCGATCTCCGTTGACTCCCATGTTAAAATGTCCAATTTTAGAGGGGAAATAAACATATTTACAACCTGGTTCAAAAAACTGTTTTGATCTCAGTGGTTTGATTTCACATCCATGACAACTCTGAGGGGGGTGATTTTTTTTTTTTTAATCACGCCAGGACAGTTTACATACAGCATTAAATGTATTTCTAATATGATTGATTGACAGTCGCCTCAGCCAACAGTAGTGAAGAAATACTCGCTTTTTGAAAGGGATTAGTTAAATTATTGTACAAAAATGATTGGAAATTATCGTAAAAGAGAAAAAAAAAACGATAATTACCACACATCTGGCAACACTGATGACCAGTCAACTGATAATCAAAAGTTCTCACCTCACAATATAAATACATTTACTGTTTTATATATATATATATATATATATATATATATATATATATATATATATATATATATATATATATATATAT
>JAOWBL010000001.1:6122302-6155898 GCA_028564865.1 Zenarchopterus dispar
AGATGACTCAAGAGAGCCATGGCCCTCAGTCTGACTGTGGTGCATCAAAGAAAACCTGGGCTACTCTTGTTCTCCTTGGTTATTGATTAAAGCTTTTCTGACTTTGTGAAGGACTTTCTTAAAAGTTAACATATTGTCTTACTGTAATGTAACACAGTTTTTCTGCTTTCCACCCTCCACACAGCCTGCTGTAAAACATTATATTATGATTTTAAAAAGCAACAAGCAGTGCAGCAGTCTGTTGACTGACATTTAATAAAATAGAACTATTGATCAGATAAAACAGGTTGTAAGATAATACTTATAGTCACTTTTTATGTCCTTTATTGGAAAAAGATCAAAGTATGATGTAAAATGTCAGTAGGTCTGTGTAATTTTCCAGAAGAAAACAGTTGAATTTCAATATCTACAAATTTAAAGGGCACATATCTTGCTTACAAAAGGTTACAGAACTGTTTGAAAGATTGTCCATTTTAAGAGTTACATGATTGATTAAACAATGCATAAAAGTTATGTAATGAAAGAGCAACTTTCAGAGATTTCATTTTTTCTCAAAACAGCTTTCTGCTTATGCATATTTAGATCCAATATACGCTGTCTTAGACACTTTTGTCAACATTCTCGAAGTAATCTAAACACAAAAGCATCCTGGGACAGGTCATTTGTCATTCAATTTCTTTTTGTTTTTGTTTTTGTGGCTCATCTTTTCCCTGATTTCTAGTGTAATTATCTCTTGTCAAGCAATGTTTTTGGGGTAAAAGAAAAAAGAAAGAAAAAAAAAGATGTGCCTTAAAAACGCGCATTCAGTTATTTCATTACGTTTTATCTTTCATTCAGAAATTCCAGTTAAAAGACAGAACTGAGTCTGTTATGTATGGCGTGTGTCTCTTTTAACACCTCTGCCTGCCTCTACACAAAAGACATATCTCCAACAAACATGAAAAGACTTTGGTGTGCTGACATGCAGTCACGTTGTGAATCAGAGAAGGTGTTTTAGAAACAACATGACAAAAGCGGTGAAAGGTTGCTAAGCAGCAAAGAACGGCACAGTGTGCCTTGTTAGGATTATCGTTGCAGGATTATGTACAAAAAAGTGTGTGTCACAATTTTAGTGAACAACATGCTGTTCTACTGTTAAAAAAAAAAAAAAAAAACAGGGCTGGATAATGAACTCTCTGGACACAACACTGACTCCCCAGGTTGATCCAGTATGTGCTGGTTGTATGTATGTGCAGTGGATTTTTATATTTGGTGATTTTTCTTCTTCTTCTTCTCTCAGATGATTTTACACCCCCTGAGACCACGCATGACTCTGGTACAAGGTGGCATTTGGGTGGCGGTTATCTGGGTAATGGCCAGCTGCTTCTCCCTCCCACATGCAATCTACCAAAAACTCCTGACATTCACATACAGGTAAAACAGAGCCTGACATTTCAGAAAGGAGAGTTAATATTTGATGACATCAGCGAGAGAAACGGTTTTCTTGGTTCACTCCTGTGGGGTAAAAGTAGGATTTGACTTTGAGGCTTGAACACATTTAGTTTTTGTTATTAATCCTTTTCTTCTTTTATGAGAAAACAGCCTTTAAATATGGATGGATAAATAAGGATAGAGCAGTTGTGGGAAACATTGAAGCTACGATAGAAAAAAATGCAGGTGTACCATTTGCTTGTTCTTATAAGTTGGGATGATATAAATATGAAATAAATAAATAGAATTATTATATTTACTAAACATCTCTTTCACTGCAGACAGAAGGTTTTTTTCTTTTTGTTTTTTTTTTCTCATGAATCTGTGTTTCATTTGGTAAAAGTTGGATAAGAGATCTTCTTCCAAAGCATTTATTGATATATTACCTGAAGTATGGGCAACCAGAGAACCGCAAAACACCACATGAGGGGGCGGCAGAGGGGGGGTTAGCAGACCTGGGCATTTTTGGTCTCAACTCTCAACGCTGGAGAGAAGAAAAGTTAAAGAGAAGTTTATGACTCAACAAGGCTTTCAGAAAATCAAGTAGAGTTTTAGAGGACACTCTATGGTAAATAGATGAATATACTTGTGGGATGAAAACCAAGAGTTGGCGGATTTTGTAGCGGTTGCAGAGTGGAGGTATGAAGACCTGGAAGATTGGGATGAAGTCGAATTGAACGACTCAAACCCTCCCGTGCTGCTCCCTCTCATGTTCTCTGGCTTGAATCCTCTTAACACACAGACAGTAAACAAAAAATCAAATGCTCTAACATCAAAACAAACAATATTGATCACCTGTGAAACCAACAAGGCTGTAAAATTAGCATCCAATCACTGTGGATGACTGTGGATGACCTTTAAAAGAAAGGATTATTATCTTTTTTTTATTTTTTAGGGGTGTTAAAATGGCTTGATTTACTTTTTTCTAACCTGTTTTCTCTAATGTGTCTTCCATTTTTCTAACTCACCAGTAAGGAAAAGGAGCGAAGCCTGTGCGTCCCGGACTTTCCGGAGCCATCAGATGTGTACTGGCAGTACATTGACCTCCTGACCTTCATACTGCTTTACATGCTGCCCCTCCTCATCATCAGCGCCTCCTACACCACAGTGGCTTGTCGGCTGTGGCGCCACAATGCCATCGGTGACACGACAACAGCTCAGCACGCCACGCAGAGGAGGAAGCGCCGACGAACGCTGGCCATGCTGCTCCTGGTGGTCAGCGTGTTCGCTGTCTGCTGGTTTCCCCTCAACTGCTACGTGGTGCTGCTGTCCAGCCAGGCCATCCACTACTCCAATGCTCTGTACTTCTGCTTTCACTGGCTGGCCATGAGCTCCACCTGCTACAACCCTTTCATCTACTGCTGTCTGAATCCCACGTTCCGGCAGGAGCTGCAGCTCCTCCTTGAAAGGTGCACGTGGAAACGAAGGCTGGAGGTGGGCCTCGAGCAGGAGCGTCGACCTGCGGTCCCCTGCGTTCCCTGCCACAGAACCGCCTGGCCCGACAACAATGACGCCTCCAGGCCGAGCCAAGCTTTGTCACATCCAGGCCAGGACTCCTTACAGCAGAGTCACGCTTCATCCGGTCACTCGCATAACCTGAAAGATGCTCATGTGCTCTTCACTGCCAAGCAGGTCCTGACGGGGAGGGCCGACATCCTCTCAGTAGAGCCCGTTGTTGCTGTGAGATGAGGAGAAAGGTCCCAGTAACCCGATGGGAGTATTTGAGATTTAAAAATCCATATTCGCACATTATTGTATCTGAGAGAGTTCCTGGAATCTGAACATCTCAGATGTTTCGACAGCCCGAGGCAGGATTTCAACAGATGCAAAGGAAAAAGACAATACTTTCTCAAGGACTTTAATCTCCATAGTTTGCAATGCTGCTTCTCCATCCAAAGCTTGTGAAATTACTTTCTCAGTCATGCCTTTTCAAACATATATTCACTCTCTTTTATTGTGAAACCCTCCTAAATCACATTTCCAGTTAGAGAATGTAGAAACCTTTTCACTATGAAGTCTATTCAGCAACACATAAATCTGAAGCATTTTGCTTTTTAAATATTTCCTCAGAGACTAAAATTCATCCAGCAGCTTCTGTTCAAATATCCTTTTATTCCTGATAACTTGAAATAATCCTCTCTTGTTGTAGTCTCAGTTTAATACAATCTGGTGCAAAGCAGGATGCTGAATAAGTTTTATTGGTCAGTTTCACTGTTGTTAGCTCAGCTGAGATTTTTAACCCTCTACTGAATCTTTACATATTATAAGATTGTCACGTGACCTATTAAAGCAAGTTTATGCAGCAAGGCTACTTCAGACCACAAGAAATCTGCTGAGTTGACAAAAAAAAAGTAGATACTAAGGAGTGTGAATAGTCTGACACATCTTGATATACCCTAGGTATACCAAGACCTCTAGTGTCCCACGAGAGGTGCACTCTCATGTTGTGTCTTATGCCAGGGGTTCACACATTTACGTTTTGTGATTTATTCTGCCAGGATGTGGTCAAAACTAGATTTGCTGCATAGACTGGCAGAAAATTCATTACAATCCCTTTAGTGTCTGTGGGATAACCAAGTGGCAACATTAGCCGTTCTAGTCTGATGTTAACTACAAATCAAAGTGAATTTAGCTGTAATTCTTTAACTGACCACTAGGGGATGGCTCCAAAAGTGAGTCAGTTTCCTTTGACTTCTTGTTTAAAATGTACACTAGAAATAAAAGTATTTATAGTCTAGTTTAAAAGAAAAAAAAAGTTTTGGTCTCCATAGCTAGATTACAGATTTTTGTACAACATCAGGCAAAATAATAAAACAAACAAACAAATCAACAAACAAAAAACTCTCAGGTAATGGCTAACTAACATCACTTTAGCTACTTAGCAGTGTCTAGGGTCATGAGCTCTGAATAAAAGCAGTTGTTAGTCATTCTTACTTTAAATGGTGTATGTTTTCTTGTGCTTTTAATTGCATGACATACTGTATGACTAACTGAGGATTAGTCTGAAAGGGTCCAAGGATGAAACTTAGCTACACAGCAGGCATCCTGGGCCAAATGTGCGTTAGCAAAAACTGCAGCCTTCATCCCCTCAGGTCCTAGCTCCTCCAGCTGACCCATTCTTTAAGTCTATTTTCCTTTTGGATTGACAAACTTTACCCAGACCTGGTTGAAGTCTGGAAGCTAGCTGTGATGAAGCACTAAGGGACTACAAGGCTGCTGTCATTTAGCATAAGCTCATTGAAGGTCCCTCTCAATAGCATCTTTAAACTCCATCAATAATTATTCCAAATATGTATTTGTTGGCAACATGAAAAATACTGATGGAATAACAGTTTAAACCAGAATCAATGTGAGAAAACTTTAGCTAGCATCTTGGGTTTTATGAGATAAACAACTAACTTTCAGTAACTGAACTGATGTGGGCGTGGCCAAGGCTAGCTGGTTCTGCCCATTTGCAACATGGTGCCCTGCGTAATGGCAAAAAAGAGGTGTCAAAAGCTGTCTTGAGGAAAGCAATGGGTGTTGTCACAGTCATGCTATAACAAATATGGGTTTGATCTACAGCTGAAGTTTAGCTTTATTTCAACAAAAATGTCACAACAGCCGATAGAGATTCTCTTTTCCCGCCTTTTTACATCAGTGTGATACTGGTAAGTTTGAAGCTACTTTTTTTTTTAAACACAAGGAGACATGTATTTTGCCCTACACGACTTTTGTTAATGGTCAACTCCATATAGATATGTGTTTGTCTCCACATGTGATGGACTGGCGATCTGTCCAGGGTGTTTTTACAGTTTCTTGCCCAAAGATAGACCCCTAACCCCCACGTAACCATGGGCAGGATGAAAAGCTATAGAAAATAAAGGAATTTCTTTTTTTTCTTTTTCTTCTTCTTCTTTTTTTTTTTTTTTTTTTGGCCAAACCTTTTTGGTGAAGTTTGAGGACCTTTGTCTTCATGTTTGCCTGTCTCAACTCTCAAAAGCCAGACGTGTGTGAAGAACAGATGTTTGAGGTTTATTCAGTTCCTTTAACATCTGTTGAACTCTGAAGAGAAAATAAGCCCATTTTTGTCAGAGTTCCCTCAGAGATAATGTCTCTTAACAGCCTTTATTTTCCATTCTGCTGCAAGGATTGATTCGCACGGGGGAAACATGTCGAGAATGAAATTATTTTCATATCTCCACACAGGTCATTTCAGATCCACATTTCTCCTATACTTTTTTTTTTTTTTTGCTAGTCTTCTTTTTTGCTGTCATTTACCTTGGGGTTTATATACCTGCAATTTTAGCTATCTTCCTAGGATTGATCACAACTCACAGAAATACTCTATTTCATCTTAGTTGCTCTAAAGCCTCCTTAAGACTGACGTTTTCTGCAATCCTGAATGAAAGTTGAAAGTCGTATAAATTCAACACTGGCAGTCTAATGCTGTAAAAATAGAACTTTACATTAAATAAAAATGTTTATAATAAAATAAAAATGGATTTAAGGTACTTACCAACTTAAATATATTCATTAGTAACAAGGACATGAGGGAAGCTCATCCCACATTCCTTACCAGGTCCTACTTGATGAGATGAACTTTATTCATTTGCTTGTGAGATATACTTAAAGAGATGTTTTAGTAAATGTGTGGCTTGTGCACAATGGGTCCAATATTTAGTGGTACAGAGTGAGAATCGATGTGCACCCCACTCTCATTTGCATCTTACATTGACAGAAGAAATGACGTGTCATTAGGAGACTTGTGCACGGTGACTAATGGAGTTATGTAAATTAGGCATCTTGGAGCAAGGATATATCTAAACCCTGCAGTGCAGTAGTCCTCCAGGATCACACTTGAGGAACAAATACTCCAGCACGACCCTGAAAAACTGCTGGGTTGACTTGGTGCTGATTAGATCTGTGTTATCAAGAGATAATGTTGTTCATCCATTTCAATGTAATATTTGAGTTTGACTCGTGTATTGTCAGTCATCACCATCACTGTGCGTGCAAACAGTAATCAGAAACAGAGCAAAAAATTTGAGCTCCATTTGTTTTCCTTCTTCGTTATGATATTTATTTCCTTTTGTTTATTTGTGGTTGGAGAAAAAAAAACTCCTGCACTGCTGCCACCAAGTGGTATAGAGTGGTAGTATGGTAAGTCAGTGAATCCTACCTGGTCCATCAGTGTAATAAAGAGACAACAGCAGAAAAGACTGAGGAGGATGTTGTGTGTGTTACACTTCCAGCCCTCTAGGTTTCACCCTGGACCACTACTAATGAAAATGTATAGATCTTTAGACAGTATTATAAAAATAACTTAACCTTCATGCTTATACAGAGAGTCTCCGAGCTAAAAATGGCTAAAGTTTCTATGTGCTTGTTTAACTTAATATAAAAAGGTAAAGCAAGCAACTAAAAAACAAGATAGAAGAAACATTTTATTGAAAAAATAAACAGTATGTTACATTTTAAAGAAAGTGGCACTATTTTTTGAAGGTGAAATAATACACACAAACACAAATTTTCAACTAAAAACAAACAAACAAACAAAAAAGCAAAACAAAGAAATCACGTAGACAGACTATACTAGGCTGACTACTTTTGTAGCTTACAGTGCAGCACGGTGATAAGAGCAAGAAGAAAATAAAAACAAAAAACACTAATGTTGATTTTATTGGTTGCTGGTTATTTTCAGTACTGGGTGCAGCTCCAATTTCATCATGTTGATGTGAGTGAGGTTACTGAGAACATTGTGTTCTGTTTTAACACCAGCTGAGAAAAAAAAAACAAAAAACATCTTCTATGGCAGCAAATGTCTCCCTAAACCGCTGCCTATGTCACCTAAATGAAAGACTGGCACTGCGTGTACTTTTTACACTCAATAGAGAAAAAAAAAACAAAGAATCAAAGAAAGAAAGCGAGGACAACAGCAAAATTGTCTTTTTTGAAGAAAAATTGTTCGGTGGAATGTACATAGAAGATAAAACTGTTTATAACTTTAGTGCAAAGACAGAACCCATCTAATAAAGAAATTACCTCTTTTTTGTGATGTGAAAATCAGCATTGCAAACATGTATCGTGTAATTAACTCTGATTACCAGCATTGTTGTATGAAATGATGTGGGGTACCTCAGTTTGTCTCTCAGGCTCCTGCTCCTCATGATACAACAGAACATAGCTTTACACGACAAAAGACAGTGAAACATGCTGAAAATATTGTCGTCCATGTCCAGAGGTCACTGTGAAGCTTAATGTATCTCAATGTGTAAGCTTAGTTGAAAACAGTAAAGTGCATATATGTGCATGTGATTGTACATGTGTTATGAAAAAGAAAAACTGTGAATTTTGTCAGTTTTTTTCAACCTGTGCTTAATGAATTGCTTTGTTTGTCTGCTGCTTTATGAGCAACAGCGACAACTAAAACGATCAGAATGAGAAAATAAAACCTTTGCAACTTTGTGTCTCTTTGTATCAAAGGTTTAACATGAATGTACGGTAACTCTAACGTACCTGCTCATGCGGTCATGTGTGAAGGCTACCAGCCATCTTTCAATCCTGTCTTTTTATTAAGACAATAAGAACCTTATGATTGCGGTGGGCAAGTACACATCCATCCACCTTTGGCAGTGATGATTTGAAGTTGTTTCCTGTGGGACTTTGAGTCTCTCACATTATTGTGGAGGAATTTTAGACATTAACGCCAGATAACTCCACTTTGGTCTCATCTCTCCACATGATGTAATTCCCAGAAGGATGTAATTTGTTCAGGTGCTGTTTTGTGCACCTCAGTTGTGCTCCCACATTATTTTGAGACAGAAGAGGCTTCATCCTTGCACTCCTTCACTCTTCCTCTAATTGGGTTTTTATGGATTCTAAAATTCAACATAGTTAGTCTGAAGAGTCTGAGATATAGCTCTTATTTCTGTGAGCATTGCACAGCTTGACCTTGGGGTAAATTTTCTGGGGTGTGTGCCTGTTGAGAGTGGTCTCTGTCTTGAATGATTTCCCCCTTATGAATAGTCATTCTCAACTTCAAAGTGCTTGAAAGTAGCTTTATAACCCTTTTTTAGATTAATCTGCAGGGCTGATGCAGCTGCCTGCCAGTCAGAAGGTTCCCGGTTCAATTCCAGGCTGAATAATGCTCTCCCTATGCTTGCTGGGTTGTGTCAGGAAGGGTAACCTGGTGTTATATGTAAGCCAGATATGTGATGCTCTGCTGTGCCAGACCTCTCCCTCAAGAAGGAGACATAGCTGAACCGTTATTACTTTCAGATTAATGTGCAGCAACATTCGGTTCTATAAGACAGTCTTTCTCAGTTTTAGTCTTCAAGTACCACTGTCTTGCATGTTTTAGGCATTTCTCTGTGCCAACACACCTGATTCAAGTTAATGGATCACCTCTTTCACTTGGCATCTAGTCTATCAATGATGCCTTAATTTGAGGTAGGTGTGCTGGAACACGAAAACATCTAAAGTGAGTTAGTAAAATTTTATTTATATAGCACTTCTCAATATAAAAACCACAAAGTGTTTCACAATAAAACACAGGACAAAGCATAAAATATGAAAACAAATAAAACTAGGCAAAAGCAAGTTTAAAAAGATACGTTTTCAGCTGCTTTTAAAAAGAGATCACAGAGTCACAGAATTTCAGTGGGAGGGAACCACCATTTTTGCTTTTCTCAAGATCAGATAAATAACACATTATAATTATTAAAAAGAAAAAAACAGTATGACTCTCTCGCTCTATGACAGCTGGAATACGATTCAGTTCCTGAGACCTGGAACAGGAGGAAACCGGTACTTAGAACGGATGAATGGATCCACTCTTTCCCAGCAGGATGAAACAACAAGAAACTAAATATTAAATGCAGTGAAAGTCCTTCCTCAGTGACACAGCTTTACACGAAATGTCATGTTCTACTGAATCTGGTGCTTTTTGATAAAAGCTACAGAAAAGTAGCTTTCCTAAAATGTCTAGTCAAACAGATATCTTGCAAAAGTCTTGTTACGCTTCAGAAATCAGTCGTCATTTGAAGTTGGTCCAGTTGTTTTCTGGCTCTAAAGCTAAAATTGAGCTTGTGTGTTGGAGCAATGTGCTCTCAGGACGTTTAAGAAATAGTAGTATCTCCCAGAGCAAGAATTTAGAATTATAATGGAAGCTGAAAGGGTGCACTGACTTCTTTGACTGTTAAAAGCCTCAGAAACATTAAACGCAGACGGAGCCCATTTGTCTCCATATGAGGAGCATGCTGAGCTTTTCAATGACTTCTGCGGGTTTGTGATTCAAAATATAAAAGTGCTTCTGGTGTACTCGGTGAGACACCTTTAGAAATTGTGTCCAACTGGGGATCGCTGAAAAAGGGTTTGGCATTTTAGTCTGCATCAAAAGAACATTTGGAGTTAAAGCAAATTTAGGTGTTTTTTGTTTTGTTTTGTTTTCTTTTGTTGGACGGTGTTGAGTGTAAATCTTCTTTAGGGACCACAGTGATGTGAATTGGAGTGAGAATGCAACATGTGTTTGCAAAAAACAGAGATTTAATGTTTCAACTTTGGTCAAATGATCTACATCAAAATATACTGCTATTTTAAGACTCTGACAAAACTAAAAAATTTCATTCTACCTCAGTTACAGTGAAATTTTGTAATATTACATAATGTGTATGGACAGGATTGTCCCGGCATCTGTTATTTTGGTTGCCACTACCTTGTTATAAGTACATACAAATTCTGCAAACTCCAGCCTTCTATTTCGCATCATCACTTTAAGACCAATAATTTTCTACAAAACATGAGGGTGCATGCATACAGCTGTAATCAAAATGTTCTGACAGTTCATTAAGGAGCAAACATCTCACAACCCTACTGACAAATTTTGGTTTATTTAAGGGGGTATTTCACAAATCAGCTGGCTTGAAGTACTATCTAATCAAAATGATGAAAAGATTGTGAATTGGAGCTCCTGATTTCACAACTGTTGACGGTAATTTGTGCGACATTCAGTAGTCGACTTGTACAGACTTATAATAAGATGGAAGTGACTAGAAGGGGATGCAGTCCATTATTTTCTGCTTAAAAACTGAATGTTACTTTTCTTTGTCTGTAGGTAGCCTATCCACACTATTACTTAAGTGAAATTACATTTTTGAGTCTCGTCAGAGGTTTAAAAAAAAGCCATTTATTTTGATGTTGGATTGCCCCAAGTGCTGACATTTAATTAACATTTTTTTGCAAACAAATGTGGTAATATTTATAGTCCCCACCCCCGCCCGCCTGGAGGGTTGGTGTGAGGCAAACTTGGAGCAATCCTCCCACCACAGCAAAACTGCCCCACGTACCAACAGCACCACCAGGACACAGGGATGACCCAAGCCCCCATATGTAGCTGAGGGATCAGTGGGGTAGGAGAGCAGGAAGTAGGGAAATGGAGATCCAGGTCTACCGTGACTACCTGGATTTCTCTACCCCACTCAGGTCAGTACCAAGGAGGAAATCTGCTATTGGCACTTTCATTTTCTGGTGAATACGCAAGTTTGCTTTTCAGAATGTTATAGCTCAGTTAATTCTCTGTTGATTCCTTTTATACAGTATTTCTACAATAAATTACTTATTCCTTACAGTTTTATTATTTTATGTGGCACTCTTTTAATTTAATATACGCATGTATCTGGATTAACACTTAACACTAAAGACTTAGAATTTCCAACGATGACAGAAAGTTCAGCTGGGGAGATAGTAGCAGATCCTTAAAAACAAGCCCATGTTTTAGACAGGAAAAGGATAGAGGGGTTCCTGTTTGAGAAGGCTCATCCAGGTTAAGTGAAAATAGATTTTTTTTACCTTTATCTGAAGTAAGGACCAGGTCATTTGGCACCTTAAAATCCATCTCAGTACTTTTATATCTGAAAGTTATTGAAAATGCTGTATATGCTCCAGGAACCACATAAAAGGGAACAATTTTCTGAAGCCCTTTACAAGGGAAGATTTTTAGAAATAGAGGGGAAATTGTTGAGATTGACTGCAGCAAAATTTAATTTTTTTCAAAAGGATTTCAACTGTTGCACATTTAAAATTAGAAATAAAACGGGAGCAAATAATAATGAACTTCAGGATATTCATTGTTGATTGGCCTTAAAAGTATGAAGAGATAATAACATACTATGACCAACATCTAACGTGAAAGAGGATGATTTTTTTGCACTCAGAGGAGTCAACACTGTACACGGTAGGGAGAGGTAGGAGGCAGTAAAAATCTGTCTGATTCAATCACAGCCCTAATGCTTTTCACCTTTGCAACAAAATTACCTAAAAATCCAGTGATTTCGTGGCTTTTATTGTACATCGCTGTGGAAAGCCTGTAACTCTGAACAATACCATTGCTTTCTGAGCTGATATCTTTGACATCGTGGAATATTTGACCTTTTAGGAACTCAGTGGAGACAAGAAATCTGTTGTTGTCTCCTCCTTATGATGAAGATGGAAGTTTGCTCATCAAAAAGATTTGTGATTCCTTTTTTTTTTTAATGAAACAACTGATACAGATGTGTTATGTTGCAGTTTTTAGGTTTTTGTTTTCCACAAACAAGCAAATACATCATCTCAAGCAATGGATTTATTTTCCTCTTTTCATAAAACATCAGATTAGTCTTTTTCAGACAAATCCCTTTGGGATTAAGCCCTTCTATGTATATAAAGGGGTAAGGATGGAAAAATATGGAAACACTTTTGTTCTCCAAGTAAAGTCCTGATCTCACAGTTATGGCTCTGAAAAAAAAAGAAAAAAAAATCCCAAACATAGACTATTTGGTTTTGTTTTTCCCTTGATCAAAATTTCAGTTTATGAGAACAAGTGAGTAAATAGGGACATAATTTCCAACGAGAATACATTTCTCTGTGGTGACATCTAGTGGTGGAGTTTCATATTGCAACCAACTGAATTCTTACCTGCAGTCACTGAACGTAACTCCGGTTTCCATAAAGCAGGTACACAAGTCCAGTTACACATCCAATGACAATCAGTGCATGGAGGAGGGAGGGAGGGGGAGGGGGTGACTGATTTAGTCCAACTGAAATTGTAACATTAAAATGCATGTAAACGTCGTAGTCCAACTGAAATATAACATACTAAGCTCCTCCTTGTAAGACTAAGACACTCAGATAATGCAGCTGCAGGTGGATCCATAAAATCCATAAATGTAAAAGGTCAACTGGACTGAAACCAACCAATGCGCTCTCATGGTCCACAGTTCCCAGCCTAGGCTTTAATCTGGACAATACCTGAAGAAACCAATACAAAAAGAAAAACATGAAAGAAAACCAAACTAAGCATGCAGGACATACACAAATCATAGAGCACTGTAAGTCTGTCCAATTCTCAATTTTCCCATTTTGGTGCCACCAACTAAATCAAAGATTTATCTCTTGTTTTGGTGCATGGTGTAAAAGGTAAAAGCTGAAATTATGTTGTGACAGAGGCTAACTTAATTTGATCAACTGGTTTCCTTCATGTGCAGCTATACTGGAACAAAGACAAAAGTCCAGTCAAATGGCCAAACTGCAGATGTACTGAATGTAACTTAATGTCAGATTTTTATTGTTGAACACAACTCTCACAAGTCTCAGTTTAAAGACAGAGGAGTTTGATTTCGTTTTATTTTAAGTAAAAATATTGCTTAATCTACTGAAAAGGGTGTGGTACATTTTTTTTTTACAATAAATTAATTATTAAGTAATAGTAATAATTCAAAAACCTAAAATAACATTTTCACCTCCACAAAAAACTGAGGCACACACAAGATGGTTTGTTTGTTTAGAAGAGCCACACTTTAAATAAAAAAAACTCACATTTCTGTCACTGATGAAAGTCCTCGAGTTAAAGTCTTAAGCTGGAGATATGAATAATACCAAAATCAGTCCATTAACAACTTGTCAGCCATTAAAGGTCATATAGTCCTAACATAGAACCAGCTGGATTAGATTATTATTACAGATGCTGCATGGTAAAGGAGGAATGACGAGCCAAAAGAATAAGAATACTTAAGCTCAAGTACAGTTGCAACATCTGGACATACACTTTCTGCAACCATCTACATAAGGTCCTTTTTATGGACGCTTATGAAACATGGACAGTGATGGAATATGTTAACTAAGCTTTAACATAAATGTTTCACTTCTAAGGTTGTTAAAATCAGAGTGGAGCAGTGAGCTGGAGGGCAGAGAGGTGACGGTACATGCCTCCCTGGTGCGTTCATCTTTCGTTCAGGTTGTACAATTACACCTCATAAACAGCCTCTAATTTCTATGCAGTTCCCAGAAAACCATTACCATCTTCACATATGTTCAAAAGCACTTTTCTAAAGGTTGCTCTGAAGATCTTTCACAAAGAAAAAGCAACTGCCACTTTGAAATGTCAGCATGCTGAGAGCTTACTTAACTCAGAGATTGATATGTTCTAATCTTCTACTTTTATACACCCGAACTGCAATGTTTCAGCGTTATAAGGACTTTTAAATACATTATTTTTCACTAACTTATTCGCACATGCAGATTAATGGTGGCTTAATTGTCTTGCATGCATGTTGCTTCTCTGTAGACTTCAGTTTCTTACCTGAAAACATTTCAGCAAGGGAGAGCGAGGCATCAGTCAGCCCTGTGATTAAAAGATTACCTGCTGAACCACTCGAGCTGTCCTTGTTTGACCAATTCAGTGGTTGAGGTGGTGCTATTCTTCACCACATGTTTACTCCACTGCTGTGTTCTTTAAATGTAAATGATGACTTCTCTGCTATGAAGGTCTGTTGTTGACTGTTGCATCCTAACAAGTGCACCTTTGACTCCAGTTTTGGAGGGAATGCAGTTAAGGGGAATGAATTCTTCTATTTCATTTCAGGTAGAGGTTGAGTCTGCACTGTAGAGCGTCCCACTGAGCTGAAGAGTAGAGGCTGGCAGGAGGTGGCAGGACATGACGCATCCTGGTACATTTTTCTTCAGTAAAATGTCATCTCCCAAGAGGCTGGCAGGGGATGACAACATGATCAAAGAAAAACGATAAAATGTGATGATGCTCAAAGAATAGCAGTTAAAGGAGTCAAGCTCAAGAATCTCAAAGGGAAAATATGGGAAAAACAAAACATTTTTGTGTGCTTGTGTTTGTAGATGTCTAATGGTGCACTCACAGAGACAATTTGCAGTTTATCCAAACATGATTTACCACTGAAGTCTGCTTCATTTCGGTAGTGTGAGAGCTCCATTTTATGTTTAACTGTGGCATGAAGAAGTGCACTTGGGCACAGTATGGTTGTAGATGAATGACTAGAAAGGCAATCAAGACAATCAACAACATAACACTGTAATCCAGAAATTCGAAGGTGTGAAGGTGGTGAGTTTAAGGAGCTACACTTGACTCGGTGCTATCAGCCAAAGCTAAATATTATCCAAAGAACTCTGCAGATATACACCACGTTTTTGGGCAGTAACTCTTTACTACTTGAAAAGGCAGAACTATCAAGCCAGAGTGGATCAACTGCAGGACTGGGTCTGATAAAGCACTCGTGTAAAGGAGAACCGGGAGAGGAATTGTCGTCTCAAGCCTCCCCACAAACTCACACAGAGGCTTCCTTTAAATTCATCCATCTTCTTTTATACACCAATTTCAAATGCAGCCGATCCACATCCATGTTATCACTTCAAGACTGTGTCAGCAAAGATCTCCATCCTCATTAACGCCACTCTCGCTGCGTATCAGCGGCATCCAGGCTCACCAGGCATGAGGGGAAGTGAGAATAGGCTGAAAACGTCCCTGAAAACAGCACCAGCTGAAGATTTCTCCCGTCGTCTGCTACCACACACGTAGGCAGCTGCAGTATTGTTAGATGTTGAATTTGGCCGCAAACCTGCTGCTTTCAAGGACAGTAAAGTGACCAGTGCTGGCTGTTGTGTCTCCATGTCTTAGCTTACGTCGTCTTCGGCAATGTGATAGAGTCTCGGTGGGAAGTAGTGACCCAAAAGACCAAATCACGGTGTGAATCGGCACAAGTGTCATTGTTCCTGAAGGTTGTTGGTTTTGTTGATTCACATTAGACAGCAAGACATAGTTTGCAAATTTAAACTGGGTCTGCAGTGGATCCGTTTTGTGGGTTGATTTAGGGTGAATACCAGGCGTAACTAAAAACAAAACAAAACAAAGGTCACTGCCATTTACAGCCTTTTCTGATTATAACTGTTATGGAAAGAATCTGTGCGCAGCGGGAGTCGACGTGGTCGTCTCAGGATTTAATTTCTGCTTCTTGCAGATTATCAGGAGCCTCATGAACTACCAATCTGTACACACAAGCAAGTTGCATATGCCATTTTCAACACACGTTGAGATGTACTAAAATCAACTTTGAGTGAAATTGTGCATACTGCCATGCAAATTGCTTCACTTGACAGTGCACACCTCTAAAGTAATGAATATAGACCAAAATATACATCCTAATTTCCTAAATTCAGAAGGAATTTTTAAAAATTCTTCTTGGGTTTCAGCACTTGATTTACAAACAAATAATCAATGAAACAAAACCACATATAACCTCATTTTCCTGAATATATTAGGCCTTAAAATGATTGACACAGCCTAAATTAAAGTAAACTGATAGGTTTTCTCTGTTTCTGTCATGTCAAGATGTTAACATGTCAGTGAGTGATCGGTTCACATCCATCGCCCACAGGAAATGAAATTGTGTGAGGTCTCACTGAGAAGAAAGTCTCACCCTGAACACCTTCTAAATCAGCATTACAAAGTTTACTTTCCCAGCTGTTTCTGAAATGTGTTACAGACCTGAAAAAAATGGAAAGAAATGAATGTATGTGAACAAATGAAATGAAACTGACAAGAAAAAAAAAGAAAAATATTGAGTTCATAGCATTAAAAGCCAAAGACAGGATGAGAAGTTTTTATTTTTTCTATATAAACCTTGCTTTTTCTGACCGGAAGTTGTAATAGCAAAGAGGTATTTTGTGTTTCTGACTGTCACATATGTGGGTAAAATTAGACTGAAAACAAGATGATGAAGAGCCAGATGATAATAAAATAAAAAATACAGATGCTACAATGACTAATATAATTACATATAATCTCTTTTAGCCTTTTACATGCAGGCAGTTTTTGGTACCTGAAAATAAATCTTTTGAAAATCTCTGTTTAAGGAAAAGATGCAATTTTGCAGTGTTCTTGTAATGAAAACTAAAGTTCTAGCTGTTGCCACTTCAGCCTGTGCTGTCAAAAACATCAGTCGAGTCTCCGGGTAATTACCTTATCATTTTACTTTTCTGGGATCCAGAAATACATGCAATGTGTGGGATTTATGAAAGTACTGCATATACATCTATATGCTTTATTTCTTGACAACCAGGTTGGTATTCAGCACCAAGATGTGTGTTTGATCCCTAATCTTAACCATTATTTCACGGCTTCAACCGGTTTCCAGCGGGACTGACGAATCACGCGGTGCTGCCTGTCTGAAGGGAAGGTTGTGATCCACCGACGAGTGGGGAATGTGTGAATATGAAGGTAAGGGTGACAGTAATGAGGCGGGTTCATAGGCGGTAGTTCAAGCAGGTGTCTCGAGCTGCTTTTTATTCACTCTCTCACCCCTCTGTGGTTTTTTTTTTCAAGAACTCCATCTCATAGGTCAGTTCAAGAAGCAAGGGGCCCTCACCTCTCGCGTGGCTCCTTGCTTGTCAAGCTCACTGCTGCTCTTAAAATCCCACCTCCTCCCCAGCTCCACTGGAAAACTATGGATTTATGGAGAGAATTATCCAAAAATAAGTAAAGAGCAAAATTACAAACCTCAGATGATATAAAGCAATAAGACTTAATTCAAGTTAAAATGCCTCCTTAAAACCAGCCTTTTGAAAATACCTCAAATCATGAGGGCTGGAGGATGACCTAAAAACACATTTCTTTCTCATTTTAAATTAAATAGTTTCTCAGAATTCTTAAGCCATTTTTTTCTTTTTTTAAATTGTAAGTTGCATGATGTCATGAACTATATTTTGACTGTTGGAGTATTTTGCAATCAATGTTTTAAATGGATTTCCTTTTTGTATGATGGGATGTTTGAAAATTCTCTGCTGAGAAAGTCCTGAATAGATCAATTTAGTTGTTTATCAGAGCTGCAGCTGCTTCAGTGTGACCGGACTGCTCCCTCTTTGGTGAAAGCTGTCCTCATTCAAAAATGGTGTGTAGCTTTGCTAATCACGGCATTACACACAACTGCTTTGTTTTCCAAGTGAGAAATCATTCTCGTTAATGACCGCCCTTTACAGCCGAGACTAAAGGAGAGCAACAACCTCCTCATACCTCATGTCAGAGCTCGGCTCACTGTCCTTCTGCATGAAAGCATTGTCTGAACTATCTCTGGCTGTGCCCAGTCTTCAAATCTCCTTTAAGAGCTAAAAGTTTGATACCACATTATTTTCTTGTCAAACTGCTGTATCATAGAGAAGCAGTACAGTTTCCCCAAAATTTGCAGCCAGCCGTGTTTCCATTAATTCACACTACAACTAGTAAACAGTTTTGCTGTGCGAGTTTACACTCTAAGCTCAATAATATGGCCTAATCAGTGAAAAGATTGGTCAGTTTATATGTATTTAAGGCAAGGAACACTGTGATGCCCACATCTGGAGAACAAAACAGCTGTAATCAATGAATTACATTATTTTCTTATGAGGAAAAAATAGTCTGTTTTTCTGTAGTATGCTTTGAGTGTTTGCATTTTGTTTTTGTTACCCATTTTGGATTTAATTTGTGTCTGTTGACCAAGACCTGTTTAATTAAATTAATTTCCCTTTGAGTAGTGTAAAAAAACACAGATGCTTTGACACCAAGCACAGAGCTAAGTAGGCTAACATTAGACGCTAAGAAAAGAATCAAAAAGTCCAAGAATAAAAAAAATTATTAGTAATAATAATACAGAAAAGGTTACATTAAAACCTGATACAGTCATGGAAAGTAGGGGGAAATCTGACCATAACTGGTCAAAGAAGCACCCAGCTGCAAGCATTTTCATCAGCTGATGAAAATACTAAGAATACTAAATCTGTTCTAGTGACTAATGCAGGCAAATATGTCTGTCACACTACTGTTAAAGCAATGAATTTATGTATCATCATTTATATTTATTGTTAAATGCAGTGGCACATGTGATTAAAAAAATATGATTAAAAGGTGGCTGTATTTGAGTAACCTTTCATTTGGGCCAATGCTTTCATAGACTTGACTGAAAATAGTCTGATACCTCCGTCTAAATCCAATTCAGTTCGTTTCAGCTTTTTTTTTTTTTTACATAGCATTAAATCATGACAAATGTCATCTCAAGATACTTAAGCAATACAGTTCAACTCATTCCAAATTAGTCCAATTGATACAAAGCCAATAAAATAGCAACAATAATTGTTTCTCGCAAAACCAACAGATTGGATCAAGCTTTCTTCATCCGTCCTGAACAAGTACCCGGCGACTGTGGAAAGGAAAAACTCACCTTTAGCAGACCTCTGACTGAACCAGACTCAGGAAGGGCAACCATCTGCCTTGACCAGTTGGGGGTTGAGAAGACAGAAAAGAGGAGAGAAAAGCGACAGTGACAGATCAGAACACCTGCTGGGAAGAAGGATCACTGATTAATAACAGCAATAGTATCGTTAATAGAATAGGAGTAGAAGAGAGCAAAGTGAGGAGAGGTGTATCATGGGAAGTCCCCCAGCAGTCTAGGCCTGTAGCAACATAATTAAGGGATGTTTCAGGGCACCTGAGTCATCCTTAGCTATAAGTTTGATCAAAAAGGAAGGTTTTAAGCTTAGTTTCAAAGGTAGAGAGGACATCTGCTTCCTGAACACAAACTGGCAGCTGGTTCCAGAGGAGAGGAACCTGATAACCGAAGACTCTACCTTCCACTCTGTTTTTAGAGACTCTAGGAACCACAAGTAAACCTACTACCTGAGAGCAAAGCGCTCTAGTCTGGTCAAAACGCTTTATTTCCCAACCAGTCAGGTGGTATTCACCATAAAGTCTTTTCACAAAGTCATGTGACTCTTCTTACTAAAGAGTCACATGACATTCCCAGGTTGGCAGGACTGTTATCTCGTAACAAGTGGGGAATAAATGTGAAAATAAGGAAGTCATGGGTGAAAGTGATAATGTTTTATATATATTTAAAAAAAGGTAACACAAGCATAATGAGTGATAAATAGCTCCATAGCAGGAAAAGGGTAGGATATTAAAATAAAAAATGAGGGGGGAATAAAGTAATGGGACTGCAGGTTTCACATTGAAATATCTTCTGATATCCAGACTTCTGAAGTTACTTTAAATCATATGGGTCAAAACAGCTTTCTGTCAAAGTCACCTAAAAGCCTTTTGTGCTTTTCTTAAACAAATATACTCTGGGGACACTGTTTTACTCAGCGCAAGACCCGTTATTTCAAGACAAAAAAAAAAAAAAACGCCTTCAAAGCAGTGTGTTAAGGTTTTATTTCTGTCCGCTGTTCTCTGGAACTATAACAGCATTTTTGTCTTTGGCAGACTAACTGCAATGATTTTTTGTCTTGTTCCTCTTAATTTCCCTTCGTAGAGCCTCATTACCTCCAAACAAAGCTTAGTATAGAAGCACAAAGATGAAGCTTGTTTCAAGAATGGCTTTTGAAAGGCTCCCTTTGATTGAGCTTTTATGTGACTGAATTCAGAACATTGCTTTCTCAAATTGTATAACGTTTTAGGAAAACAACCTCCTGGTTAGTTGAGCTAAAAGAAGCCCCTTCAAATCAAGAGCATATACAGGAAAGCTGCTGAATAAAGCCGCTGGCGATAGCTCACATCCTTTACTCTCATGGCACACTGAAAAATAACAGAAAAACACACAGGGTTACTTCTACTTCTGCACTTTTTCTAACACAACAAGTCAATGCACTCTTCTTGGAGTGGTTTCTGCAATAATGGAAAGGAGAAAATAATACACAGTGAACTACTGAACCACCACATAATGAATTAGGGTGAGAGTGTGATGTAATTAGAGTATCCTAAGTGCTTGTGTGGGATTTGTCTGGACATCCTACTTTTCCCCTCTACTCCAAAGGTGAGCATATTACAATAACTGACAGGTCTAAATTAGCCACAGGAATGATTGAGAGTGTGCATTTTTACCTGTGATGGAACACTGACCTGGTCATGATGCACTTTTCCTCTCGGTGACTGTCAGTAGGAAATGGATACAGCCCTGCCACCTGAACAGGTTAGAACTGATGAGGACAAACACTTGATTGATGAATGATTCTATGGTAGCATATGTAGATTTGTTTTCTAGGACAATCTATGCACATGTTGTATTATCAGCCTAGATATTTAAGTATAGGTGTCTGTATATACATATATGAGAAATGTGCATATATTGCATAATTTATTGTGGTAAATTTATACTTGATTCATAACATTATTTTACTCAGGAAGAGGAATACAAATATTTTTTAATGCTTTTTAATGTGATTTTCCTAAGCAGCATTAGAAATATTTTATGAGTAAGTCATATCTCAGAAAAATGTGGATGAACTGGTGTGCCAAACATGAATCATTAGAACATCCCTAAATATCTTGATTATTGCTAAAGAGACATTGAGCAGCTGGGTTCCATCTGCTGAACAAAACAAACAAACAAACAAGAAAAAAACCATTGACAGCTCTCAGCTAAATACAACTCTGTTAATATTACAAATAAAGTTGAGGCAACAGCTTAGATGTGACATTTCTTGTATTAACAGTGCAGCTCTTTGGACTCTGCTTTTGAATCCAGTTCTTCTTCAGAACATCATTTGCAGGGAATTTTAAATAAGCAGCAAATATGTTCTGAAAAATGAGATGAATCAAGGATTTACTTAGCAAAAACAACTTTAATTAGCATTGTCAGCAAGCATGTTGTGAACTCATACAAGAAAACCACTTCAGTGCTGTATAGTGGCTTCTGCCTTCTGTCCGAAAGAGGCAGTTAACTTATTTGTTATGTCCTTTTTTTTTGCTCTTAAAGTTCTATCCTTGCTCTTACTCGTGAAATACCTTCATTTTTTTGGCCATTTTCAATGCTGACGCTGGTCACAGAGTTCACATGGCTGTATTAATGTATTAACAACTGCTGAGCTAGTATGGAGTACATACCACATACTAGACAATATGTGATTTCAGAAATACTCTATGGCCTTTTCCCATCTATATTTGTTGTAAATCATTAGTCATCTGAAATTTAATATCCAATAGATTTTGATTTATCTGCATTGTCATCTGCAAATCACTTGGCCTCCCACTATATCTTTTCAACGTCACACTGTTTGGCAGAATAATGTTCACACTACCTCTCAAATTCATTGGCCTAGGCTACAAACAGAAGAAGGTGAGACTAGTGTTTGAACTGAAAGACTAACCAGATCTGACACTGTAAAACACCAATGTCCGGATTCGAACAGGGCAAGCGGTGGAACTAGCCATAAGCCGTTCGAAGCACCAAGAGGTCATGGGAGCTTTGCAAACAGGTAGGGCTGGTCTTGGCTGGGGGCCAGCTCCCAAGATGTGGTCCAAAGCCAATGCAAATGAGAGGCGGGACCTGGTAATCTCCGAAGTGGTAAGGATGGAAGACATGCAAGATCAAAGCAGTCGGACAGCATCAGCAAGGGAGGTGATAAACAGGACAATCTCCTGGGGGCAACATGTGGAGGATACCCCAAGTGCTACTTAGGTTTTTGATCAGGACATCCTTCCAAGCGCCCAGGACAACAGCATCTGATACACCCCTGAAGAGAACTGCAATCTTTGCTTCAACCAGAACCCAAGCCTGCAACGCATCCTCTCCAGTAGTAAGGCAGCTTTACTATGTGACCAGGTCCTGGAGGGCTTTCACGAAAGGTTACATAGGAACATCAACTCAGTGCTTATTTAAGTCTCAGGGAATCAGAGGTACCAAACTGAAGAGGGCTATCAGGGTCATTGCAGAGGAGGCAGAGTAGGGAAGTTTCTTGCTCTGACATTCTCAAGGACAAATTGTGGAGAAAACAGGGATCTTAGGGCCAGCTGCAGGGGGCAGTGGGGAGCTCTCCCTATTGCTAAATATCTCAGAGCTACAGCTTTCAAGATTTACTTTCCCCCAGTTTTAATGTTTTTGACCTCAGTTTGTCCTGTTTTTTCATTCTTTTTGTTCTTTCTTTCTTCATTCGTTTATTTACTTATTTACAGTCTTGCCTATGACATTGTCAGTTGCCTCTGGAATTTTGACTCATGTATTTTTCTTCTTCTTTACAAGGACCCTGTTTGTCTTGCATTGATGTGCAATAAAATTAAAGACAGAAAATAGGTACATAAGAGCACCATACTTGATATAAGCTGCTAAATAGCTGCAATGTCATTTACAGCTGATCAGGAAAAATTTGCATCGGATTAAAGACATAACCTCTTACAGTTGTCTTTCCTCTGTTTTTCACGTTTAACTTCTCTAACGTACCTTATTATTCCTATTTTCACCTATATCTTCTTTTAAGCTTGAAATGCCACTGGAATTAAAAATTTATCAGTTCTAGAACGTTTTGGTTGTCATTGGAGATGCATCACTCAAAATAGTCAAATTGTCTGCAAGGATAAATTTAATACTCTGAATTAAACGAAGTCTACTATTTCTCAGCAAAAGACCTTGGAAATTCAAGTTTAAAAGTTGTGGATCTGTTTTTGATTGCTCATACTTTTTTCTCCTGCGACTTGGGAGGAAAAAGAGTAGTTTAATTTTGGGGCAAGTGTCAAGATTACTCACCGACAGTAAACACAACCTTTTTACTCATTTAAGCCTGATCCCTAGTTAGTGATGTCTGTCTTACTACTGTCTCCCTCTTCTGCATCATTAACGCTGTCTTATTTTAAATTCAATTATAACCCCTCCCCTTACGGCAAACAAGAATGTTATCAGTGTAATAATACTTGCTGTTTATTTTCTGGGTTTGAGATAATTGGTTTCTTTTGGTGCGTTAAAAAAATAAATGAATAAATAAAGAACCAATGTTCTCTAATCAAAATTAAAATGACACTGTGATGTGAATAGGTTTTATGTCCCATAAGGTGCTTATTCGATGCTTATTCTTATTCAACATAACTAAGAGGTAAAAGCTTCACAATCCCACCCTAACTTGGCTGGGCTGCAGGGCTAACAAGCTATAAATTTAATGCACATTAAAAGAATGCATTTGAGGATTATTTAAAAAAAGGGAAAATATCTTGACTTGATGTTGTCTGCAATGAAATCAAAATCAAAGTACAGTGTGTAACTTATTAAAGCATTGATCATCTCATACTATTTTTTTAATTATGGTAACACCAATGTGATGCTACAGATCATAGAAAATTTAAGAATAGGTTCAATACAACAGACGGGTTGTCCTCTTTAGTCTTTAAGGATTATAATTATCCAGCAATTTCTATGTTGTTGGATGCTGTTCAAGGTCACATGGGTCTGCTAGAGCCTATCCCAGTTCATTAAGGCAATAGGCGGGGGGAATTATAATTAATTGGATAAAATGTATGCATCATTGTGAAAAACATGTCAACTGACTTTATTTATTAAGAGAAATTTATTGGTAAAAGAAAAACATTGTATCATCTGACAATTCCTCAAACAAAAAAGACCAAAAGATACAGCTGACGTTTTACTTTTAAGCAGTTTACTGTCATGAAATTCCCTTGAACCGACGTCACATTGTGGTTTCTCCAACAACCAATCATATGGATGGAAATTTGAAAAAAAAAAAAGAACACTTTGTATCTGTTGTGCGCATGCTCACACACAGAGGAAGAGACCCTCGTCCCACAGAAGATTACAGCTCTCCTTCCAAAGGTAAAAATAACATTATTTTGCATCTTTTGTGACTTTCACAGGTAGAGTACAGATTGTTCTATGATCTTTCAGTATATACAACAACACTGTGGTATTGCGACCATTTTTTCCCCGGTTTTTACCTCTGTTGTTATGCTAACCGGCAAAAACTAGCTAATCCAGCTAACGTTATCAAATAGTAGTTTTTTGGTTTTATTAATTTTATATATTTAATCATTATGATCTAACAATTATAATTTTTTTATTAAGTGGTAGTTAGTTCGGAACCTTCCTACGAGAGCTGACGTCAGCTTTTGTTTCTCTCAGCACCTCCGGCTCCGCGTGAACCGCTCGGCACGGCTCGAGCGCATTCGTACCTGACCGGCCTCAAGTGTCTCTTTAGACCCGGAAACGCGCATGTAATTAACCTGGATCACAAATCATACCTGATGTTATTAGATTTAAATGAGAAGTGACATGAACGCACGTTTGTAAACAAGATGAACCTCAATGAGAATCTGAGGACTTAAACACTATTATTACGGTTTATAGTTGTTATTTTGTTTTTGTGCGAAGGTGTATAGACCCATATATCATCCTAATATAAATGAAGTGTAACTTGGTTGAATTTGAACGCATTAAATTAGACTTTAATTACTTGATAAGTTCATAAAGTGCCCTGGGAAAACGTGTTGTGAATTAGTGCTACACAAATAACAAATAACCTGATTAGGAACTCTGTCTTTCATGAAGTTGTAAGAAAAGGGTTTTGGAAGTGTGTTCACTAGTCCTTGGATTGTTTTGGAAGTGTGCTTACTAGTCCCTGGATTTTGTATACTAAATTATAATTACAATTATTTATAGATTAAATAATTATATGTAATGAAGAATTTGGATTGAAAACCTTTACAATTATTTTCAGGAGTAATGATGTTTCAGAGCTCTGTGAAGTTTTTGAGATTTTTTTTTTTTTTTTTTAAATGTTATTTCTGTCTTAGATAAGTTCCTCCATTTCTGCTCCATTCATTTATTTATCCATTTTCTCTTCATAAGTAGGGAGGTTTTATTCATTAGATTTAGTCTTGAACTGTAGTCAAAAACAAATTCTGACACACACATTTATATATACATACATACACACACACACACACACACACACACACACACACACACACACACATATATATATAGATGGATAGATGTGTGTGTATGTGTGTGTGTATATATATATATATATATATATATATATATATATATACATATTTGTATGTGTATATGCATGTATGTGTGAGTGTGTAAACAACATGAATATTTTCTTTCTCTTTTAAACCTGTTAAGCACTGTGTTGCACAGGTTCTATTAAAATAAAATTAATTATTGAAGTGCTTAATGAAAAAAATAATAATAAGGGTGTCTTAGTAGAGAGCACATGAAGGTGGACAAACAAATACAAGTATTGCAAAGCTGATTCTTTTTTCAGCAGACTGCAATCTCTGTGGTATGAGAGTGTTAGTGGAGTCACTGCACCCTCAGAGTAGCTCTAATCTGAGTCTCTTCTGGATAATTGAACTTCACTTCCTATGTCTAAGGGAGAGTCCAGCAACCCTGCAGAGGAAACTCTTTTCATCTGCTTGTAGTCACGGTTTTGTTCTTTCAGCACTTACATAAAATCGATAACCATAGGGAAGGGTAACAATGTAGATCGACAAATAAATAGTCTTGTCTTTTGGTTTAATGCCCTCTTAATCACAACAGACTTTTGATTTAAGAGGGCAGAGTCCCCACCACTACAGGCAATACACCATTGACTGAGCTCTCGCTCCATCCCTCCCTCACCTCTTAACAGCACCTTGAGATACTTAAACTTCTCCGCTTGAGATAACGCCTCTTCAACAACACTTTACAAAACTAGTTGTGGCTCATAGCTCATATATCACAGCTTTCAACAACATCCAAGTTCTTCTCATCCACCACCCACAGTCCACTTTTACATGTAAATAATGACCAGTGAATGTAAAAAAAAATTATAACATTTATGTTGTTTTGCATCTGTAGTTGTTTTGAAACAGCTCTTAGGAGCTCATCACCACCAGTAAAGCTGTATAAGCATCGGGTTGACGGGACCGGAGGAAGCAGCGCGTTGTACGTGGAGCTGCCAGCTGAAATCGCCATGAGTTACAAACCCATCGCTCCTGCACCATCTGGCTCCAACCACACTCCACCAGGTACTCTGAGACAGAGTTCTTAGTGGAGTTATCAGCTCTTTGTCATAGTATCATAAATTATTCATCATAAATCAATATTTGACTAACCAGTGTTAAAGGGCAGGTGTCCATAGCAACGATATATGATCAGCCTGTAGAGCTGCAACTAACGACCGTTTTCATAGTCAATATATTTATAATTAAAGTGGTTCATTTACTCTTCAGATAAGGAATTGCACAATATCTTAGAGCATTTTACTTAACTATTTTTCTTTTATTTAACTTTTTTGATGAACAAACTTTGACACTCATAACACTATAAAAAACAAACAAAAGACAGTCAGGGTCTTTAAATATAAAGACGTACACTACCTGTCAAAGGTTTGGACATAATATGTATTTAATACATATTTGTAAGTATTACAGATATTTGTACTTCTCATAACCTTAACTCTTAGATGCTGTGCACGATATCTAGAAAAGTTAAAAATTACCAGAAAGCAGGGAAACAGAACTCTGTGCCCATATATGAGTCTTACCCAGTGTCCCCCAGGATTTCTGCAGTACAACGTCCAATCACAGATCCACCAGCGGGTTACATTTGTAATGTGAGATTCTTGGTACTGATAGTCCTAAGCAGTGGTTCCATTTAAAAATGTCAATGGTTTCTGAATGAAGAAGGTTTCTTGTCAGTACTTTTTTTTTTTTTTGAGATTTTCATGTTACATATCTCTTTCTTTTTTTTCTGCTCAGGCTCTTCGGTGCCTTCTCCCTCTCTTCCCTCATCATCTAACTTTAGGCCAGCTTTCAGTGACTTTGGTCCACCCTCTATGGGATTTGTTCAGGTATGTCTGCAGTGCATTTATACTCAGAATACTCATAGCTTAAGGCATTTTTGGTATGGTATGCATTTTTTTCCCCACTTTTTATACGTCATTAATACGGCTAAATTTATAAAATATTTGATAGGTATCCCAAAAGGTCACATGGACCTCTGTGTGTGGATTTGTTTTAATCAAATGTTCCAGCTCATGTTGGACCAAATGCATCATTTGGTTCATATTGTTTGAAATCAGATTGTTGATTCTGACTTATTTTTGTGAGAGATATCCTCATTTTCCACTACTGCAAATCATAGTATTTGTTCTCTTTACTGGAGTTTTTTTCAAAAGAAACAAAAGACTGAAAAGCGTGAAGGCTCAGTTGTCAGTTGAGTAAAATAGTCACTAAGAGAATATGTTTTAGTTACTTCTGCCTCAGAGATTTACAGACTTTTAAAGTGGCTGCAGAGAAACAGTTCTTTCTGTACTAATTATTCTTCCATGTGCTGGAGAGTTGTTGCTGTCAGTCAGCCACAGGCTTGTGCCCCACGTGGGAGGGGTGAAATACTTAGAGGGGAGGCTGGCTTTGGGCCTGATTGACATGGGTATCAATCTAAAAAAAAAAATTAAAAAAATATCAATATTTTGTTGGATTAATTGGACACAGTGGAAAGGAGGATTTGATTGGGATCCGTTTCTTGATTTGCTGACCTTCATCCTGATTCTGGTTGTGGGGGCTGGATCCTATAGCAACAGACATGGGGGGAATGGTGAGCTACGAGCTGTTTATTTTATAGTAACAAGAATGAACAGCTCGTGCTTTCACAATGGCAACAGACATATCCGAGGACTCACTTGACAGACTTGTTTTTTTCTTCAAATGAATTCCAAGTGTATTTATAGTTAGACTCATAGATGAACTGAGTAGGTCCTTGGCTCACTTACATGAACTTCAACAGCATAAAAGCCTAAAACAGCTCACCAGTCAGTTTGAACCTCTAAAGACTTTAGGATGAACGGTGAAATGTCAAGAACCAAGCCAACAAATCCAGGTGCCCTGTTTTCAGTTGAAAATTCTGGGTTCATTCTTTCTTCATACAACTTGTTTTTGACTATACCTGAAAGGAAAAGATTCAAATAATGTCCTTTTTGTATCCAAACAAAAGGACATAAGTTATGCCCAGTAATACTGGCTTCCCACTTCAAAATCATTACATTTTATTATGTCTTAAAAAAATTGTAGTTTAGTGCTGAGATTGCAACATCGTTGCAGTAAAAAATGCATATGTCAACTATTAAGATGTTTCCACATTAGTGTCAAGTACATTTTAAGAGAACGTTTGAAATTATACAAAAATAGATGAATGGACATCAGTAACATTTCCATGTAATTTGTCAGTAGAAGGAAAATAATTACCAATCCATGTTTTATTGAGCACATGAAGCGCAATTTGCAAATTTGTGGTTTGCTTTAGCTAGCTGGTACATATGTTTTAAAAAAATAAATAATGCAGTAAAACAGCATGTTTTCACTGCAACTGAGAGACAGTTTTTTTTTTTTTTTTTGCCTTCTAAAGAGAAGTCAAACATCCACAAATACGTTTGTTGGAGAATGCTGATCTTACCATGTTCAGTTTGTAGATTCTCACATGTTGTGTGCACAAACTAAACATACAGATGAACTGCATCCTCTACACCGACTGCTTGTGAAATTATATTTTTTTAGTGTCTGAGCATCGGGACGTGTTCTCCAGTTTCTATCAACAGGTTTATATCAAACAAACTGGGTTGCTCGGTGTCATCAGAAGGTGACTTTTAAGGATCTGTTACCTGTTGCTTCATTTTGTTTTCTGTCATGAGGAGGAGGAAAAAAGACTTCAGGAATGTCTTCAATTGAAAGAAAAGTTGCTCCTTACATCAATTGCTTCTTCTTGACACCACAGATAACAAAAGGTTGATGGAAACTAAATTATCATCATTACTACAACTTTGTGTTTATTGTCAGGCGTGAGGACGCATACAAGGAACTTATGTTTCCTGCAGTAGGCATGAAGCAGAACTAATGACACAAGATGACTCAACAAACTCAACTTTAATCAATTCTATATTTATCAAATTAGAAAAAATTGTTTCCAGTCCCTTCACAATCTATACAACTGGAAACATGTATTTATTTTGCTCTATGACCTGTTTGCTAAGGTATGTAATCACAAGCACTTCAATTCTGAGTTCTGCTGTCACATACCAATTTTCAGCTGTGACAACTTTTGATGGATCTTTGTCCCCCCCCCCCCTCATTTCTCCAAACATTATACATCTGTGCAAATACTCAGCCTGTCAAAGTGTCCCAAGGATCCACCTACAGCGAGCTTCTGTCCGTCATCGAGGAGATGAGCCGTGAGATCAGGCCGACATACGCTGGGAGCAAGAGCGCGATGGAGAGGCTAAAGAGAGGTATTTTTTTCGCCAGTACAAATTATAACTTTTTGTGAATGCTGATTTGTGTCATGAGTTACCTATATAAAATTAAGGTCCAGGTTTTCAGGGAAAGCAGTGGCTCTGTCATCAAATGTTGGAAAAAAACAAAAGTTCCCAGAAAGTATTTGGTCCAAGTACAGTTTGGTTTTCTTGTTTATAGTTCAAATGCAGTAAAACCAGAGTAGCCAATAGTTGTGTGAATAATGCCAGGTTAGAATTATTCACACATTTTTTTTTTGTTGACTGTCCTATTATTATTATTATTATTATTATTATTATTATTATAAAAACACTGACAGTCTTAGGTCTGCTGTAGCTGAAGTAATAGACTCAGTCTGTCTGTTTCCACTATTTTTCTTTTTTTTTTTTTGTGCTCCACTTTGTTAATCCTCTTTTTCTAATGGACCTCGTGTTCCTCTCATCCAGGTATAATCCACGCCCGGGCACTGGTCAGGGAATGTCTTGCAGAAACGGAGAGAAGCGCTCGCACATAACCTCAAAGCATCCCTTCACCTCTCCTTGTAGAAACCTTCCCTTATAGTCATCATCATCATCATCAACATCGTCATCCCTCAGATATTTTACAACCAGTCTTCGTCCTCCAACCTTCTGCTTACTTTGTTGGATTTTATAGGTATATATGTCTTCTTGTGTTTATTGTTCAATGCTTTTTCTAAATTTACATTGCTGATGTCAGATTTTCTCCAGCAAATGGGGCAGATGCAAAAAAACAAAAAAAATATTTAAGGAGTGTGTGGAAACTGCTGTGAACACAGAAAAGGTTTTTTTGTTCAGTAACGGCAGTTGACTTTGAAAGTTGGCATTTTCAGTGATGAAGTTACTGGTATTAACTGCGCCGGACCTCTTATTTATGTTCTGAGAATCATTCTGCAGCCACTGAAAATTCACTATTGATTTAAACATTTCTAAGGTGCACCTTTTTTTCGTTCACCCCCGCTTTGTTGACAACATTTTGTCGAGTAAGCACACACTTAATTCCTGTACATCTCAAGTCAGTTTGTTACTCTGGAAATTTTGTAAATCAGATTTTTGCAGTTCAGTATGTTTATCTTAATTAAATAATAGAAAACAAACAAAAAAAGAGAAAAATGAAATTGGTGTTTTTTTTCCTATTACTTAGATTTCTGAGGAAAAAGAGGCTAGCCACATTTTGATAAAATGTTTCTAATTAAGCATAAATGTTTTTTTTTTAAATTGCCAAATAAAACTATACACACCAAGTTAGCTTTTCAGAAACTTCATTTTTTTCTGGCATTAAACTCACTGAGTGGATTTAAATCAAATACCAAGGTCACAGCTGAAATCTGTGCTGTATTCAAAGAAAAGACTTGTTTCAGCTTTTCCCTTTGCGTCGCCACAGTGGATCATCTGTTTCCGTCTCACCCTGTCTTCTGCATCTTCCCGTCACACGAACTGACTCCTTGTCCTCTTTTCCTACATCCAGAAATCTCTTGCATCATTGGGCCCTCCATCTTTTCTTCATCTCTTTGTCTCCATCACATCCAACTGTGGCCGGTCCTCTGATGTCATTTCATCTTACCTGCCCTTTTTTTCCATATGCTCAACAGTTAACCCCAAGTATTCAAATTCCCATCACCATTCTACTTGCTTTCCTTTCAGTTACGCACACAGTATTCTTCTTTAGCACATCGCTCCAGATTTACCTCCTCTCACTACAGATTACACTATTTAAAAACATCATAGTCCTGTCTGACCTCATCTCTCAACCTATCCATCTCCATTAGAAGAAAGTTCCTCGATGCAGTTCCACTTTGAATTTAATGGAGTGTATTTATAGATAAGCTCTAGTCTCGATCACTTACAGCACTACACACTTACGCAGAAATCTTGTCTCTAGAGATCTATACAAATGGCTTTTCTTGACATTAAAAGGTCAGGCAGTGGTTGTACTATTCTACACACAAACTGGGGGCAACATGAGGGTAAGTGTCTCAGGATGCAACAATCAGTACAACCACAGGCTTAGATTTACAAACAGCTGTTCAAAATTTTGAGAAAGATGCTCCTACTTAATATAAAAGGGAATTTTGAGGTAGATGTATCCAGGAAAAAAAGGTGGGAATAAGCAAGTTTATTTTCAGTTACATAATCACAATCTCAGTTAATGACTCACTGCTACACAACATGTAGAGAAATGAGTAACTCTTGACAACTGGAGATATTTTGAATTTCAGCTGAGTATATCTCAAGAAAAAACTAGGGTAATTTTATTTAAATAATGACATAAGTACATAAGAAAAAAAAAAGCCAAAACAATTTAATTCAGTGATTGTCACAGAATGATTTGGTTTCATGTCAAAGTTTTCATGTGGTGACCGTGCCTCAACTGTGACCAGGATGGCAAAAGTCCACATGAGACTACATCACGTGCCCCTGTACAAAACAACAAGAGTAGTATTTCCCTATGGGAAGGTGTCTCTTTGTGAAATTTTCTTCCACCATAAACTGGTGTTTGTGTAAATGGCGAAGAAGAAGAAAAAAAAAAAAATCCACCAGCAAATTTTGTGAAAGCTCTTGCTAAGGTAAACTTTCTGCTCACTTTGTAAGCTGCTGACATTTTTAATATTTTAAAACCTTAGGAGGCTAATAATAAAATGAAAATCAAATTCTAAGTTTTTTAATTACAAATATGATGCACCGAATTAAGGGGTCTGGTAGGCAAGCGCAGAAGTTTTCATCAAAATCCCACTTTTTAAATTTAGAAAGTTTACTCAAAAAAGTGGCAGGAATGCAAATTGTGTTTGCATGTATGAGTGATGAAGAGCAGGTTGGCAACACGTTTCAGTTGGGTGCGTTGATAAAACTAAAACACCAGGACTGTCTTCTGTTTCTTCTCCATCTTGAAATTCATTGGCATCCATGAGTCCAATCTGTTCCGAGATTCATCCCTGCGAGGAAGAAGAGGACAGAAAGCACTGCGTTACAGCCCTGCATGAATGCACGAGGGTCTTCTTCTGGTTTGTTTAGAAGGATGATGGGCGCTATTATCAAAACTAGACTCACTGTAGTGGCAGTGGCTGGTCGTGTGTTGTAGTCGAACAGGCCCTTGTAACGACCCTTCTCCTCCTTGTCTTTGGAGCGGATCTTCTCCTCCATGGCCTTCAGCTCCTTGGTAACAGATTGCTCCAGAGAAGGGTCCAGCTGCAACACTTTGTTGAAGTCTGCTCGAGCCTCGGCCTCATTCCACACTGCAGCATGAGCTTTGGCCCGCTTGTAGTAGGCCTTCACGTTATCTGGAGGGGAGGGGTTTAAAAAAAAAAAAGCTCAATAAAAACCTTTTTGTGTTAATTTAATTGAACATTTGATTGTTTTTTTTTTGCCCTATGGGAGATGAACCTTCAACAGATTAATTAAATTAGTGAACAAGTTTATAAATTCAAAAAAGGCCCTTTTATTAGCTCTGTCTTGTATATTTCATTTGGACTCAGATACACAAATCAAAATGGGTCAAATTCATTAAAAAATTGTCTTTTTTTTTTTTTTCCAACTTGAATATATTGCATATCTGGTGAATATTTATTTCACAACAAATTTGAGGGAATCTAGACAATTTCAAGGCCACAAGAGGTTTGACCTGGTACAAGATTCCCTACAAAGAAAATCCCAGGGTGATATAGTCATTTAAAATAAGTATATAAAATTTTTTTATATATATATATATATATATATATATATATATATATATATATATATATACATATATACACACACACACATACATA
>JAOWBL010000001.1:6155998-6170772 GCA_028564865.1 Zenarchopterus dispar
GACACAACAACAGACACAACAACAACAGACACACAACAACACAACAATACACACACAACAACACAAACACACACACATATCAATTTAAGGCTAAGAGCTATACTTTGTTTCACATGGTACATTATCTTTATCTACTTTTAATAACTATGTTATTATCTGGGGTAATACCATAGTCTTGGATTTCTTAAATATATTCATGAAGAAATAATGAACATTTTTTAAAGATTCGCATAGCACCAATATATACTTTGAGAAGTCACTACAGTCCGTCTTTATTGTTGTGACATCACAACAGTCAATATAAAGCACAAAAAAGAAGACAAAAACCAGAGAAGAATGTGTGTGGTTTTTCTGTTTATTTGTTTGTTTTTTTAATGAAAACCACACAACCACATCAAGACATTTAGACCACACATTTTACTTCTAATACATGGAAAAAAAGAACTCTACTTATGACTCACCAATTCCAGTGATAAGAAGGAGGAATGAAGCAAGAACAACTCTTCTGTTTTTCTTCACCAACGGATGGGACACCCACCTGAGAAGCATGTTTTTAAAACATCTCTGATTTTAAGTTTCTCTGTGTGAAAGTGTGGGAATGGGAGTATGTGTAAGAGAAGTTTGAACTTACCCACAGCAGTGTGCAGAGAGTTGCGTGACCGAACTCAGTGTGCTGAAGGACCACTGAGAACTGCAGTAGGACAGAGTTGCAGGGTCACTGTGAAGAGAGCACAAACAACGTTTGAAAGGCAACAATACAGGCAACAATAACAAAAAAAAAAAGGCATTTGACCATCAAGACCTACCTGATTTTAAAGAAGTTATTGAAAGTGGAGTTGCCGTTGTTGCCCATGGCATCTTCATTTTCCAGATTCTAAAAGAAGCGGTAGATGACAATTAAAAACTGGTGAAAACAGCTAATTTCACACAGTGCTGTGTTGAATACAGACACACATGCACCTGATATTTTAGGTTGCTGTGATCCGAAGAGCCGGCCGCAGCAGGGATGGAATGAGTCTGAGGTTTGGAGAAGGTCAGGGGTCCAAATGTCATCTCTCCTTCTCTGTCCTTCTCCCTGGACTTCCATCCCTCTGTCACTCCATCAGACACAGCTCCCTCCTCATCACCCTCCAAGGCAAAGGCATCATCTATGGTAAACGTTGCCATGACTACTGCAGTAATTGGCTCTTACACCTGGAGGTCTTCTGGTTTGATGCTCACTGCAGTGAATGAGCACAGATCATATCAATCTTACAAGAGCAGTAATCTGGGACACTTTTTATGTAAATGTTCACTGTTTGTCCAGTTTATGTTATATAATGCAAACAGAACACGAACTAAAATGTAACTTTGAACTACTTTTGACATAAAGCTGATTTTTTCCCCCCTAGGAATACTTATTCTTTTTAAATGTTTCCAACGTGAGCGCGCACATGCCTACACGCGCATTTAAATAAGTTGTGGGTAGCAAAAAAGAAAATAAATCAGCCTCAAACCAATTTTAACACAAAGTGTCACCTATAAATGTAGTCAAATAAAACAGTACACATTTGTCGATATATTGAAAGCAATGGGTCAAAACCACGATAAACCGTTAGTGAAGTAACTGTTGTCGTTTTCTACCATTGTTTGTCCTCTTTCCGCTCTACGATCAGATGACCAAGAGGAAAAAAAGAAACCTACTATCTTTGGGAAATCTTTTCTCCAGCGAGGCAAAGCTCCACTCTCAGTCGTTTAAAGTAGTCTTACATACTGATATAGACTGGTGTTACTCCACGTGGAACTTTTATGTTAAAAAAAAAAACAAAACTTTAAAACGTTTGGCTCGTAAATGCGAACGAGGCTTGTGTGGAAGTTTAACTCTTCTTTACTAAAGCAGGGCTCGATTACACGCGACTGATTCCGCCCAGACGGCTCTGTTCGGGTCAGTCCGCTTAATCGAGTGTAGGTTTATCGATCAGCTCGACTTCTAGCCCCAGTAGGGCTTACCAGTTTCCTCAAATAAACATATCTTCTTCAAATATTTTTTTTGAAAAAAGAAAGAATAACAAAAGCTGAAAAAATTATTTATCTAAAAAAAAAAAAAAAAAATCAGACAAAATGGGACACTTTTAAGTTCTTTAAGCTACTTAAAAAGAAGTCATTATGACCCGAACTAGTCAATTTCATTTAAAATATATATATATATATTTTCAAATACCCATAACTTTTCATAATTTTTTTTCATAGCAAAGGGTAAGGAAAGAAGCTTAAAGGTAAGAAAGGAAAGAAACCCAAAGAAAAGATCATCATGGCTGTAAAACATGGTTGAGTTTCTATGCTGTTGGGCTACATTTTATTCTCTTTATAACCAACAGTGCAACAGAGATAATAGGCAATTTTATTTTTCTTTATGTGGGATATGATTAAGATAAAGGCCCCCTAATCTATATCCACTGCCCTACATCTCTGCATACAGAAACATTGAAGAAGCTTGGATTCATGCAGTGATACTTTGTTTTTAGTTAAACAACATTCATACCAACATCACATCCACAGTAAACCTCTGCAAAGAATTGGAAGCCCATTGAACTAGAGAGGTCCCTTTGACAAACATGAGTGTCAGACAGTTTTTGAGCTTATATACATCTTAAAAAGAAACTATGAGATCTTTAAATTGTATAGTGTCAGAACAATAAAACCTGCTTTGAGCATGGGTGTGAAAATGTTGATACCCTCTCTGATTTTGAAGACCAATCTTAAGACTTTCTTTCATGATAACGCTTATAATTAAATCTTGAAATAATTATAAGTAATTATATGTTTATTTATTTGTTTTCATATTAGTTTATTGCTTGTGTTCTGTAGATGAGATGTGGTGCTTATAATATAAACTAGATATGACATGGGTTAAGGTAAGTATTATGAGGCCTGGGCATGAGCCCAAAATAATAAATTAATGAAATAAATAAATAAATACAGATCTCTAATATCCAAATGGATAGGAGGCTGAGTTCAGGGAGCTACCAGTACACTCATCCTTGGTCAAGACTGTCAGTCAGGGCCAAACATTCAATTCAACTCCATTCAATTCAGTTTAGCTTTATTTATATAGCATCAAATCAAGACACATCTCATGGCAAGGCACTTCAGCAATACAGTTACATTTGTTCCAAAGAAGAAAAGAAGAAGAAAACTGCAGCTGTCAACCATGTCTGGGCCAAAAATACACTATTTGTTTTAAATTTTGTTTTAATCTCTATAGCATTTTGAGTTGAACTTGTGTTTCAAATGTGCTATCTAGATTACTGCATTTTAAGGACTTGTAGAATTGTCTTGGAATAAGCTCAGGTTGAGGTCCTGACCTTGGACAATTGCAACTCCTTGACTCTTTTCTTCTTCAAATGTTGCAGAGTTCCTGGCATTTGGGATTATGCTTATTAGACTAATCTAAAGCAAGTTTTATTTTTCAAAGAGATGGCCTCATATTCAACTCTAGAATTTTTGAACGATAACTGTCATTTTGCTGCAAACAAATATTCAGATCTTATTCAAAACTCTGTGAATTTATTTTATTTTGACCCCTAATAAAAGTTTGCACTCCTTGTCTTACAATAATAGACTAAGTGTTGTTTATAACTCCAGAATGCTCCTTTAATTCTCATATTATATTAGGGAAGTTCCCAAATGTGACTAAACTGTTTTCAGCCAATTAATTCAAGCTCATGTTGTGTTTTCCTGCCATGTTCCCTTGTTTGTATCACCCCACACACATCCCTTGGCAAAATCTAATTATGTAAAACACTACAGGCAAAAACATTTTATTATGCAAATTGAAATGAGCCCCAGTGAAACTGCTTATCTACTCCCAACTAATCATAACTATGTTTGACTTGTCATGACTGAGTGGGCATGATTGTTCATTTTTTCCACACTAAAACACCAGCTCCAGAAGTAATAATATACTTTTGTCCATTTTGTAGAAGGCAAAAGCAAATTGAATTAAAACAAAATGAAACCTAAAGTGTTAATCATTGTAGTTAGGGTATATTGCCAACATGTGAAATCATGTGATTTCCAGCAAGTCAGAAGACTTGCGTTGTGCAAACAAACATCTCTAAACCAACAATAAGAGATCGGTCATTGTCAGTTGTGGCACAGAGAAGTGGATAGTTAGAGGTAGCAGGTGAAATGAGCTGTATTAGATGAGTGGGAAACATTTCTAGTTAAAAGGAAAAAAATAGTGCCGTTACTGAATTTGGACACTTCGAAATACAGGAGCTGTGAGTTTTATTATGTTTTTAAAAACTTTTTAATGATTAATCAATGAAAAGAAGAATACGGTACTGTAAATGTTGGTTTAAGCATCAATATTTTGTCCTAACTTTTAATGGGAGTAATCATTGGTGGATGTAATTCTTATTATAAATGGAGTGTTTGAGTGAATAATCATGTAAATGGTGGAGAATATAACTGTTTCACAGGTTGCGCCACATATTGATCTTTTCTCCGGCTCAGTGCCATTTTAATTTTGAACTCCCCTCCTCTCTCATCCACCACCACCTACCCTCCTCTTCTAATTGCCTTTACAGATGAGACGACAGGCCGTAGCCCTCCTCTTGCTGCAGCTCAGTTTTAAGGTACACGAATGTAGCAGCGTCTATTTAGTGCAGCTGTACTTACAATCTCAGATGTTTATAACTCGTACAGATGATTGCGTTTCCTCTCTTTGTTTCTTTGACACAGCTTTCCTCGTGCACACAAATCCAGATGATACAGGGCTCCTCTGTAGAGCTGCCCTGTTTGCATTCACAAAGCGACATTGCTGATGGAAATATCACCTGGACATTCAACGGTCTCGTTATGCTTCCTTGCTTTAGTTATTACAAGTGACACAGCTCTACACGTACCTCTGGGTCTCTTAAATCAACTTTTTTTATCCATGATTTATTTTTTATATCCACAGGTTATGATATAAGTCCCACTGGTGAGTCATTTGGCTCAGTGAAAGTCATAAAGAATGGCTTGTTCCTCTCTATATCACCTGTAACATCTGCCAATGAAGGCAAGTACATGTGCTTGGTAAAGGGGAACGATGAGGAAATGATAAAAGTATATGACTTCATGGTTGATGGTGAGACACTTTTCTTATATCAAATATGCCTGCATTGTTCATGAAACCTGATGCAAATTTGAAATGAATACTAAAAAAGCTTAAATCCAAAGAAAAGGCTGAAAGTTTGGCTGTTTCCCTCCTGTTTTCCTTTCAAGGATCAATTTGCTACACTATTAAGGTGCCTGAAGGCTCTGATGTGAGCCTCCCATGTTTTTTTCCACCATCCCAACAACTCAGAGCCAACGCATTGTGGTTCAAAGAGACAAGGGAAGGTGAAAAAACAAAGCTGGATACCGAAGAAGACTCAGGACCTGATAAGAAATTGGACCTGCTTTATCCACTTGACCCCGAGCAGACCATCAGACTCAGGCGGGCTGACGTGGAAGATGCTGGAGTTTATATCTGTGAATCTGAAGAAGGGAAGAAGCTCAGCTCTCTGAACCTTGTTGTTGAAGGTAGTTTTGGCTAACAAGTCTAATAAACTGTTCCCACATAGTCAAGTCATTTAGATTAAAAACTCATGCCAGTGGTACAATTTGATAATATACAAAGGTGAAAAAATTCATCTTCAATTTACATTCAGACATTGACGTATAAGGCAAAGGAGTGAATTCACTGTACACAATATAAGTCATGTCTTTACTTTGTTTCAGCTGGTCCTCCTCCTCCGCCCTTGTGTAAGGACTTTAACGAAATGTGGGAGCCCTGCCAGGACGAGAACAGCCGCACAGCTGAGCTGATCCTGCAAGAATCCATGACAGAGTTTTCTATGAAGTTGTATTCTTACCTCAGAGAACTAAATCCCTCCACCAACTTGCTCATCTCTCCCATCAGCATCAGCGGGCTGCTCTTACATTTGTTGTTAGGTAGGGAAAGGAGGAGCAAACTCTTTTAAGTTTTTGAAAATGAAAAAGACTGGATTTGAAAGACAACCCTGGTGATATGTGTGGGACATGAAAAGCCGTGGACATATTTTCGTACACTATGTCAGTTGAAATCAACCGTCATGTCTTAACACGTGGCTCTAGCTGGGTCTGAATTGGCAACTCATTCGCTACTCAGCCAGTTTGTACAGTTTTGAGAAATTTTAACTGTAACTTTCAAAAATGTATCATACAGTTCTCTAAAAAGTCATAATGTGGGACACTAAAGTAGTGCACATAATCTAAAAACTTGAAACAAACTATCACGCCAGCAGCTATGGGCATGCTAACGCTAACGTCCATAGCTAGTTGTAACTTCTTTGACATTTTGACTGCAAAGAGGATTGTTTGCTCCTCTACCTAAGCAGTAGGATTTTGAAAATTAGTAAAGTATATACTAGCACCAGGTTTGAAACTTAAAATGTTCTAAAATTGTTCTAAATTGTTACAGTTGCGCTGCAGAACAGCTTGTGTTTTAAATATTAACATGCACGATACAGCCATGGGCCAAGGTTGTTCTAAAAATAGTTGTTGCAGTTTTAGTGTTTTATTTCCTTTTCTTTTTCTTGAACAATATTAACCAAAATTAGTGTGATGATTATTGCAATTTATATTTATGTAGGTGAATATTGTGTAACTAAAGAAAAAGTTAGGTGCACACAAAGATTTTTATAAAAGTTTTATGTAAGTGTTGTTTAGGGAAGTCAGCTACTTTTTTTCTCTTTTCTCTTGTTATTTTTGCAAAAAGCAGAGATGCCATCATTTTAAAGGCAGGTTAGGAGATGTCTGGATGATGTCACATCTGTTGATATTTGAAACAAAATGTGTGTAGAGGAGTCAATTACATCATTTTCTCAGCAGAAAAACAGTAAACTTATGCTGTCAGTCTGCTCAGATTAGGAATGTAGGCTACCTATCCTGTTAGCATCTGTTCATGACATGCACTTGTGAGCAACTGGAATGTAGATATGATGCAGTGGCGCATTCACATTTACAATATAATAAACTGCACCTATCCAATCCAGCTAGAGGCCCCAACGAGATCACTTACCCTGCCTTTAAGATAATGGGGCCTCCTAATGTTGTAAAGCAGAGACCTCATTATTTCTTTAAAGCAAATTCTGGATGACATCACATCTGTTAATATTTGTAACAAAACATCAACAAAAGACGGAATTACATAATCCCTTCTCCTCCTCCCAGTATTCACTGAGAAAACATGTCCCATCAATAACACACAGACTTCATAGGGACCCTACCCACCCCTTTTTTCTTTTTTGTGTGTATGACATGATAGTGGTTGGTTAGGAGATTTTCACTGAATATCAGAGATAGTGTTCTCGGTTAAAAATCACAAATAACTGCTTACCCTGCCTTTAAAAAACACATCAGCTGAATTTAATATTCATTGCGTGATTTACTGGATTTTGTCTAAACTGAAAGATGCTAGTTAGGAACATCCCCACCCCCACCCAAAAAAATGGTTATTTAATTTATTTATTTATATTTGCATAAATAATGATCTGCTGGCCAAAGCTTTAAAAATGGAAAATATTGAGAAAGCTGTTGACGATGACTTAAATATTTTGCTCAAACAAGCATCACCAGAGAGATAAGATGCAGGAAAAAAAAAACATTGCTCACAGCGAAATGTCACAGACATTTTCCATGACTTATATTAAATGTCAGCCATTGATAATTACATAAGCTATACATAAGTCAGCCAAGTACATATGTTTTAATGCGTTTGGTTGTTTTGTACTTTTAGGCGCGAGTGGTGACACCCGTAAAGCCATTGAGAGAGCCGTCTGTGTGCCCCACGACTTCCAGTGTCTTCACTCCCAGACGAAGGAGATGAAGGAGAAGATGGCCCACTCCTTGCAAATGGCTTCTCAGATCTACTACAACTCAAGTATTAATACCACACCATGCATAGCCAAAAGGAGGGATTCAGTATATCACATAAAGATAAATCACTGTCTGGCTCTTGAGCTCTTTGATATTTTTTCTTTTTTCATCTTCAGAACTGAATCTGAGCGAGTCCTTTATTAACCAGTCCGTTCAGTATTATGAAACGGAACCCTTAAAACTCCTTGAAGACAGCGAGGAAAACACACGGATGATAAATAACTGGGTCGCAAATCACACCAAAAACAAAATCACCAATTTGGTTGGAGAAGTATCACCCAGCACACAGCTGATTCTGCTCAATGCTGTTTCTTTTAGTGGTTAGTACAAAGTATTTGTGTGCAATTGTCACTGTTTGAATATTTTTTTATTTACATTTTAAGTAAAGACTAAGAACCCATCCGTTTCCATATGCTTCAGGTCAGTGGATATTCAAGTTCAAGAAAAAATCACAGAAAGGACATTTCACAAAATTCAATGGAGAATTAGTAAAAGTACCTGTCCTCTATGATTCAAAATACATGGCGACTGCAATGTATGTAGCTGACCTAAAGGCACAGGTAAGCAACAGCTGATTTCAGCCATCCACTCATCCATTCTTTGGTTGGTCTGCCATAGCTGTAGAGGTGCGAGGGACTGCTCTGACATTCTGGGATTGTTTTCTTAGCTTTGCTCATAACTTTGCTGTTGTGATGCATTGAGGAGTTTAATAGAGCTTTTAAAGTCAGTATAAGTCATTATAATTATGCAAAAAGCAGCCTGAAAGTATATTCTTTGACTTTTGTTTTAAAGAAATTATATTAATAACGCTTCTCAATAAAGTTTCTGTCTGTGAAATTAATCTAGCTATAGATGCCTGCACATTTCCTGGTTGTCAAAAGTTTTAAATATTGTATTAAACTCATAGATTGTAATAAAATAACTGTACAATAATAACCAGCTTAATCATACTCCCTTCAGCTCACCTATTACCGTTTCTACTAGCTATTTCAGCTTTGCTGCCTTGCTCATTTAATTAAGTTCATTAAAAAAAAAAAAAATCCCCTGTTCAATTGCCATGGCTGTGAAATGTAGCTGTGACCAAAACATTTTTTGAACTGGGCTATAAATGTGTTAATTCCTGCTGCAAAGTTGGACATTTTAACATGAGGGCCAATAAAGACCGACTCACTTTTGGAGCTAGCCTCTCAATGAAAAGCTATTTCTACTTTGATTTCAGCTCTGAAAACAGGATGTTGCCCTCTTGGTTAAACCTCTTATTTGTTGTATTTATTTTTTCTTTGGCAGGTGGCAAAGTTTGCTCTCACAGGTAACAGTAGTCTGTACATTCTGCTGCCTGACACCAACACACTGGCTGACCTGCAGCAGGTAGAGAGGAAGTTGACTGATGCAGCTGTGCGTCGAATGGTGGAGCAGTTCACAGCGGCGTCTCCCCAGCAGGTCGAGGTCACTCTGCCCCAAATTAAGCTGGACGACGAGCCAAACATGAACATACTCATCAAAAAATTAGGTTCGTTCATGTTCCACGTTCCTGTGTGTCTGCCAGACACACCATCCGTGTTTTCAGCCTCAAACATCAATCAAGCACCATTTGTGAAATTCTCATTTGATTTCTGCGTATCGAGTTGGCAGTCAACCCTTTTCCTCTCCAATCAGGTCTGTCTTCCCTCTTCGAGGGTGCCAGCCTATGTGGCCTGGACTCTGAGGGGAAGGTCGTCCTGGACGACGCCAAACACAAAGCCTTCCTCGCACTGAGTGAACGTGGAGTCGAAGCCGGGGCGGTCACCACTTTGTCCTTCTCTCGCTCCTCTCCTAACTTCTCGGCGCTGCGGCCTTTCATCGTGCTGCTGTGGAGCGATGAGGCCGATGTGCCTCTCTTTATCGGCAGGATGACTGATCCGTGAGGCACAGAGAGGGAAATCTACCGGAGGCAAATGAGGAGGAAATGCAGAGTATGCTTATAATGAAAACAGCTTTTTTTTTCCAGAAAAAGATACTTAATGAATCAGATAAGATCAATTTTGCTTCAAGTGTGTAGTGAGAAGTGGACCCTGGCCAGCTGATACTTGTGCACTAAGAAAGAGGCGGGGGTCCCATATGGTTTTGGTAAAATATGTCTCACATTAAAAACTGAACAACACCTATCATCCAGAGCTGACACACACAGGGTCACCACTGAGGCTGCAGACAAACTCAAGTGCTTATATTATATACATTTTCTTGCAAAATACAATACAAAAATAGACAGGTTTAGGTTTGTGGAGTGCCTGCAAACATTATAAGCAATAAACTTGTAATTGTACAACACATGCTGTATTTTGCCTGTCTTGTGTTATTGAAGAAATTCAAAGCAAATCACATGGAGCTACAGACGCCCACTGAAACAGCTTCCATTTATTTCATGAAGTGGTTACACAAACCCACCACAGGATGGCAGCCACACTGCTGGAATGACACCGAGACATAAATACACAGAGACAGCAATCATGACTTCCTATCTCCTTCCCGCCTCAGCCCTCCTGCATCATTGCCACCGATATCGCTTTCAGGAAGACAAGTGCAAAAGTTTGTGACAGTAAAGGTTTTTGTTTGTTTAAAGCAGGTCCTTGCTTGGTTAAAGCACAGCAACTGAGCAAAAAAAAATACCCTGAATTGTTGTGTTCACAAACAATAACACAGTTAACTGATGACATAGACTGTAAACACATCAGCAATCACACCGATCAGCTTTTTTATGCAAGCTGGTAGTGATTGTGAAACATGCAGCTGTATTGCAGATAAACGATTACATAAGCGAAGTGGGGGTCAACAGACACGAGTCAGAAAATCCTGCGAGACTGTAAACAACAGGTCCGGTGACAGAAATAAACAACCATCCAGGCAGAAATGGGAACTGAATTTGATCACTGTCACCCAACCTGGACACAAAGTACTGATTATTCTCAGTAAAACAAAAACACACAATGTGTTGTTGTTTTGGCTTGATTATCTCACTGCTGACATGCTGGGATTTTAAATGTGCATAGAGAAAGTACAGAACAAACCCACCTTCCTTTTGAAGATATTTACAGTCTAACTGAAAATGGGGTGAAGCCTTCGGAAAGGTTTTATGATGCCAATGTCCTTTTTTTTTTTTTTAAGGGATTGGAATAGACTCAACCCAGCACTGAAGCTAATTTTATTTTCTTTTGTTGGCAGTCAACATTCACAAGATTATCAAAGGACTTGGCACAATATAAGCAGCTGGATTGTTTCAACAGCTGGAATAAAAATAAAAACAAACAAACGAACAAAAAAAACCCCGGAGGCCACAGACTGTGGCTGTGGGTGTACCTTTGTGTGACCAGAGCTGTTGTGACAGATGAACATTGAGAGGGTATCTGAGGTCCTGGAAGGTGTTTAGACAAGACAGTTACAGTTTCTATACATCATCAATATGCAGAAATATGTAGAGAAATGTATTTTGGATTCCATTCTCTGAGAATTCACTGTGTGTTTTTACCAAATGAGTTTCCATACTGGGATCGCTTCCTTTTTACTACCTGAGGTTAAGCTGTCTGCAAGGGCTCTTCTCTGTATTTCTATTTGATGTTCTAATTATTTAGCAGGAAATCATGCATTTGAGAGATGAGAGTATCTATACCAGAGCATGAAATATGCGCTGCTGCATCTTATATCTAATAAGAGATGGCATGAACAGAGCACTGATCAAAGCAATGACTTCTTCTGATGGTTGATGCAAAATTTTACCTAATTTCATTTGGCTGTCTGTTTAGATGGTGAGCTTCAAGCTCACACAAGTCATACCACAAACCGATGAAGCCTCTGCGTTTATGAATAAAAAATGCAAATCATTGCCTTGCAGGAATAAAACGTTGCATCATCCGCGCGTCTCTGCGGGAGCTGAACCGGAGTCACTGAAGTTCTGTAACGTGTCTTTAATCCAATTGAAATCTTCTTCATTAATGCTGCAACAAAGTAAAGTTACAAGCGATACGTCCAAAAGCAATATCCGTTCCTTCTGCCCAAGACAGAGCTTCGGCCTTTCGTTAAGAAAAAGAGCACACAGATATTACACGTCAGGACAGATTTCTGTCTTAAAGTTGCTCTATGACTGTCTGGAAAAGTGGAGTGAGAGATTGCACGAGGCCCGGCAGATATGAATGACAGTTCGTCTGAGTTCTCCCTTCAATTAATCTTTGTCCCTTGCCGATATATCTCCACACCTCAGCGCTTCTGCAGCCGGGTGAAAACTTTTTAAAATGGGGCATGAAAAAAATACGGACAAACACACACTGCACATACAGAGAATGTAGGCACTCATATTGTCATAATCTCCACACAAATACAGATGCTGACACATCACTGCCTGACCGCGAGTGACAATCAAAAGACATAGAACAGAACACGTAAGAAGGTATGAATCCACCGACTGGATCGTTTTTGTGCTTCAGTAGTTTGACAGTTATTTTGCATCAGATTGACAGCCAATAAAACAGAGACTTCTCGACATCAACATTCTCGCTCCTGCAACTACGTACCACATGATGTGTCACAAGGGTGTACCTATGGGCACTTTCACTCAATGACCTTTGAGGACTTACGCCTCAAATCTGTTCAAAAAGTTAAAACTGAATGAATATGATTAACGTCCACAATACAGTGAGGTCTGAGCACGATTTTGTGAGTACTTTTTTTTTGTTACGTCAACACTTTAATGAGGACATCATCACAATTTTGTATTCAGATTACACCTTATTACCATCACTAATATTAGTATGAATATATACTAATATTTTGTGCTGTATTCAGTAGCAATATGTGATAGATTTAAGTTTCATTTCATTCTTATTATTGCATGTTTTATCCTTTGGACTTTCATCGAGCATCGTTCAGTGAGACAAATGGGTAAGTGCGTGCATCTTTGTCTGCATGGATGTCTAGGGCGGTCTAGTCCGGCTTGTCGGTGCTCGGCGCTCCTTGCTGCGTGAGCGTATGCCAGTATTCGACTTTCTTCCCTTTGTTTTTGAGACACTCGAACCAGTGTCTGAGTCTCTGTCCGCTTGCGTTGATGCCCAGCTCCACTCCACCTGCACGAACAGAGGCGGAGTGTCAGAAACGGAGAGGAGGCGAGAAGGATGCTCTGGCAAAAAGGCAAAACTTCCATTCGGTTACAGCTGAGTTAAAACCATTAAAACCCAATTCATTCTGATTTTTTTTTTTTTTTTAAATCACAGTTTATAAAACTCCATCTAGTGAAGGAAACCAAAAGGTCAGATGAAATATTTAGTAGTTTCCTCATCCTGAACATGTAGGAGGCAGAAGTGGAAACAGAAAAAGACAAAACCAGAGCGGTGGCTGCCGTCTGCTTCAGCAGGCTGGTGTCATGGTCTTAAGGAGTAATCGTAGCTTTCAGTTTAGTCCTGTATATTGTGCTTTTGTCTGACTCCTGTTTTGTGTTTTGCTTTGCTTTGTTTCTTTGCTTTGTTTTGTTTCTCTGCTTTGTGAATGCTAAGAAACACTCAGGTTTCCAAGATTCTTATGTACATCTCCTGTTTAAAGGTTGGGCATGCAATCTATTGGTTTGGTTTTTTTTTTTTTTTGGAAGCATTTTTACAATTTTCTTTACATGCCAACAGCTAACAGTTAAGCTCTTATCTGCCATCTATACCCACTTTTATATTCAGTGTCAGATGGTGGCGATCCTAATTCTCCTGGACATACTGCACACACTCCCACTCACTTTTGAAACAACTATCCTATGCCTATCTTACCTATCTTCAGCTTTTAGAGCGCAATGATACACTAGATTTTGAGCAGTTTCACCCTTTCAAAATATTTTAAATTTAGAGCTTTTACTTACACAGTCTTTACATTTCAAATAAAATGTATCCATCAACGCCATCCATCCAAAGACCAAATTTGCGATATCACAAAATGGGGCTACCAGCCCACTGTGATTCACGAATATGAACTATGAAGCTCAAGACAAGATGTGTTTAATGGTGATGTCATCAAATCCAGAAAAATAAATGAATAAATAAAAAATAAATCCAGAAAACAAAGTCTGAATTATAAATGAGGGGTGGAGGGGAAGTGTCTTATGTGGGAAATGTTGACTTGAGTGAAGTCTTTGTAATTTTCCAGAGCTTTTACACTCACAAAAAGATACACAAAAAGCTCCCATGTTTCTTCTATCACTTTTCTCTTCACAAAAAGTTTTACTGACACATCAAAGTTGCATTTTACTGTTAAAAGTGCTCAAGGTCAAGCTGATTTAACCTACATTAGTGGGTAAAGTTACTTTCAAAGGGCCATAAGATGAGTTAATTTGAATTCAAAAAGGTGCACTCCCCTTAGTTGAATTATACCTGACTGTGTCCGGGCAAACCTGACCCTTCCTCCCGTTTCTCCCACTGGCCTGCGATCACATTACTCCAACCTCGATGGTGCTTGTCCGTGATTGCTGCTTGTTCATACGTCATCATGTCGTTACACTAAGCACCAATCTGTTTACTTGAGATGGATTCACAGAATCAAGACGACGGAAAATAGCACAGAAAAATGACGGCTACCAGCTTCAGACACTCTTAAGATTTAAAATCTCTCTGTTTCAAGAGGGCCCTGACCAAGACAGGCAGCAGTTATGTGTTCGCATTAGCTGAAAAGCACCTGTTACTCATAGCTGGCAGCTGAATACAGAAGAATATTTACAGCAACAAAGTGTTGAAGGAGCTGTGTATGTATGAGATATTTTGATTTTTTTAATGAAAAATATATTATGAGAAATATCGCGAGCGATAATGAACTATAATCCTATATAAACATTCATTGTTATTGAAATGAGA
>JAOWBL010000001.1:6170872-6220816 GCA_028564865.1 Zenarchopterus dispar
AGAAGTAAGCTGACATTCAAGAGAGAAAGGGAAACGGAAAGGTAGCTGGAGAGAAGTCTAGATGATGGTCTATTAAAAGAACATGATGCACATAATGAATATGTGAATTAACTAATGCCCCTCCAGATAGAGTGCAGAACCCGATAATTTAGCACTCGCGTGGTTTATCTGAATGTGTCTGACGCATTATAGTGAGCCGCTAGCCCACCTAATATGATTAGTAGTAATCCTTTAACTGAGTCTGAATCACAGCAGCGTTCAGTGTGTTCTGACAACGCGGTGTGTTAACTTAAATAAAGCACACATACACAAATAATTACCATAATTTATCACTGCACTCGTTCAGGAACGTGATAAATTTGGAGAAACAGAATATGAGGAAACAGGAATGAAATTAAGAAACCGCTGACTGTTAATATGAAGAAAATATGTTTTTGGATAAGTGTTGTTGATGCAGTAAAAACGCTGCGCAGAAGTGTCTACAGAAGCAAATTGCAAGAGATTAAAAAAGTAAAAATCACTTGGAGGGAAAAAATACATCTAGCAAATAACTATCATGACTTAATCCTTACATACTGTTGGGGTCAAATTTGACCCATGTGGACAGTAAAATTACCCTAAAAACGTTATTTTAGCCTAAACCTTTGTGACTTTTACTAAAAAAAAAAAAAAAAGCCAAAGTACTCAAAAAATTAAAATTTTATACTTTCATTCAAGTGTTTTGCATGCTGAGACTGTTTCGGGTGAAATTTATCCCACGTCTGTTCAGATGTATTTTAGATTTATCAGTGTTGGTTAGATCAAATGAAATGGTTGTTTTTAATTGAACTTTGAACCTGAAACTATACAAGTCACGTTTATATTTTTTTATGGGGCAGTGGCAGCAGACTTCCAACTCTGTCACAAGAGCTGTTGGCTTCTACCACATTAACCCAGGTTCACGCAAAGGAAGGCATTTACTGGTTTCTGAAGGCATTTGTGTGTGTGTGTGGACAGGGGTGGGTTGGTGGTGGGGGGTACACAACATAGGAGTCATCATGACCATCAGGGACATAACTTAGACCTGATTAAATATATCTAAAGTTCTAAATGTTGTCCAAGTAGTTCCTATTTGAAAGTTTTTGTTCGGGTCAAAATTGACCCATTTCTGTGAAGGTATAAAATTCTAGGATTAAGTAGCAGCGGGTGAGAGATATGGGATAACGATCGTAGTGAAGTTTGTCTGCGTCTCTTCAAGGTCATCGCTAAGCCCTCCCCCTGGCTTTAACAACACATTTAACAGAGGAGTAGCAGTATTTGTCAATACTAAGTTCTGATAACCTAAAAACGACAGCCATACGCAAGCAAGACTCTGCACTGAACTTTGCCCAGCATATGCTGCTTTCACCAGGATAGGAGCAGCTCTTGAGGATTTCATGGCCCTGAGCTTAAAGTAAGTCTAAACCTGTTGGCAAGTTCGATTGGATAATAATGCATGTTTTGTCACCTCTTCCCTCTGCCTCCGTGCCACTTCCATTACCTCTGAATATAAATCGATGCGGGATGCTACCGGCGGATGAATGACCAACCATGTTCCCATGTGTTGTGAGACAGAAGAATGATGAGGATCTGAGGGCCTGAGGAGATGATGCAGATGGAGTCGAGACTGATGTACATGCTGGTATGCAGCTGATCGCCGACACTTCAATCAGCCCGTGTTTGTTCTTGCTCTCCTCGGTTAATGTTTGGAGCCAGCTTTTTCAAAGTGTGATTTAAACCGTGCAGCTGTGAATTAAACCAGTGAGCCAGCCTACTAAAACTGACAATCTTCTTTTTCAGAGACTAAATATCAGGTGTAGTGCATACCCAAGCGCGCATGTGTTTGAGTAAAGTTTAAGTGCTTGCGTATAAATTCAAACAACCTGCAAACACCCCTGGATGGAAACTTGGCATCTCCAGCATGAAAATCAATGGACTCCATGACAATCAGCAGTGTTGAAAATGTACATTGTCAGTGTCAAAGCCATGAAGCAGTGGGATGTTGCTGGATATTGATCACACTGGAAGATTTAGCCCTGAACTTCATGTCCTGAGATAGTGGGATGTAAACTGCATCTCGGGAGGGAAACAAGTGCAGAAATACTGTTATTATGCAATTTTCAAATCAATGCTGTAAAACTGCGAGGTTCAGTGGTCTGGACTTTTCAAAGGTGTGCATGTTCTGCTGTGAGGCTGGGTCTAACGATCAGAGCTGTTTCTAAATCTGACCAAGTATATAAAATGCAATAAATCATATTTACTCAAATTTAATCAAAAAGTCGGCTAAATTCTACACTGCAAAGTTGAAGCTCCCTCTCCAAATGAGAAGGCAAATGCTTGCAAATAAATTTACCTAATAAACTTATCGTAGTCAGCGCATCGCAGCTCTGATGCCGTAGGACGTTTGTGTGTTTCTCAGGGATGGAAACACCTTTGACAACAAAGAAGTGTTTGTGGTTTTGTGATTGAGAAACTGTTGAGCTGAGATTCAACACTCTCATAAAAGGTCAGTCCTGCCACTGATTTGATAAATACTTCATTTGGACTTGTCTTTGGCAACTCACCTGTCATAAAATCATTAAAGAGTGGCACACACAGCAGTAATGGTCGACGATGGATGTTTCTCTTGCACCTTCATTGTACCACAAACAACCAATCAAATGTCTTCCTGCCCACAACACAAATAAATTGCGTGCTTTAAAATAGTCCAACCCCCTATTTGTCATTTCGCTGGTTAGCTCTAGGTCTGCAGCCCCATTCTGATTAGCTGAAGCTTGCGTCGACGTTTGAAAAGTTGAAAATTCCCTCTGAGAATTAAAAGCACAGAGCCCACAACTCAGTTAGCAAAGCTTGAAGTCTTCTCATTTAAAGTGAACGGACAGAAACACTCAGGGCACTGCTGATGTGTACACATGAACAAGGGATAAAAACACTTCAGTCAGTCATCTCTCGTGATGAGGGCTACAAATGCTTTTGTCATGATAAAACACGAGTTCTGATGTCTAGATTTCAATCTAATCAATCAATCCCCATTCATTAGACATACGAAGATAATTTAACCCTCTTCCAGAGAAGCTGGGGGGAGGTGAGATTTACGAGTGGCAGCGAGCCTGACGGCATGATACATCAGAAGTTATGTGAGAGAGAAATACATCTTGCTCCGTAAATAGACCTATTAAGGAGATGAAGTAAGTGGAATAAACCTGCAGGGGAATGAGAGTGAGCAGAGAAACTCTCGCTTGATGCTAGGGTTCTGCCTGAGCTAGATCCCAAGGGTTGCCTCATTTTGGTACCCCGTCAGTTACTGTATCTGCAAAATCTCTTTATTTATTTACAGCTGTAATAGTTTTTTTTTTCTTGGGGGGGAATATTTAAAATTTTTCAAGTAAGGTACTAGAGGCATCGTAAATGAAAAAAGTAAAAAGCTCACATGACCAATTTCAGGCTTGGGGTTTCGATGCTTCACAGTGCAGATAAGGTCTTTTCTTGCGTGCTGATTGCCTTCCAATTAGTGCTCACATCAATCAGTTTTTTCCTCCTCTAGCTACCCACAAAATATCACCTCATACCTTGACATTCTCTGTGGCTCTGCTCAGCCTATTAGCCTGCTTGTTATTGCTCCTTTCCCAACTGTACACTGCTGCAGCGGGATTGTAGCTGTCCTCTTTATCAAGTCCTTTTATCCGTTCTTCTTTGTCTGGGTGTCATTTCTCTCTCAGACCTAATTAACGTAACTGGCAGGCTGCTGTAGCTGAAACTGTAATGATAATGGTCATGGGAATGGCTCTTATCTAGGGCTATATGTTACACTGATGGCCTTTTTGCCCACTAGGGCTGTAACTCACTTGGCTTATCGAAACAGAATGTCTCCTTCCAACCCACACACTAACATGTGCCCATAAACAGACACACTAGACAAAGTTAAGAGCTTTGATCGGAAGGCCTTCGAGCTCATAGGGTGGTAATCCATCCTCGCTATGTCTCCCTCTCTAGTTCTCCATCAGTTTAAGCTTCCGTGTGCCGCTTTTGCCATGACATACACACCAGGACACGGAAAGCTGTTTAACAGTCTGATTAAGCTGCAACCGTCTGAAGTGTCAAATTCAGAAGGATATGGATCCAGAGAGACACATCCTACTTTTTGATTTCTCCTCTCCATTTCCTGTTCCTCTCAAAGTCCTTTTTGCCCGCTCAATCGTTTCCCTCAAGCCGCGTAATTACCCCTCATATCTTCACTCTTTTTCTTCCACTCCTCTCTCCACCCACGCTCGGCCTGTTTTTTTTTTCTGTTTTCTGCAGTTGCTCTCCTTTCATTAAAATGCAGTCTTATTCTTTGCTGCTGCTCTCCTCTCTACTCCTCCCCTCCACACTTAATCACCTCCTGGCTTACCTATGAAGTCGTTGCTCATTCCCAAGTCGTAGTCCCACACAGAGATCTCAAGGGTCTTTTTTGCCAGCTGGTCCAAGGATACGTCATATGAAAACTCCTGTGCAGGTGGTGTACACAAGAGCATATTCATATCAATCACTTGGAAATACAAGGTGGAAAGGAGTCCTGAATTTAGCAAAAGTTCTGCAGAATCATATCCAACTAACACTTGGAGAACATGTTGGAAATTACCCGTTTTGAAGGGATTTTTGAAAAGGAAGGATTATACCTCCAACTTCAGATCATTTGGAGCTCAGAAATGCAATAAAAAATAAGATAGGTGTTTTATTCATAGTTATTTTAGAACAAGAGACAGGTCTTACCTCATTGAATTCAGGATTGAGAGTCTTTTTCTTCACTGAGGTCTTGTACTTTGACTTCTTCCCCATGTCTGGCTGTAAGATGCTGAGAAAGAGAAGAGAAGAAATAGAGCAAGAAATGAAAAGAAATTCAGCAGAATCTTTTTAACTCTCAAGAAGCAGTGGCAGCTCAACCTTTTAAGCAGATGAAGTGGTGCTAAAAAAAAAATCACAAGGGAAAAATTACACACACGGGTTCAAGGATCATGTGACTCTTACATGTTATAGTTGTTGCAACTGCAAAAAAATTTGCAAACTCGCCAAATAAAATCATTTGATGGATGGAATTTCTCCCGTTTGTGCTTCATGGCTCAGAGTATAAGGACTCATGTGAGGTGCTTTTTTAAAGTTGATCGATCTATGATGACCGATAAGGTGAACTGATGTCATCTGATGTCTTTGTGTTCAATATCAGCTTTCCAAAAACAGGCTTTATTGCACTTTCACAGGTATATTTAAATCTGTTATTTGGAGCTGTCAAAAAGGTTTAAAGTATTGAAAGTTTAAAATATGAAGCTTTTTTAGAGACTGAAAATAACAGGTGAGACTTGAGATGATTTTGAAAGGGTTAAAACAAAAAAACAAACAAACAAAAAAAACCCCTCAGAAAATCCAATATTGTATTGGAGTTTTCATTCTTCAGATATACAGCTCTCATTACAGAATCTCATTTACACATTTTCAAACCTGTCACTCCAGTCCTTCTGTTCGTCACCCACGCCTTTTCAGAATTTCAAAATTGGCATCGCTCTCCCATGGTATTAGTTTGTGTTCTACCTATGCCGCACGCATGTTTGCAAAACGGCTTCAAACCTCGAAACTCGAATTTTAAAAAGGATGAGCATTTTGATGTTTTGGTGGATGAAGTCTCTCCTCTGGTGCTTCAGAGCTCAGTCGACACCCACTCTCGAAGATTTGCCCACAAGGCTGCAAGGTTTCAAGTTGTGATTCTTGGCAGCGACTCTCACTGGTTTTTGTTTGAAACTTTTGAAACAGGAGGTATGAAGACATAAAAAAAGAAAAAGTAATGCAGACTTCCCACAAATGCACAATTGCTGCTTTTAACATGTTAATTATTTTCTGAGGAACAGTCCAATCTTATGTCAACATGCTAATCGTAGATGGACTTGACTGACTGCTTATCTAACCACAGACGTACACCGTCGAGGCTTCAACAGCATTGTGGTCGGCTGACTTTCAATGCGGTGACGTCAGGTATATGGAAGTGTTGCTTGCATCAGAATTTGAAAAATAAAAAAACCCAAAACTTTTCAATCTTTAAAGTGAACTTCAGGCAATCAAACTGTAGCTATGCAGCCAAGGTGCTGGACAGTCAAACTGTACATGGGAATATACCAATACCAGGTGATAGGGAGGAAAATGATCACCATGTGCAATTGCTGTATGTTATTTTTCCAGACTTTGTGGTTACACAGTGACACTAACCTCAGATATAAAGCATGGACAGAAGTGACACAGAGGCTGGTTGAATCTGGTATTGATTGGATTTGTGTTTCTTTATTGCATGGTAACTAGCAGTAAAATCTTTTTCTAAGTCAGAGGCAAACCATCTAAATAGATAAGTCCATGAAATCACATCCTGCTGCCTACGTTTCTGATAAATATTATGCGACCAAAAGTGATGGATAGCAGATCACCTATGCAAATTACTGACAACCATAACTCAGTCAACTATTTCCCTCTGAGCAGAGGGAATCGATAAGCGGATCGTAGTCCGCTTATCGATTTGGCCCGATTTTACCCTCAGTGCTCTTCCTTACACAACCCCGCAAGCACAGGGAGAGACAAACCATTCATGCTCTCACACACCTACAGGCAATATAGAAGTGTCAATCAACCTAAACATGCATGTTTTTGGACCGTGGGAGGAAACTGGAGTACCCAGAGAGAGCCCATGCAATCACAGAGAAAGACTCCCACCGGGCACAGGCATCGAACCAGGTGTCGAACAGTTGCCTATGTGTGCTTGTTTATTTAGGCAACCGTGCTAACTACTAAGCCACCACACTGCCGTTTTGACAACTGTAACTTAGAAAAGCTGGCATCCAATATCATTTAAGGACTGTGTCAAACCTGACAAACACCTGGGTTGCTTGTGCACTTAGCAGAAGGAAATTTTAATTGCTGCTTTTCTTGGTATGGCAAAAGTGTCAGCAAGGGACATCCTGAAACATCACACCCACCGACAGGTGTCCCCGCTGTGCTTTCATATGAGCCTGCCGTGATAACTGACATGAACAAAACGAGCCAGTGTCTTGAATCTGAGTAGCTCAGCACACCCACTAAAATTATATCCTATGAACAGAGGCGAGGGCATACTGTGGTCATTTTTCCCTGCTGTATTAGGGCCAAAGCATTGCACGGCATATTCATGATGACCTCAGGAAATTAAACTGTGAAAAAACAAAAACAGGCAACACATGTGTCCTTTATTTACTACTAGCAATTCCAGTTATGCATATGTGTCTGGCCGGCAGCACAAGACAAATTGGGAAATTCTACTACAGCTTTGTACAATAAAACCTCGCCATTACCTTTCAAACAGGAGCACAGGTTCATTATTTCCAAGATCAAAGCAATCAATCCGGGTCTTTTTTCTTTATATTTTGTCCCCTTGAGGTAATTAACCTTGCTGAAGACCAGAAACAAAGAAAGACAGAGAAAGTTTGCAAAATTGCCTTGATGAGATAATTGTGACCCAGAACTGTTTTTAACAAAAGCGGCGGACACTGAGGGCTTGAAACCGCGAGACTGTAGACCACAGCAAGATCATAATCACGCCAAGGTTAGGCGCTCCAGCGAAGAGGCAACAGAAGGAGCGCTGAAGGGCAGTAAGAGTCATCATCGTCGCAAATTCCAAGCCAAGATGTTCAGTCGGTGAGATATCTCAGTCTCTCAGCCCCGTCTCCTCCACCCCCTCACCTCCTGCCAGCGACAAAATCCTGGCCTGACAGCTGAAGCATGAGATGGGCTTGAGGGCTGTCACTTCAGTGCCAGAAGTGAGTGAAGGATGAAGGGAGCGAGGTGGAGAGGGAATAGGAGCAGGAGGACGAGGGCGGCCAAATATTTGAGCCACTGTATGTTGGACATTGGTGCTAAAAATGTCATATCCTAAGAGTTTTGTAGTATCAGCTAAGAAGCAACACAGATCAATGTCAACATGTGCAAGAAACAAACTGAATTCAGTCATTCATGGGGAAAAAAAATTCACCTTTTTTCTAATTGTTGCTCATAAAAGATCCCCAGAGTTTATGATGATGAAGTTAGATTGAAAAAACTGTTGTTTTAATAGCTACTTGGTGCCAGGACATTAAGCATCAAAGAGCAGACATTAACAGCGGACATTAGCTCCGATGTGGACTTGATATCCGCCTCTAAATCCAAAAAGTCAGCTGCAAACAATTTTCTAGTTTGTTTTAACTAAATGCTGCCTGGTAATTTAAAAAACCCATTTTCTGTGAAAATAATTTCCTACTGAGGCTCATAATGACATAGTCTGTTTACATGGACTCTAATTTTCCAGAAATATTCATAAGAGTAGCCAAATGAGAATTTAAAAAAAAAAAACCCTCATGTAATTACCTCATTTAGGATGGGAGGAACAAATCTACGCAATTAGAGAGATGCTGTAAGCCCTATCAAACCTTTTAATAGGAAAATATTCTGTTGTAATAAACGTTAAAAAAAGAAAATACATTGGACTTGGGTAGTGTTAATTTGATACATAAAAGTTAAATTCCCAACATGACCTCTGTTGTCTTTCTTTGCAAAATTTCAAGTTTTATTAATCTGCAGGAAAAAAAAACCAACTCAGTTTTGAAACATTTATGTACACTGATTTGCTCTGCTAAGAAGATTTTGGTTCATAATTCAACATCTGCTACGATGAGTCAACATGACAACGGGAATGTTGTTTACATGCGGCAGCAACCGCTTGAGCTTTCCAAAGGCGAAGTAAAGCGATGACTAAGACCCCCGATCCAGACAGGTTGAAGAGGAGGTGCTGAGCATGTTGGGCAGGAGGAAAACAGAGAGCAGGGGTGAGGAAGATTAAACCATTTATTTTCTTAGTTGTCAGGGATGAACGTTAGATCACAGGCACATGAAATGGAAGGGCCTGGAGTGTTGATAAAGAAGCAGCAGCACTATTATTTATGACAGGGACACATTATTGACTCCACCTTGCTGAGAGACCAGTCCAACATATGTTTCAATCCTGAACATGTTACTGGAGCTGCTCTGCACCCCAGATGAACTGTTGGATGCAATTTCTGTCCATGTTTTCTGCTGAAAGAGCTCATCTGTGTTGTCTGCATGTGACATCATCAGCTCAGTTGTTGCAAATGCCAATTCAATGCATTCATGGTATTCTGCAGATTTCAAACATGCCTCCGACTCTGCTTCACCTCCGAGTAACAAACAGTTTCTCGACCAACTTTAATCTCTTATTGTTTATTTATTGGGGATTAATTAAGCCTTATTCACTTCAGTGCAGTTCAGCTCAGGTCAGCTTAAGTCCCATTGTTGCTTTGCATGAATAATGGGCAAAACTTTCTGTCACCGAATCAAAACTGGAGTTTTCTAAGTACATAAATCCAAATACATTATATCTGCAATGTAACTGTTTGGAAAAACTGATAAAAAATATATATAGCTTTACTATAATATAAATCAATTACCTTAACAAACAAAACAAAAACATCTGGTAGAGATTAGCCACTTAGAAAAGTGTTATCTTACTGTAAACTGTGCCACAGAGCCACCAAGATCAAGAAGAATAGACTGACTTGAAACAGGAATAGATATTGTATTTTGTTTTAAAATTCTTTTTGGATAAATAATGACAAACACAATAAATTTAATAGGTTTAGAAGAAGAATGTAAAATGTCAGCAGCAGGGGGGTAAGGACAATTTTACTAGTCACTATAAATAAAAAGTTCACAGTGAGATTTTTTTTATTATCAGAAATTACATCAGCTGTAAATAAAAACAAAAGTGTAACAGAGCAAAACAGCAGCTAGTTCAGTCTGGAGGAATAACAGGAACTTATTAGACAGCTAACGTGGAACACACCAAGTGTATTATTTATAAATATGTTATAAATTTTGTCATAAATGATTTAATCCCAACACTATTCTTGACAATAAATAGTTTGATATTTCCAAGTAACGAACTGCTTTACCTGCTGTACATTCAGGAAAAGCTCCAATTTTATACAAAGTTTTTGACATAAATCCTTAGATGCATGCATTTATGGTTACTGTGTTCTTAGAAAAGATGCAGATTTTGTCACGGGGTCAGAGTTTTGCATTTTTAGACACAAAGTAAACACTGCCAAGACTCTACCGCCTTTGGGACTCGTCTGGCCCCGTCTGCCCTTTTGCTTGCCTAAATCCACAATCTTGTTTTGGCGAAAGAGCTGTGATGTCCTTGCAATACTCAACAAATTCCATCCATTTTTTAAATTTATTTATTTGGATGCTGGTAAAGTTAACTGCCTTTTCATTTCTGCTTAAGAGCTTGGCTCTGCCAAACAAACCGGGATGAAACGCGACTCTCTGCCTTGTAGCGGTGCATACTCCTCTGTCATGACATTTCACATAAAGCTGCCCACAGGACTTTGAGCCTTATCTAATTTGCATGCTTTGTCTGTGGTAATATTGTTAAGGACTATTCCGAAGCAAACATAAACACTGACAACAAATAATAATAATAGAAAAAGGTTTTACAATAAGAAGGGAGATGAAATTGGCAGAAGAAAGGTTATCGACTAGACACAACAATCAGTGAAAAAAAACAAGCAGAAAAAAGAAAGCAAAAACACAGAATACTGCTTCATATAAAGACGTACAGACACTAAAACAAATGTGAATAACACAAACTGAAACAAGAACTCTAGCAATCAGGAATCTGACAAATAACTGGAGCTAACAAAAAAAAAGATGAAAGAATTTTTTAAAAAAGTAACCGTGCAATCTGTTTTTCACCGTGGTAGGAATAAATGTTTCTTGTGCACTTGAGACCAACAACAGATGACAGAAAAACAATTTCTGAAACAGACAGAAACATGCAAAAAAATAAAAATTTGATCGAGAACACATTGTGGGACCATTTTGGTCGTCTTCTGGTGCAGGATTTTCATTGAAAAGAAACCTTCCTATACTTCATCTATCATACGCCTTATTACTTCAAAAAATGCTGTAATCTATGAAGAGTGTAAAGGTGAAAATATACAATCACTTGATTCAGGGTCAGGGCTAGGAGCTCAGTTTGAACCCATATTCAGAGTAATTTCATTTCAATTGATGGATGGAGGCAGATTTATGTAAAATACATAAAGAATAACTTCATGAGCTCTCAAAAGGCAGAGAGAAAACCTAAACCACACACAGGCACAAGGATCTTATTCTGAAATATACACTGAATAAAAACAACTGGTCAAGCCCTCTGTGATGTCACCTTTAGGTTTTCTGAAGAGTCGGTTTAAAGGAGGAGCCGAGTCCACCCATCTGTTAATCATAAAATGGGTGGTGCAAACAAGCCTGGTGGCTGGTTGGAACCAGCCAACCTCATACCACCTGTTTTAGCTTGCCTGATCGCTCATACTAACGTATGATGCTAAATAACGTTATTTTACATTCACTCTGATCAAATCTGTTCACCCATACGCGTTTCAGATATCTCGAAGGAAGTACTGCTGGCATTGAAATGAGGACTGACTGTGGTTTTAACTGAGCTTCATGATCGCTCGGTTGACTACCAGTCATGGTGGCAGAGTGCAGTCAGCTACCCATCGGCTATAGCAGCTCTATTATTTTTAATTTTTTTAAATGTAATTTTATTATCATTTTATTATTCTGTAGGAAATTGTTTAGTTCTCTGCTTTTGACCCATTGCTAGTTAGACTAGGAGCAGTGGGCTGCTGCAGGCTGTTGCAGCGCCCAGGGAGCAGTTGGGGGTTAAGGGCCTGGAAAGGTCCTGAAATGGTTTAAAGGTGAAGCTAGCTTGACCAGAGTACTCTGCTGCTGCAAGAGCTAGCAGTAGATCAGCTAGAGGTTGTTGGACTGACTGTCCTCCAGATAGCCCTGGCTAGGAGCAAAAGTAGTTGCTCAGCTTCGCCGCCAGAACCCTCCCTGACCACCTCAGAGACAATTACAGCAGTCCATCTATGCAATTAACAGTACAAGTAAGCCATGTTATCTATAAAGCTGGAATGGTCGTGCTCTGTTAGGCAGTTATTAACAGTTTAAAAGCCAAGTTCAGTCAAGTAAAGTGACATTAGTCGTTCGACATCACAAACTGTGACGCAGCTGTCACTCAGAAAAACAATGGCCCTAATTGTGCATTAATTTTTGACTTTATATAAATATACCTGACGAGGTAAATAATAATTCAGCGCCTGTGCAGTTGACATGGATGTGAAATCTAGCTCCAGAGACTAAACTGTTTTTTCAACTGGGCCATAAAAAAGATTATTTGACCTGTAAAAGGTAAACATTTTAACTTTGGGCTCAATGGAGACTTACTTCTGGGAGGAGGTTGATAAACTGCAAATTTTGATTTCTTTTCCTTTAACTCCTGTCATGATGCAGATTAGTAAGACTGATATGAGCCCTTGTTCTGAACAATATAAATAATAAATGGAACCAAAAAAAAAAAAAAAAAAAAAACAGAACCAGGCTATGAAACATGCAGAAACCAAATCTACACAAAAAAGAGCAGGAAAGGTCCCCAAGATGAAAAAAAGTGTAGGGAAAAACCGATAACAGAGTTAAATATATATAAAGCACACTCACTAGAAAACAGCAGGGAACCAAGGCCAATAATGATGAAACACAGAACAGATTAAACCAGAAAAATCCAGGCCAACTTAATATCATAATGTAAAACTCCTAACAACATGACAGCTACTGTTTTTTCTCAGTTTTTAGACTAAGCAGTTTGGATAAGCACATATCAGTAAGACCTGATGCAGCCAAATGTGACCAGTTAATATCAGAACCAGAAGAAGACAATTGTGCTGTTATTTTTTTTAATGGCATGTTACACTGTAACTTAACTCTTTTATTTTATTTTTACATTAGAAACAGCGTCCTTTAAATCCGGGCCATTTTCAGAGACGACACAAAATAAAATTTCACTGTGTTTACAATCTCATTGCATCGTGTTCATTTGTGACCAGCTTCAACGAGAGGAGTGTTTTGTTTTCAGAGAAAATAAAAGAAACGTGCAAATAAGTTCCAGCACTCAATAAACTGTATTCTTGGACTCATAAATCATCAAGGCGGCTCCTCAATGGAACTCAAATTGGATGTCTCGTGTTATCTGCACGGCTTTGTAAGCTGAATAAACCAAACGGAGCTGAGGTAAGCCAGATCGTGGCATGGAAAAGAACAATTGACCGGGAGGTAAAACATCTTCAGGAAAGAAAAATGTACTTGAGCTGCTTTGTATTCAAGCTTCTACAGTTACCAAACAACGCGCTGTTCTCCGGCCACAAGTCCACGTTCGGTCGCAGCTAAATGTCACCAGCATCTAATTTACATCCCGAGCTTCATAATCATTTATTTTCCAGGACGCCTTGACTCTTAATCAATAGTCTAACTGCAATCACAACAAAGAAAAATAAAAAGTTGAAGAAAAGGAATAATCAATTTACAGAGACGGGAAATCAAACCATCTATGGGAGCAACCGCATGCGAGGAGGTGAGGCAAATACCCCAGGGGCATCTCAGCCTGAGCTGCGCCAAATCACGCTTTTCATGCAGCTCCGAGCCAGCTCCGCCTGGAGAATTGCAATTTCCAAAGCAACAAAACATTGTTTGACAGCAGGATTCATAATTATGGCGGCATAAATAACAAATACAGGCCAACACAACAGCAACCAAGCTACGGCCAAGTTGATACATAGAATACAAGGAGTAATTCATAACAGAGGGAGCTGGTCCACAGAGATACGGGAGGATTATCCTCCCAGTTTTTTTGTTTTTTTTTTACCGAAGAGATTTCCAAAAACTAAAATGAAATAGAAAATAGGGTATTAACTGCAAAACAACGTAAAAACTGAACGACTGTGTACCTCCACCATCATCATGTTATTCACCAAATTACACTGGCTGATAAGGTGACCGGGGAACAATAGCTGCCCTTGACAATGTTAAAAACTGTTAAATGTGAGAAACTCTTTTTCTTATTTGAACCAAACTGAGGAAGTGAGGAAAACTTATGTTGAGAATGCCATACAGAGAAGGGAAAAATGTTAAAAAAAAACAAAAACAAAACAGTTCCCTGTACAGACATAATAAGAGGATCTAATGCAGCAGAACTAACACCTCTCTGCTTTGATTATTATTAAAGTTTATGTGTGCTGACATATTTTGTAGCTGTTAATGAGTCACATTACAAACTCTTTAAAGCTTTGACCTTTAAAGCAGAGTTATTTCGATTTGTGATGTTTTTATCTGACTCTTTTCTGTTGATCAGTGACTTTATTAGTTAATCCTAACATAATACAACATGTTCATGTAGGATGAAAGATTTATTGGTTCTGGTAAATATTTCTCCTGCTCTTAAGAATCCACAATATCTTCTGTGTTTGACGATACACTCAAATCAGAATATACATCACAACTTAATCCAGGCTTGACTAGTCCTAATATTGTGGGTTTTTTTTTTAAATCTAAATGTGGTTTAACATTATCTTGCTTTCAAAAAAGCAGGGAAATTACCCTCTTTGCACATTTTCACAAATTAATTCAGGAATCAGAAATCACAAACTGTTTTATGCAGGTTTTATTATTTAATTCAGGTTTAAATTCAGGTTTGTGGTTTTTGATTGGAACCTGGTCTAAAGTGACCATGACGCTCTAAGAAGCAGAAGAAGGACCCTTTTTTCTACTGTGAGGGGAATTCCACTTTCGTATGATGCTGAAGACACACAAACACACACGCATCCTGCAGCACAAAAAAGATGCAAAGACAGCAAACGTAACATCCAACTTTGAGCCTTTGGTTCAGCAATTACAAACAATATCTGGTATTTTCTAGAGAACAGAGACGTCTGTGCAGCTAAAATCAGCGTGACTTTGGGTGACTAAGAAGGAGGGATGTGATTTACTCACCCAATCAGAGCTTGAATATTAATGACAGCTTCAGCTTCTCATTAGACAGGCAAATGCACAATGGTTTGGGCTTCACCCCACCCCCCGCACTCCCCCACCCCACCTCCACCCCCAGCCGGGTGGTGAACAGGAACTTGTTTCATCTCGCGCTGTCTCATGCAGCTCTACATATATGAAACCATAACTATGACTATTAAGTTGTTTTTCTTCCAGTAACTTAAGACACCCTTCAGTCCTTCACCTTAGTACCCACAGGAACCCACTCCCACAGGCAACTGACTCTCAGGTGGCTATGATTACAACACCAATGATTTCCACTTGTGCCAGATCAAAGAACATCCAGAACCTCAAGATTCAAATAGTTTGAAGATGTGTGTATTCGATTAAGGTGATGATGCAAAGGCCACAAGCAAAAACAAGACAACTTTTGTTATTATAGATGGAGTTTAAAGCCCCAAAATGTGCATAATGGGTATATTGTCACAATTTTCTTTGCACTGCCTCCACTGGCCGCCTACACATGCATCTTGCAAAAGAGTGGCATTAATTTAAGAAAAAGTGCACAACCAGTTCTCAAAACAAACTCAGGTTAAATGTAGCCGCCACTGTTAACACGTTGTCTTGTAAGTAAAAGCAAGAATTAAAAGAGAGAATCTGAAATGTTACGCAGTGGAAACTTAAGGATGTGATTTCACAATTAAATAGCTTCCGAGAGCTTCTTACACTCATTAGGAAAATGGGTAAATGTACTTATTGTAATTTAAATGATCACTGTCAGATCATTTTTTTCCTCCCCATATTTATGAAGAACAGGGCAGCGATTAAAACCAACCTCAGATGACAACAACATTTATTAAAAAGATACTTTTGTTGCCTCCTGTTTGCCTTTTTGCCTTTGAAGCGCCGTGTCACGCTCCCAAACTGACAACTCTGACCTTTGGAGTCATGAGAATTTGGTCCCTAAAATCGTCCTGACAGCATGTGAAGATTTATGAAAAAAGGGGAAAAAAAGAGAACGAGAGGGACAGAGAGAGTATGAGTGGAAATGAGCAGACAGGAACTAAGGATGCCTGCAGGAAGGACTTATGATTTTTACTTCAAACGGGTTCAGCAAGAAGATGAAAAAAAGAAAAAAAAAACACAGCAAAGCATGGGAGTATGCTTGGTCAGCTAGAAATTTCCGACATGCCTTGCACTTTTGATGCCTTTAACATGTTATTCTTTCTGACAGAATAATTTAGTTTTTACATATTTTAGATGTGTCAGCAGGGAAAGACAGACTGAGTTCATTCAAAAGATAAAAACTGATTCAGTGTTTAAAATGCTCATTTGTCCTGTGCATTGGATAGAAAATAATCTCTTGGATGATTCTGACCTTGTGGGACTTGAGTAGCTGGAAAAAAAGGCTGGATTAAAGTCACAAAAGAGAGAAAAGCGACAAAGCTTAGTCTATGATCCTCACGGCTTAGGCTGTGCTCTCTCACTTCATTTTCCTTGTGTGTCTTCAGACCTTTTCACACATAAGTACATTAAAGAGATTCATCAGTCATGTACGTACTGGCTATTTTACTGTTTCACACGACTGTGAAAGTCCAAGTGTCTGCTCCATATTTACCACTCGCATCGTGTCATTTTAGCACAACAGTTGTCATCAGATGGCCATCGGTTAAAACATAATGGTGGTGGAAGGCAGCAGTTAAAAAATATCACTTCTCTATAAATTTAATGAGCAGTCACTGTTGCAAACACTCTGGTGGAAATTGCACCAGTAGATTTAAAAGAGCAATGTGTAATGTGAAGCCAAAACCGAAGTACAGACTCTACACTAGGGATGGGCAATTTTAGAAATTAAATAAAAATGTTGATCACTGGGAAAATTAATGTTAGATAATCAGTTAACTGTTATTTTTTCTCATGAGCCAATCAGTATAGCTGCACAAAGTGGGCTGATCAATCCTCGAGTAAAAAACCAACAGTCCCGCCCTCTCCTTGTCAATTCTACGGTGTCACTTCAACGCCAATTGTCTTACGAATCAAAACCCAAAAACTGAGAATCAAAACACAGAATCTGTAGCCAAGAAATCTAAATCTCTAACAGAGAGTGCAATCATTTTTCTCAGCTTCACTTTTCTTTTCTCACCATCATTTCTCAAACCATTTCTGTTTTTTCAGTTACGCCTTTTGTTTTTGCAATTCTGAAACGAGTCAAATCAGCGCTGCTTCAATCTACTACAGGTGGGATGTAATCGAGATCAGCACCATGACTTACTCTGCCATCAAAAATGTTTACCAAAACAAAAAATAGCAGTGGTTTTCCTACCGATCTAAAAAACCACTACAAGTTCCACATAAAACTTAATTTCTTTGCTGTCCATGAGCTATGTCCAACAGGGGACAGCACTGCTTACATTAACTCTGTTTTTTTTTTTTTTTTAATGCTTTTAGCTGCTCTTTTTTCACTTTTAAATGAGGCTTTTCCCCTGTACCGGGTGGTTGCCGTGGTGGCAAAGTTCTCTTCCCAAAATGTTGCTCACTACTGCCACACATGGCAGAAACTGGTATTACAAGGTTGGACAGACTGAAGCTACTTATTTAGCAGACTCGGTAGATATCTCAGCAGCCAAATACATAGTAATCATTTTTGTGACATGACTGCACCTATTCTCAATTTTCTTGCTGTTTCTATGTTATTTGGGGATATTTTGACCTACATTGAGTTTAAAAACACATCGAGTTTAAAAACACATTGTGTTTTTAAACTCGATGTAACAAGCTTGTTTCAAGGTGTTAAAGAAAGCATTTAGTAACAGTTACATATCAGAGAGCAGAAGCTGCAGCTGCAGTTCAAACACTTTAAGAATATTTTAAATTCTCTTACTCATTTACCTTTAGACACTTGGAAAAAAATATGACCAAAAAGAACATTTTAAGAAAGCATTTGGACAGGGCTGATATGTATTTTATAATGGATCGGTCAGATTCTTGCCAAGGTTGATCATATGTGAAATTAATCCTCTGCTGCTCTGCATCCCTGTCCATTAATTTCACTGCAGGAGCTCAGATCTGCGCTCTGCTGAAATAATGTTAATAGCTCAGCTGTTAGCAGAATGCTGATGGAAAATGTTATAGAAAGCCTCCCGAAGGATAATTCACACATGACACTGGCATGTTCAGTTGCAGCCAATTTAATGGAAAGCAGTTTACATCTCTTTTCCTTTGACTCTTAGTAGCAATGACTCCATGAGCATCTTTACAAGGGAAATTGTTAGATTAAACAAGTCCTCTCCCACTCCTGCCTCTGATGGATCATCAAGTAGTAACTAATCAGCTGATGTGGAGTTGGGCTTTTGCTATCCCGTGAAGAGCCCTGAGTTAACAACAGAAATGCTCTCTCTAAACCATCAACTTGTCACAAATCTCATGTAAAAAGCACCCGGGAGGTCAGTCAGACATCACACCAGCTTGTTCAGTCTCCACCAGGTTGACGTAAAGCAGCGCACTTCTGAAAGGGGCTTAAGCTTGTTTTCCGTGTTTGATGCAGGCACGGTTGCCCATCTGTGCAGCAGCACCAGCGCACCTGCTTGCCATCTCCTCATTAATCCTTCAGGATGTCTGCCCGCTCTGCCTCACATTCATTACCAGATTGGTCTGTCAACATTAGTGGTATTTTGGTGCTCTGGGACATTTAATAAGTCTTTTTTTCCCCCCTCTAAGTTAATGTCATTACATCTGTGTCCTTGTGTAAACTGCTTGCCTGTCGACTCTCCATTCGGCTCACTCAGGTGGCCAGAATCTCCAGCCATGTCCTTTACTCAACAGCATCTATCATCTCAAATTTGTTTTTATCCCCACTAATTTCCATTGTGGACAGCCTGACTTCGACAGTAAACCTTAATCTAACAAGCAACGACACCTTACTTAAAAGCTCTGAAATATTGATCAGCCAAAATCCATCGACCAAAAGGGGAACAACCAAAATCAGGAACAAAGTTCTTGATGTTAAAATCGGTTACATTTCAAAAGGCATATAAATGTTTTAAAGAAAGCCATTGGGTTCATCTTTTGTCCTTTTTTTCTTTCTTTTATGACTTTGCGTTATTATCAGTCAACAAAACTGGTTTAATACTTGTAAAAATCTTCGCATCATTATGTCTTCACTCCTGCAGAATCAGCTTTATATAATGCATGTCTTTTTTTTTTAAATCCCACCATTTCTTTTTGCTTTCTTTCCGTCACTAGCCATGTTTCTATGACACTTTTAGAATTGAAATGATATTTGGAAACGTTCATAAAACTCAGCAGCAAAATGACAGCGGCTCTGTTATGTCACGCTCTGGGACAAAGCTATTTTCACCTGCAACGAACTGTTGCAAGCCAAGGCCATTATACATGCATCCGTCCACTTCTGAGGGATTTCTGGGAGCTCATTTTCCATGATCTCACGGAGGAGCAGTGGGTTCACCAACAGGATTGTGCCTGCATGAAAGTGTATCTTCAGTATAATACACATGCATTCCACCACATATCTCTCATGCGATATTGCAGCACTCACTAAATATTTAAATAACACGTTCACTCGCTCCACATTTTCTCCCATGCCAAGTGTTTTCCTCTCTCCTGCAGCCGTCTTATTTTCCTGCAGAAAGATGTGCTCAAATGCAGTGTGCAACTGGAATAAACGCTTTAGTTTTAATGCAGAGCAGTAAAAAAAAATCTCTTGTGTTCAGTTGACGCTGACCAGGTCAATCAGGGTCCGTCAACATACTCGGAGCTGACAGAACCGGCTCCGAATCCTTCAAAAGGAACCAGAAAATCTGAGTTTCTCAACACAGGTTTTGTCAACTCTGAGTTAGTACTTCAATTTAGAGTGTGTTGATCATCCATTATGAAATAGGCTTCAGTTCCCACAGGAAAGTAAACATGACTGTTTGCGGTGCATCATGTGACAAGTAGATGCACAGAATGTATTTCCACTGCAATTTTTGAAAGTTTTTATTTTTCAAATCACCAGAAAAAGCTCTTCTTGCAAATGTAAAAACTTAGTGAAATATAGTTATTTTTGCTAGATAGATGTGTTTACATACAGTATTTCTATTCACGTTTTAAATTTATACAGTTTAAACTGAAATGAAAAATGCACCTAGTGACTGTGTCTCTGAATGTGCAACTGCAGCTGATTTGGATTTTGTCTGTGCACTTGCTCCTCAAGAATTCAAGGTTAGGATAGTTTGGTCAAGGGTAAGGGTAAAATTCACCATCCACCTGGCAGCTTATATTTCTCAAAATCCCTCATTTATCATTAACTATGAATGGTGCCCTTAATGTTTCTGCATGCTACATTTTCCATATGCAATAATGCACACTGCTGCCATCAGAGATGCTGGATTTTGCACTGTGGGCTGATAATAAGCTGGTTCCTTTCATCTTTAGCCTGAAGGACGTAATAATTTTCAAAGAGAAATCTCTCTCTTGTCAAACCTCGGAACTGTTTTCCTCTTCGCCTCATTCAATCGTAAATGATTTGAAACACAAGGAGGGCAGCAGTGTTTCTGGGTCTTATTCTTGTTTCATTCCTTGCACAGTGCATGTGTGGATTTAGCAGCAAACTTCTTCCACTGGCAATCATCTTCAGAAGTGTGCCTGAGGCCATCTTGTGATTTCTGCCACAGAATTGTTCCTTTCTTTCTTTGAATTTTTCACTCATGTTTCTTTGGATTTTGCACTCATGAAACGTACCACAGATGATGATACCCCAAGTTCTTGTCTGAAATCAATGCCCTTGCAGTCTTTCAGAGGAATAAAAATCTTCCCTAACTTTGCTTCTGAAAGATTTAGACTTTGCAGTCCGCAGTCAGCTGCTTTGAATCCAAACACTTCTAGTCAGTGAGCGTGGTCCACCTGAAGCAGTACTGCACACTTTACAAGCATCCCAGAAGTAATAATAGGCTCTGCTCCACTAAAGGTACATGTCAAGTCTATTTTGGCTTACGGCTGAATCTCACAGGATCTCAGAATCTTTGGGTGAACACCTTATGTCGTGAATCCAGCTGATCAAGCAGAATTTTGAAAGAGCTCTGCTTCCCAGTGAAGGGGAACAAGTAGTGAGCTGGCTGCGGCACAGGAGTGTGTCGCTATCCTCCCACCACTCCCCCTTACGGCTCTCCTTTTACTCCAGCACCTATCCTAATCACTGAGTTTGCCTTTGGTACTTCTCTTGCACACTGTTCTCTAATTAGAAAGTTAGAATATAAAGAGAGATGAAAAAGAAAAGCAGAAAAATTTGTTGATGATCTGAAATCATTGGATTAACAGGTAATATCCAAGATCATACAGTGCACAATTAATAATAATAATAATAATAATAATAATAATAATAACAATAAGGAAATGATCAATCTTGTACAAAAAATGAATTGTCAATGATGTCTAAACTCACATAAAATAGTCTGATCTAGCCCTGCTAATGTCTATCTTTGTTTTACTTGTTCTCTCTTTTTATCAGTTTAGACAGCATAAAGTAGCCACTTTTAAAGGAAATAAACAAAAATCTCCTTTTTGGAAAGACATAAGGAACAAAAATCTATTTTCTCAAAACAAGATCTGGATGTCTACAGTTATTTTTTATTTCCCTCTTTTACAGAAAAGTTTGAAAAAACAGTCACCCAATACTTCAAACCATTATACGCATCTCTTGGTGGAGTAATTGTACCTGTTCCCTTTAATCAGTCCAAGGTTTCTAAGCAGTAATGCGGGTAAAAAACCTGAAAGCGACTGCAGGCTAAATTATCCAGACTCAGCTGTGCAGTTTTTCCAGATCTACGAGGAAAAGAGTGCAGAAGTTCAGAGAGAAACTAACACAGAAACCCAGAAGAAAAGCAGCACACAGCTCCATGTGTCACCCAGGTTGACTGCTTGTTTTGACTTCCTGTCAAAACTGGCTCAGAAAAAAAAAAAAGAGCTGCCCTTGAAATATCATTATTGGAGTAGTTTCAGCACGCTTCTGCTCCTGCCTCAACAACTTCCCCGTGCTGGAGTTGGCATTGTTTACAAAGTTGGTTGTCCTGAGTGGGAGCTCTCCCATCCTACCGTGTGGATATTAAAATACAGCAGGCAGATAAGAGATGCAGCTGTGTGGGTTTTTTTATCTGTCACCATCCGCACAGGCAGGCTGGCTCAGGCTTGCAGTGAAAGATACTTTTCCTCTCCACGGCTGTGTGTTTTGGTCTTTGAGGGCCTGCATCATCTGAGATAAATATAATCACACTGAACGGCACAGGATAATCAGAACATGGAGTCTGCATCCAATTCCATCCTGCTACACGATCAATACCTTCCTTATACATTGCGGACTGTCATAGAGGAACCTAATTACAAACCGAACAGCAGCCCTGAAGTGTTGATCTCCATCCATATCTTTTGCTTATGCAATGAAATCTAGGAGTGTGAACAATGCATGTGTATTTTAGAGGCCAGTGGGTGTCGTGCCATGCTGGTTTCACAGCAGGCTGTGTGACTTTGCCCCCTCAAGCCTGCTAAGCTGGTTAAAAGGCAAAGAAAGCATGAAATTAAGCAACTCTTAGCCCTCTAAACTCACCTGTGTTCAAATTAGCTCAAAGTGCAGAACAATATGCCATATTGCCATTTACATTCTGTACATGAGCATTATTACACTGCAAAAACAGCCCATCTCGAAATTAGCCCAATATCCTGTAAATATAGTCAAAATGGACAGTTTTTAAGCAAAAATATCTTTGACAATGTGGCAAGAAAATGTTCTTGACTGGAATTCTTAAAATTAGCAAAATAGCCTAAAACATTATTTTAATATTCTTGAAAGAAGGCTTTTATTACTTTCTTGGAAATGAACTTTTGGAGTGTATTTCCTGGTGACTGGGCTGGACCTAATCCCGGAAAAATGCGGCATAGACACTCTAGCATAACCTAATAGTATTACCACATTTCTGCTTGTTTTCCCAGGGTTCTGCTCAGGACTTTTCTTTTCCTGATGTGGTGATCGAAAAAGATGCTGGTTCCCGTCAAGTTGTGGAGGCTATAGTCTATAGGAGGCTATATAAGCAAGTTTCAGTTTGTGACAGGTGATAAGTTTTGTAGATTTAGTCGACTCGCTTGTTGTAAAATTGCCTGTATTTCTACTTGGTGGCCAGTTTTGAACTTATTTATTCTTTTTTTTCAGTTTTTGTTGATTTTAGATGCCGTCGCGGGTTCTCTGCAGTCCAGCTTGGCAAAAAAAAAAAAATTCAGAGGATGCATATTTATGTGCAGAGATACGCAGCGTGGCCTTCATTACTGTGAAAGCTGGGATTTCACCACCTGTTGTTGTTGACTAAACTACATCATCCTTGGTAATAGCAGTGACTTCCTGAACCTTCAGTAACTTTGCCAGTGAGACTGGACTTCAGCTGGTAAACAAATCCTCTCAATTTGCAATCTGTATTTATGACAAACAAATATATAAACAAGCAACAATTGACAGAGTTAATGTTATAATTAACTGCGCATGTCTACAAGATTGACAACACCACCAACGCACTGATCTCACACTCTCCACGTTTCTGCTGCTTCGTAACATCACAGCACTAATTAGAAGAAGCAGCGGAAACCTGCAAATGAGAGTAATATGTCTCACGTGACTTACATTTTGACGAAGGGGTCAGAGTAGCCGTTGGAGTCCATGGCCGCCAGATGGGCGCAGCGTATGATCCCCACCAGCAGGCAGCCCTTCTCCGTGTTATAACACAGCGACACCAGGATACGTCCACGCTGTGCAGATGAAACGTAACTCTGAACATCACGAAAATGTTCTTCAAACCCCAAAAACAGCTGCAAGACAAATCTAAACAATGTTTGCAAAACTGAATATCTGTGATTTGTTACAGTATTTTCACCATTTAGATCATAGTGTGTATCTGGAAGTTTCATATAAAACCTTGTAATTAAAGGTCTTATCTTAGCCTGGCAAAATGACTCCACTGTGTTTGTCCTTTAATCGCCAGGTTAAAACCATAAACTTAATCTAATCAGAGAGAGGAGCTTTTAGCCTCTAAGGACAAATGAGATTATAACCGTCAGAGACAAAAATCACTACTAGACTGGTGTGATTTACACACTTCTGATGTCAGAGTATAACATTTCATGCCTCAGATACAGCTTAAAAATGTTGAATTATTTTTTTCCCTTTTTCACTGGCGTCAGTACATGGCTGATGGGAACTGCTGAAAAGATAAGAGGAGTAATTTGGAAATAACAGTAACTTGATATATGTTATAAAATTGATAAGGATGATAAAGCTGACGATAGCGGTACCTCCTCCTCTGCCACCACTGCTCCCTGCTCCACCGTTTGATTGTTGGTTTCTTTATTCTGAAAAGATACAGAGATAGTCAGTGAGATCATGAGGGTGACTGAGCCTTGAGGCAAAGATTTGTTACAAATAATAACACTGCATTTCAAATTTAAACCTCACAGCCTCCGGGGGAATTTATCAATTTAGGACACAAATACACAGAATGCGTCTGTCCAGGGAAGCTCATTGAGAATCCACAGACAGACATATGTGACACACACCTGGGCAATTCTCTCCAGACCCATGTTGTAACGCTTGCTCTCGCCCTCTTTGAGTTTCTTCAGAGCCACTCTGACCTCGCCGATGAATTCATTTCTTCCGAGTCTGTCCATGTCACATACACACAGCCTTCGTACAGAAACACACACAGGTGGAGAAGAGAAGCAGGTGAATCAGTGAGGAAGTTTGTGAGTCCAGTGATTTAAGAAGCCAAATACATCCAAAGCGTATCTGAATAAGTATGATGAGAAGGGCTGTGATTGCTATGATAGATTTCACTTACTTCAGATACATTAGGTATTATTTTGTCATAAATGTTAAACTGACCACATTGATTTTACAGCATTGTTGAATGTCATATTTACATAGATTATTCTAGACCACACTGATAAGCCACAGTTCTTGCATAAAGCAAAACACATATAACACACAGCAACCAGACTTCACGCACCACATGCATGCACTTGTGATGAGGACTTGGTTCACCAGTTGTCCTTCCTTGGACCACTTTTTGCATGTCCTTGCTGATTTTCTGAGACTGTTTTTCTCCCATCATGATTTACCCCTTGGTAAAGTCACTCTCTAGCTCATTTTTTTCCTAACACACCCCTTTTAATAACTAAACATCCTCACAGTCTTCTGGGAGGGTTTTGAACACGCAATGTTGCCCCAGTGCATGCCTCTAAGACACGCAGGGTTTCTCAAGCTGTAATGTAAGAGATGGAGGGCAACAGAGGAATAGTTGCTGTAGATTTAAGCAAGGGAAATGTATTTTAATGTGCATTCAAACCTTGAAGTTTGCTTATTCTTAAAGCCACCCCATCTAGTAATACCACTTATGACCACTTAGGGGTGTGTAGCTCTATTGTCTTGACGAAAGAGTCACTGACAATACTGGACTCATGTGGGGATGGCCTGCCATGTCTTGTAATACCATTTTGTACCACTAGAGGGCTGACACATGAACTTTCTTGTTATACATTGATGCATACAGTGCCTTTAATTGTGTATTGATTGCTTTATGACATTTAATGCATAATAAATGGGTACACTACTTTTTTTTTAACAGAAAATCAAAATAAAGATCAGATGTCAAAGTAAAGAGAGAAAAAAGAAGGTAAAAATAAGAGTCTTAACATTAGACTTGAACACAAGAAATTTACTTGGTAATTTACATTATTTTGTTATAAGTATATTACTTCAGCCTTCACCTGGTCAACTTGTGTTTAGCTCCAGTACCCCAAGTGCTTTTGATTAGTTTTAACTTGGGTGTGCTAGTCTTTTGAAAGGAGTCCAGTCAGCAGGGATGTTAGCTGTACCTTGCATTTTCAGAAACCAATCACACGTTTATTTCTAAGCCAAAGGTAGCAAGTATTTATTTATTTATTTTACTTAATAGGGTATTCAGTTTTGTAAACCTAATCAAGTGCCTTTATTGTGTAGACAGAAAAGGGCAGGTAAAAGTATCACATACAATCCAATTAGAAAATAATTTACAATGAGAGTGAAAGGAATAAATAAGAGAAAATGGCCAGGTTTTAATTCAAAGTTATTTAAAGGTGACTATGAAATGTAATAACATTACTAATGAACAGTGTGGCGCAGGATGTGCAAGCTGAATGGTAAATCTGTTGGAGAATGAGCTCCGCTTTCTCTGGTTTGTCACAGAGGAAGTGTGATGTGTGTTCATGATGCTGAGCAGTTTGAATCAATCAGAAACGCTAAAGAAACATATGTATATATACATTCGGTTTCTGAAGGATAAAATGAGTTCTTTCAGGTGATAGCTAATGAAATATCTACTTATAGGTGTTTGGTTATTTATTCATTTGTTCATAAAGTTGATGGTCGTGTATGATGAGGTACATAGTGCTGGAGGTATCCAGAAAAATGGAATAAAGTTGTAAGATAAGTACAAAAGGAATGTAGAAGTTGTGGAGATTAAAAAAATAATCTTACCTTCAAGAATAATCTTGAATCTTGAAAAAGAATGTAGACATTTCTATAAATGTAAAATCTGCAGCATATTTTTCCAGCTACAATTGGAAGTGTTCTGAAGTGATGTTGCGTTAAGCGTTGAATCCATCAAAAGTTGGGAGATTTTAAGCTTTTGTCCCTTAAATGCAAGCCTAAGTCAATCAAATTGCAACCAATGCAAGTGCTAGCCAATGAAATCGTACTTGACGGCAGGACAATTTCAAAGTGCATGGCTCATTTGTGGATTGAAAAGGAAGACATTTGATTGGCTGTTTATGATATGATGAAGGTTTGTTGTTTGAGTGTATCATAAGCCTATCCATTCATCAGTTATTTTTACCTGCTACGCCCTATTCAGTCTCATGGAGACCTGCTGGAGCCTTTCCCAGCTCTCTTCAGGTGAAAGGCAGAGGTATGGTACGCCCTGGACAGGTCGCCAAGCCATCGCAGAACCACATAAAGTCACACAAGCACAGTAAATGCTCACACTCACTTATATGGGCAAGTTAAATCACCACTTAGCCTAATGTGCTTGTTTTTTTTGGACTGTGGGAGGAAACCAGCACACATGGAGAAACCCACACAAGCACAGTGAGAACATCTAAACCCCACAGAAAGACTCCAGCTGGGATTCGATTCAAAAACCATCCAGCTGTGAGGAAACAGTTCTAACCACCAAGCCACCATGCTGCCCTGTTTTTCACACCATTGTTTTTGGTGTTTTTCTTTCTTTTTCTTTTATTTTCACTTGCTCTCTGGTCCAAAATCACTTAGGTTACACGCATCGGTGGCTGAGAAATGTTGATATGACACGTACGTGCCTTTCTGAAAACGTAAAAATGGCAAGCTCTTTCTCTGGCCGCTCTTTCCATGGACAGGTACCATGGAAACAACATAATGGTTATTATTGACTTACTCACCTGTGAGTGGTTTAGATGTTGTAGGTGTTTGCAAACATATAAAGACAATCACAGCTGAGTCATTGTTGATTTCAACAAAGTCATGTTTTTTTTTTTCCTTTTGTTTAAATAGGTTTTTCATCTACAACTAAACCCCAAAGAAACTCACGAGCTGGCTTTTGTCAACAATAAACTGGCACCGCAAGGTGAACAGACTCCACAAACATCTTTTTCGTCAATCTATAACTGGAAAACTGGGGGCGAGTTCAGCAGGAAATGGAGTGACTTTTCAAAGGAGCATTTGAAACTTTGGGGAGAACTGGTGTCACATTTCACAGCAACCTTCAACTCATCACAGACACTCCTGCATGTACTGTATGACAGAGCAAAGGGAAATAAATCATCTGACAGCCGCGGTCATGAGTCAGAGCTATTCTGAAGTTTGTGCTAGAGATACTCATCAGTTCTGACTAAAAGGCTGGAACCAGCATGTCAAATGTCCAAATGTCAGGGGACAGGAAGAGGAGAGGAAGGGGAGAAGGTGTTTGAGGGAGGACAGAGAAAGAAGAGTGCACTCCAAATTCATTTTAGAGGAGCAGTATTGTTGTGAAGATACTGATACAGCTGGCTCCAATTAAATTTAGAGCACATCTAAAGAGGAAATGGAAAAGAGCTGGTGACTGATAAGACAGAGGATTATGACCTTGTTACATGTTTAACCACCACACTTCCAGTATTTTTTTTTTCTGTAGTCTATTTTTCCTGTACCCTTTTTGAAAGGACAAAATAATGCAGAAAACTTATCTATTTGGATGTTTGTGGGCTCGGTTTATCAAGAAGACAGTATCACAGCTGTGCAAGATTCAGAGACTAAACTGTGCAGGTTGAGCGATGACTCTACTCTGGAAATTTGGTGTTAAAGATTTAGTCTGAATGACTTAAAAATTGTTTCAAGAGAGCATGAGATTCTGGGCCAGTATCAGCAAACATGCCAGTTTGTTATGATTGCCGAGCTTGTCCATGAACTTGAAATTGAATGTGTGGAAAACGGGGTCCCATATGGGATTGTCCATGGGTGTCACGTTAGACCCAAGTGAACTGCACACCTCATTTGTATGGACTACATAAGCAAACCCAAGTGGATAATTCACACTGGGCCAATGTGGATCCGGTAGACGATCCTCTGTGGAGTTACATTTTTGAGCCCATTTATATCTTAGATCGAGCCCACATACAGATTCTGGGTCCCTGGATGGAAGACAAATTTCTTTCCAGCATATTTCTACTATGTTTTGAATGACAGTAAATATAACTTTTGAGTTTTGAAGGTTATACCCTGGCTGAATCCAGCCGCTGATCTGGCCAATGACAAGCCAATTCTGGTAATTGAGCAGCTGACAGCGGCAAATGAGAACGCCACCTGCGTGGTAACTCATGCATCTAAGACATCTGTTCACCCTCTCTGCATCTCTGAAAGGCATGATGGCGATAATGTCAAATCTACCCCTAATGGACATATCAGACCAAAATACGTGCTTCAACTGGTGTTAAATTCATCATGGATAGTTATATTCCCAAGTTATTGTCCACATCTTGTTGGTTGATTTTAGTATTTTGATGAAAGTGGCATAAAAGTTGCTTTCATATAGTTTTTACAGTTGATGTTTAGATGTGTAAGCTCTCCTGGCACAATTCAGTTGAAAAAGTGTTTAAAATATAAAGTTGGGATGCATCTAAACCTTGTTTTGATTTGGCTGGAAATCACTTTCCTGATTTCTTGGACACACAGAGGTCATAAAGTGCAGCTCTAAGCTGTTCCATGCTTATTCTGCATTGGCATCTAGTAAGAGAGGCTAACAAGCAGGTCAGAGAGGTCATATTATGAAGTTTGTCACTTTATGTGGAAACTTGCTACTCAGCAAACCCTGTTGCCATATTTACTAACCTGGAAGTGCCTCCATTTGCTGAAGCCAGGCCTGGAGACACAAGCCTCTTTCACATTGCTGGTTTCCCTGTGTTTATTACCCACTACATTAACTGAGACGGGGTCAGGTGTCAAACTGGACCACTAAATAATCCAACTCCGAATGTACACTTAAACACACTCTGCTCTGATGTAAATTGGAAGACGCAAGATGGTGGAACCTGAACATGACAAAGACTACATGATCCTCAGCCTCAGAATCAAGGACGCCATGAACTGGCTAATTACAGGAGGCGCAAAAGATGGTCCATTGTTGGAGCAACTACCAACTAAAATGACAGACTGGAGCTTTACAAGAAACAAAATCAGGTCATTAGCAAATTAAAGAGCTACAGAAGGAAGTTCTATGAGGTCAATGGCCACAATAGCAGGAGTGTCAGAGGAAAACTGGACTGGTCATATTTCTATTTGTGCAATATGATTTGGGGGAAGCCATTTTGCAAATACTGTTGCTATTCGGAGTAGCATGAACCCAGCCCACACTCCCTCTCCTGCACCCACCGTTGCATCAGCCAGGTCTTCCGATGTCGGTGAGGCCAACCAGATAGTGGGGCCGTCATGTTTTGCAGTGCCACTTAATAATGCCCCTTGACTCCTTTTCCCTCGCCTCAACTCAGCATAAGGCAACAGGGAGGCAATAACATCCCTTGTGTTTACACTGCTCAGCACGCATTAACCACAAGTTCTTTTTCCAGGGGAAGTAACAGGGTCTTATCTAAAAACCCCTGCAGAAAAAAAAATTGGAAACTGAGGCGGTCACTCTTGGGTGTGCTCTAGAGGGATAACCAAGCAGAAATCTTCTTGTTTTTATTTATTTATTTTATTCAGCACTGACTGAACAAGGCAATCAATGACCACAGACATTAAGGACATGTTTCTATCCATAAACTTTGAAGCATAGGAAAGGGACAATTTTCGTATTACAGAATGCTGTTATTAGATGGTTCTTGTAAGCGAGGCCAGAGGAGAATGAACTGGGATGAGGGAGGTGGGGATGTTCATGCTGTCACACACCTGGAGCAGCATCCTGAAGGAGCGGATGGACAGCTGGAGGCGTGACCATCCTTTTAAAAGTGACAGGGCGGTCACACCTCAATAACACCAGCTGATAAGAGTGACACGCCATACTACACCATCAGAGGACTTCTCTGAGGGAGACGGACGGTTCTGTCAAAACATATCAAATAGTAAAACCTAGTGTCTCAGTAGAAGAAAATAAGGATATACAAACAGTAGACAGGATTAACTTAATTCAACTAAATGTTTATCACTTTGCAAATTCAAAGCTTTACCTAATGTTGGCACTGAATAGAGGAATCTCTAAAATGATTCCTGCAAAAATATTCTCATCCATCGTCTCACTTCTGTTCAGAGATTTTTGCTCGTTTCCTGGATATATCAGTGCATGGATACAATCCACCTCAGGCATCCGGCATGCAATCTCAGCCTCGCTCTCCATCCAGTACTAAATCCTGTCCCAGATTTGTTTCTATCTCCTCTCAGCCGAGGACAGTCAGGTCTATTACGAAGCCGTATAGAAGGATGGAGTGATACAGGGAAGAAACTGAGAGAAGATAGACTAGACCTGGCACTGACATCATGTTTGTCTTCCTTTAACAGACACACTCACACCCCACACACACACACATATGCTTACTTAACACCACCTCTCACACCAGCTCCATCTCTCTCCTATTTGGAAGCCCGTTAATAGTTTTAGTGACATACTGTGAGTCACAAGAACTCCTTAAGATGACTTTTTCCAAAAAAAACAAAAAAAACCAAAAAATATCTTCCCAAGGGTAAGCATTAATATCTGAATGACAACCATGAGCTTGTGCATGAAATCGATTGGGAATTTGGTTGGAAAAAATCATCTAAAATTTTCCAAAAAGACAGAGTCAAACTGCAGCAAATAATGAAGCAATTTGGACCTAATCTGTCAATTACAAGTGCTCCGAGTCGACAAGTAAGATGTCAAAAACATCCATCACTGAGTTTCTCAAGCGTGAACTAGTTTTGAGAAATTGGTGTCATCTTACAAAATCAATAAGCAGAGCTTCTCTTGCAAACAAAATGATCTTGACTTATTTCAATGTGTTTAAATAATTATGATTTTAACATTCTGTAACAGTGTTAATAATTCATGATGCAGTACATTCCAGTTCACAGGACTTTTCACTCAAGACTAGAGCACCTCCGGCAGCCGAACTGCACCAATTAAAGGATTAGCCGGTATGAGGCCAACCGTGAAGTCAGGATTGAAGACATTAGTTATTGGTTTACTCAGCTGCTTCATTCTTAATAGCAAAATGGACTTCCAGTAGTCCTTAGAGATAAAACAAGCACACAGAGGTCTTTGAATGCAAATTGTTAAATCAAAAAAACTTTGAGTTTTTTTTTTAAACTCAGTTGTTTCATAACCGCCTCCTATTAAGATGTCCCTCTTTCTGTTTTCATTTGTCATGATGGCTTTATATAATGAGTATAAATGCAAATGAATGGAAAAAACATAATTAGTGCATAAACCCTCTCATCTTCCTGCACTTTACATACTAAACAACTCCTTTTTTTCCCAGCTATTGTCCTCCAACACAAAGAGCAGCACAGTAGAAATGTTTAATGCCTCATATGTTCTTAGCTATATTCCAGCTTTTGTTGCTATTTTAGCTTTTATAACTGACATTTTTTCCTCTAACGGCCATTACATTTACATCTACTAATTATCTCTAGATAGACTTGCCTCACTGGATTAAATGGATCGATCTTGTTGCAAGGGGATTTTACAGAACGCACTGCATGTTTATCAGTTTTTTTCAGCTAAACAGATGTTTGCTTTACTTACGGCAAGATCATTGATGCCACAGAGCAGACAAACATATAAAGTACACAACTCTAATCCAGCATTAATGTAAGCCAGAGTTATCCATACTGAATTCATGATGGATTGAGTGTTATCAGAGGGTAATTGGTCTCTTTATTTTAGAATAAAGATGTCTGTTCAGGGTTTGTTTCTCTCTAAATACAATGATATTTCAAATTTAAACCATCTTCTAAACATCTGGCTGTAACTCTCCTCGAGTACCAAACCAGACCCAAATAATCTTGTAACAGCTAGTAAATAAATCACTTATCATTTTCTAATGCTTGTGGCTATTGCAAAGTGCTTCTGTGGGTTAAATACTGAGTAAATAAATAAATAAATCATTGTCATTGTTGGTCTATGTAGCATATAGTTAAAAAAAAAAAAAGCACATTTGGAAAAATCTGTGTTTTGCTTTTGGTACAATAGTGTCAAAAGCTAGACAAATTTAAACCCAACTTTTAGGATATCTGCAAGTTTTAACATACTAAATTTAAGACTTTTTTTTCAGACCTTTTTAAGACCACCATGAGTGACATATGACATATACTATAGTACAGATTTCAAGGCCCTATCTGAAAAAGTTCAAATAATATAGAGTGATTTCCAAATTCTAATGTCTTACTTTTAAATGTTTCAGTAAACTGGGAGCTATCCCATGTGCATGTCCAAACCATCTCATTCATACTTTCAAACATTAACACAAATGATCTGATCCCTTTTCACATAAAGGCCTTTCTTTATAAAGTGGGCTGATGCAAAAGATACTGTATTTATTGCATCTGAATGATGAAACAATGTATCTATATACCTTCACTACTGAGGTTTCAAACAGCATGTTGAATCTAAAGAACAAAATAATACACAGATGTTACCCAATGCTATCCTCATAAAGTGCAATGAATTATTACATACAGCATCCCAGTGGGTGACTTATCTAAACTGTATGATGACATTTTTGGTGCTCACTGAAGAGTTCATACTTGTTGGATTTTATACGAGACTTTAGCAACCTTCTGCCAATCATTTCCCAACTTTAGTTTTATCCCACAAACACTTCCCACTATGTTTTTTTTAAATTTGGCTTTGTCAAGCCAAGATCATAAACTTGCATTTATATGTTAATGGTTAGTAACACATTTGACAAAACCTTAAAGTCAAATATAAATGCATTTTAATCTTGCAGCTGTTTTCCCCCTTTATTCCTTTGTGCATGGATGTGTGTGAGAGTGTGTGTCCTTCTTCAGACCTCTTGACCGTCTGCCATATTTGAATAATCCCTAATACCCTGATTCTGTCAAAGAGAACTAAAATCCTCGACAGTAGGTCACGAAAGAACAGGAAAGAAGAAAAAAAAAACAAGACAGTGATGGGTGCAGCATGGTGACTGTGTGGTGTATAAATTAATGTGTAGTGAATTGCATTGGAATAAAAGGACAGACAAGTTAATCCAGGACAAACAGATATGCATGGTGTCCATAAAGTCTCTTTACAATTTTAAAATTTATTACAAAGGCAATTGATGAGATATATTAATTAGATTTGGTCTATTGTACTCAGTGGTTACAAAAGTTAGTTACTTAGTTTCTTCCTCTATTTATGCAGTGGGATGCTGAAATGCGGGGGAAACAAAGATCTGAAACTTCCAACTTGTGCTCACTGCTGTCAATGTGGTATTTTCTTGAAAAAGAGTTAAATCATCTTTTGCTCAACAGTTTGTCGGTTTTTTAAGGGAAAAAGGCCTCTTCAGACACAAGTTTGTCTGACATGACAATAATCTCTGTTTTCGATAGTGTATCAAGTATCAGTGTTGAACTGAGAACAGGAAGGAATAAACATACAGATAACTGTTGCCCAGAATGACAAGATGGTTGCCCGTCACATCAATAATGCAGCTTTGTTGGTTTCAGTTCACTTTCTTAGTTGGCAACCTCACCCTTTTACTCTGTTGATCCATTCTCACACCTCCCAGAGCTTAATTTTCAGCTGCAGCTGGAAGCTGTGATCGCAGAAAAAGATTTAATAACCAGCTGTACAGTATCTGCTCATTACCAAATAACAGTTTGACACAGTTTGCAGCTGGCTGAAGAACGGCCAGAGCTGGAAATTATCACTCTGGAGTCAGTAGAGGCCACACACGCACGCAAAAAGTGAATGCTGGACTTGTGTTTATCAAGGGCTCACAATTTTAAATAAACCTTAATTCTTGTTCCAAGGTGATAACCTATTCCTCTAAACTAGAATATCTGACAGCTTCATGGTGCAGTTTTATGATAGATTTGGACCCTTCAGGGTCTTCCTGGTCAGCTATGTACAGCACACAGGGATCAAACAGAACAACATCCCCTCCTCTGCATCCCTCTGGGACCGGCGAGTCAGCTCCACAATGGCACAACCCGGTGAGTAAACACCGATCTGGGGATCCCTCTAGGTTTCTTCTTTCTGTCGCTCCTTTTTGAGATGATAACAAAGTCTGTTCCCTGGCTGAGGTATAAAGCTGGTGAACCCATCTAGTCACTCGCTTTCCCCCCTTTCCCCTGCTGTCGCCGAGCGCATCATCCACCCCGACACATTCGCTGTCTCACATTTTTCTCACTGCCCTCATTCTTTCATTTTTTTTTTTTGGCTTCTCTGTGAGTAAACTCCTCCCCATCAGGCTCTCTTTCATCTCAGCTAAGTGAATTTCTCCATTCATCACTTTACCGGAGATGTGGGACTCTCTTTCTTTCTTTTTTTTCCAAATGACCCCTTGGAGTCTTTCCATCCCTCGACTCTGTCTTCTTCCTAAGACTTGGCCTCTCTAGTTTCCTCTTCCACCCTCTTATGTCACTTGACATCATTCACGCTTTTCCTCCAGAATCTTTGTTGATCTTGGCAGCCACTCTCTTTCTCTCTTTATCCTGTGTGTGACACTGATCACGGTCCATTTTTGGCAGCCCAGAGCCCCCGTGCTGGTATGTGACTGACCTTGAGCAGAGGTTATGTGGGTGTCCTCTATTCTGAGGGGGTTTCTCCTAGTTGTCACACTTGGGGATGATCGAAAATGTTATTTCCAAATGTGTACAGTTCAAGGACGTGTGTGGTTTGGTCTACACACAGAGGAGGGGCCACGCATGTTCTTTCCTGCCAGTGATTGCCCTTGACGTACCCACAAGAGGAAAGTCACACACCTGACTGTGTGCGAGTGTGTGTGCAGAGTAGATGAGATCTATTTCTGTGTGCATGTGTGCATACATTGGCGTTGTATTTCCTCAGGATAAACATCCAACCCTATTATGAATCTGTCGAGTAAACTGACACTGATCGGCCTCAGTGCACGCGTCCACAACCAAAATCCACGTGCAGCCCTGTCTCCGAATCAACGGACCCATGCAGGATGACACGAGTGCATCAGAGTTTTTGGGCCAAGATGGCTACATTTGACCTCAATCAGTCCACGTGGGGAGCGCTGTGGGAAGGAGGGGGTAGGGGCGGAGCCTCAGGGCAAAGCAAACACCTGAGCGGTTACTGCAGGAACAGCAAGTGGAACAGTTGGCTGGTGTCTCTTGGCTGCAATAATGAATCACAGTACCTGGAGAAGCCCACCGGGGAGCACAGAGTGCTGCTGGCAACTCACTGTGGATCTTCAGACTCCACATAATGAACTGCTCATTTGGCTGTCTGGGGCACGGTGCTAATGACTGACCAGGGTAAAATCCAGACCTGAGAACTTACCTGAGCGTTTTGGTGGTCATGTCGGCTCCCGTGATGCCATGATACACCAGCGTTTCATTCCAAACTGGGTTCAGCGTATTCTTCAGGGTTTTTGTGCGCAGTTTGTTTGCCTGCAGGGGTAAAATAGAAGAAGCATGGAATCATTAAAAAAGAAAGATCTAAAGAATAAAAGAAGAGCTGGCAAGGTATGAGATTTGTTAGATCTGAATTAGAGAGAGCAAGAATGTCAAGCGAAAATGAACAAGAAAATGTAAAAAAAAAAAAAAAGGGGGACAGTGTGAAAGAGAAGGTGTGGGGAAGCATCATTTATCCTTGTCCCTAAGGAAATCGCTGACATCTGCTATTAGAGAGTGAGAGGACACAAGGCTTGTTTAGCCTCACCTGTTCGTCTGTCTCCTCGCCAACATGATAAGAGAGCCCACGAGCACCAAAATAAGCACTGTGTTTCAAACACAACACAGCATGGCAGCCAATTACACTGCATGACACAATCAGCATGAAAAATTTAAGCTTTCCGGGAAAGGAAATTCCCAAAAGCCCCAAACAGCTTCACCATTCATAAATAAAGTTTTCAGTTACTTACAGCCTTTGGCATCTGGCTTGTTTGAATGCATATCAATATATCCTACTAGAATTTTACTTCAACTGGCTCACGTTATATAATCTCTCCAGACTTCAGCTTGTGTTCTGAAAACATCTGCCTATCCATTCATTTTCCATACTCATCTGGTCATGTTAATAGTCCCCCTGTGGGGCTGCAGCCTATCGCAGGTGTCATCCAGCGAGAGGCAGGATACACTTTGGATGGGTCATTAGTTCATCACAGGGCCAAACAGAAAACAATAAGACAACCATTCACACTTCTAAAGAAAATTTAGATTCAATGAAACACATAACATGCATGTATTTGGATTCTGTGTAGAATAAAACATTTATACATTTCATTTTATTCCAGAAATGTTTGGAGGAGGGTATCAACAATGGGGCCAATTCATCCATTCATCAACTTTCTATGAATATTTAACCTTACATGGTTATAGTTAGTCCCAGTGAGCTTGATACCAACCATCCATTAGACGACTTTACAGAAACTTTCAAAGATTTCTAAAAGACTAAAGTATGACCTTTCACATCTAAAGATCACTGAGCCAGGATTTTAAAGTCAGAAATTTACGATTGGGAATCTTGCAGGATCACTATTTACATGAGTACTACCAAATTTCTTTGTGAATCAAAGGACATCAACACCAAAGAGTCTAAAATTTTCTTTGGGACCAAAACAACAAGAATGAAAGCAGGTTGTAATATGTGCTTGCAGGAAAAATGGCAGTTGATGCACAGGGGATGATAAAGCTGTGTCAAAAAACACATTGCTCTTTTAAACCTCTGACAAGTCTTAAGAATGTCAGTACACTGAAATAATAGTGGGAAAAGGGTACCTGCAGACAAATTGAGGTTATTTTAACTTTAGATATGTACAAAAAGTGCATAAAAGGGACTGTTTGGACGGGCATCATGGCCCAGTCTCTGCCACCTTGTTATAAGCCAAAGATGTCAGACTCATTTTTCATCCTGGGCCACATCAGTACCATAGGCAGGTGTCAAAGAGCCCATTATTCAGCAAATACCAGACTAGGATATACTGCATTTAACTACTAATAATAGATATAAATTCATTACTATTGTAGAGACTTGACATACAAATCTGCCTTCAGGCCAATAAAAAGAAAAAAAAACTGGTTTGTCTCCAACTGGCAGAAACATGTTTTTACTTCCCTTATTTCTTTAAATTTCCTTCACTTGTTACAAGTTTTCCCTTTTATGGACATTGAAATTTTAAATCCATGACTTAACTCTTGAAAGTTTAATCTGAGTCAGTTCCATCCAGTTGGTAGAGTTCACCATGACATATTGTTGTAAGTATACACCGTAATTATCTTCCAATGTTCACACCAATGTTCTCACAGGCCAGAAATCATGGAGTGGTGGATGAGATTTGGAGGTTTTGTCTCTCCTTCTAACTCTTACCTATTGTATCATAAATAATTTATGAGTACTGACCCAGTTCTACAGAATCAGAGGCCATGAACAGTCCATCTTTTGTATCTGTTGACGGTAGTTACACAGTATTGGTAGTTGACTTGCATCATGCATGATGTTAGTGACTGGAGAGCCTTGCACATTTAAAAAAAAAATACATTTTTGTACACATACAATTTTAGCAAGATGGCATTTTTGAGTCTTATCTAATTTTTAAAATCGTTATTAATTTTGATGTAGCTCCATTGCCCCTGTGTGAACTTTAATTGCCACTTTGCTGCAAACTTTCTTTTTATTGTAAATATGCTTAAGAGAATTAAATCTGTATCAATCTACTGTCAAATTAACTAGTTCCCCATAAAATTTGCTAAAAGAAATAGCATGTTTGGTGGAGGTGACAAAAACAGCGTCTGCATGTATAAAAGCCTCCATTTTTAAGTTAATGCATCAGTTTTTAGTAATAATGTACTTTATTCTGTGTCGTTGCTACATGGACTTAAGTAAAGGATTTTTCACCACATCTACTGCAGCAATGCTATTTTATTCCTTGTACAAACTAAAAAGTCCAGCCAGTAAAGTACCATCCTCTCTCAATATAACTCCTGCTTGTCTCTTAAGCTTCCAATTTAAGCGTCACAGTTCTTTTTTTTCTCTTTTTTTCCCTCTCTCTGCCACTGTCAGCCTCTTCTCACAGTGCCTCGGGGCCAGAAGCTGAACCCTCCATGCCATCTTTTTTTTTCCTCTCCATCTGTTTTTGTCTCCACATCCAATTGTTTAGGTCAGTACCGCCTTTCCTCTGTTTCCCACCTCTCCCGTCTCTGTCCTCTGTGCTTATCAATCACAGTCATCCTCTCGGAGTTCGGTCCATCAAGGGAACAAGTGTTTTGATTTGTGTCATTTGTCTGATTGATTAATGTAAAAAGAGGAGGCGTGCACAACTGGCATCATTATAACATGGTGCCTTGAGTGCCAAATAAACATTCCCTCGTGAAGGAACGGATCCTCAGAGCTTTTTTGTTGTTTTTCTGAACACAAAACATGCCACATGCTGTATCTAACAACATTTAAAACACCAGTTCCCTCTATCTGCCCTCACTCTCTCCATTCTCCACAAACTCAGGCGGTTTTGCAGCTGCTTCTAAATGTTTTATCTCTAACAGCCCATGACATTCTTCTTTCTTTCCATCTGTCTGCATGATTTTTTTTTTAACTTATCTCACTCACCCTCTCTTAATCAGTCCCCTCCTCCCCAGAGCTGTGATGAGTCTGGCAGTGAGCGAATCGTCTATGCATCTCAGTTTGGAACGGGTACATAAAAAAATACGAGTGACTGTCGGGCCACTAAGAACTACTGTGTCACTGCATGTTAATGTGTGTGAGAAAGAGAGAGGCAGTGATGGGTTGTGACGGAGGGATGGGATGAAGGGGGGATGGGAGGTGGTGGTGGGGGGGTTCTCTGTGTGACTGTGACTAAATCCTTAGCATGTGTCTGCAGACACACAAGGTCATACGCCGCATGGGTTGTACCGTGTGTTGTACATCACAAGACAGTGTCCTGACCGTGTCCTGATTAAAGAGCGTGTGAGACGAGAGGGAAATGTGTGGGGCATCAAAGACGTGTGCCACTGAAATTTCTTGAGAGCTTTTGTGTGCTGGATTAGTCATCACAATGCATGCTCATAGAGTGGACCATAGCGGATGTGAGAGTGTGCGTCAGTCACCCTTTTTCTACTTTTCAAGTGACGTGCCCCCCCGCTCCCCCTCAGTCAGAGGGCTGTTTAGCCAACAGTGGTTCATGGGCTCTTAGCCACACACCGATGCTTCCTCTGCACTCCCCCAACCATCACCACCACCTTTACCACCCCTCTCCCCCACCATCAACACTTGCCTGTTGACGTGAGCCGTGTAACAATCGTCCCTGTTTCCATGACAACCACCTGCTGCTGTCCTCCCCTCATCTGTCTCCCTCTCCCATTCCCTCTCAGTTGCCCCCCACCCCCTTCACTCTCTTCACACTGTTGGTATTTCAAGGTCAGAGAGGGGCACAGGCAGATGTGGCGATAGAGACGGAGATCTGGGCGAAAAGTGGGGCTAGGAGGCTGATAAGAGTTGAAGGCAGGAGGTCAAAAATACCCCTGTTGTTACAGTTGGCACCTCAGACTTCAGACATGTTCCTTGCTCAACCTGAGTTGACTCAGCGTCCTCCCCCACACCTCTCGTAACCCCATTTTGTGTCAGCCTGGAGCCGAAATGGCTGACAACAGGTTGATTGCTGCAGGCATTGGGGAGGGGTTCTGCTGTTGTGGCGAGGTTTATCTTTCTCACTGCTGGAGCTGAAAACAAGACAAGAGTGGTAGAGCTGACCACAAACACAAAGCAGGGGACTGGATCAGACGCATTAAGCGGTAGCCGAGGGAAATGCTCAATGGCTCTCGCTCTTAAATGGGCCGCTACCATGATTTTGCAAGAATCTTTTGATCTTTTTATGGCATCAGATATACAAGAATCAAAATGTTAGCATTCTTGATTCACAAAGAGTCTAAGTAAGCATCTAATAATGATCAATTAATTTAAATTTAATATTTCAATACAGTATTTCAATATTGTTTTCTACCATTTGATAGAGTACATCCCTGTATTTATGTTACTTTGTTTCACCCGAATCTGTAGTCTTCAAGAGAAATGTGAAATATTACATTATTTTGCAGCTATTACCTCATTTCTTTTTATTTATTTTCTATTCCTTTCAATTGGAACTTTTTTTCAGAGGGTCAGTTGCTTTGCATGCATTGAAAACACTTTTGAGAAGGATTTTGAAGACTCCCATGTTAAAATGTCCAACTTTGCAGCAAAAATAAACATTTTTTTCCAGCATTGTTCAAAAAGGATCATTGGTCTACATAGCTAGATTTCACAACTGCGGTGGTGGTGGTCATTGGGTGGGGGAAGATGGTGGTGAGGGGTTAATATTTTTGGACCACACCAGGTGGATTTATATTAAGTAATAAATGCATTTGTTATATAAAGCATAAACTTTTAGTTGGCATTTGGTCAACTGGGAGTTTAGCCAGTGGCTAGACATGATCACTTCCTCATTGGTCATCATTATACTATGAAGCGTATTGAAGAAATCAGAAGTTTGTATGAATCCAGCATTAATCTGATTTTGCCTCAGAAACCATTTTTGAAACAGGGTATTCTACTGCATTCGCTGGTAGCTCTGCAACTCCTCTGCCATGGACGACCTGAGTATGGCTAACTTTGATTGACATAAGGTAGGCCTGTTCCAGTCGGCCTCCAGAGCCTGTTTACTCTGCCCATTTATGACACGGTACAACACGGTACAAGGAAAAAGAGGCTCTTCAGAAAATCTTTGGGTCACATCACAGAGAGTTTGTTCAGTAATTTTATAGTCTATGGCTTAAACCAACACTATCGACGTCCTGTGTTGCAACATTCAGGTAAGCACCTTCTCATCCACCATTCGATGCGTGTTAGAAAATAATTTAGTGTAATAATGTGGTAATAATACTAGTAATGACTCTAGTTACGTAATAAAGTTGTGAAAGTTCATTGAACTCTTCTTGAAATTGTGTTAGGCTACAGGGCTTTTCCAGGAAAATTTAAAGATTGTGTACAAACAAATTTTCTTTACCAGTTCAAATTTCATCACCTTCCATTCCTTCTTTCCTTCTTCTTTACATCAACACATTTGAAAAATCTCTTCTCTTCTGTTTACATTGTTCTTCAACACAGAGTTGATGTTTGAGCACTGAGCCATCTGTAAAGAATCACATTCCCTTGTGTACGGATTTACGGAGGATGTACGGAAACAAGATATTGCACTGTAATGCTGGCATGGAAATGAATTGAGAAATAAAATCAGTAGCTGTGAGACAGTTAATTGTCAAATAAAAATTCAAAATTGTGACGACTGTAATTATGAATGTTGGAGTGTGGGGCAGCCCACTGTGGAAACAGGGAATGCCATAGTAGTAAAGTTGGAACAGTGACCTTGCTAGCTCCAGGCAGAAGATGAAGCTTGACGTATGGATCGGCCAGCCCATTGGAGTCCATGGCTTTCAGACCCTGTAGACACAAGCGTGCACACACACACAGTCGAGTGTCAGAGGTGACATCATCATGGCCTTTAACCACTTCACACTAGTGACAGGGTCAGAAAAAGATGACAAACCACTTCTACTGTAGTTTTTGTTTCTCATATTAGCCCTAAAGTGTTTTCTACCTCTCTTCATTTTTGGGTTGTCCTAAAAGGAACTCTTCAGCAAGGTTTACATAATGAACATCATGTGACAGTATGAAACATGTAGTAGAAAGCTCGTGTCCTTGAACAGTGGACATGCCGTATGTGTCTGCGCAAGCAACCTAACATTATCTAACACTTCATTGTGCCATGATGGCATTATGAGCTAACAAGCTTATGTGTGAGAAGAACACGTTTCTCTCTGAAGGCTGAGAGACAGCGGAGAGACGTCTTGAGCGCTTTCAATTAGATTTCAAGGCCGATTGCGCAACGGACGAAAAGGATCTGCTTATATAGACGAATGTTTCAAACAACGCATGTACCTTTGCCTTGTGGATAGTACAATGAAGGCAGTTGTTCTCTTGATCAAAGAGCAGAGTGAACTCCAGCGTTCCCAGGTAGGCTAAAAGAAAAGAAAGAGCGGCAATTACTGTCAGTAAGAGGCACAGACACGTTCAGTCAAACACAGATAAACTGGAAAGTTCTGAGTCATGTTTGAAGCAGATGGCTTCTTACAAACATGACGCTGCCTCGTATGAATTGATCTGTCCCATTTGATTACTATTTGGGAGGGAGTAGAAAATAAAGCTCCACTATGTGTAATAAATCATCTGAGCAGCTTCTTCTTGTCACATAAAGTGGGAGTGACAAACAGTGTTGGAAAAATGCTTGACTCCACAATTACTCCTCAAGCATGTGTACCGCTTCTGAGAGGAAAAAAAAAATACACAAACTGAAATTGAGCGAGATGAGATGACACTCCAGGATTGGCAGTGCTGTTTTAATGCTATGCATCTTAATAATTTGATATAAATGAACATGCGCAACTTTATACACTGATGCTATAATCATTGCTCTCGCTCCCCAGACTCACTGTCATCATCATCAGAGTCGAACACGTCTTCCCTGTCCCCATCATTCTCCCCTCTTCTCTCCCCATCCTTGTATCCCGTCTCCCCGTTGAAGGTCTCCTCTTTCAGGATCTTCTTCTCCCTGGGGGGCGGTGGCGTGCAGGGGTAGTCGTGGAAACGTGGGAAGAAGTCTGAGATCTGTGGGATGGGGAGGATGGGGCCCGGGCACACGTTAATGGCAAAGTGCTCCTGCATAGAGATCTTGACCGGCGAGGGCGGTGGAGGAGCTGTGGAGTGGGGCGTCGCCGAGGGGGAGGACGCGGACGAAGAGGGAGTGGAGGAGGAGGAAGGGGGGATGGCCAGGTGGGTGGTGGAGGGTGGTGGATGTGGCTTGGAGACACTCATCTGGACTGTCAAACTGGACTGAGGAATGAAAATAAAGGAATGATCAAAGCTGAGAAAGAAAAAAAACAACACAGTCAGGTTGTGAAGTTTCTGCAAGTTGAAACTTTTTTCTTTTGTCAGTTTGTTCAGCTGCAACATCAGGCATTTCAACTCTCAGCAGTGTGATCACAATGATGACACATCTGAAACATCTTGAAAAAAAGAAAACTGCAAATGTGTTTCTGTTTTCATCTCCTGATTCAATCCTGACTTCTCAAAATCCAAAATAGAACATGCCTTTGACACTTCAACTGTGACTCACACATGGTGTCGGCACACCATATCTGTGCTCTGAGTGACAAAGGTAGAGCTGTAAAGTACAAACAAATGATCTGACTTGTATCGGCACTTCACTCTAATCCCTCTCCTATCACTCTCTTTCACACATCTCCCTCTCTCATCTGCAACCCCCCTGAGCAATATTTACATAATACTATTTGAAGCCTTTCGCAGTCCTTTGCATATTTGTCTCTAAATGAAGCATAACAAGTGCTACCAAACCCCATCATGGTTAAAACAAATGCAATCATTCCTCATTTTCCTTGCAGTGATTAAAAAAAAGACTCGAGATGTTTTCGCTCATATTCTTCCTCGGTGCTTCTTTGTATATCAAAAGTTTGTTTGATTGTGTTGGTGAGAAGAAAGAAAAAAAAAACTCTTCAAACTGAAGCATAGTTTTCTTTGTTTGTCATGCTGCTGTCCCAGATTGAATTTTTACAGATGAAAATATTCTGGTAGCTGATTTGGTCCCTATATGGACTTTATAGACAGTGGTGGGAGTATGGGTTGGGGGGTGGGGGTGAGGGGGATTGACTTCATGGACTTCATGTCATCTGTTTGTGTTGCATATGCCTATCAGCTGGTGGCCTCTAATCCATATTCATCCCTGTATGGTTGATGTTTAAGTTGTTGCCATAGTTTTTAAGGTCATATGTACATATATATATATGTATATATATATATATATATATATATATATATATATATATATATATATATGGTTACAACTTAAATGGACACAGTTTTACAGCCGCCTTAGAACTCCATTGTCTTTTGTATATTTGGAAAATGTTGGATGAAAACTCACAAATCAAAGCAATGGGTCCGACCTGAACTGTTTCACAAAAGAAAACTTTCTGTTTAATTAAGAGTCAGAAAACATGAAGTTTCACAGCGCCATGTCAGAAATATGTTTGATTTATGTGGCCGAAGCACAAAAAATACAAGCTTCTCCTCTGTTTCCATGGTGATAGAGTCATGAGTCCTGCTCAGGAAGTGATAAGGGCACCATCAATTTTGTGAAAAGGTTTAATATTGCGTGTGCTCTTCCACTTTCTCACTGTTGCAGATTCTGATGAGGTCAGCTTCCCAAAATCAGCACATTTCCCTAAACCTTACCAGATAGTTTTTTTTTTCTGCCTAAACCCAACCAAACAAAGGTAAACTGATAATTATACTGTGTAAAAAAGCAGTTATTATAACAAATGGCTCCACACATGACATAAACCACAAGCTCTTTTCCAAATGGTGGTATAACATCTGACGGAATTTGAGCATCCACAGTGACAAAACTCCTGGTCGACTTGACATTACCACTCACTCTTTGATGCCCACTCACAATTTCAACTTATAATGCACCTGCCAACCAGTCACCATTTATCTATGCAGGGCCCATGGGTTTTCTGTTGTCCGATGGGAAATACTGCAGTCCTTATGTTCAGCTGCATGGATGATGGAAGGACATGATCCAAAACGTTGTTTCCCCCCACTAGGCAAACCATATAACCAAACCCGAGTGGAGAGTTCACACGGGACCAACATGGAACCAGTGGACAATCCCAAATGGGACCCCATTTTTCAGCCCATTTATGTCTCACATACAAATGTTGGACATATTTCATTTATTTTTGTTCTGTCAGTTCACTGGTCTGTTAGGCAAAAATAATTAATTTACAAATAAGAATAATATTGATGAGAAAAGTCAGCAAATTCTCACACGAGAAGACAGAAATAGAGAAAAATTTTAGTTTTGCTAAAAAAATGACTTGCAATATTAGTACAACATGAAAATGGAATTTTTTTCCCCCTGTCAGTGAGCACTTGGATAAATTGATTAGTTGTTTCACCTCTAGTTAATGTTGAGTTCCTTTTCACAGCTGCCAAAAAGCCTGTACAATCTGCTTGTCAATTTTTGACAGGCTGTGCCAATTTTCTTTCCCTAAATGCTCTTAAAATCATGGACGAGTCAGCAATAGAGCAAAAGTAGAGCAAAGTATTCAAAAATACTGCAAAGATTTGACATGTTACTTTTTATTTCATTAATTATTTTGTCTGTAACTCATCTGAAGGACAAAATAAAACACACTCTCTTACACACATTCTTATCTTTATGTTTTATGAATGGAGGCGATTTTTCAATACGCATCACCACACAGACTCCATTCAAAACTTATATTTCTAAGAACGCTTTCCACCTTCCTCATAATTCGTATCTGTGGGTTTCGTGCACACACACACACACACACATGTGTTAGAAACAGAAAAGATCCCAAACTGAACTGTTCAGATCTTCAACACTCCGTCACTCTTACGTAAGAACACCCAGATCCACCACTTGACCGGATACGAGCACATGCATGTTGCTCACTAACTTATTGAGCATTAAGAAACATGCCAGCACATGTGTACTCACACTTCACAGACACCCATGCACGAATAGACCCATCCACAGAAACCTACCCAGGGACAATCTTCATCTGTGCCAGCACTCCATCTTGCCTGCTCACACCTCCTCTGTCTCTCACACTCTGTGGAGCATGTAGACCAGCTTTGAGTCAATATACCCCTCCGTACTCTCTCTCCTTCTTTCCCTCCCTGTCTCTGCTTCTCATTTGCTCTCCTCTTCTTCCACGCTCCGTCCCTCCCTCCGTAGTTGTGACGTATCCCCGTCATTTGTTTTCAGCTTGAGCATGTAGTACTGTCACCCAATTTTTCAGCAGTTAAAGGACATTCAAGGGAACCCATGGAAAAAAAAGAACAAGAAAAAAAAAGGGTGGGTGGTTGCTATGTGGTGAGTGTGTTTTGTTTTGTGGTGGATGAGATTCATATGGTAGGTAGAGAAAGAGACAGCAAGAAAGGAGGACAGACAGGCAACATAAGAAAGAGGGACAGATTAAGAGATAAACCACCACCATGCAGATGCACAGACAAACGCAGAGCGACACCAGCAAACACGCAGAGAGCCAGACGTGTGCAGTGCATCAGCCGGAGAATAGATGTTGCAACACTGAACGTGAACAATTGAAAATATTGCTCCGGGCAGAAAGAAGGAAAAAATAATAAAAGACATCACCAAGTGAAGGACAGAGAGGGGAAATGAAATTCGTTACGTTGACTTGGCTCTGCAAAAAAAAAAAAAAAAAAACACTGCCAGCTAATAAATCATAGTGCCAGACTACTTTGTTCTGGTTATAACTACAGCTAATATCCAACAAGCATATTTGTTTTGCCTGCATGCGTCCAAGTGCAGCAGCCTTCATAGTAACAAGTGCCAGCTGCCACAGTAAGAGAGGAATCAAAGAAGACAACAACACATCGATGCGAGAGGATTTATGTAGGATGTCAGAGGGGGGAAAAAAATCACTAGTGGATGCAAGAATGGCCGGATGAGAGACTGTTCTGCTCAGGGATTAAAAGATAAAAACATACATAAAACATAACGACTTTCCCTGGTTTTCACAAGACAGTCCAAAAGGTATGAGGAGCCCCGACAAAGGCAATAGATTTCTAAAATCGATACATTCTGTGCATTGTGCTGCCATTACTTTTTATTGGGGTAAGAAATCCTGGATAACTCTGTTTTTTCTTTTGCAGTTTTGGAACGCAGGTTGAACAAGGATTTATACATGTCTGTCGTTTATTATGTCCAAACTTGAGTCACAATATTGGAATGAATTTTAGGTCATCCTATGTTGTCACCTCCATTAAATCATCTTCGTGGGAAAAGGTTACCATATTTATGGAAGTATTAACGGTGGGACGGAAAAGCCATTTTACATTGTTAGTTCATGCTCAGCAGTGGGGTGTGTCGGAAATAAGGCATGAGAAATAAAACCACAAGTGTTAGGTGTGAAAGTGGAGAACGATGATGGGGGTGTAGAGGAGGAGGGACGGAGAATTGGAAATTACATTAATAAAATGAGAAGAACAGAGAAAAACGTGTGAAATACTAGTGGAATGTGCTGCATCATGTCAGGTTTTAGATCAAGGCATGAATGCTTACACATGATCTGTCCTCTGAATTCATGTCAGTTTCCTGTCAGAATAAGCAAAATATGTGTTCATTTTTTTTTAGTAGCTGTCAAGAACCATAAACTGTAAATAAAATGGTAGAAGCATTCGTCACATGACCAATTAGTTTCTGAAGAGCTGTTTTGAAGCCAGTTCTTTTCTCGTACTGTGCACCGCCATGTTGCCCAGGAAGTCCACAAGAACACACCCACTGCATGCCAATCAAAGTTAGCTGTGGCTACCAGCTCCAGCCGATCCATACTGAAATAGCTGCAGAGTTTCCAGCGAACTTTTACAGCAGGCTATCCCCTTTCAGAAGTTGTTTTAGTGGCTAAATCAAAAGTTGCTGCTGTTTTTCACTAGTAGAAAACTAGCGATTGCTTTGATAAGCTTGATAGCATGATGATTACTGATGAGAAGCCAGTGGCTTAGCCAACTGTCAGTCAAAAGACTACATCTCATATTAGAAATAAATGTATTGCTTTATATAAATTGTCTGACGTAATCCAACACCCCATCAGCCCCCCCATAATTGACATGGAAGTGAAATCACACAGTAGAGACCAAAACATGTTTTTGAACCAGGTTGTAAATGTATTTATTTATTTTTCTTGTACTGTTTTAACATGTGGTTTAACGTCAGCTAAACTCTACAGTAATTTTCAATTTTGCCATTGAGTCAACATGTGAAATGGAATATTCTGCTGTAAACATCTGATGACAGCTCTGTAGATAATTCAGTGTGGATTTGCCGAAGGAGCTGTTAGCCACAGCTAATTTTGATTGACATACAGTGGCCATTTTCTCATCAGCTGTTGGCGTCATCAGCAATGTCATGGTGGGATGGTGAGGTGTTTTATTTGTACTTCTAAAAGTAAAATTGTATGAGTCCATAAATTTATGCATAATTAGGGATGAAGTTTTTGACTGAGTCCTTCGAGGTACTGTAGATGATGTAACATCAGGTTGTCTACCTAAAAAAGAAGCCTAGGATGTATAAAAACAAGACTTTGTTGTCAAGATCCCAGACTGGGTGTGGGTGGTGGAGAAAATCTATTGAGTTTTAACTATAAGAGTCTGGAACAAGTGTGATGTCCAGGACACTGGCTTTTCTGACTTTATGTAATAACTAGAGAAACACAACACTAGAAAGACAAAGGGGACATCCTAATTGATCATAGGAGATCATCATCATCATCAATAGTCTGACACAGGTGTGCAGAACATTTATTCTTGTGACCATGATGCCATGAAGATCTTCTGCTTTGACCCAAACCTTGCCTTTTTCTCAGATGTGAGACTCTGTTTTACAGCGCCTGCATAAGTTCACATCCAGAAAGCTTATCTGAGCTGTAAGAGCAGAGACCAAGGACAAACAACGTATGAACAGTGTAATTTTACATGGTTAAAAAGTAATTGTAATCAACAGCGAACCTAATCAATAAAATAATAGACAAGCTGTGAACAGGCGGTGAAGCAGGGGTCATGTGCTTATCTATTTGTAAACACATAAATTTTCTTCTCTTTAATCACAGCAGCGCTCCATCAATATTGTGTTAACAGACCATTAAATTCATTCATTCGCAACAAGAATGTATGGGCTAAATGAGCTGAAAAGAGATGAATACTCGGTCTACCAGTGCCAAACCATCTATCTATAAATATGTGCTTCTGACACGGTCCACGTGCTTCTTGTGGTCTGAAATAGATACCGAAGTGTTCCTAAAGGACACCTTTGCCTGATTTACATGGGCCAAAAGATGAGAGGCTTTAGTGGAACATGTTTCCACATAGCTGCTCATCTTTTAGCGAATATTAAAATGCACGTCAACAGATGAGTGCTTGCTGCACTAACAGCAGAATTTATTAGACAGCGACAGAGCTCTCACAGCTGACCCCCCTCCCCTCCAAAACTCTCAGACACCCTTCATGTAGTTGGATACTCAAGAGAGATGCTTCACATGCTTGTGTCATAAATGATTTACAGTGAAGTACAGAATTATTAACATGGCTAGTTAAACAAAACTAGGTAAAAAAAAAAAAAAAATTTATATATATATATATATATATATATATATATATATAT
>JAOWBL010000001.1:6220916-6231171 GCA_028564865.1 Zenarchopterus dispar
AACCACTTGTTAAGAAATCAATTTTAAATACTGCTTTATTAGGTTTAGTTATAAAAGCAGCTTGGTCAGGTTTGGTCCTCTAAAACCTCCTTATTTAGGTTTAGTTTTGTAAAACCTGCTTGTTAGATCTACTTATCAAAAGTATAATTTAGGTTTTGTGATTAAAAACTACTTAGCTAGATTTACTCATTAAAACATTTAAAACTGCAAGGTTAAAGCAGCACAAAGGAGATATTTTTTTATGTTAAAACATTGGTTTCAATTAATTTTGAACAATATTTGGTTACTTTTAAGAGGCATCGCCTACTTTTGTCTCCCATTTCTGTTATCAACAAAAACCAGCCAACATTACTTCGACTTTTGTCCCAGTCATCTCTTGAGACAACTACGTATTTATGTTACTATGACCCACATCACCAGTGATGAAACATCCTCAGAGAGCATCATGGCAGAGTTCTGTAAGAGACTCATGAAAGTAATAATGAAATAGAAAACACAGGAGTTGGTGAGTTTCAATTAACACAAGGACCACACAAAACCTTTAAATTGCAAATTGTCATGGCAATCTCTAGAATTTGAAAAAAGTTGTCAAATGTCACAAAACCTTTGTACGTTTTCACAAGGAGGTTCTTCAGATGAGTCGATAGTCCAGCTAATGCAAAAGTGTAATGGAAACATGTTTTTCTCATTCGCTTGTCTCCAGTGTCACTGGATGTGACATAGTTGGTCATATGACCAGACCATGTGACCATCTGAATGATTATTGCTGCGTTTGTCTTCTGTTGCAACACTGCCAGTGACTCTGTCCATCTCTTTCAACAGTTATTCTCAGAGAAAAGAGGTCTCACGGGATGACATTTCATGAGAATTACACTCATTTGCAAAAAACTGATAAATAGGAAACACCGGCCCCCCTGAAGCAGTACCTTGTTGCAATTTCAGAATTGTCGCTTTTGTTTCATGAAAAACTATAACAGAAGTCCATGTAGTGACCAAAAGAGTAAAACTTAAGTGTTGTAAAAGCGGCTTCACCTTCACATGTTTAGGGGGTTACCTTTTGAGCTAAAAATCACAAAACTTCCTCTTGTGCTGCTTTAAAAAACCTCTTGGTTGTGTTAAGATCGGGTTAAAATAACTTTGTTGGGCTGGTTTCACTACAACTGTCCACTGCATGTTAGAAATATTCTTTTGAAGCTCACTGAGCTCTTGGTTCATCAGCAGACAACACAAAACATGGTACACGCATGAAAGAAACCACAAAATAAAAGCACAAGTGGAAATCATAACTGGCTTGTAGTAATGTGCATGTCAGCCCTGTGCAAAGCCCTTAAATGCAGAATAGAATAAAAATATCCTCCTTATCATACCCCCGTCAACCAGCACGGTGTTTCTGACACCACGCGCAGTGTGTTAAAGCATTTTTACATCCAGGGAAAGACAAATATTTTTCACGGAATAACAGCAAAGAACACAGCGAATGACAATGTGATTTTTATTTGCATATGAACTGTATGTAGGTCATGTTTGTTTGAAATACACAATGAATCTCTGTTCCCTCCACTCCAGCGGTTTAAAATATATTTAGAATTTCTCTTTAGTTTTTTTTTTTTAACCCCTAAAACTCCCGACTGCGCGGCTGAGTTCCTAACGCACCACCGCGGTCCAGCGGTGCAGCATCATCATCCTCCAGCAGCACTGCTGCTCGTGTTTGTTTATGCCCAGTCCACCTGGCCCTCCATTTTATTGCCTCAATTAGCTTAATTAGAATCTAAAATTGCCTGTGTCGGCTCAGTGATTGACAGCAATTGGCCACTTAGGGAGGAACGCTGGAGACAAGCAGAAAAGCGGCTCAGCGGCGTGTGCAGTGAAACGCGCACGTGTGCGAGGCTGCGGGTGTGTTTGTTTACCCTGATGGGAGTTTGTGCTGGTTAAAGACGAGGAGAACTCTCCAGGCAAGCGATCCGTTTAGAAAGTGCACGTACGGTATCTGTCTCAGCCACATGTGCTACTTCTTTAAGAGAGTTGAGCAGAGAGAAGATGACTTTTGTGTTTCTGCATGCTTGCACATTTGACAACAAGGTTTTTCAAAACACGAGACTATCTTTCATTGTCTAGTGAAAATATGCATTGCACTAGAGTTTCAGTAAAAAAAAAAGATTTGTGTAACTGCTGTAATGTGAAGGACATCCCTGCTGCTGTGTCATACAGCTTAACATGCTCCAATCGCGTCGCCATCAGTGTGTATCATACATACTGATCGCAGGAGCGCGTCACGGACAGCCAATCACTTCACAGTCATGCCACGTTTACATCAGCCCGGTGGGAGTTGGGAACGTGCCTCGGCTGACAGTTACACATTAAATGGTCAACAGTAATTTAGAAAGCTGACTTCTCTGTTTCTAATCTCATTTGGCCGCTGCGGTCTACGTGTCCTTAAGAAGAAACTGCCAAAGCACATCCTGGATATCGGCCTTTGCAGCTTCTCTGCCGCATGTAAGATGGTGGATGGAGGCATTATGTTTCTAGCACATCAGTGCCAAGCACGGCCATTCATCACCAGGCCCTGATGCATCAGCAGAGGGTCATGATGAAACATGAATCTGCCTCTTTAACAGACTTCCTTAACCTTCTCCTCCTCTTCACAAGTCCTACACATGATCGTCATTCACTTCTTCCTTCGTCATCGATCACCTCCTCATCTTTTAACCCACGTCTGGTTTTTTTTTTCTCCACTTTTCATTCTCAGAGGTGTTTTTATTTATTTCAGCTGTCTTGACCCTTAAGTCCATGCTGTCCTTGGAGCTTTATTTTTCTTCAGTGTTTCCATACCAGCTCTTCAACTGACGCCCACCCATCTATTATTCACCACCAATCCTCATAGCCCCCAATGCTTTTTTACTTTTTAATTTAATTTAATTTTTTTTTTTTTAGCACAAATAAACATGTTTACAGCCTGGAACTAAAAACATGGTTATGGCTAATTATGTAATAGGGCTAATTAATCCTTTTCTGACAGCAATGCAGAGGTTTTTAAAAAATAAATAAATAAATAAATAAAAGCCACTATTGCATCAGTTTAACAGCAAATGTATTGTAAATCAAAACCCAAGATCGGAGGACCAAAATAACAAAAATCAGAATCCATAACCACGAAATTTAAATCTGTAACCAAGAGTTCAATCATCTTTCTTCATTACACTTCTCTATTCTCGTCATCAGTTCGACAGCCATCTCTGTTTTCAGTCCTTTTTTTTCCAGTTTGGCTTTTTCTTTTTGTGGTTACAATTCTAAAATGAGAGTCAAATCAGCACTATGTCAATCTGAAGAAGGTAGGCAGGGCATAGCTGACATTAATACCTCATTGGCTACTGAATTGACATCATTGGCGCCAAAAAAATTACTTCTTGTTGTCATGGAGAACCAGCAAGCAGATGTAGGTTGTTGATGTCTGTCCCTCTTGTATCATATATGATATAGTTGTAAATATCAATAATGACATTAAAAACTTCCTCCATCAATGCTGATGTAAGGTGATGAGTCATTCAGTAGCCAATTATCTACTAGATCTCAGCTATGCCCCGCCTCCCTGCTGTAGATTGACAGGACTGATTTGACACATATTTCTGAACTGCAACTGCAAAAAAGAAAAAGCACAACTGAGAGAGATGGTTCAGAAATGGCGATGGTGTTAGAACTCATAGTGAGAAAAGAGAAGTATAACAAAAAAAAAATTATTACACTGGCAGAGATTTTGATTTCTTGGTTATTGATTCTGAGTTTTGGTTCTCAGATTTTGTGCTTCGATTCAGAACACATTAGCCATTGATTGATTCCACAAGCCACCAGCATATATTTAGGCTTAAACTACAACAATGGGTATATGGCCTTTCAGAATGTTAGAAAAGCATTTACCATTACCATTATGTCATATGTACAGAATACTGTTACAAGGGTTGTCATTAGTACTTGCTGTAAAACCAGTTATGCTACCACATAACTGGAAGCTGGCTGTTACTAGCTTTCACTGTGGAGATGTGTTACACTGTCAAATAGAGAATGTAATCTAGTCTGAAGATTTTCCCTGAAGTTATAAACCACCCAAGTATTTTTTTTTTCACTGCAGATTGTGCAATCGTCTGCACACAACATTTCAAAATCAAATCAGTGTGCACCAGCTGTCAAGTCTGTGGTGTTCAAGATGGCCCTGCTGTGGCACAAAAACAGGCAAAAATGCAGGACACCAGGACCTTAAAGCAGAAAAACAATGGCATTTTATTTAACCCAAATCACTTCACACAACCGAATATCCAAAATGTAACGGAAAGAGTTGAGAAGATAAAAAAGGCATAACATGACATGAGAAGGAAGAGAGACAGGACAATATCTACTCTCAAATACTCGAGGGGTAAAATGAGAAACAGGTGGGGGCAACTAAGACAGAAGATCAGCAAAATCAAGAACAGGAAGCTAAAATAAGTGAGTGGCACAAATGAAATAACTTTCATGATAAAACACAAACCAAAGCTGACCAAACAGAACAATAAATGACCCAAAATATCAAATATCAGAATTTATTTGCTTTTATCTTTAGTTTTGATGAAAGAAGTATATAGTGGAAGAGGTCATTGACTGAAAGCAAGAGAACTCCTTAAAGGTCAGTCTGATAACTTGCCCTGATTTAAAAGGTCCTGCCCATAATCGGTAAAAACACTTTATATAACAAACTTCTAATTTAAGCAGGTCCTACAGCTGATATGCACTTCACTGCATTTAAACTATAAAGACGAGCACTGTTTTTGCACTGCACCAATGCTGTTTAAAAAAATAACCCTTTTAATGTGGAAGATACTGAAGATTTTCTGTTTTTATGAACAAACCTCAAGTGGCCATTCAAGAAAATGTTGTTTTTGGCATTTGCCCATTGAGTTCTTTTTTCAGCTCAGATATTTCCACATTGCTGTGGAAATACAGAAGCCATTCATGGTGAGTTTCCATGAATAGGGTCTGGGGTTCTCTCACAGCGCTTTGATTGCTGTCATATGCCACCTTTATCATGAGTCACCCCACAAAGGTATTTTAAGCTCAGGAAAATAGTAAAATACAGAATGGGGTGTAGCATTGGCTCAGTACTGGATGGGAGATGGAGTTCAACCATCTCAGCTCATGTCTTTTCTTCTCCTTCGTCACTATGATTGATGTGTAAAAAAAAAAAAAAAAAAAAAAAACTCAAAAAGAAACATAACAACCACCTCAGATCTTTCCAGGATGGGCTTGTTGCTCTTCTTCTTGGTTAAATTGCTCAGCAGTTGACAAATAGCCAAAGTGGTGCATTACTGCCTCCAGCTGGTGTGAGTGTTGGATCGCTAGGTCACTGGATCCTACCAGGACCCTCACAGTATATTGGAAACAACATCTGAAAGGACGAGGAGGAGGTTGGCCCTGGTATAGTTCTCACCTCCTTAGTTTTATCCTGGACCCTCATAATGGCTTGCTAAAGCAGGCCATGTTGATCTGTCAGCTATGGAGTTTGAACTTACACATGCCTACCTTTCCACTAGAAAATATCTAACTTTTCCACTAAATCACTTTTGACATTTTATGTTTCTTTCTCAGCCAGGATGTCCATCAAAAGTTCAAGAGGAGGACCAGAAAGCAGACCATCATCTGCTGCCAGGTCAGTGTTGAAGGATAGTAATAAGTAAACAACAAGTGGCTTTTGAAAGATGTGGGAGGTTTCAACTATGTCGGGGTGGTACAGTTTCTGAAACTTTGAAAATTCAAACAGTTGTCTCCAGTCACTGTTGTTTGTTGTAGTTACCCAAACAGGATTCAGAGCTTTTCGTGTTTATATTGGTTTTAGAAGAAATGCCAAATTTTTTTCTAGCAAGTGTAAGAAATTTAGAAGACTTTAAATTGATAAAGGCTTTTTTTTTCTCCCAGTTTATCTCCACGAGGAGGGAGGGCTGCATCAACTGGAAACTCGCCCGCTATGGGGAAATTCAAAAACAAGGCCCTTCAGCTTAGCCTCTCCAAGAAATTCTGGTTATTATCATCCTCAGTTCCTAATAAATGATACGATCAAGACAAAGAGAGTGGGTTGTGCAGGGTTGTACACACAATAACTGTCACAAGATGATACATAAGCTCAAAAACAAGCCTTCAAAATTGTGCCTCTCAGAGAAACTGCCATTCTTCCCTTTGCTAATGACTTCGTAACCAATGTCATCTGAGGATACTGAAGCTCAGCAATCATTAAAAGGGAAGCTAAAGAATGCCTCTTTAATAGTATTTCCTAAAAGGCTCTTTAGAGTGTTTGTTAAAGTAAGCTGGGAGGGTAAATTATAGGCTTGGTTTTAATGATGACAGATCTCAACAATTGGCATGCACATCCACACTTCACAGCTCGAAGTCACAGTCCCCCACGCCCAAGGGGAAGGGCCCTGATGGAGAGGAGGGCAATCGGAAGAGTAAAAGGAGCCTCAGCAACAGCTCAGCGGTGGCCGCTGCTTACATCTCCTATCTAAATAAACTTTTTGGACAGGTCAGTTCTGCAACACAATGCTACTCATCCACACATGCATGTTGTCAAAGCCTTGTGTGTGTTTCAAAATTGTCAGGAAAATTATAACAGAAGTCACATATTGTTGAGAAACACTTATGTCACAAAGCTCAGGATGGCCCCACCCCTTTTTTTTTTCAGAAAATGGAAAACAGGCTACTAGTAAATCTATTAGCAAAAAATGGGTGGCATACATCAAATAATAATAATAATAATAATAATTGTAATTATATATCAATGTTTAAGTTTTTTTTTATCTTCTTTAAGAGAGAAAGACAGAGGAGAGATTTGTGATTTTATGCAATAAGCCATTAGATTTGTAATCACTTCTTAACAGATGAGTTTTTAAAAAAAGTAACTGATACTGATGTTAAAAATTAAAGTAGTCAAATGTGAGGGTTCAATGAAAGGACAGTGTCAGAACCACATCGCTTGGACATGCGGTAAGTAATTATACATGTTGTAATATAATACATCTGGTCAGCTGTTAACATCATTCATCCACTTTGAGTCAGACTGAATCATTATTCTTACTTCCTGGCATCTGAAAGCTTTTCTGTCATTGCTTAGGGATCAACAGTATATAATTTAACACAACATATAAGTAAATACCTCAAAAGTTTTATTTATCTCAAGTTAAAAGTGCAGGGTTATTTTTTCCCAAAAAGAAGTGGAGACTTTGGGAAAAAGTAAAGTAATCAGATTCGTTTTTCTCTCCTACTGGCTTGATAAACCTTAAATTTTACACTTGATCTGTCCCTTATGTTGTTTCAAATTTTTAAAGACTGACTTTAAGAAATGTTGCTCATAAGAAACATTATTTTAGTGTTTACAAGTTTTTTTTAACAATGTCTTTCACAGTTGTACCACTGGTGCATACAATAACAAATCAGAGTTTAGAAAATTTCTAGCTTATAACCAAAGGAAAGAAAGCACCAACCACAAGTGGAATTGAAAAGTCAGGATATAAATCATTTGAAAAAAACAAGTAATGATAGAGGATTGTTTGCCTAGACACTTAAAATATATATTCGGGGATTACATGAGGTGCAACCATATAGGGTGCATTTGATATAAATATCTAGCAAAGAAAATGTCCCCTATACACTATCTGCCCTATAATTTTAACATCAAAAAGAGATGTATTTAAATAAACCAATAAAACAATGAACATTGATTATCTATCATCTTACACTTGCTAACTTGATTTGCCAAATTTAGACCCTCAGAGACTAAGAGCTGGTTTGAGATCAGAAGCTGGACAAGAATGGTGTGGAAGGGGCAATAAAATGAGGATTTATCAACAAAAATGTCACATCAGACTCATTTTAAAGTTATACAAAGTCAAGCAGAAAAGCTGAGCTTTATTGAGTGGATTCACAGGAGCTCATATTTCTGTTAATAGAGACAATATGAGAAAAAAAAGCAGTTTAGTTTGTAAGTTTAAATGCTTTTTTATAATGTGGTACTGTTATAGTTATATTGCGACGTTATCACAATATGCTTTAGCTTTAGCATGAATTTTTTTCTCTGCAATAATCATTCAGTTAAAAATGGAGCATTCTGATATCAACAGACACCATTATGGTCCTTCGGACAATTTAGATAACTACCATACGTATGAATGTATTTTGAGGGCTATTTTTATTATCATAAAATGCAGTATTTTTGTTTTTGCTGTTGAAAGAGATTCATATTAGAGACTATTAATCATGGACTGTGTCAAACCCTGCTGAGATCTCATTACAAAGCAGAGCCAAAGGCTTCTGCATAACTGCCTTCATCACAAGAGGAGGATTTACTCGGAAAGATAACAGAGAATTTTTACACCGAGGGGAGTCTTGTGGCCATGAACATTTAATGATGTTCCATAACTAGGTTTTTTTTTTTTGTAATAACTAATGGGACTGTTTCATTGTTTTAAAGCAATTTATGGAAAATGAACACCATTTCACAATGACCTTGGGCTTCTATAGACGCTTCCACAAACATCAATGGCATGAAAGCTCTCCTGACATCACTGATCCGCTTGCTTCACTACACACAGTCTTTGTTTTGAATTTACTTGTGGCCAAGCAGAGGACAGTCACTTTTGGCTGATGCTGGGACGCTGAGACAGACAGACAGACCATCTATCCTGGAGCAGTCCTCATGCTGACACAAGTATCAATAACCCTTCAGGAAGGTTCACTGTCAACCCTAATTAAGTCAGAGGGAACGAGAAGCAGCTAAGGAAAAATAATTGATTTGAATGTCTGATTAATGAACAGCAGAAGACAGACAGATGCACACGTCAGTGGGCTCTTGGGTGCCTTTTTACTCTGGAGGCTTCATGTGTTGGCGTGAAGCATTTCCAAGCCCCTCTTCAAGAGCATGTGTCACACTAACAAAGCAGTGGGCTGCTCAATTGGCCTCGTGAAAGCAGAATGACATTAACTGTTAATAAGCTCGTTCTAATGGACGAACCGAAAAGCTGTATGACATGCAGTCTAATCCTTTATGGAAGGAAAAAAAAAATCCAATTAATTTGCTGACCTGGTATATGACTGGAGGGTCCTGTGATAGGGAAAAGTGGCAAGCAACACAGCCAAAATAAATAAATAAATAAATAAGAGAACATGTAAAAACAAAAGGGTTAAATTAATCAGAAGTGTTCATATGCAGTGAAGATGACAAGAGATACAGCTCTTGATACAATTGCATCCTGGCATTGCGTTTCAACTGTGTTGGCAGTTTTACAGAGTGAATAATCATTTGAACGCCTGCCATGTGGAGCACTATCCAGATACACCGTGGGAGCCTCTCTTTCTCCTGATGCAATAGTGAACTTGAGCAGGGTGACCTTGCATGATTTATGTATTAGCTACTGCGTGTGCCAACATGTATTAGTAGGAAAATAGCTCTTCTGTTTAGCTCGAGTGTTGCTTTTTTTTTTTTTTTTTTTTTTGTCTGTCTTTTTTTTTTCAAAACTGAATTAATAACTGAAGATTGGAAAATCATATCCTCTGATAAAAGAAACAATGGACAAAATATTTAAGAACCAGAGCCAAAGCTGTTTTTCAATAGAATATGACTCTGAATATCAATGAGATTATGTATCCTTTACCAATAAAAAATAAATAAATAATTAACTGGATCCAGATTTTAGATGTGAATCAACATCATAAGTTAATTTTATGAGTAATCCTGTCAACAAACAGATTAGCAAATGCACCAGCCACACAACCTTGTAGACAGAGGTATGATATATCAATAAAAATACAGCATATTTTAAAAGAGTAGATATAAAAATTTTTTACTGTCTTCTTGAGAGCATTTATATAAGTATCTGATGTCCCCACTGTCTCCAAAACTCAGATAAAGCACAACCCTGTCACTTTGTTTGTGAGGGCCTTCATTTGAAAGTATATTTAGTTTTGTCGAGGATAGCTATGTCACTTATACAGTTCAGAGTAGAATTTTCTTCTTTATCGCCATTCAGGTTTACTCTTATAAATCTTATAAATGTTGTACCTCAGAAGTGGGATGCTGAAACTATTTGATTCTTGCATTAAAAGCAACTGTATCATTATTCACCTAAATTAAAGATAGGGTAAGTGATTCTGCACAATTTTTAAGCCTAACACTTTTTGTCACATTCAGTGAATATCTCCTCACCATGCACATCACAAACTATTTATGTATATGTGTGTGTAC
>JAOWBL010000001.1:6231236-6243241 GCA_028564865.1 Zenarchopterus dispar
TAACGACAACAACAACCCAGTCTTCTTACCACAAAGAGTGGGAGCATGTCTTCTTTCATATCAATGGGAAGACATGTTCTGAATTTTCCATTTAGTGTTTTAGACTTTTTCTATTTAATGTGGATTTCAATCCATAGGCTTCTTGGTTGTGATTAAAAGCCAAGATCAAGGCAACACCAGAGGAGAAGTTAGCCAGTTATCAGAGCAAGAGAAAGATCTCTTAAAAAATGTATAAAACCTTCCAAATCTGAGACATACATCTGAGACTGCCAGTGTCTCAGTGGCAGAGTAACAAGAGGAAAATAAAACCATCCAAGGCTTAGACTGAGCAACGCATGAAAAGCATGGGGGAGACAGAGGCATCTTATTCATCTTTGCTCCAGGGCTGGTGGATCTGAGCGATGACCACAACAACTTCTCAGAAGAACCAGTGACCACCACAATGACCAACATCCAAGACAGCATATCAAATATAAAAGTTCTTATAGGCTGCATGATTTGTACAGTTGTACAATGATCATTACATCACAGTTTATAATGATGAGGCTATGATGGATGCTTGATTTCATCATGTTATTTTTGTTTTTGGTTAATGTCAAATCGCATGAATTAATCTGTCATATCACGTAGCATCTTCTGTTAGTCAATTACAAGATGAAATCAAGATTTCTGACTCAAAATTATTTCAGATCCAAAATTGCGCAGTGTACACTGGGCAAAAGTGTTATAGTGAGAAAAGTCTGAGCAGCCAACAACATTCATCCATCATGCTTCCTTTTTTCTGAAAATGTTCGGCAGAAGTTAAAGGCATCTTAATAATCTGGATCACTGCATGTCTTAATGTAAGCAATCCCCATGGTAACTTGTTTCATTTGAGAAATTTGCTACAAAAATTTTTTTAAAAAATGACCCTTTTCATCTGTGATGTCTCCTATGTCTGTTTTCCACCCAGACTTATTAGCATATTGCTATTTCAAGAAAACCTGATTTCAATTGTCATCCACTACCCTTAAAGTGAAAATTTCCCTCTTCGCCTCAAGCTACGGCTGTCCTCTTTGAAAATATATGAAATGAAGGAAACGAAAAGGACGAAAAAGAGAAATCAGCCAGGGCAAATGTCAAAACAAGCCAGAGAATACTGAAAGTCTCACACACATGGCCATATGCAAATTATGTCACGTATCTAAGTAGGCTGGTATGCGGGACGGTTGTGTGTATCTGTGAATTATCTCACAGTTTTTTGTGCTTTTTGCGAGATTTGTGCAGCTCACTGTCGAGCGGTTGTGCGTGGGTGTGTGTGTGTTGTTAAGCACGCAGACCGAGATAACGTTTTTCCGTGCAGTGTGTGCGAGTGTGTGTCTGCGTGTGCAGGAGCGTGGGACCGTCTGATATTGTATCAGATTGCAAATTAGGGCGATATGTTGCTGGGTGAAATCCCATTAGAGTTTTCTGTCAGGATGCTGCGGTGTTGACATGATATGCATGTTGTTCTAATTTGGTAGTCAAAAATAAATTATCACTGGATGTTTCTCTGGAGAATTGACTTTTAAAAGCACCCTGATTTCACATATTTTCCTGCAGTACTAATTATTTCTTTTGTTTCTTTTCCCCGCTCTGCAGGAGAGAGAGCTGATGCCAGGGGAGATAGATGGTAAGAAGCTGTTGATGGTATAATTAGATGGCAAATACACAAAATATTGCTCGTCAGCACAGAGCATTATGAATTGCATCAACATTTTCTCCCTTTAAGCTTGCGTCTGCTCCTGATTTATATAAGACAGAAGGTTGCTAAGACTGCCTTGGAAATAAATTTGCCGATGAGTCAGAGCCTCAAAAATCAATTGAAGCAACTTTCTTGACGTTGGCTGTAATTTTATCTGCTTAAGTCAAAAACTTAGCAAAACTTTAAGAGTATGGAGGGAGCTATCCCTATCTGAACTAAATGCGCCTGTGTATGTGAGTGGGAATTTGTGAGTGTGTTTGACTCTTGGGGAAAATACCTTACTTTATGGTTTGTTGCAATCAAAGTCATTTGTTTATGTGTCTACCAGAGCTGCAAGAGGCCTTTAAGGAGTTTGACTACGACGCGGATGGCTTCATTCATTACAAAGACATTGCAGACTGCATGAGGACCATGGGCTACATGCCAACAGAGATGGAGCTCATTGAGATCATCCAACAAATCAAGATGAAATGTTAGTAGTTATCCATTAGCCGCTGAATGCGTTTATAGTTTTCAGTCCTCCCTCCGGGGTGAAAGCATGTGTGCGTGATCGATGGGTCTTTCTTAAATGGGAAGGTGTGAATAAGTGAGTCATGCTTCTGAGTGTGTGCGGCACGAACTTATTCAGCTCTTGTTCTTTCCTACGAGTCCTTTAGGAACTGAACTTTTGTTTTTGCACTTGTGGGCATCCAGCATGTTTTCGCTTGCTGATTAATGTGCCTCACGCTGCAGGTGCAGCGGTGTACGAGAGTCAGACTGCATGCAGCAGTGTGCTTCCACTGTACTCTCTGCTCTTTGTTGTGTTTGTCTCCGTTTTCCTTTCCCAATCATCGAGTACAGCTGCGTGCATGGTTAACGTTTTGAGTTTGAGGGTAATCACTGTTGCAAATGAATTTTGATTTTTGCCATAAGACTGAGATTCCAGATGTAACACCAAGACAGTGTCATCCAAACGATCCATCTATCAATACTTTAAATAAACCTGTTGTAAGCACACTAACTCAAGATTTAATTTTTAAAAATATCCTTATAAAAGATCATCGTAGACTATCAAATTAAATTTCTTTGGCTAAAATCTCTCAACCACGATATTCTTTATTTTAAAATGTCCTTTTGTTAAAAAATAAACATGATTCAGTTTGACTAGCAAATAATAGAAAGATTAAAAAGATTAAGAACAGTAATTTGACAAGGTATTACTAATCTTTGATAAACTGTCTAAAATAAAGCTAATAAAATAAATTGTTTGTGGTTTAGTTGCCTTATACAGTAATTCTACACTGACTGAAAATGCTATTCTTAAGAAAGAAAAAAAAACACTAATCAGTTTGATATATCTGCCTAATATTAGTACAAGTAATGTCATATTTACCCCTTTAAAAACAATGTGCCAACAACTATTTGACATTAGTCAAGCAAGCAGTTGGTAGATATTGTCTTTTGTGGGGATATTAACTTGCTGATGAACTGAGAGAAAAACAGAAATAAACAAAACAGAAATTAAACCAGTGTGTATGTGCCAGATACTCAGACCCCCAACATCTGTGGCAGGTTTCTCCTCTGCATTTGCTCATCAGGAAGGAAAGTCCAACCCTTCAGAGAAGATGTTGCTGTTTTTGTTTGTTTGTTTGTTTTTTAATGTGGACTTACTGGATTAAAAAATGTTTTGGAGCAAGGACTAAGAGGCACTTCTAAACTTTTTTTTTTTTTTTTTTTACATTTTATGGAAGGAGCATGCTCCTGCCTTGAAGAACAGCCTGAACTCAAGAGAGGTTTACTATGAAGACAGATAAGCAGCTCGTTCCAGAGAAGGTTATGTTCAGAGTCTCAAATTAAATTGTCTGTAAAATCCTTCACTGATTCTTTTTATGATCATATCCCAGATCAAATCCTGCTGAAATAACATTTAAATGTCATCTGGCAGAATTGCTGAACGCTGGCGTCTCACATTGTAACCAAATTGATAGTCCTTAATCGACGTCGAACAGCTATCTGATTGTTGGGTGATGGTCCAATATTCAACTTACACTGCGGTTTTGTTATACTGAATCAAAATACTGTGTTGATTTTCTCTTTTCAGGTCTGGACCCTTTTGTTAGTTCTGTGGGGATTCTAACCTGATGCAAAGAAAAAGAAAGAGAAGGAAAAAGAAAGAAATCAATGTTGAATTAACAACTATTGATGTAAATTCTGAGCTGGGGGAAAACATCAAATATTCAAACCCGCTGACCTGTATGATGCACAGTAAAACTGTGTTACCATGGAAACCATGATGGCAAAACAGGATGTTTCTATACTTGTCCTGATAAACTAAGAAGTCCATTCTAAACTTCTAATATTCAATAAATAAATAAATGAATACTGATTTGAAAATAAGTTAGTATATCAGAAAATATCCATTCATTCATTTGCTATTCCCAACTTCATCCTATTAAGGGTCATGGGAATGCTGAGACAATCATATTAAAGATCGTCATAATGGTACAATTATCTCTGATCCTGACATTCACATTTCCATAGCTTTTTCTTGTGAATAGATCTTGTTTTGTTGAGCTTTCTTTGTGGAAACCCCTCCAGATTAAAACAATCATATGAACTTAATATTGGCCTCCCAGGAAAATAGCAACCAAAGATTCAAGATTTTAGGAAGCACACAACACTGGATACAGTCATCATTGTCAGTCCTGTTGGCTTCCGTACTGTCGGCTAATTAGATTCACCTTGTATCCCAAATGCAGATAATTTCCTAATTTAGTCAGAATGACAAGAGCAAGTGATCTTAAAAGATGGATTAAGAGACTAATGGCTACATTAATTTTACAGAAACTCCCAGAAATACCCCTACCTGATATTGACTGCTGCAGAGAAGTGGAAAAATAAACTGAATTAGCACCACTGCTTAAGCTGGCAGGAGTGTATTTTAAGACTGTGTAAAGATTACCAAAAGCCCTATCTACATTAGTAGGAATTATGTGACAAACAATTATAGATTTACTCATTTGAATCTCAACGCATCTAAATGTCCACATATAACAAAAAAAGAAAAAGAAGAAGATACACATTATATTGCTATTTAAACACTAGTGATCTCACAGTGAAATGTATATTTTATATCCGGGAGGTATTCATTAGTTGAAATTCTTTTAGAAATATATTCAGCATTTACTCTACCCACTGAGCTTGTTCTCTCCAGCATAATCCCCAATGGAGCCATTGTAAAGGTCAATCACCACAACCGTTACACTCTCCATTTGAAAAGACTTTTCACAAAAACTGAGGTTAAAGACTGACTCACACACTATAAAGCATAGATTTTTCAAGAAAGGACTCTCAGAGGACCGGAGTTTCAAAAATGTACAGTCAGTCAGGCAAAAATAGTACACTGCCTCTGAGAAAATGTGACAAGTCTTTGTTCTTTGGTAGAATAGGTAACGCTTGGAAAATTTGTAACAACACATGGAATTTTACCAAAATGCTCAGCCTCTTGCTTCTAACCTCCATCAAAAACCATGACTAGATATGAAATCAACCTATACTCACTATATAGTGCACTAGTATGATTGCCACTTTGCAGGGCTGTAAATCATATTTGCTGTTAATATTTTTCTGTCATCGTTTTGCCTCCTCTGGATACTTGTGTTTTAATATTAATTTAACTATCACTTTCACACAGGCTTACATTATTGGGTGTATTATTGTGCTAGTTGTTGGTTCTGTGTCTTGTGTATGAGCTTGGATTTTGTAATTAGTGAGGTTCTGACACACTTTGAAATGCAGAGATGCAACAGGTCTGAACAGGAGACTGTGTCACAAGACAGAATCAATGTTTTGGAGTTCATTTCTACCTAAGGCCTTTGACACAGCTGATCACAAAATACTAATACAAAGACTGAGTAATGCTAGACTCTCTGAACATGCTGTTCGATGCCTTGAAACCTGTTTATCAGGGAGATTTCAGTGTCTTTGGGTAGACTGTGTCACTTTTAACTACCTTATTGTAACTAAGGGTGTTCCTCAGGGATCAATCCCGGGACCACGTCTGTTTACTTTAAACATTAACAAGCAAATATGTCTTAAGTAAAATTTTATTTTAAAACTGATGACACTGTAATGTACTCTGCTGCCTCTACACCTAGTCCAGCCTTACATCAGCTCCAACAAGGTTTTAATGATGTTTAATGATGTGTGGGCTGAAACCAATTTTAAATGCCAACAAAATAAAACTCATATTTTCAGTTGCAAAATCCAAGTCCATAAATCTTCCATCTGTCACTACTTTCCAGGGTAGTGCGATTGAGACAGCTTCATAATAGATACTTAGAGATTTTGATTGATGATGCTTTCTTTCTTGTACCCCATGTTGAACAACTGACTGAAAAGCTTAATTTTGGGCTTTTTCTTTCGAATCAAGTCTTGCCTCTCTTTTGAAGAAAAAAGAGGCTTGTCTCTACTACTTTTATGTTTGGACTATGGTGATGTGGTTTATATGAATACCTCCTAATAGGCTTACACCCATTAGATGTAGTCTACCATGGAGCACTGAGGCTCATCACTAATCTTAAAGTTTTCACTCACCACTGTACTATGTGCACTCGGGACAGATGTCTGAACTGAGACTGAGGAAAAAGAAAGAAACTATGCTGCTTCCTATACTTGGAATCAGCTCCAAACTCACTTGAACCTGAAGGATCTGGTCACATTACCTGATTTGACATGCATCCATATCTGGTTGTAGATATTATGACTGACAGCTGTCAGCCATGATTACAATGACCTTTAAAACTGTTCAAGGTTTGTTGGTGTTTTGTGGTGCTAATGTCCATATTTTACATATAGGCCATATTGTTTTTAATATATTTGTTTTGTAACTCTTGTGCTCTCAACTGCTGCAAATCTTTACTCAGGCACTCGAGGGAAGAAGAGATTTTAATTCTCAGAAGTTTCTTTCCCTGGTTAAATGAAAGTTAATAAAAAGGGGGAAATGTGGAGTTCCAGTGTTTCGCCTTTGCAAGACAATACATTTCAGCCTTCCTTTCTCCATGGATTTGATAACACCCTAATTCACCACATTTTATCACAATATGGGCCAAAAACTTTCTGGTTTCTTTCAACTCATTACTCATAGGTCTGTGGGAAACTAAATATTTATTTGATATTCCAAGAACTATGAAAATGTAAAACTGGCTACGAGTGAATTGCCTCAGGCTACAAGTGTGATACAAGACAACTTACAGTGGGATCAAATCATCTGATCAGTATGTCATATCTGAAATAGAGGCTCTCTGTACAGAAATCATATAATGTCTATACAGTCTAACAAATACAATCCAATTCAGTCCAAAAGAAAAAAAAAACAGTACAGTGTAGTACAAACTAAAATCTAATGGCATTTCTGCATCCACCAGCTTGCCCACAATGATGAATAAGTCTGAGGTAGGCGCACCTAACTACCATGGAAACAAGCTAAAAATCCAGGTAACTGACATAAATAGCTATGGTTCATTTCCTTAGACCTTTTTAAAATACTTGACACTAGTCCACAGCTCTTTAGTGGATTCAGAAATATTTAAAGTGTTTTCTGGCCACAACAGAAGTCGCTGCAGTTTGACTGCCTCTGCAGTCCTGAGACTCAAAGCTGTGATCAAACCATGAAATTACTGCATGGCTTTGTTGAAGTAGTCTTTTACTACTACAAAGGCCCAAATAATGAAAACAGACAAAGCCCATTGGTCGATACACTCTCAAATGAGTCTGCCTTTTGTCACACTAACAACATTGGCCATCCCATTTTATATCAGCCTGTTTTAATAATTACCATTGGGATCAAACAAAGAAAAGCTGGTTTCAGCTGGGTTGAAGGGACCATAATGAGTGCCTGGCTGAATTCGTGCATGACTCATGGCTTCAACATTGTGAGAACATTCATACTGTTTGATTTGATAGACTGTTGATAGACATAACCATACAGATATGTTTTATCGTGCACTAAACTTGGCCATTCTACAGGTAATGACATTTACTTGGGATGTGACATTTAAAACTGAAAAGGCGAGAGTCTTTGTGGCTGCAGGCCACTTATTTCATTGAGAAAATGTGTATCTTTAACAGGCAGAGAACCAACAATTTCCCTCAGGAGTTGATAGAGGTCAAAACAGATCATAAAGTTAAATTCACCGAGTCTCCAATAACATAAATATCTCTCCAATAACATGCTGCCTAACTAAATGAATCCACATTATAGATTTGAGCAATTCTTTCCAATTTGCAACTGGTTATATAAACCTGTAATACAATGTTTTATGCATGAATATCCACCGTGTGAGGCTTATAGCCAGACAAGAGAAGCTGAGACATTACTATTTCAACCCATGCGTGTCCTCTGTTTTTGTGCCGGGGGTGGTCATGTAGACTTTGATGATTTTTGTGAGTTAATGGGCCCTAGGATGCTGACTGAGACAGCTCATATGGTTGGACTGAAGGAGCTCCGCTGTGCTTTCAGACAGGTAAGAAGACCCCCATCTCGAATCTCCGAAGAGGTGTAAGCTTTTAGTGAGCCGAGCTTCTGTCTCAACATACTTTCAAGTGTTTAATAGGACCTTTCTACAAAGTGTAAACAAGTCTGAGAGAGGAGGGCTGTCAGGATAGAAAAAGTAAAGAAAAAAAGACTTCAAAAGGAAAAGAAAATGTTTACTATATTTTCATGCAGCATCTTGGTTTCCACCACCCAAAGACCATATTTATTCATATTTTTACCCGTTAATGGAATTATTGGGCTTTCAGAGATTTCTTTTTATGAGGGAAAACAATTGCATGATATAGATGTTTAAAAAGAACTAGTGCAAAAATTTGATTGTGGCTACAATTTTTCTGAAGCTTATACATGGGATTTTAAAAAAAGTATAAACCTACTTCATAAAATGAAAGTACAAAAGTGCATCTTATTTATTTTCATGATCATGATTGGCAACAGGTCCTCTGTGCCAATATAAAAAGGTTTTGATTGATGGTATTCATTAGATTGATCCCCACACGACAGTACTGTGGGAAAGTTAAGGAGCTCAGTGGAGATTTGAGGAGGATCATAAGTTTACACAAGTCAGGACCTTGACTTGGTGCTACTCATGTAGGGTCAACGATATATGGTCCAAACATTTCTATTCATCCAAGTCATTATCAACCTCATCAAGGTCTGAAGCTAAATCGGCATGCTTTAAGAAAAAAATTGTTTAAATCATCTGAATAACATAAACATACAAGCTTCCAGTGAACTCCAAGTTAGTGGAACACCAATGTCACCATCTGCTGTACAGACAAATGTTTTGTGCTGAAGTTATGACAAAAATGATCTTAAATGTCTGAAAGGCTTGTTTTGAGGGAAAAGACCTGCAAGGTTTAGATTGTGGAAGATGTACAACCAACAAGGCAACGTATAGAGTCTTAAGCGTTAGAGAAGCCCTGTCTTTAAATGATCATATCATTTATTTAAAAGTTTTCCCCTGAACCAACAGCCAGCTCTTTTTCAAAACTACCGACCACCCAGTGTATAAAACACTAACATCAACCATTAGCGTGACAAAAAATGAGTCTGTCTACAACCGCGGCTGTAATTAAAGCATGTACAAAGCCACACTTCTTTCACCAGACGGTACCCATTTACTTTTAGCCCAAAGCAATTAATCAAACCTGAAGCAATATCAGAGAACCACAATATTCCCATTCCTTCCCAATCTCTTCCCTCTGCTCAGTTCATTTGGTTTGTGTCAATCAGACCGATTGAACGCACCAGGCCCTTGTCAGCAACAGTCATGGGCATGCCCAAGACAGCTGTGTGTGAACTGAAATAGAGTAGTTAAAACCAGAGTTTAAAAAAAAAAACTATCAAAAGGCCCTGAAAAAAACAGAACAAAAAAAACAAACAAACAAAAAAACAACATAACAATACATTAGTCAACCCTATGGGATCCATCTTTTTAAATGCATAAAAAATATACTTTGTAATCTGAGTGCACCTATGAATTTTGTACGTTCGTGCTGGATTTGTGCACCTGTTTAGTTAGAAAGGTCCCTGCATCTCTCTCACTAACCCCAAGAGTACTGTAGCAGCTGTTAAATATGCTGACAGCAGCAACCAACTCTGAGAACGTTTGATCATCAGCGGAAATAAAACTTCTAAAAAGTGAGTTAAACATGGCTGTTGAACAGATGAAGGAGGTAATATTCTTCTCAGAGTTCTAACCTTGAGTCGATCAAAATATGCGTACTGTGTTTAAAGGTCGGCTCTCTGCATGTAAAATCAAGTAGTAACAATCAACCTCACTGAAGATTCAAAGATCCAACAAAAATTCTGCCAAAAGTTCACATATGCAACAAAAACTTCTGTTCTACAAACGTCTTTCTAAGGGTCATTCTGTCAAAGAATTTGAGTTGTTAAATATATATAATCTATCCATCCTATAATTAAATTGATATGAACAATACTTTATTAATTCCCAAATTGAAATTGTATTGCTCCAGTGTAAACTACTTCTAAATATATTGACAAGCAAACAAACATTTAAAATTTAAAATAAACCTTGAGGTGAGAAGCTTGGATGGTAAGAGTGGGTCTCCAGACATCATGAATTAACTGAAGCATTTTATTTGTTGCTTGGCAACAGCTGTGCTGATTACAATGCATGCAGCTTCGACAGGCATCACAAGGTAAACTTTCTCAGTAGACAGCATACGTAAGAACCCAGTCAATAACAGAACATCTGGGATGCACAGGTGCTCCTTCACAGTCACAGGTCCAGGATTACACTATCTATTGGTGACTGTAAGCACTCATATCCCACATCTAACTTCCACCTATCTGGATTTGGGTCGTGGAAGCACCAGCCTAAGTCGAAGAGAGGTTCCTCCCTCGCCTCCTTTTCCCATTTGGACATGCCTGAAACACCTTGTAGGGAGGCATCCTTAATAGACACCCGAATCGCCTCAATTGGCTCCTCTCGACGTGGAGCAGCAGGGACTCCGCTCCAACTCAACTTGAAGAACCTTAAGAACCTTTCTTCAGAGCTTCCATCCCACTTGCTCCTTTGTACTCATGTGATATATTTACGATTCCATTAATTCCTGTGGGGATCTGCTTAATCTTTGAAATAGTTGTGAAACTCCTCCTTCACTGCTCAGAGTGTGATTTACACTGGAAAATTTTGACTCCTGCAGTGGCATTCAGAAAGAACCCAAAAGCACTGTATGATTTACTAGCAGGATTTGGATAAATGAACTTCTTTCAACTGTTTGAGTGAATTTGTAACCACTACAGATGTAGACTGTTAGTTAGAAACTAGAGTGTGAGTTTTTCTTCACATCTTAGGAAACGTTTTGCACTAGCAACCTCAGCATTGTTAGCATTAGCATTGAGCCAGCCCAACTATAACTTACTGTACTTCCTTGTATTGAACACCAGGGGGCATAATTTTATATAGACTGATGGAGGAAAAGTGGAAACTCGACATAAATAAGAGTCCAACAACCCTGTGGGGGAAAATGATTTTGGCCACTTATGTTTGTGGTCTTGTTCTTTTGTTCGCTGCCCACAATTTGTGACCACAAATGACGTTGGAACATAGATCAGCTGGTAAACCGATAGTCTCGCCTTTTCCTTCAACTCTCTCATCATCACAACAGAGTTATGTATAGTGTGCACAACTGCAGTCGCTTCAGTGAGCCACCCGTTTATTTCCCACTCCATTCTTCCCGCACTGGTGGAAAAGATCCCAAGATACTTAAACTCCTCACTTCCAACCCAGAGAGGGTTGGAAGTGAGGACAATGGTGCTCATGCTTACTCCTCTCGCTTCCTACTGGCTATAAACCACACTATTAGGAGCTGAAGATCCCGCCTTATTGGTGCCACAATATCCATAAAAACCAGAGATGGGCTCGCCAGCCAAGGCCTCACCCCTTGGCTGTTGTAGATATTCTGACCAACTCATTTATGAAGGCGACTAGCGATAAAAGGCAGGCCTGATGGACTCCGATGCAGCAATGCAAACCAAATTCTAGATCTGTCTGTAAAGGAATGCCGTGTAACAACGTAGTCAATATCCAATATTCTCAGGAGCCCAGGAGGAACATGGTCAAACACCTGCTCCAAGTTCACGAAGCGCACCGTTTATGCTGTAGAACTGATCCAGTGTTCCACAGCCAAGATGAAATCTGCATTGATCCTGAGGTTCAGCTATCGACCCAGCTCTCTTCTCCAGCCCTCCTGCATAGACCTGTGGAAGCTGAGGAAC
>JAOWBL010000001.1:6243341-6274052 GCA_028564865.1 Zenarchopterus dispar
ATGTATGTGTGTGTGTGTGTATACAATATTTATTTTGACCTTGTATTATAAAGTTAACCCTGTTGTGATTTCAGAAATTATAAAATAAAAAAAAACATTTTTTTTATAACACTCTTGCTGTTTTTTCTTATAAAAATGTATTTTGTGGAGTTGTTGCTTTGAGGCATCGCAGCAAGTCCAATATTCGGACATTCAGCTCAAGGATGCTGATCATGTCACGAATAATCACAACCTCACACACCTGGGTTCATTTCTTTAACACATTATAGCGTAATAAGTTTTTAATGGTGGCTGCAAAAGAAGGCGGCACTGATAATGAGCTCCTAATGATCATGACTGAGAACCTTCCAGAGAGTTCGCTGTGTTACTGGGATTCAATTATCTGTAATTCAGTCTCATGTTTCCAGTTTGGCTTTTTGTCTGCTATGAAATTTAGCTTTGGAGAACATGAGCACACCACACACATCTCAAGGACACTTTGGAGCTCTGAAGCACATGGTTCCTATTAAATAACTTGAGAATGCCACATGGTCACAGAACAGTATTTTTTTTTCACCCTTACATCTGAGAAGCAATTAAAGGCCAGAAATTGACAGTGTTTTGATGACTGATTCCTTTTATGGATGATAATTGAAAAAGTGGAGCATTTTCAGCTGTAAAGCACTATCTCCTCTTTGAGCAGAGAAAAATTAATGTTTAACTTTTTTTTTCCCCGACTCAGAGATATTTCAGAAGCATTTCTCACATATCTAACAGATCATGAGTCAGCGATGAACCCTTCGCACAGTCAAGCTGTTTTCACACCTCACCATGACCTCATGCTGCCGTTCTGTTACTCAGCTTTCACTGTTAAGCACTTTTATTCATCCTCTTTCATGGCTACATTGTGCATTTTGGTTATTTCATTCCCCGCTAATTAGTCCTTCTCACCTGTGATTGTGATATTTTCTCTTTTCCCTCTCAACATGACCACGTCCGCACCTTCACCTCCCCCCTCTAACCCAACAGTTCGACTGTGACGGTGATGGAAAAATCACTCTGGATGAGCTGAAAGAAGGAATGAAGACCCTCCTCGGGGAAAAGCTGAAGAAAGGCGAGCTGGAAGAGATCCTCAGCGATATTGACCTCAACAAAGATGGCTGCATCGACTTTGATGGTGAGTGGACGCAAATAAATTGTTGGAGAAAAAGACTCCTGGAAGGATTTGAGGGGGAATATGAATAAAAAGAACTGTAAGCAGATGGGATGGCAAGGGTGCCATCAGAGGGTATAGGACAAGAACTCAACAAACCCAATTGTTTTTTTTTTTTTTAAAAGTATGCATTCTTGTTTTAAACAGGCTCATTTATATATTGTTAAATTAATTAAATTAATGTGATAACCATTTAAACAGTTACAATATAACAGTACCTGAATATTTATGACTGCTTTCAAATTAAATCGATCAAAAAGAATTGCAGTTATCTAGTATATGTTCCAGTATTGTTTATTCGTGTTGCTAAAAGGTGTGAACTTTGATTTTCAGTATCTGGTGTGACTACTTCAATTACACATTTATTGCAACACATAATCAGTTGTGTTTATCAACTTGGAGGAATTTTAGTCCATTCCTCCAAAAAGAAGAGCTTCTAGGATTTTAGTGGGTTTCCTCACAACAACTTCTGCTAGATTAAACTCAGGATTTTGACGTGGCTCTTTATTGAAGCCTTTTTTTTTAAATCAGTAAATTCATTCTTTAACCTTTTTTTTTTAATTTTATTTTAGTAGAATAAGTCGTACGCTGAGTCTTCTCACTGCTTTACCCAGATTCTCTTAAGATCCACTGACAGAGATCCTTCAAGACAAAATAGGACCAAACCATGAGACTATCACCAGTTTCTTCCATGTCTCCTTTAAAGTGGGAAAAAGATGGTTTTTCACATTTTTAAAAGTTTAACTGAGAAGGTCCCCTTATAAACATGGAGGTTAAGTCACTTTTACAATAATATTCAAGATCAACTCTTGTTCAGCCTCTCTTTTTTTTTTTCTTACTTTGTGCAGCTATCATTAGACACATTGTGTCTGAAGTTACTTTAGGAGGGTTTTTTTCCCAGTAATATCCCTTCAAGTGATACAAAAACTGATATCTTAACATGATAAAACTCATTTGTGCTGCTTTGAAAGTTCTGTTTTTGCTTCCTCCATCTTTGATAGAGCCATGCTAGAGATACTGAGGAAACCTGATTCTGATTTGACTTCAAATTACCTCTTAATCCCAGGGGTTCCGATTTGTTGAATTCATTAGAATAATCCCCCTCAATAAATAAATGATAAAGTACAATATTTCTGCCTCATTTGTTTATTTTTGGTTCCTTTCCTTTTAGGACTTTCTGTAAATCTTTTGATTTTTGGGATCATTTATGCAGAAAATGTCAGAAATCCTAGAGGATATACAAATTTCCAAAGATCTCTTTAAATTTTTCAACAAAAAATAAGACACTAATACGTTCTCCTGCAAAGTATTCTCAGACTCATTCAGCTGCACCTTCACAAACTAAAACGAAAACATCTTTGGAGACTATAGGTAGGGGAAACTGAGGAGGAACATGAAGAAAGTTTGACTTATGTTAGTTATAGTTTGTAATAATTAGTAAGTTATGAACCATCAAAGTACAGAAGATAAATTTAGTGGAAAGACAAGGTGTATCTATCAGGAATGCTATGCACAAAAAGAGACATTTATGGACCATTCAGAAATATCTTAACACAAAAAGTATAATATTAAGCACAATAATTACCAAACAGCAGGTATTTCTTTATATCAATAGCAAGGACAATACTGGAAAACACTCAATCCTCTTGCAAGTCAAGGATTGATCAGAGAATTCATACAGAATTAAGAATTAATATCCTGCCAGTTTAACAGATTTGTACCTATGAGGGATTTTTTTTTTTTTTAATTTGATTGGTAATCAACTTATCACTGAAAATGAGATGAAATTAACAAGCAGTTTTCCCTGCTTTAACACTCCATCTTATCAGTGCTCGACTTGGTGGTAATGGGAATATCTTCTCACCGTGAGCGCTGTTAATTAAAACTCCACGAGGGCTGAAAATAAACGTGAGCATCTGTCCTGAGTGAGTCTAACGTCTGTGTTTCCCCCCACAGAGTTCGTTATGATGCTTTCAGCACGATAACAGCTGATGGAAGAAGATGGAACTACAAAACACCCAAGATCACTCCTTTCTTCCTTTTATTGTGTCCTTTGTTGCCAGAATGTAAAATGATCACATTACAGATGTTTCTATATTTTTATATCATGCTTAGAGGTTTAGTTAGAGAATATGAATGTGTGTGTTATGAGTGAAAAATGCTGCAGGATTGCCCCCCTGTGGCTCAGAAACGTACACATTCATCCAAACTGATGCCAGTGAAATGTTAGTCTCCAGGGATACACATTTTCATCTTTTCAAGTGGTTAATTAGAAAAGTTAAATTAAGTGTATTGTAGATTTGTAAAGATATAAATATACATATAAATATATTTTTTTTACTGTGCTGTTGCTGCCATTCATGTTCTTTTAAAAAAATGTCACTCAACTAAGTGTCTCATTAAATGTATGGAGCAAAAAAAAAAAAAAGAAAACTGGGATCATTGAAAAAAGTGCATTTATTCTTGAAAATTGATAACTTAAAACATTTGAGCAAAAAGCAAGGTTTATCCAAAAAAACCTTTATACAAATGGATTACATTTAACAGCCTTTTTTATGCTTCTTTTTGTAATCTTTTATAGATACAGTGAACACATTGTAGCTCAAAGTAAATGAGAGAAACAAACACATTCATGCTATGGCAAAAAAGGGAATGGTAACCAAGCCAACACATCATGTTACTCAGATCACAATGCGAAATGGTGTAAGGCAAGTGCAGTTCCCCGACCGAAGAACTGCAGGTACCCTCCTCTCCTCCACGCAGACAGAGCAGCTTTTCATCAAGAACCATGCTCATCTCTTTCATGCAAGTCTTCTTTTTCTGTATATTTGTCATAATATCGCAAACCCCCTTTAGTATGACACAAATCAGCGTCAGTCTACCAATATATTCTCTATAAATATTGATTCAGTGGGGAGCTGATTTGAGCGAGGTGTAATGTGAGACCAGAGCCAATTAAAAGTGGACATTTTCAGTGCTAAATCCTCCCAACCCAAACAAATTTAAATGTTCATAACAAACAAAAAAATTGGAAGATAGGGCTTGTTCATTATGTCAAAACAGAAAAAAAACCAGCCAAACAGGAAAAGAGAGAGAGAGAGAAAAAAAAAGGACATACAGGGCCAACCCTGAGACCATCACAGGAAGAACTGTTTCAAAACAAAAACAAAACAGAGATTTCAGGGCGACATGGGAACTTGGAAGAAAAATCAAAAGTAAACAAAAAGGTGGGAGGAAAATACAGATTACGTCATTCGATCAACATGAAAATCATTTGCCACTCAGCAGCAATGGAAGTTGTGCGTGTTAAGCATGTGAGAAAAGAGAGTGGGAAGAGTAATACTTTCATCAATGCTTGGTACGCGTACACCAGCTTTTAGTCGAACTTCCACAAGTCTCCTCACAATGGTTCCACTTTACCACGCCGGTTGAAATCCAGAAACATCTTTGAATGGCTTTTAAAGTGCTGTGTAACTGCGTTATTGTCTTGCAATCACTTTTTGGACTTTCAGCATTTAGGACTCCTTCGCTACATGAACATTAATGTATGGCCTGGAGTCAAAATTTTCTTTAACAGATCTGACCAGAGATGATAGAAAAAAAAAAGCCCACTTTTCACCTCAGTTTTGTATGTTCTAGGTATAAAAAACTGACACTAATGTCATAGTTGGGACCTGCTCTCTGTCATCTTCAATATTATCAATGTCAAGTCCAAGTTTCTTGTTTTTCACAGTTTCTCCACAATCATGAAGAAAGTTCATAAAATCAACTACATTGGGAGAATGAGCAAATAAGAGAACTTTTATTCTCTGTCCTTTTCCACCAAGAATGTAAAAATTAACTGTCAGTGAGAGCATCCCTGAGGTGGTTTGGTTATATCTCTGGTTTTTATTGATTTGCAAATTTGAACTCATCTCATGTAGGTTTTGTACAGAGAATAATAAGTGATAGATGTTTTAGCTATAAAAAGGGAAAAAAAAATAATGCAACTAGCTGGTAGTAGAGATGCTGAATTAATCGTTTCCTAAATGCCATTTCAAAGTCCAAAAGGATATTTTTTGTGGGGAAGCTCTAGTTGTTGGGGATGCTCTGCAGATATGTCAGGATGTGCTGGATCTTCACCAGGCGGTCTTTGAGGCTGGTCATGGACAGAACCGAGAGCTGGTACCGAGGATCGATGGGCAGGACAGCCAGGAGCCACCAGCAGCAAGCAGGACCATTTGGAGTTGCCTGGAAAAGAAAAGAGGAACCAAAAACTCATTCATTCATTCACATGCAGAGATTTCACAGAGATTCAAGAGAAATGACTACAACTTTAATAACACAAATGCCAGATGTAGTTGAAATATTCTGGATCAGACTGAGTGTTTATGTACAAACAATATTTTCCATCACAGCAGGTATTTGAGCAGCAGTTCTCTGGACTTTTAGACTCACTATTCTTGATCACATAACAGAAGCTGCACTGTCCTATCCTCTCTCTTTCACTGTGATTTGTGGGAGCTGTAATGAAATCCAGTCATCCATGACACCGTTTCAAGCTAATGTGGCAACGCAAAATACACAAATATAGATTTTTAAATTAAGCCTAATTCAGCGTCAAATTAAGTGCAACACATTGAGCATTTTCGCAGGCCTGTACCTGCTTCTGCGTCCCAGTTTTCCAGCCTGTTTCATACTTTTACTTGACGAATGATTTAATAAAGTAGTCCGCTTTTTAACGGTCAAGTGAGTTAACAGATAAATGACTGTTTACAGTAATCTGCACAAGGAATGCGTGGCAGCGTCAGAGTTACGAGATGAAAACAATCCTTGTTTCTCTGAGGGCCTGAGCCAGTTACAAAATGTGCTTAAGAAGGATTTGCAGTGAATGAAGTTTACTATGTCTGTGCTACATTTCACTTTAAGACGAGCTCTCTAGCTATTAGCCAAAATATTTCTGAGCTGCCTCGTGACAAAAATGTTCAGAAGTTACATAACCCCACCAAAACTCCCGATCCTTACTTTCCTTTCATGGCGTTAATGGAGTTGGGGATTCTTTGCATGACACTGTTGTGATGCAACAGGACCGGTGAGATTAGGCATGAAGCGCCCATAAAGCTCTTTAGCCTACATTGTCAATAGTGTGTGTAGCGGCTGTCCTAAGAACAGAGCTGTAATCCCCCTGAGGGCTGCCGGCTAAGCTGGAGTCAGATCCAAACAAGACCTCCGAGGCGGGTGAATCTATGTCAGCGTGGGAGTTCCCAAAGGGCAATGTGTCATGAGGTTATTTCATTTAAAACGAAGAATGTAGCACATTTTGCATTATGAGTCCAAGTAGTAAAACCCTGAAGAGAACTACAGCCTTTGCTCAGATATGATTTTATATCAGAACTGATTATATAAAATAGAAACAACCAAATGATCATGTTTGTCTAAACTCATGAGACAACTATAATAATATAACTTAATGTAATCCTTTTAAATGAATTCTTAAAGCATTACTATATAAAAACACACTTGTGCCTGTACCTGGATGTCAGCTTCTCGCTCCGGCATTGGTCCAAAGTGCTGCAGAATCTGGTTATGGAAGCGGATCTTGAGGTTCTGGAACCAGACTTGGGCCTGTTCGTAGACTGCATCGTGCAGCTCTTGCAGCTTTTCCAGTTCATCTCCATCCTCCACCTGCAAGGCAAGAATACACAAGTTAAAGCAACGTTTTTCTAGATACTTCAATTTGACTTTTGTACTTTCTCACAGAATTTCAAATTACATAACTTCTTACAAAAACAATCAGCCATGCATGACACTCCACTTTTTAATCCGACCTGTACAAGCTGGTCTTAAAGAACAACCTTTCATAGTTAGCGCTGATTCAGTGCTCAAACAGGCTCTTACCCTGCTGTCCACCAAGTGTTCGATGTCTGCAGTGCTGTAACCATCCTTCATTCCTCTAGACAAGACCCGGAAGCGTTTTCCTCCGATCGTATCGACTACTGAACGCCCATCAGGGAGGAAATGGACGCTCCTGATGATCAGCATGCACCCGTAATCAGCAAAGCTGCAGAAATAGATACAAGTGGCATTGATCATTGATTGATGGTGTTGATGTAGGTATAAACCTCACATGAAAAAAAAAAAAAAAAAAAAAAACTCATACAAGCATGGAGATTCAACGGTCATAAATACATTACAAGTGTAAACAACAACTTTTCATGACCAGTAACGTTGTAGGAGGTCAAGCAATGGCTCTGTGGTTTAGCATGTGCTTACCCTTTCTGGGGATCACTAATGCACATCCCAAACTGCCGCGTGCCCGTGTCCATGCAGCGGCGAATCATGAGGCGATAACGTGGCTCGAAGACATGCAGGGGACAAGGCACGGTGGGGTAAGCCATGGTACACACAAAAATAGGCACATTCTTTGTCAAGCTGCAAAGAGAAAAACAAAGAGAAACGTTTTAAAAAAACCTTTGAGATTTCTGCACACAGTAGTTATGGAATTAAAAAACTCAAGGACTTCTTACTCAGAGAGCTCTCTGGTCTCCTCTAGGTGAATTTTCGTTCTCTCTGCATACTCTTGGCTCAAGTATTGTTTGATCAGTGTATCCAGGAGAGCTGTCACCTTGTACTTCCTGCATGCCAGATACTGGAGACAGCAGGGGAGGAGTTAATGTTGGCTTAATGTCCAGATTTCAGATATGTGAAGACTCTTTTCTCACCTCCTTCAAACTCTCTTTACAGAGAGGACACTGAGAATTGTGGTCCAAACAGCGTTCCAAGCAGTTTTTACAGAAGGTGTGGCCACATGGAGTAGTCACAGGCTCATAAAACAATCTGTGTTATTGAGAAAGACAGTTATCAGCTTGCTGTTCCGGACATCCTGAACTGACTGTTAAGTCATACAAATTTACACGCAGCTTATTCTAATACTCATAAATATAAGTGATGAATTAGTGTTGCCTAACCTCATGCAGAGGGAACACTCCAGGTCATTGGGATCCAGCAGACTCTCAGGAACACTTCTCGGGGTTTTTGCTTTGGCAGTTTGTTGTTTGGAGCCTTTTGCCACACCTTCAGTCAGTCAGAGAAAAGAGAGACGTAAGAGAGACGTAAGAGAGACGTAAAAGTGACACAGGAGCATCTGAATGTGTGGTTTGGGAACAAACCTTGTTTTTTATGTTTGCTACTTCCACTGTCCACGATGCAGGATTCGATATCCGACACAGACAGCTTTCTCTTTAGCAGACTTCCCTTGTCCTGGTCGCCCAGTTGAGGAGCAGAGCTCACTCTCTTGAGGCCTTCTTCACCACTGCTGGAGCCATGCATTCGTAGTGACTGTGCTCGGCTCAGACCGGGGCGCTCCAGACTTTCCCAACGCTTCTGGATAAAGACAGATGACTTGAAGTTAAAAAAAACAAAACAAAACAAAACAAGATACTTGCTTCTTACTCAATCCTTTAATAAACTATGTGACTTCAGTGTTATAATTCAGCGTGCAGGTACCTCCTGGCTGTCCACATGGTGTGCAGAAGCAGCACGGCCCTGGTGTTGTGTCTGAGAGGAGCTCTGGGGACGAGCTTGAGCATCTGCCACGAGGGTTTTATTGCGTAAATGAGGCAAAGTGTTCTGCGTCGTTTCCCTCAGGCCAACCTTGACGTTCTCATCGGCCGGGGAGAGGAGGTCACACAAGATCTGAAAGAAAGCATCGGCTCATCAGGGGGATCAACAAGCAAGCCCTATGAGATTACCATTACTTTGTCTCGCCCAAAGCAGTTAATGGTAGTTGTTGTAAACTAGGAGACCTGCTTTACACAAGGGTTAAGTGGATATGTAGGAGTCACTCCTCAGGTTGGTGTCTAACACTGATGACATATTAACAGATAAAAGACACCGTAGTCTTCATGCAATTTAAAATTATTTTTTAACCACCATATGTTAAGTCAGGATGACCAAACACTATACATTTCTCTTTTGTCACAACAGAAAAGTGTCCCACACAAGCTGAGAAAGGAAAATTCATTCATATGGATGAAATCAGCATGCTCTGAAAAGACCACGGCAATTTAGTGTCATTAACATACCATCTCGAATTAAAATACTTTTACTTATACTCAACTATGTTCTCAGTGTTATTGTGGCATTTTGCCATCTCTGAGTGTGACGGATTACTAGAGTCATTTACATAATTCTGATACTTGGAAGGCTGAGACTGATGTGAGATTATGGTCTACTGGTGTTGAGTTTAAGAGGCGGATCTTTAAACACTGGAAGGATGGGTTTACAACTACCCACCTTTACCTAAAATAAATCTAACTTACACACAAGCGACAACCAATTTTTGATTATCTAGAGATGACACAAACGTTTGGTGAGAATAGTGGAATGCTAGATAGTTTAAACTCAAAATGACCATTTAAATGGTTGATTTCTGTCAAAGCAAACACTTTAACAATTTTAAAGAAAACGATCTACAGATGTGTCAACACTGAACAGGTTCTTTTGCCCTGACGCCACCTCTCTAACACGTTTAATCACATTTAGACCGCTCATTTTTGTATGGGGTGGAACCGTCTGTGATAGCTAGCATGGCTGGCTCTATGTCAAGTTTGCATGTGTGGAGTTTTTCTTGGTACTCTGAATTCCTCCCGCATTCCAAAACCACGCATTAGGTTAAAGGGACATTATAAATTTACTGTAGAACTGAGTGTGAGCGTGCATGGTGGTTTGTCTTGGTGCGGCCCTGAGATGGACTGGCAACCTATCCAGGGTGTACCCCGCCTCTCACCATGTGACAGCCGGGATAGGCTCCAGCCCCCAGCGCCCCCCGCACAACCCTGAACGGGATAAAATGGGTATGAAAAACGGATGAAGGAATGACTTAGGTTTTTGTGTAATCTTGACGACGGATGAACAGACACACAGGCAAACTGCACCCATCGCACACTGTACCTCTGCCAAAGAATAAATGTGTTTTTCTGAAAGTGCATGAATAGAATGTGTGTCACTTACATAACTACAATGATGTCTGTGTTCAGTCTATTAAGTGGTACTAATGTCATTATAGGGAGTCACAAGACCTGACCCACTAATAACTTATGTAATTCCATGACAGATGATCACAGAGAAACACAAGCAACTTCAGTCAAAGGGTCTGACACACTTACAGAGTCAGAATGAAGACGTAGAGCTGTTCAAGTGTGATTTTCCATCTACATTAAAATAAAGATAAATTTACAAAGATGGGCCAGCTAACTGGGCTGATAAACTTTTTTTTTGTAATTGTGCAAGTGGTTTTCATCTTTTTTTCCTAGTTAATTTGGGTATGTCTAGTGCAGAAAGACACATGCAAGTCTCATGTGCATCCACTCCTTTAAAAAAAAAAAAATACTACTTTTCCTCATTTGTAAAAGCCTTAATAATAAATAAATGTAAAGAAGCTCAAAATAGTGTACATTCAGTTCATTGTGTCATTTATGGGCTGAGATACCATAATCAAGACTAGACATTACTTTCCATTTCACAAACAGTTCAAAACGAAAAACCTTTGATGTTATGTGCAGAAGATGAGGTAGCTTCTTTCAGCTTTCCCCCATTTGTTAAGTGTCACCACAGTACACAATAGTGTTCAGCAAATTGGATTTTAAGTTAGTTTTACTTCCTAACAGTACCACCCCGGTTACCTGGGATTAGGACTGGTACTATGAGAGGTTAGGATGAGAGGTTGCGACAGGGCTGGGGATCAACTCCTCGACCTACTGACTCCACCAATTATCTTAAGGTCATGCCCAGACCATGCATCTGAATTCATGGTGTCTATAAACACACCTGGCAGTGCCATTCGGGTTAAAGCTTACGCTTGTCTCCTCGTGAGACAATCTTTAACTGGAATTTTTCCTTCTGCCTAAATAGCAATGTCTTAATAATTAATTTGCAACAGTCATGTCTTAAAAATTCTTCACAACATGTTTACCAAATTTGCTGTAGTGAAAGTGAAGCCCAAGAATTGCTGCATCCAGTTTTAAACATAGTGGTATGAGGTGACATCTTTAGTGAATGTGTCATGTTTGGAAAAATGGTGTTAGCTGCATTTAGATGACAAATCCAACCAGATCCTGACCCATACAGAAGTCTCCAGGGAGGGGGTTAACTATTCTGTGGCACTATGAGATAATATTACTAAAGGAAATCTTGTGTCAAATTTTTAATATGTAACACAAAGACACAGAGTGCCTTAATACAAAGGGTTCCTTCATCATGGAGTTTATAAAAAGCAACATTTTTTTTTTGCATGTCTGCAGTTAAATGGCTTATTGTGAAAGTAGCCCCAAGTGGAATTTTAATGTTGACCACAGAGGCAATGTCTAATAACAACCAATGTTGGTTAACAAAGCATCCTAATGACTGTGCATTTTGTGTTCCCAGGTATCCAGTCAGAGAAGTGGGGCACTCATGTAACCTGAATCTTTGAAGTAATGACTTACGTTAAGAATTCCACTCTGGCTGGCAGCAGCCTACACTGAGCTGGACTCCTTCTGCCTACCTGCATGAACGCCGTGTGACCTCAGCTTAACAGAACACTTTCAGTTTGACAACAGAGTAGAATATTTCCTTTTCCTCACAACCAGCAAACTAATCACAACTGTCTAACCTTTTCCACTTGTCTTTTAGCACCAGGGAAGTCCTCGTCAGTGGTCAAGCAATGGAGGAAGACTTGGAGAGACTCGTCCACTTGACCCATTTCATGCAGCACCATCGCCTTCCTGAACAGAGCCTAAAAGGACATCGAGGAGACAGAAATGGTGATTAGGTTGTCAAAGTTATGCTTAGACTGGGTTATGAATCTCACACTGTGAACACAACGTTGCGATATTGATGCTTAATACATCTAACAAAAAACACAAACTTCACTTTCAGATGCAGCATTTTAAGAATGCATGAATAATTCCACAAACAAACATGACATTCTAAGATTCAGAACAGACATGTGGTCTTGAGTTTGTATAACCATTAATAGCTTTGCCCTTAATCTCTGCATTCTCAGCATCACAAAACCTTCATTAGCCATTATACTCTTTTGTAACATATTTACTCTAACAGACAACACTAAAAATAGCAGGGCATTGTTAAAAATAGGTCTTGTGAACTAACTAACTAACAGGACCATAATAAAATGAATGTTCATTCAGAGATTTAAACAGTCCAGTCATGGATCCACACTCAGTTTTTAGACCATTATGTTTCATGTCAATGTTAATAAACAAAATTAAGCCTTCAATTTCTGAAATAGACTTCAACATACTGGTCATTAACCAGTAATTATAATCAAATGACACAACTCATGAGACTCTTTCTGGCTGTAGCATTAACTGGAATAGTTTTAAAATACTTATTTTCTTAATAACGACTGGCTACAAATATCAAAAATAGACAACATTAAGGATTATCACAGACCAGACTACAATAAAAAAAAGGGAGTTGTCCAAACATGTATCCAGCCCTGAGGAAACTACAATTAGTCTGGCTCTGGTTTAGGTTGTAATCATAGAAATGACAGGAAACGGTAATTACCATGATGTTTTGAATGCAAAGTAAGAGTAAATCAGTATTTCTTACACATTTTTTTATTTCTGTCATCACTGGACACTAAAAAAAGACCACTTATATGACAGTGTGTGACCTACTTCAACAGAACAGCCGGACCGGGAACAAAACTCTGCATCTTCCAAAGCTAGCTGGTACTGTTTCAGAGCCGTATATGCTTCTGCTCGGGACAGTCGGGCTGCTGTTCTATGTGGATCTGCAAGGAAAAGAAGAATGCAGAATTTTTTTATAACATTTTCCTGATGGAAAGAATAACATTCAAATTGCACCTGCTGGTTAATACTAAAAATGGCACAAATGACAAAAACAATCACACAGGTATTATATTGTATGGACTGTGATGGACTGGTGACCTGCCTAGGATGTGCCCTGCTGGGATGAACTCCAGCACCACCTGTGACCCTTAATAGGACTGAAGTGGGTATGGAAAATGATTGAAATATCTGATGCAATTTATTAGGAAAATCAAGACTATTTGAGGTCTACAAGGTTCCATTGTTTACTAACTAAAAGTGTTTCATGCAAGTCATACATTACATAATCACATTATAAATCCATTCATCATGAACTTTGTCAAGGAATTCTCTGCAAACAAGATAAAAGGGAAAAAAAATGAGTTGCAAAGGTCTTGAAAGTCCAGAAAGGCAGTCCCCGGATTTTTTTTCTTCCCCTCTCATTTCTGGTCTCAATTAGTAATTTGGATAAAAAGGAGGCAAAACATGAAACCCCAACATGTACCTCATCGATAAACTGGAGCTAAAAGGAAATTATTTTTTGTTTTTTCCCCTTTTGTGGCATATACATTTCACAAGAAAGATGCAAGTTAAGCAGATTCTTAAGAAACCAAAGACAGCTCTCAACATCAGTATAAAATCCATAAACATGAGTACATGTTCCAGTGAATGTCAGCTATAATACAAATCTCACAGGTAATATTCCTTCAGATTTAAGTATTTGAACCAACTTTCAGACTGACAGATTATTTAAATTACTGTAGTATGCCAGATATCATTGTGAACAGTACAAATAGTTTGTCTGATCACTTTAAGCTCATGAAAGTACTCAAATGGTGTTTGTTTTGGTTGGACCATAAGCTACAAATAACCTTTGTTATTGTGTATATGTCTTAACCTTTAGCTGGAACCACTCCTACAGACATATTGCTGAACTTTCAAAGCACTTTTACAGCTTTTGTGAGCCCACGAGAAACCCCCATGCAAGATCCCAAAAGGCCATATCTCAATATTCGATACCAGATTTTGTGTTAATGCAACCTGCCTACACTCAGCCTGCAAAGCAAAGAAAGAAAAGTAATTTTCTATAAATTCTGATACATAATTCTTACAAAACATCTGATTTTCTCATTTACTTTACTAAGGCTGTTAGGGCCAGAAACCTATGCCAGTATCTAATAATTTTCCATACCTCAAGGTCATGTTTATAGATTAAACAAAACCTGAACAGATTTCGCTTTCAAAAAGGGGGAAAGAAAACTAACTCACAGCCTTTTATCTTAAAAAAAAGAAGAAGAAGAAAAGCCTCAGTCTGATCATTGATAAAGAAAGAGTTTTGTAACATAGTTGTGCAGGTTAGGTTTTTGACAAAACACCCTGATATCCATCCTGCTGCTGGTGTTAAGTGTTTAACAGAGACACAGTAACCTGCATGTATTGTAATACGATATCATTCGAAGGTCCAAATTCCAGACCTTATGTCAGACTACCAGGTTATTATTAGTGCAGCAACATAACAATAAACAGAGAATAAAGGCAGGAAATTGTCATTCCTTCCTGCACAATTGATGGGTGTTTAAGTGTTAGCAGCGATTAAGCCATAAAAATACATAAATATGTCTCTAAAACAGAGGTGAATTATCTACAATGCTCCATGACATGTCAAATTAGAAAAATCTAGTTATATGCTCTACCATGAGAGTCATACTTTTAACTCAAGACACAGCTTGGATCTGCCAGTTTCAGGATGCACTTGAGCATTCATAATTGATTTCCTTGCATGTTCTTGTAGCACACATGTAACACTTCCAGCCAAAGACCTCTGACAAAACAGAGGTTTTGTCAGAGTGACAACGTAGGTGTCCAGGTTAGTCCTTCCCTCCACTAGGTATCATACTAGATTAATGTTTGAACCAACAGCCTTTATCAGACGGTAGCTTGCTCCACATATGGTGTGGTAAAGCCTTTATGAAACCATGGTTCGTAACAGGCCTAACAATTACAAAAGCAAAAAAAAAAAAAAAAGCCCTTCCCCCCTTTGATAAGTTACAAAACCTGCCCCATAGAGTGTCACGACCTGCCTTATGCAACTTTCTCCGAATGCGCATGCGCAGTTTGTTAACTTTCGTAAGCTGGGGCCCTGCGGAGTCTGAAGGGTTCCCAGTAAGCAGACTGGCACCAGTACAACACATGCAGTCATCGTAACACTTCTGAAAATGTTGGTCAGTAGAGCTCGCTCAACTCAACCCCCTTCAAGCCCCACTAACAACTCTTACGGTGATATACACTGGTTTATTTTCATAAATAAAGAGGGTTTCTCATTGAGAACAACAAACACAGCTGTTCCCTGAAAACTGGTAACGGTCAGATAACGACACTCACCTGATTTGATAATGTCAGTTGCTAATGACACAGCTTCTTTGTAGCGTTTTCTTTTACACATCGCATCCACTTCGCTTAACGTTTTCGACTTTTTTACCTCGTCCGGGAACCATTTTTCCAAAAGTCCACACAGAGTCACATTCGTTTTCTCCTTCAAGCTAACGGCCTCCCCGCACAGTTTACACTTGGAGAGCAGCCGTCGATGTAAACACCTTCTACAATACGAATGTCCGCAGGCCGCCGTGGCAGGTTCACCTAGAAAGCTACGACAGTTGGGACAGTCAAACACCGCGTCCTCGGAGCCCTGCGCTTCGTCCAGACTCCGGCCCGGAGGGGAATCCTGCCCGGGAGAAGCTTTTCTTTTGAAGTTGCGGAGGATACAATCCACGAAAGTACTTAATTGCTCGGGTTTAACCGGGCCATACCGCGTAGCCGCCGAAAACCAGTCAATGGCTTCCTTGAGACAGTTTTTAGACGCCAGAGCGTTGCCTTTCTGGAGTATAAGTTCATGCTGGTCCTCATCTTCAGAGACGTTGTCCGGGTCAGCGCCGATGAAGAAGGCGCTCCTCTCCTCCGCGGCGTCCGCCACTTGCGGTTGTAGCGACATTACAGCATCTAAGTGTTCGGCAAATGCTATGTAAATGCAGGTTTTCTTCTGTCGATGTGTTTATACATTTCGATAGGTACCGAAGTCCTTGTCGGTTTAGAGAACGGGTTTACTGAGATATCCGTTTGTTACATAAAAAAAAAATCAGTCACGTGACCAGTACGCTCGGGCTCTGATTGGACGGCGGGCTTCGGTTACGAAACCTGCGCTGGAAAGTTTCATAACTACGGAAGAGGCGCAGTGAACTGCGTCAGTTCTTAGCGACCTTTTAACCCCCCGTCCTTATGCTCCTATGCATTTTTATTGTTATTTATTAAGTAATTTGTTATTGTTTCATTTATTAACCTGGGGTTTTTGATTCCTGTCACGACATATGTCCAGAAATTCATTCTCATCTGCTTTTGTAATACTATTTTGTAACAGTTCCCAGGTTTCCCTGCAATTTATATAATTACTTTGTTTAATTTTTTTTGTTTGTCCTTTTTACTGCTACTTTATGTGGGGTTTTTTTTAGTTTCCTGTGCTGTTTCAGCAAACATTATACACCACTATAAAAAAGTTTTTTGAAGAAATGATATTAATTCAGATGAATGCAACCCTGAACATTTGCATAACATACATTTACACAACTTGATTTTTACAGTTATTATTATGTCTATTTTTTCTATTGATTAATTATTGATTTTTTCTTTAATATTTAGAAATAAGAGTTTTATGACATGATATAAAGGCTGTTTACTGTGTTTATGACAATAAAGCTGCTAAATTAAAAAAAAAAAACATTTTCAATTTTATTTTAACCTGTTATAAAAAATTGAGACAGAAGTGAAAAAAAGACTGGTAAAAATCAAAGAATGCTTAAAAACAACAGGCCCCAGATCCTTATCTATGGGCTGTTTGAAAATACCCACAGGTAAGCTTAACTGGAAACAGTTGTGTGTCATGAGTGGGTGTAAAAGGAACCCTTCTGTCATTCCGTGATGTTCACAACTTTATGAAAAACTAGTAAGAAATGGTCCAACAGTTGAAGAACAATGTTTCTTAGCATAGAATTGCAAGGAATTTAGGGATTTCATCCACTACGGTCCATAATGTCATCAAAAGATTCAGAGAGTCTGGAGAAATTTCTGCACGTAAGCAGTAAGACTAAAAACTAACACTTGAATGCCCATGACCCAATCCCTCAGGCTGCACTGCATTAAAACCAACTTCGTTTTGTTGATGATATTATCACGTGGGCTCAGAAGTACTTCAGAAAACTATTGTCAGTTAACACTACAATCACTACATGTACAAGTGCAAGTCAGAACTCAATCAGGCACCCAGAAACACCGGCACCTGCTCTGGGCCTGAGCTCATCTGGGATGGACAAAGAGGAAAAGTGTGCTGTGATCTGATGAGTCCACATTTCAAAAGGTTTTGTCTTACAGGCTAATGAGCGAAAACACCATTTAGACTGTTATGAATGTGAAGTTCAAAAGTCAGCATTTATGATGGTTTTGGGGTGTGTTAGTGCCCATGTCATCATGGGTAATATACAATACAATATACACATCTTTGAGGAATTATTAATGCTGAAAGGGACAGGTAGGTTTTGGAGCAACATATGCTGCCATCCAAGCAGCGTCTCTTTCAGGGATGTCCCTTCTTATTTCAGCAAGACAATGCCAAGCCACATTTTGTCCATGTTAGAGCAGCAAGGCTTTGCAGAAAAAGAGTTCAGGTATTAGACTGACCCAATCCAGACCTGTCTCCCACTGACAATGTGTGGCAGAAAACCCAGACTGCTGGGTACCTGAAGCCAAGCAAAAATGGGGAAGAATTCCATTTAAAACGCTTCAAGAATTAGTGTCTTCAGTTCTTAAGTATCTACTGAGTGCTGTTAAAAGGAAAGGTAATATGACGCAGAGGTAATTATGCTCCATCCCACCTTTTTTGAGTGAATAAGTGAATATTTGCAAAGAAACAATGAAGTTAATTAGTTTGATCATTAGATATTTTGTCTCTATAGTGTATTCAATTAAATATAGATTGAAAATGATTTGAAAATCACTTTATACTGTTTTTCTGTTACCAGTGTCTCCAGTCTGATGCTTCCTCAGATCTGCTGCAACACAAACCGCTACAGGAGATCCGTCCTGCCCACAGCAATAATGCTCTTCAATGACTCTTTGAAGAGACTTAACCTCCTAAGACCTGACTACACATATGTGGACATCATACACTTTGCTGTCTATGTAATAATATTAATTTTCTTAACTAGGGCCCAAAGCAACAAGAAACAAAATTTTTCACTTAATCTTAGGATGATTTATATCATGACTACAGCAGCAACTATTTTCCCTTAAGGGATTAATAAAGTATTTTTAAACTGAATTGAACTTTTACAATTTTCAGGCACCATGGTGAGTTTGTGATTAGCACTGTTACCTCACAGCAAGAGGGTTCTTGGTTTGACTCCCAGGACTGTCAGTAGACTTTCTTTGTGGAGTTTGTTTGTTCTCCTTGTGCTTGTGTGGGTTTTCAGGTAGTTTACTCCAGCTTCCTCGCACAATCCAAAAACATGTATGTTATGTTGATCCTATGTTGGTCCTAAAGTGCCTGTAGGTGTGGGTGTGAACGGTAGTTTGTCTCTATATGTGCTCCTGAGGGACTGGTGACCTGTCCAGGGTGTTAAATAGTTTCATTGTGGAGGGAATCAGAAGACCTCCCTTCTGCAGTGCAGTGACAGCAGCTGACTCCTGCAGCTTCTCATCTGACGCTCCAGGACACTGTGGAGAGGGTGTCTGCTCTTGTTGCGTTTCCATTAACCCCAGATTTGCACCAAACCCAAAAATCGCAAAGGAAAACTTGAAATTGAAAGGCCTCCAATTTGAAAAAACAAAACAAAACAAAAAAAAACCTTACCAAATATCTCAAAAATGTTTTTATGCTCTGGTGGGGTGGTTTTTGATGTCGTTGTACTCTAACACATCTTAATCATCACACATTACTGCACCGCATATAAGGGCTTTGCCTCTGAATAATCATTAGAATGATCATCAGCTGCCTTTATCCTCTTTAGACTATTTTTCTCAACAGCAGTAGCGTCAATTGCAATAACATGTCAAAGACTAAATAGGTTTTTGTCCATCTTCTTCAAAGCTGAGATCTTTTTCTTTTTCATTGTTTTGAAGAGAAGTTTGGTAGGATGTGATGGGAGAGCTATAACTTACAGTCTTACAGCATAGAGTTTAATGTGTCCTTCTCTACCACACGTCTCCTCAGGCCAGTCTCCTATCCAGCACCAAGCCAGTTTCTTTTTAACCACCTCCCCCAAAAAAGGTAATAATAATCTATTAAGAATAAGGAATTATTATGTTTCATAAATTCACCCATGGTCCATTCATTTTCTGTGCCTGCTTCAACCCTGTTTAGGGTCACAGGAGGGCTGGAGGCTTTTCCAGCTCTTGTCAGGTGAGAGCAGGTAACATCCAGTACAGGTTGTCTGTCCATCACAGACCCAGACGGAACCAATTGGCACTTCTTCTACCCAGATAACACACATTTGAGCCTAATCTGTAGTACTTTTGGCTCTTGTAGCTCAGTTACGGCACTGACAAGCGCTAAGTGGATTAACCATGTCCCAAAGTTCATGAACTGGGCCATGCTTGGGTTTTGGCGTGAGTTGCATCAGCCAGATGTGACCCAAATTTCAGAAACTGTTTCTGACATGGGATACGGTAAGTGTTGTGAGAGTCAAATGTGGCCCAGAGGCCTCAAGAAAATGAAGACTCGGCCGGCGTCTGGTTGATCTGTGGCCATGTTTAGGCAGCCAGAATCTCCTTCAATCAATGCCTTTGGTCAAGGCCAAATGTGGGCCAGTGAAAACTCCTGATGTGGGCCAGGTTTGGCCAAAACATCCTTTGCTATTTGGATACTTATACAGACAGTTTGGAGTCACAAATCAGCCTAACAGGAATGTTTTTGGACTTTGGGAGAAAGGTAGAAATAACAGAGACTCTAGAAGAACAATTACAGATATCACAGTAAGAATTTTGATTTCAGATATATAATAGCTCAAATTGCAAGTTGGAATTTCAAGTTCAAATAAGGACAATTTGACCAGAACTGATGCTGGTGTGGGGTAATGGTAATTATAGATAACGCAAAGCTAAATCCATCCAGCACCAAGAGTTACGATATTGTCTCGGGCCCTTGTGCTAATTCGATACACTACTGAACTTTAGATGGAATATTTGTAAAATATGAGACCCCCTAAGTGACCCCCTATCACTCAGGGAAAAAATATTGAAATCTTTAGGATAAAACAGAATAAACTGGTCAGTGGTCCTAAAGATAAATGCTACACGTGCCCCCCCAATGTGGCTTTGCAGTTTTTGTCTTATCAGAGCAGACCAGTTGCTGCCTGTAGCATTCACATCCCATTTGATGCTTTTGCTGAAAAAGAAAACTGTTTCCACAGTAAAGCAAAGAGGAGGCTCAGTGATGCTCTGGGATGTTTGATGTCAGGCATGTGATGTGATGGGAGTCAGTCTCATGTGAGGAAATATTGGAAACAAAAAGCATGCTCTCTGTGAGGAAGCTGAGCATCCGGAACAATGACTCCTTCTGAAGGAACAACAGCCCACAACATACACTGACTTATCATTACAGTCACCCAGCATTATTGTTATCATAGTTAGGAAACAAAACTGTTTTACTTCACACTCAGACATCCTCATTTGAGAAAACATAACTAAAAAAAATCAATAATAACCTTTTTTTTTTTTTTTTTTAGTCTAGGAAAATCACATTGCAACTTTGCATTTCCAAATCAAACCTCTTCACAAATATGCAAATAAGTCTATGGCTAAGAGGAAACATTTGCAGATTATAATGAACCCTTGAGTGTGGCAGATTGACAGAAAACATGCTCCTCATGAGACAGCTGTCAGCTGAGACAATGAGAAGACTTATAAAACCCCATCAAGACACTAATTTGACACAGAGTGCAACAGAAGATGGTTGTTTCCAGATGGCTGTGTCTAAAAGTTTCTAGCAAATACAAACAAAAATTCAGGTAGACCACATGACAATGTCAAAAGTGCCAAATCAGAAAAATTAAGGTCTTGAAAATGTAAAATGGAAACTTAGAAAAAGAAAATAAACCAAACAGTTGCTGATAGATAAAAGGTGATATTCTGTATTGGGTCACAAATTTGCTTTTAAATAGGAGATTTAAAAGAAAAACATACAAAGATGACTGCCTGAAGAAAACCACAATATTTCCACAGTCTCTGCTGCTATACTGCATGTTGGGTGAAGGACCAGTAAAAACAGTGCTCAAGAATTTATCTAAAATTTCGCATTTATGCATTGGCATTTTGTGCAATATTCTTATTCCATCAACTGAAAATAGATTTGGTGGTTATGAAATTATTTTCCAGGATGGTTGTAATGCATCCTTCTAACTGTGCAAAAAGTATTAAAATTTGTTCCACAGAAAAAAACATATGGTCTCAATGTAAAGGTCTGCAAATAGTCTCAATCCAACTGAAAATTTATGGAGGAAAGTGGGAAAAAAAGTACAGGTCCATCCTGCAAAATGGAAACTGATCTGTCATCTGTATTACAATAAAAAAAAATAAAATAAAAGAGTTGAACCCTGACTGGTTCACATCAGTTAATGTCTTCACCATGGTGGTGTTGCAAGAAGGTTCCTGGTTCAAATCCCAGTGTGGTTTCTGTCCGGACTTTTTTCAAAGGGTTTCTCCAGGTCCTCCAGCTTTCTGCTACAGTACAAAATCATACATGTAAAGTTACATGCTTGGCAATTCTAAATGTCCCATATATGTGAATGTGTGCTTGTTGGACCTGCTGGACATATGTCTAAAAAATAAGTGGAGTAGGCTCCAGATCCCTGAGACTCTAAACAGGAGAAACAAGTACATTTGAGGCAGTGTTTCCCAACTCTGGTCCACAAGTAGCCCTGTTCTGCATGTTTTAGATGTTTTCCTGCTTCTACACACCCTGATAGACATGATTGTGTCATCAATAGACTTCTGCAGATGTTGATGATAAACTGATGACTATGAATTAGATTCAAGTATTAGAATTAAAACAGGGAAACATCTAAAACAGGCTGTGCAGGGGAACTGGAAGACCAGGGTTGAGAAACACTGATTTAAGGGATGGATGAAACTCCATGCCTAAAAAATTCAAAACAAATAAGCACAGAGAAGGTCAAATGTTAAATTAAATCAGAATTATGAATTTTGTCGTTTATGGTTCCATTTTTTTATGCTTATGCTATCACTGAGTCATTGGCTGTGAAAAAAAATATGAAAACTAATTATAATTAAATATAGCCTCTTTTTTTCATGATGGACTTTTTTTCAAAAAAACAGAATGTTCAACAAAATAAGTGTCATTACTATGTTCTGTTTTATTTCAGTTAAATGAAACAGCTGAATGAGCATCCTCCAAAGACGGTGATTCAATTTATATTTTTGACTATTTTTGTAGCAAACAACTGGCAATACATTAAATGTGCAACCAAAGCTGATTTTTTTGTGGTATTATCAGTAAATATAATTTACAAAAATAAGATTGTACATTAAATGCTGACTTACACCTTGTAAATTATTTTATTTTTAATGACTTTAGTGGACTATAATGTGTACTGAGACAAAATAGGAGCTAAAGAAAACATGAAGGTCTGTATCAGAAGTTTTCAGTTCTGGCCCTTGAGGGCCACTGTCCTGCACCTTTTAGGTACTTCCCAGCTCTAACACACCTGATTCAAATGTGGGTCATTACCACACTGGTGCAGAACCTGGTGACAAGCTGATGGTAATTGATTCATTTGAATCAGGTGTGTTAGAACTAGGAAACATCTAAAACGTGCAGGACCGGAAGTGAAGTCATCTGGTCTTTGTTGTTGTGCGACAGATAACCACAAGAGGGCAGTGTTGAGCTGCGGAAAACAAACAGTCGACGTGTTCCGTGGTCTGTCATCTGGTGACAATACAGCTCATCACTGGAGCAGGTGGATTCAGTTTTATGTGTTTAGCACTAGGGGTCTGTGTACTTTCAACAACAATATAACAAGGAAAGAAAAATATATAGAATCCACATTTATACCATCTTTAAATAAGAATAGCATGTTAAAATACCCAATTCATCCATTCCATGACAGTGCCTGCCTCTTTTCTTTTCTTTTTTTTGTGCAGTACAAAAAAACTAAATCTATTTTTCTCATCTCATAAACTTCCTTCCTTTCCTTTGGAATTTCAGTAATATCTAGGCACGCTGATGAATGATATGAGGTCAATCGCGGAAACATTGTGTGACTAAACTCTCATCCTTTTCTGTGTTGACTCTTAAAATATAGTCTTATCACACTGACATACCGTTTCTGTTTCCACAACAGGACCACAGGTCATCCATCAGAACATTCCGGTCCACATTGAGATATGTTACGTGACTCACAGGTCTTTTATTTTTGTCATGTCTCTGGGAATTTTTACTCTCTGGGAAGAATTTAAAAAAAGCTGTATGCCATGATGCAATAAATAAAACAATCACAAGCAGATTGTGTTCAGTGAAAACAGATGAAGATATCTCTGTATTTAACTCAAAGCACTGATCGAGTTTTGATTAAGAAATTAGGATAAAAAACAAAACAAAACAGTTAGAACAAAGGGGGCACTTTCCCCACTTTTCTGTTCTGCTCTTTCTATTTTCCTCTGGCAGTGAAAGCCACATTTTCGATAAATGCTTGATAAAGCAGAGGAAGAACACGCATGCTGGAGAGTGCACACGTTCATTTTCATTTATCATTGTGGGAAACTTTCAGCGTCGGATTCTCAAACAGTGATGCAGGAATGCAGCCCTGCTGCTGACTCGGGGTTATCTGGACCTCCACAATCTCTTGGAGGTGTTTGGGGCGCTCAGGAAAAACACATATACGCTCACATGGAAAAGCACACCAGCGTTGGGAGTGTGCAAGCTCACACACACACACACAAACAGACAAACACACAAGAAAAGATGAATGAGAGGGCAGAAAATGAGACAGTTTGTCTGTGAATGTTTATGTTATTCAAATGAGCTGAGATAATTGACGAATTCAAAGGCAAGCACACCTACCAACTACCTACACGTGTGTGTGTGAGACCTTTAAGGAGCTCTGGTTAATCTCTAGTTCTGCACATCATGATTTGCTTTTGAGAGTCAGCACCTAAATATAGATTCAGGTGCTTGCGATATTAAAATAATGCGAGTGTGGAAGTTCAGGCCGGAGGACAGTAACAGTTCCAGTGTTTGGATAAGAGCGCTGCATGAACAAAACAAGTGCAGGAAAGACATTTTCCTGCCGCTGATAGCCGCTTCTCGCCTTGCCAAAGGGGTGGAAAACAAAGAGAGGTACACCTGGAATCCCTTCTTTGTTTTTGTTGTCATGTGACAGACGTCCTTGTTGGATGTTCTTCTGCTTTCACAAAAAAAAAAAAAAAATGTACGTCTAAGGAGTGAGGTCAGGCTCTCTGGTCCAATCATAGATTTATGGGTGTGGAGTGGAGTCAAGGGACACAGAGGGAGATGTGGCGATATGGGGAAGCGAGGAGGGAAATCCACAATCAGATTGGAAGTGAGAGGCTGAAATTACATGGAACAGACTGTAGAGTAAACAAGTGACTGCAGAGATTACAGAGGATTTGAAGGGCAAAACCAGAACAAAGGCACAACTTTATGCTCCTTTTTTGTGGCGTGGTCTCGTTGCACAACGATTACGTAACAGACGACCCACACAGCGATTAGTTTAATACATTTAATAGTGCACTTTGATTAACCTGTACAGAAATAATATTAATAAAAAAGATAAAACATCGTTTTTTTCATTTCTGTAACACGAAGCTTAACATGTACAATAAAATAAAATAAAATAAAATAAAATAAAATAAAATGATACAAAAAAAAACATATTTGAGGTATAAATATATTCGCTTTAAATTAACTGTCATTGTCATGCATTATTATTTGGCAGAGACACAGTTACGTGAACAAACACTGATGATATGAACAATGGCTTAGTGAAGGAATTAATTACACACTCCACATGAACGATACACACCCTCAGACTGAAGCGTTAAGTGTTGCGAGCAAAGGTCAACTGGTTACGAGGACTCGACTCTAACTTCTGTTTGAACACCTGCACAAATATATTCATCCTTCGTCTAAAACCACACATTCAATCTGCCCTCTTTTGTTTTTCTTTACAGTAAAACCTGTAAAATCCCCACCTTTATAAAAGGACCATTTTGTTTTCTCCATTTTTAAATCATCTTTTCTCATAGCTCGAGGTTTCTGTTGTAAGTTTGACCATTGCACGGGGGGCTGGGGGAACGTTTCTATTTTCATCTACATGAAGGAAGTATATAAGTGATGCGTGTGCCAATAACAACACAAAAACAGTAATTTGTGCTGGGGTCTAAACAACTACAGACATCCCATACTGTCAGATCAACATCAGACAACTTTTAGCTTTTTATTTATTTGGTCCTTTTAAATCTGTTGGTTTTCTTTTGACATGAGTGTTACTTATAGCCTCCAATTACTCTCTAAAGTCGCTGAAGAACTGGCTTTTGGCACAATGTTGGTCTACTAGCATAGAAACTAAAGCTACCTACAGTATGTGTTTCCAAGAACAAAAACAACTTCTATGTTAAGCTCATGACTCACTGAGGCCATCTGAATTACGGTCTTCTTGAGGGACAGCCGTGACTTTTATTTTCCTGTCGGTAAGCGAGGCTCTTACTTGAATCCGTCTTTTTTTTTTTGTTTGCTTTGTTTTGGTGAGCCAGCCACCAATACTCATCCATCTCTACCTCAAAACACCAAAACTGCTTGTGTTTATCTGCCACCTGTCGTCTCACCGTATCCCATCTATTGCCTCCGCTTAGTCTGCAAATAACCGGCACATTCACATCTTTCTCCACCCGTAGATTTGTCAGTCAGCTCGCTGTAATAACGTCTGCTTTTTTTTTTCATTGTGTGCTTTGCTGTAACAGAAAAGGGAAAAGACGTTGACACAAGGCAGAGACCAGTTGACCTTGCGTGGTCGGAATATAATATGTACACGTCATTCTGCGCTTTACAAGTATGCATTAACCGTTTGCTGATTTGAACCCTAACACACATGCACGCACACACCCCACCAATCTCCCGTACTTCTCAGAAGCAATAGCACCCATTTAGATAAAGTCCACACATCAGCAACATAATGTCCTCAGGTTCCGGGTAAATCTATGCGGGAGTCTTCGCAGCGGTCCCAACAGAGCGGTTTTAAATGTCAAAGGGCAAACAAGTCCTTCAATCCAGGCTTCAGCGTTTGTCCTTAACTATAACGAGACTTCCACTCAAACTTCACTCTGACGGAAAAAGAGTATTTCACACCGAGAAACTCTTGTGCTGTCTTATTTGTCCATGGGCATGGTGAAGGTTTCTCGTATCCGCGCCACCTCGGCAGCACACAAGTGTCCATAAAGTTTATTGTACCACTCTGGGAAACGACCCCTGGAGAAAAGGGGAAAAAAAAAAAAGAAGGTAAGAGACGTGGTGTTAACTCAGTCGCCCTGGCAAGTGTGTGATGTTGCAGGAGCCGCTCTGTGAATGCCAGATGTTTGTGTTACTGTAACACTCGATGTTGTAATACTGTCTTGGGTCCTGTATATTCCACCCACCTGCAGTCGATTCTGGAAATGTATGTGAGTCTGGATTTGTTGGCTCCCGAGGGCTCCATGAAGTAGCGTGACGTGAGGACATTGGTGCGGACGCCCACCGCCGGTACCCCTTCGTGCTCCACAGATGAGCACAGAAGTGCACACGCTCCCTTTGGCAGGTCTGTTACCCAGGTTCTGGAAATAGTCAGCGTTAAGAATAACATTGAATTAAGGGGCTAACGCAGCAGAAGAAAAGAGCATGATTGAGTAAAAGTGCCTACCTGAGGACCAGGTGGTCTCTGGTTGGGTGAGGGGCCATGGTGTTTCTGACGTATTGGTAAATTTCGGTCCGCTCGTCCAGGGTCTCCACCACCCGGCTCTCGAGCAGATCCTCATCCCAGAGTCTCTGCTCTCGCAGCACCCGCGTCAGAACCTCCTCAGGACTCGCAGGAATCTCAACAGTCACCTTCCACAGCCGCAGTGGAAACCCATCATGCACCTACAAAAACAAAAGGAAGAGCCAAATGACTTCTCGTATCGCTCCTCATCAACAGCTATTATCAATAAGAGGCTGTTGTGTGATGATTTGGAGGCAGATAAATAACAGAAAACTGTCTGGTAGCTTCCCGAGGCATATCTAATTATCATTATTATTTATATTCCAAAGGCATAACTTTGAGAAACGGAAGTCTCCAGCTGTGTTTCGAAACCTCCTGCTGCCTTTTAGCTGATTCATTTCACCATCTCATGAGACAGAACATGTTCTCTGCTTTGTGACCTTCAAGCAGAAGAAGATAACCATCCATCTGTGCATGTTACTTGCACACTAGACACAGGAAATGTAGGCCTGGGATAATGATGAGGTTCTGTTTGTGCGTCTCCATGTCAAGCTGATGTCATTCTGGGACAGAGTCCAGAGCACGAGGGATGGGAATGAGAGGCCAAGGGCCAGGCCACTTTCACACAGATGTGTTTCTGTACAGGAAACCCTAACTGCTGCTTTTCCACTCGCTATTTAGAGAAGGAGGAGGAATCCAGGACAGATCTCGAGAGTAAAAAAGAACATGGAAAGCAGAGTTTGTGTGTGCACTTTACGAATGCAGGCTGTGGGTTTTTTTTTTTTTTTTTTCACAAATCGAAGACCTACTGATGAGCTCTTTCTGGTCTTCTTACCTTCCTGTAGGCCAGCTCCGCATGCTCAGGGGTGGAGCAGCTGTCGTAACCTTTGAACTTGTCTTTGGCCTCTTTGAGGAGGGCGTCTAAGCTGTCCTGCAGAAAGGCCCTATAGCCTCGATCGCCGGCCTCCTCGCCTGAGAGCTCCTCCAGTCGCTGTGGGAGCAGAGCCTGCTCCACATACGAGTTCCTGCAGCGATTCATTTCTTCAGGGATCTGTGAAAAAAAAAAACAAAACAAGGGCACAGAGGGTCAGAACACAGAAAACTTCACTTTTACAGTCTGGTGGTGGACATTATTGGCAGTTATGGTGAATGATATCTAAAAGTGGTTTGATTTGAGACATCTTCTTCCTTTGTGAGACACAAAAATAAATGTTTATAACGAGGGTGTTTAAAGCCATATCGAGTAAACTTAAGTTAAAAAAAAAAAAAAAAAAGCTTGGAACATCTAAGCTAAGTAAAATGAGAACCTGGTGGAAAATAAACATTAACCAAAGTTAGATTTACAGTTCTGGACATGTGAGAGACATCAAGTCTCTATGCTTCATGTTCTCCATCCTTATTTACTTAACTCCTCTTATCTTATGTTATAAACTGTATCAAGTCCAACCTGGGTAAGGATGTGTTATGGTTAACAGTGGAAAGTCAACAAATCCCGCTTTTATCTCGATGTTTCAGTCGGTCATTCTTAACATTTATCTTTTACCGTTTTACAATCGAATTCGGACAAAAATGATGAGATTCCCATTCCATACGATGTCCAGTTCGAGTCAAGTTAATTACATTCAGTTGTTTTAATGGCCATTTTCCTTTCATAAACCTCCATTAGAAAAATATACAAATCAAATTAAAGGGAATAATTAAGGGGGTAATTGAGTTTACTTGTTTGATATGGACAGGACAGGAAGAGGAAGCTCCTCCACCATCTAATAAATCGATGAATAATGTGGCTCTTCGGCATCTGATGAGACATGTCAGAGAGCAAGGAGAGGGCATTTTTGGATAAATTTCATTCGTTTGAGGGGATTTTGTGGATTTATGATTTTCGCGGGATTATTTCGTGTCGACTTTTCGCTTGAGAGGAGCTTAATTTAGACTAAGTTGTGTGTGACGGAAGCCAGAACAAGCGGGAGGCCGGTCAGTACGTTTACTTTATGTAATCATAACATCGCTCGAACAAACGTCAGCATGATGTGGATCAACGAGTTATGTAATTGTGACTGTGCTTGTTTACAGCACAAACGCAAGGACATACGATGTGTAGCGGTGACACGGTGAAGTCGGACGTTGCCGAAACGCCTTCACGACATCGAACCGCGGAAAGCAAACCACCCTGGTTTTCTCTCTCCTCTTAACTCTTAAAGCGAGGGGCTTTAGGATGGGCAAACCCAGCTCCAGTACTTGTGATCACTGACCCTGAAGAGTTTCCTGCACTCCTGGATCATGTGTGCCAGGCCATGAGTGGCGGCCAGGTTCTCGTTCAGGTCCCTCTGGTCCGGTTTTCCCAGCGTCTGCTTCCGGTTCATCACTCTGTCACCAAGGAAGAAGGCAAAAACAAATGGATACCACAAGATTAATCAGCCGGATCCGTCATGCAGACAACATGCGAAGAAAGCCCGTTGGAGGAAACTAAACGGCTGAACAGCTGAGAACAAAGTGTGTCTTAATGAGGTTAAGGTGTTTATGTAACCTCTCCGTTTCCTCTGTCTCTCTCCCTTCCTTTCTCATCTCTGCCCCCATCTACAGTATCCTACCCTTTTGTTTCGCTGCAATAACCCTTTCCTGTTTTCAAAACAACATTCTGCGCATTATGTAACCTGAAATGACAACAACTTGACGTTAAAAGCAGTTGCATCACAAGACCGGACGACCTGTACCTCGGCGAGGAGCTCTCTTTGCGCCGCAGGGTGTTGAGGTGGAAGAGCGACGGAGCCAGACAAACGGCCAAGTTGGTGGGGGTCATCTGGTTCTCGGCGACGCTGGCCGTCACGTCGCTGAGGAGGCACAGCAGCGTCCGCAGAGCCTCTCGGTTCTCGTCCGGGAGGAGCAGCACGGCAGCACGGGTCGCCTGAAGACGGAGCTCCTTCGGCATGTCTGCGGGACAAGAGCGCATTTGTCACGGTTCGTCATGCTGGATGAAGTCATTTGTTTTCACGCATAAATGAGTTAATTCAACGAGGAAATTGCGTGAGCTTGCCCTTTGCCGGCCAGAAATGAGCTATGATTGAATCTGTGCCGATGCTATCTGTGTAATACAAGACCACGGACTTTACGTGAGCATCATATGCTCCATGTACAACACTGGTCTGCTTTCAGCTTATGTAAGTCCCTCATGCAGCTGGAACCAAACCTAAATGAAGTCGACGTTACAGCAAAGCAGCAGACGGATGCTTACACTGATAGATCTGGAGGAAGGTCTCAGACAGCTTGCTCGTGAGCAGGGGCTCGGGCAAGTCTCTGAAATACTGCTTCAGCATGTCGGCAACGTCATAAGCCGACTGGCCCTCGTAGTTGACCCCCCCGCCATCCGCGCCGCTCGCCTCGTTCATCTGACGGAGAGCCTGAATGCGAGATTTCACTCCCGATTTCCTGAAAAGACCCACCTGGCAGGGGAAGCAAAGAAAAGGCAGCATTACATCACACAAGCGCACAAAAACCTGAAAGCCAGCGTCCAACTCTAATTTGTCTTGGTAATTAGCATGAGAACAATGTTTGACCTTTTTTTTCTTTTCTTTTTTTTTTTAATTTGCATTTAAAACGCTTTATGTGTCCAGATGACACAGACATGCCTGTTAAAGTGGCGGGCTTGCATGAGTAAATGATAATACTCTTGATT
>JAOWBL010000001.1:6276062-6301455 GCA_028564865.1 Zenarchopterus dispar
TACAAGAATGCGCCCACAGATTTATAGATGTGTGTCTATCTGCATGGGTGTGTGTGTGTGTGTGTGTGTGTGTGTGTTCAGCAGGAAGACGCCTGTGCGTGACTCGGGACAAGCGCGCCTTTGTGAGAGCTGCTGTTCACAAGACTTGGAGTTCTTCTCAGAACCACGGTTTGGGAAATGGGGGAAAAAGGAGCACTTTATGATTGCGGCCGGAATTCTGAATATGTATGGGCCTCGGGTGGCCAACAATTAGACTCTGTCTTTCAGAGAGACCCGACCTGTCATAAGACTGTCATAACGCTTTCTGTTTCTGGCCTTGAACAGGAGAAAAACACCAAGATGCGAGGCGATTTTCCACTTTTCATCAATAGTTCCAAAAATCCAACCTCATCATCCAACTTGTTTGGCTCACTGAAGCTTTAATCTTTAACGTTAAAGTGGACTAACAGTAACTTTTGGTATATGCAAAACAATCCAGGGACATGTGTTCTGGTGAACAGATGCTGTGAAACACCGTTTTTCTTTTGCCCTGCTTCTAAGTAGGGCCCCCAATATCAAGTAGACATAAATGCTCACGAAAAGAGAGAACATTTAAAGAGCCAAACCGAAGAAACAGACACGAGGGGTGCCACTTGATAATTACGAGAAGCTTATAAAGTGCGTTCAGACCCATAGCCGGCAAGTGGTGTAAAAGACCCTTTGGGAGGATAATTTGAGAGGAGGGCAGCTCCTTCCAGCCTCAAGCTCAGCACCTTGCGTGTGAACTGCCATGATTGCACGGCTGTGATGAAGACAATGTACACCCCTTCTCAGCAATTACGGGCCTGGGAAAAGAATGTGAAACCCAACCTCGGCGTGGACAGCCGTCACAGCTCTATACAACAACTTGCAGATGGAGCGGATTGGGACATGGGCAGCATGGAGAGCTACTGCCTGAAAGGATATATTTCAGGCTAACGCTTTCAGGAACAATGTGACAGACACGTTTCGCCTGTTTACGTGAGAGTCAAAAAAGAGAAAATATAAATCTGCATCTCGAGCAGCGATTACAAAGATTTGCACATCTGCTCTGTTGTTTTTCCCCCCCTCATGCAAAGCCTTCAAATTTCCTCAGATCCACTCACCAGCTGAAGCCATGTTTGTTTGTGGGCGTGTGTTTTTCCAGCAGCGCGGTGAGCTGCAGGAGGGAGAGTTTCTGCAGCAGATTCATCTGCAGCACCGACTGGCAGCTAATCTGGAGCTGGGCAGAGGCCAGGCTTGGCCGATGGGAGTTCTGGAAGCTCGGCCAGCGGAGTTTCTGTGGTCTGGAACACGTTGGCAGAGGAGAGGAAAGCACAAACTGAGACGTGAGAAGGAAAACGATCATAAACAGATAGAGTGCAGTTCTGGGATCTGATTCACGCTTTTGTGTACACATAAACGTCAAAATTGACACACAGCTTCAACAAATACTCTTGTGTGGCCAAGTGATCGGTTTAGGGATTACAAAAGATCTATGTGTGCGTCAATCAAGAGATTATCTGAAAAGATACCAAGTGTAACTCTGTTGGTGAATTCCTGACAGCACAGAAACAGTCTCCACGGAGACCAAGCTGCATTCCTCAGTACTCGGCACCATTATGTAAGAAGAGAAGTCCCAGCTTGTCCTTCTCTTTATCATTTGCTGTCACCATTTTTTAAAAAAGAATTCTCCTTTTATTTGTAACACAGTTTTGTGCTCCTGTTGCTTTTGGTCATGTTCTTTTGTCTTTAAGGATTACTTGATCCAAAAGTGAATCGATATAGTAAAAAAAGTTTTCAAAAAAGTACTTTTTTTTTTCCTTTTATTTTTTTTACAGAGTGACTGGCAGTGTGGATAAATTAGATCAGCGTTGCCAAACTTTGGTCCTCAAGGGCTGATGTCCTGAATGTTTTAGATGACTCCCTGCTTCAACACACCTGATTAGAGCAAAAGCTGCTGTTTTAATACTAATTAAAAAAAAGCTCTGAAGTCAAAATTTAACAGAAAGCGTAATTAAGTGGTGGAAACGATGAAAGACTTCTTTAAACTATAATTTAGACACTTTGTCTTTCAATACTGACCTGCTGGTTCGCGTCAGCGATGCTCCAACGCCTGAGTCTCTCCTCTCTCTCATCCCATCCTCTGCTTCGCCCAGCGGGTTTCCTGTACTGTCCTGGTCACTTCCATTCTCAGTCTCTTCTAGCTGGTTCTGCAGAGGGGAAGACGGGCAGGGAGATGCCGAGTCCAGCGCTGAATCAGAGTCGCCTTCTTCTTCTTCGTCCTCCTCCTCGTCCTCCTCTTCACAGGCCACAGCCTCTGACCAGGCATTGACAAAGCGCTGCAGGCCGCTGACGTGTTGCAGCACTTCCTCCAGCTTGTGTTCATCCCCCTCTTCCTCCTCTCTCTCAGTGTAGGGGACGTTGTCGTAAAAACTAAGCCGGCTGTCGACTGAGCCTGAAGAGGCACGGCGCTGGCGTCTACCTTGCCGTCCCCTGAGGATCACTGAGTTTCCATTATCATTCCCATTGTTATTACGTGAACTCCCATCCTTGAGGGCTTTGGGGAAAGTTCCAGGCTTGTGGCCTTCGGGTAAATAGAAAAAGAGCATGCCTCCCTCTTCGTCATCCTCCTCCTCCTCTTCCTCTTCTTCTTCTTGTCTGCTTTTGTCTTGAAAGGTGCAGTTGTTCCTGTGGTTCTGTTCATCACTTGACATCCCGTTAGTAGCTTGGCAGGGGATGGGCGGGGCAGATTTCGGGAGTGGCGGCTGTCGATCTGAGGCTTCTTGGAGAATGCTGAAAGGATCGAAACCTTCCAAATACATCCCTCCTCTCTTGCCAGAACTTGCTGCCGTGCTGTGGCTGCGAGCTCGGGTCACTGGACTGGGTGTGCTCACCGCACTTCCGCTGCTAGCTTCAGACTGGCTGCTTCCGGTACTTCCGGTGCTCCCGTTGCTGGTCTGAGTGGAGTAAGACACAGAGCGATTCCGGTTAAGAGTCATTGTCTGTGTGGGATTGCGGTGGTGATTGAAGTTGATACTTGAGATGTCCACACAGTTAAGCCTGCGGAGTTTGTCATCATCTAGACCCTCTTTGATGACAGGGCCACTGATTTCTATTCTTCCTCCAACGGTGCTCCCCTTCTTCTTTCTCTTTGAGGATGTACCACTCCGAATCCGCAGACTTTCCATCCTCTTGAGAAAGCTCTTAGCTCTGGAACGTGTATTTTTGCCGTTGCCTCCGTCCAGACCTCCTCCTACCGTCCCTGTCTTGACATCAAAAGTGAACCGCCTGAGTGTCTCCAGGGGTGATGGAGGCAACCCATCAGACAGAGAGTCCTCGTTGGCGCCTCCTGACCCGCCAGTGCCTGAGGACGAACACATGCTAGCTACTGAGCTGGCACGGGTGGCACCAGCAGGTACGGCTTCATTTACCAAGGCAGCACCATGGGACTTTTCCTCTCCTCTTCCTCCACTACCACTGCTGTGGATGGAGCCCACTTCAGGCTGCTCGCTGAGGTCAGTCAGCACGCTCTCTGAGCTGTTGCCTTCACGCAGGGCTAGCTTGCCTTTCTGGGATACTTGATCCTTGGCGAATGAAGGCTGTGTGGCATCTGCGGGCAACGAGGAGAAAACCTCCAGCTCCTCCATCCGGGACCAGCGCTTACTGTCCCTCTGGAAGGTCCACCGACCACTGATGGCACAAGGCTCATCCTCATCGGAGTCTTCACTCTAGAAAAGGCAGAGACGAGCGAGAGGTGAAAAAGGAGAAAGAGGGATTTAGTTCAAAAACACTGTGTACTGCTAACATTTCTACCTTCTTTTCCAACATTCCTCACCTCGATTATGGAAACTTTCTGGAATTATGGATTAAAAAAAAAAATTCCAATTTTAAAAAGAATGAAATATAATTATACCATTATTTCCAAATCATTTTGTAACACAATGTAATTTAACAAAAATTTGAATCAAACTGGTCTGAAAAGACATATCTCATGCCACTGACATAAGATAACAGTATATTCATCTGAGGTCAGGACAAGATGAACTGAAGAAATTCCTGGTTATCAAGTCCTGGCGGCACAAACAATGCATAAAACAAGAAATGAAGTGGCCTTTGCTGAGTCACAATAAATGCGCAGACATGTTACCAAAACGAATACCTCCCCCACTTTAGTTAATCTATCACAGACCCTGCAGGGACTTCAGGAAATTCCATCATGACCCCCATAGCTCACAATGCAGTCAGCCAGACTGGGGTCACCCACCTAATAGTCTTTATCTCTTCTGTCTGCGCACACACACATACTCACACACATTGTATGAGACAGAGACACAGATTTATACACTATTACTGTCATGTTTCAGTCCTTATCCTTGGTTTGTTTCTGTTTATGCGGGTAGGAATGTGAGATAACAAGTAGTACTCTATGTTTTATGTACAGAGAGCAGCGATTGGGCCACCAGAACTGGAACCATTTGTCAACACTCTGGAGAAGTGTTATCCTTCGAACCATCGAGCCACCGGAGCATTCAGTGCAACGGCAGCCACCTCGAAGGTCGCATAGAGGAACGTGCAGAATGAAAAGTGTTTATTTTTATGATAAAGCAGAAAAAGTGAGAGAGAGAAAACCACAAAAGACAGGAGACAGGGCGGGGATGTGAAGGGAGAGGGAATGTGAAGATGTGAGGAGATCAATGCATTCCTAAGTCGTCTGGGTGGGGGTTCAGCGTGGTTGGCTATCGTCTCTTAGGAGCAGAGGAGTCAAAGAGGCAAATAACCTCCATGACTCCTCTGGCTTTTCTGTTGACTCCTGAAAAATAAGGTGACGCACATGGGGTCATCCTCATGAATGCCATTACTCGTGGAACATTTCTACCCAGATCTTAGGCTTGTTAAGGTTATTCATTTAGAGAGTACTCAGTAGCTACTTCTAGTTTACTTGAATCAAGATAATTTTAGGTTTTGGCACTGACAGGAATTAAAATTTTACTTTCAAGTTACCACAACCTGCCATCATCACACCACCACAATCACTCAAAGAGCCTTAAAAGCATAACTATGTATTAGAGGATCTATGAGGAACACTACTAGTTTATTTATGGCGAGTCAAATGCGCGAGAACGTATCTGACAAAGAATAGTAGCCTTTAATGGAAGGAGGTTTCAGTGAGCGCAGCCCCTTAAAGTTACCCTCCCTCCCCCGAGGGTCCTCACAGCCTCCTTGATCTGGGAATAAACTCAACAGGTGTCTCGTCATTAAAGAAGATGAGAGAAACGCCAGCTTTGCTCCATGGCCAAGAGGTGAGCTGACAGTTGAGGAAACAGTTGTGTGTGAGGAGATTGTCAGAAACGAAGGTAGTGCAAGAGTGTCCTTTTGAGCTTACTCTTTTTCTTTGTGGCGTTATGTCCAGCCTCATTAAAGCACACTTGTTGAGGGTGTTCAGTCTCCTGCAAACACAAACACACAAAAGCGGCAACATTTAGAACAAGTGGGCTTTAACCATTCCAGCTCGTTGACCTTCCTTAAAACTCAAAAACTCTGTCATGAAGGGAAGAGAAAGAAAGAGGGGTGGGGGGAGCTGGGGTGCAACCAGTCTGGCTAATGAGCTGCTGAAGGATAATCCTCAACATGAACAGGAAGAGAATGACACAGATAAGGAGGGAGCGAGGAGAATGAAATCTGCTGGAGTGGAGGAAAAAAACCTTGGGGAGGGGACGGAAAACTTATCCCCAATGCCACCTGGACAAGGGGAGCAAGGGAGGTGGTGGTGGGGTCCACCCTCTTGTGAGCGCTGAGAGCATATCATGTAACAATGGAGAGATGAGGAGATGGGAATTGAAGGACAGTTGGGGTTGTGGGGCTGCCTAGAGAGGAGACCGAGATGATAGCTTCCAGATGTCTGAAGGAACACCTGCTGAGGTTTATTACTGAGTCCTGAAATTTAATGAAGGAACTGACTCCATTTGAAAGCCATTATCCCCTCCTCATATGCTAATTAATATTACAGGGACGAATCCAGTCTTTGCCGGTTTAAGGACATTGCCATATATTGCTTGATCTTATTACAATGCAGCAAAAAGTACAAGTGAGATATGTAGACAGTAAAATTATATATATAAAAAAACAAACTCTGGGTGCAGTCCATGCTTCCAAGGTGCTTATCATGTCCAAGTCATTCCTTATCTAAACTTTCAAAAGCGAGCCTCCTTTTGAAGTTTCACCCTTGTGATTTCATGTGGAGGCTAACAAGCGATAGCACACCCAAGAAGAAGAAGAATGACGAACACCATCAAAAAGAGAGAGAAAGGTGCAGTAAGACTTGTTATCTCACCTGCAGAGAGCCTCAATAGCATCCCGATCAAGGAAGTCATGGTCTCTGGTAACTGAAGATATATCAATGGGAAACTGGGCATCTTTAAAGAGAAGGAGAGTCGGGTTAGTGTTGACATTTCACCGCAGCAGCTGATTAAATCAGTGTGTACAGATAAAACTAGAGTAAGCCCCCAGCCTCAAACACACCCTCCCGCTCAACCACCTACACCCCCTCCCCCTCTCATACACCCATGATGAAAAGCTAAAGGAGGAAGTAGCGTCTTAGCCGACCAAACAAACACAGCTGCAGCTTTCAAACCGGGCAGGCAGGGGGGATACGGAGCACAGAGGGAGAGAACAGGGGATTGATTGAAGAATGACAATAGGTGCTCCACTACTGCTCAGAGGTCCCACTTCCTTTTCTGCTCCTCGTTTTTTCTCTCTACTCCACCTCCAAGCCAAGGATCACCCATTCTTAGCCAGCGGCTGCACCGGGAAATGTTGTTGTGCCTCAACACAGAAATCAAGATGCTCTTTTGGAGGTGGGTTAGATGGGTGGATGGATGCCAAGATGTTGTCTGGAATGTGCTGTCCCTACCCAGAAACCTGCATCTACGCCCTCAGGGACAATGCTGATAAGAAGACTCTATTCACGGTGACGCCGGCATTTTTTACCTACTGCCACTGAAGTCGGCCTATCAGTCTGATTATCTTTAGTGGTGCAATAATCTTGACAGTAGAGAGTAGAGACTCCAATGGATACAAAAAGGCTATAAATCTGTTAGTCCTTCTTATGCAGAAAACTGGGAACATTAACATGAAAATTTACATATACTTGTGGATATGTGCAAGCTGATTGTTTGTGTGAATGACAAAAAAAAGTGTCAAGGTATCTATGTTGTAAAATTGAAAACAATGACCATTACTCTTATTTACATTAGAAAGTGAAGAAAGGATTTGGATAAATTTAATCCTTCAATCCCTGTAAATTAAGTTATTTATAAAATAACTTAATTCATAGTCATGACTTGTAGCACAGCTTTGAGAATCGGTTTAATTTCTGGTATGAATTCATGCTCTGGGAGGGTTGAAGCGTCCCTTGTGATCATTTACCTTCATAAAGCTGGGCGTACTGTGGGAACCCCGCTGCTCGGAGCCAGGTACAGGCCTCTTTGGCTTCAATCTCTGCAGATAAGAACAGGATTTTTTTTTAAAAGGCATGTCAGGCTGTGAAAGGCTCTCAAAAAAACTCCAGAATGATCAACAAATTTCAAGTACACAAATTACAGACAGGATTTGATAAGAAATTGGATTTCCAAAAAAAAAAAAAAAGTACAGAGCAAAGGCTTGTCAGATGTATTAAATTTTTGGTGTTTAAAACACAGATGCAAGATACTTCTGGAGCTGTGCCGCCAGTGTGGCAGTGGCTTACATGTGAACTCCTTGACCTTGTTAGAGATCTCACACTCAGTCCTTCTCCTCTCACATGCTTCTAAAGCTGGAGCTCAAAGCATCATTCATCCAAATGTGTCTTCACAAACTATGTATAACACCCTCAAAGTTCACACAGACATCTCTAAAATCTTGAATATTTTGAAAATGCTTCTGCCCTTGAAGTCCACCACCCTCTGTCCCCGCATCGTGTCCATGTTGGAGGTTTAATGAACATCTAAGTTACCTATGGGAAGGAATGCTTTAAACATAAGACGTGTCACTCTCAGCACCCTCACTGCAGTCCAACAGTTTCACAAGACTAGCCTAATAAACTCTTTCATAACTCCCTTTAAACACAAGGTGTGACATTTGGGCTTGTTATGCTAAGTGCTGTGAGTGAATGTTGAGGTTCACGGTGCCAGCGGAGCCAAGTGGATGTCTCCCAGTTATGTGCGAAAACCTCTTAGATGACATATGCCAAATGGCTGGCCGCTCCCCAGCACTTCTCCCCACGGCCAACAGTTTGAATAGGAGACAGAAACATGTCTCAAGGACTTAAAGAGCAGATTTTACAATGTCCTTACTGTAGTCAAGCGACCCCGAGTACAACCTTGAGGAAAAGCTTGAAAACAAAACCTATCAGACAAAAGCAGGAAAAAAAGACAATGTCTCTTACACTTTAACTGAAGTTCCTTTTTATATTAGAGTGATTGTTACTTTGCTGTTTTACCTGATTTCAAAGCATTAAAATAATGAATATATAGAATATAAAAGGGGAACATGTTGCGCCTGCAAGATATTTACTCTTTGGGACAAACAGACAGATAAGCGAAGAGAAAATAATGGCAAACAGGTGACACATTAACAACTCGGGACTGAGTTTGCTTTCTGTGAACAAACGAAAGTTAACCATAAAACACTGTTTGACAGAGGTCAAAAGAAGACTGCTGCTGCACAGGGTCTGGGCCACACAATATACCAGCATTTACATACCAACAACAAGCCTAGACGGAAGATAAACCCTCTAACAACAAGGTGTGACACGACCAGAAACGTCTCCCCTCTGCCACTGAAGACAGGCTCTGGAGCGACCTCAACCGTGAAACCAGCATGTAGCACAATGCCCGATAACAAACACATCAAGAATTAGTACTTTATTTGACAAACAAGATTTATTCTGCCAGTGGATGTGAAATGGCATGTCTTATAAAACAAAACAAAAAGAAAAAAGTGTCTGAGTGCGTGTTTAACCTTGTGTTTCCAGAGTGTAGAGAACTGTGAGTAATGGAGAAACTTAAGGGTAATTATACCTACATTCTTGAAAGTGCTACGAAGCGTAACAGATTCTTCTGCTTGCTTGTGTATCAGTGTGTGTTTATGTGAAAAAGTAAGTCTATGTATTTACAAAGGCCAAACTCATGTTTAAAGACAAATCACTGAAGAGACAGTAAGGCCATTGAAATGCAAATTAGACATACAAACACATGGACAGCTTTCCACCCCAAAAGCTCAGAATAACAGCTATGGGATCCAATAAGCTCCTTTGTGCGAAGCCATCCAGAGACGCACCAATAGGCTAGAATGTGTGTCAAATCTACTTTACAGTGACATGTGACTTAATGTGCCCAAGGAAATAAAATAATGACGGCAGAATTCCCCACACAGATGCATCAAACCGAATCATATTTGTTCCTATGCAACATTGTTCCTCCCATCATTCACGGGGTGAAGCAAGAATATTTGTTTGCCTTTTGTTTGACTGCAGGAAGTGGACAGGGGCACAGAGCATCTGGCACAAACAACCCAACAATAGAGCCGCACACACATACATCAATATGCGTTTGAAAAGGGGGAAAAAAAATCAACAAAGCAACAAAAGAAACTTTTAATAATATTCAACACACTGGTCATAAAAATGTCCTTCAACACAACTCCTCCGTAGTCTTTCTGCTTGTATTTGACTTTCTTCCCCAAGCATTCTCTGCAACTCCCGAACCCTCACCAGGGAACTACCTCACTTCCTCTTCCTGCTTCCCTCACAGGAAGAGAGCCGAAGGGAGCTTCGGCAGCCAGCAGGCACTTGGCTGCAGAGCCCAGCCTTCAATTGTTGACTGGCCAGATAATGGGCAGAGAGGCAGCCAAGACAAACATGGGCTCCGGTGATTGTGTGTGCTAAGCAAACGTCCTCGTGGTTAAAGACAGATATAAATGTACTACAATATGCACTTAGAACTTTAATATGATAACATTAAAGGCAAATTTCTGCGATAACTACAAACAGCAAAGTGGATCTCCCCATCTTTGTGACGGTCATATATTTACTAAGTTGTTTGAAATGTTACAGATAAGAAATATGGAGTTAGGACAACTGGCACCAGCTTGTAATGTATGAATCTATATCTCTTTTTTTTCATGTTAACACTATTCCACAAGAACCCAATTGGCCTTGGTCTGTTTTTACTCCAGTGGTGTTTTGCAATAAACCAGTGGAGCATGAGGGCATAATCTCTAAACTGCAAAAGAAAACCTCACGGTAAACATTTCTCCAGTTCTAAAAACCATCCTTGGGTGCCGCATGGCTGGACAGGAGACAAGTAGCCATTTGGATAGATTCAAGAGTTCAAACCACACCACAACTCGTGGTTCTGCTGAAGAGGCCACACAGGATGCCTGAAACCTGTCAGAAAGCCATGACTAAAGCTAAAGTGGCCTCACCAGGACAACAAAAATATAAGAAAATGTTTTGTATTCTGATATATTCAGCCACAGTTTAAGATAAACTCCTCTGAGTCTGAACTACAGCTTGCTTCAAGTTAGTTCTGGCTGCATTGATTGAGGGAAAACAACACAGTAAAATAAGACACCCAGTTAGAAATGAAGATGAGCGTGATTATCAGCAGATAACATGACTAATAAGAGCCTAGATGGTGCTAATAGCGATTTCACACAGATCACGAGTGGCTTCTCTCCCAGACTTTGGCTGAGCGTCTATTTGTGAGGTGCCGGTAAGGGTGAAATTTCCTTTAACTTCTAATATCATTCCTTTATAGTCATGACTTGCTTTCCTTTAACCTTTTTCATACTCATCTCAGTCTGTGTTTTCTGCTTATTTCATCTCTGCTGGCCACTTCTCTTCTCTCCCTTCCGGAGGCAGGAAATTCTCACAATTGCTGGCCACAGCTTCCCTCCATTGCAGGAGGCACTAGGGTTTGGCTAGACTGAGTCTGAATGCTCAGCTCCAGTGGGAGTTTGTCAGCAGTTAGCAAACAAAGGATGCTGCTCCCCACCTCAAAGGCCCTGCTATGGCAAACTGGCAGTTAAGAGTCTGAATACAGTTATCTCTGACACTGGGTCTTTGAAGTTGGCAGATTGAGAAACAGCCCTTGACTAGAGTCTGCTGTGAACAGAGGTAGCTTATCTGGAATCACCCAATCATTGATGGCTTTCGAACTGCCGACTGTAAAACAATCCAAAAGGGGCGGTCATGAGGCTCTTATCAACTCCAGGTCTGAGTGGGTCACTCTGAAGGGATTGCAAAGGAGAGTTACACAGGTGGTGAGATAAATCAGCCAAGAACCTTTGGCTCCACAGTGAGCTCAAACAACATGGATCGATGGTATATTGACTTTTCGATTTATATTAGTGGCGGCCCTGCAACGGACTGGCGACATGTCTATGGTGTACCGCTGCCTTTCACTTGTAATGAGGTGGGATAGGCTTATTACAGGTGACTCCCATGACCCTGTACAGAATTAAATGGGTATAGGAAATGATTGGATGGATTTATATTACTATTTTTCTTCCAAGTAACTTATAAAAATAAGAAAACATCTCATATACTAAAATCATTTGCTTTGGTCTGTCCATTTTCCCACACTCCTTCCTTCTCATTTGTCAGCAACATGGTGAGCTGCAGCCTTGCTTTCAACTTAAACTCATTGTTTCGGACTTAGAACTTTGTTGATGTATATATATTTTACACAAAAGTGTTAAATATAGCAGTGTGTTGGGCCAACCATGGCTAAATGTGTTGCCAGAAGAATAGAAAGTTGCCAGGATAGCTCAGTGGGTGCAAACAATTCTTTCCTTCCTACTTCTGCCTGCCCAGCAGTTCAGCAGCCTGACCGCGTACTGCACATGTGAACAAAAATTCTCAGATTGAATTTACAACCAAATTTTGTTGAATTTGATTCTATGAAATGATGATGAACTTTAAAAAAAACATTTATTGATGGTTAAATTTTCATCTTAGTGGGGGATATTTAGGTTGCTATTTTCAGACTAATTGTGTAAAGAGCGACAGAAAACTACAGAATATGAAAGCAGAGATAGAAGGAGAGAAGCAAATAGATGTTAACCGCTGGCATTGGTTGACAGGGAGAATCCAAATAATGATCCATAGTATTACAGTCAATGTTATGACTTTAAATAATCATAAAAACACTAAGATATTTACTGTTAATCTTTCTAAAAATGGCGACATTACATTTTTTGGTGATATAGCTCATCCCTAACAATAAGCTAAGATGGGAGTTTGAATACTACCGATTTCCTGATGTTCATCACTTTTTCTGATGCATTCATTAACTCTCCGAGATTCAGATCTAAAATATTCCATGAATGATCACATTTTACATCTCAAACCTGTGCAGGTATGAAAACATGGACGCAAACAAAGATAGGGTCCCAGTCGTGGAATCCAGAGAAGAATGATAACAGATTTTTTTGTTTTGATGGGTATCAGATTTTTCAATTCCACTGTGAGACAGCTGGTGTTCAGAGAAGGTCTGACTGTTAGCAAAGTGATATGGTGCCAAGAATATCACCATCTGGCTAGCCTCAAGCTGTGCCTCAATGACACACACATCCACAATAGGGGAAAAAAAGAAGTTATTAACATGGTCCATTCCAGTTATTTTACCACCAGCTGGTGTAGGCATGCAGGCACACATCCACCAGCACATCCACATGCGCACACACAGATGGCCCAGATGGATCTTTGCTTCGCTAACCCCAAAGGCCCCTGTGCCCCCTGACGACAGATTTATGCTCAAATGGAGGGCCCTACTCCTGGATCAGGTGACCAAGCCTTTGAGAAGCTCTCTCCAACCAAATGACAGCTTACCTGGAAGGAACACCTTACCCCCACCCCAATATACACAGTGACAAACAGATTAAATGATGGCTCTGTCTTTTCAGCACAAGCAAAGTCAAAGCAAAAAAAAAAAAGAAAAGAAACATATGGATCTCCTCTCAGAGCACAGACAAACCAGGTGGACAGAACTTTCTCAGATAAGGCCACAGCTCACTTCCTGTTTCACATGAAGCGCAGATGAAGCCTACTTCCTTCATTAGCTCCTCTAACAGACCGCATCACATTTCTAAGTGATAGAAAAATTAGGAGACACTGAGGAAAAACAAATACATCCTGATTGTTGTGTGATTGGTCACGTCTTCTGTGCACTAACTCTTGGTGGTTACTGTATGTAATGTTCAAACAGTTTGTATCATGTTAGCTGATTGTGTGTGTGTGTTTGAGCACGTTTTTAACGGCTTTATGGTTTAACTGAACCTTGGTGTGCGCATATCTGTTCCAGACCTCAGGTAGTTGATAAGAGCCATGTGCGCTACAGCCAAAGCTGATGAAAGAGTCAAAAGAAGAAAAAAAGCCCGCAAATCAATTAGAGACCGTCAGAGGAAAAACTGAAAACAGGATTTCATGTAGCTTTGATCCTTTTCTGACAAGGATCAAAGTTTCCCTCAGTTCAATCTCGACCTCCAATTGTGCGCTGCTCTGCTAGAAACTTCCTTTGGCTGCGGGATGCGTAAAAAGGTGGATTGAAAGTAGGCTTCATTTATATACATGTATATATGTCTATCTACCAGACGTAGAAAAGCATCCCCACAGTGGCGGCAGAAGCTTATCTATGAACAAAAACCTCAGGATCTTCAGAGAATTGTTAACAGGAGTGGGGACGTGGAGGTTTGAGACAAGCGGAGAGATTTCTTATCTGACAGCCTGCAGCGTTGCGCCTTAAAAACTTAAGGCAACTGTATACATGAAGACAGTATTCTGGTTAAAAAAACACACACACAACCTTAAATGATAAGCATAACTTAGAAAACACACCTCTATTGACTAAGTTCAACAATCAAGTCAGTTCTACATCTTCTGGATAAACAGGAAACCAGTTAAATGTTTGGATACATCTTTCATATAAAGTTAAATCGACTACAATTAATCATTACATCCCTAGAAAACATAACCAAACGGTAACATCTCTGTCTGGGTGAATGAAAGCGACTTACGCGTTAGTATCATTTTCAAAAGTCACGGTCGAGAGCAGCTTGACCATAAAACCAAATTCCCGACTGCGCCTCGGCGGGCGACGACTCGGAGCCTCTCCGCCGTTAGGACGAAGTCCGCATGGTAAATCCACTGTGGAGAAAACTATACAGTCGGCTTCAAATGCCATCTAATCGTTGCGCAAGACAGTAGATCCATAGCTCTCGTTTGATTTAGATGGAATGGACAAAATTCCACAAACTCCCTCCGACTGTATGATGCAGCTCCCAGCAGGAATGTGAATGGACTGTTGTGTGATTCAAGCTTTAGGAATGGGAAAGCTCAGCCGTGGCTCCACCTCTCTCCCCACCGACCCACCCGCTCTGCTACTCCCCACCTGATAAGGAGCTGGAGATAGGCTACACACACTCTCTCCGGACAACCTGAGCATTTACAAAAAAAGCATGGAAGATGTTTGTATAAAGGATTTTATCTACCAGAACAGTGCGTTTCATCAAAGACGCGCGCTCTGCGCTCCGTACACCAACTTCTGTCTGTCTCTCCTGTTTCCTGTGACTCACCTAATTTACTGATTTCACATGTACATTAAAAAAAAAATGTTTCCTGTGACGTGATTAAGTGGCCTCCACGGGATCCCTCAGTGTTCATTTCAGCTGCCGGCTCGCCACAGGCCCTACCACTCCCCTAATAAGGAGCATTTGACTTGTGGGCTGGTTTCCCAGTTTGCATATCATTAGGAACTAGTGGAGACAACTGTGAGACGCTCTTTTGTGACGCCAGATTAGTCTGAAAAGCGCAAGTGGTGCCGTGAAAGGCCAGCCGCTGCAGGTATGGTAATGCCTCTGCCTTGGCCTTTCCCACCCGCCCTTGTCCCATGGTGCGCCTGGCGCACGTACCCCACGCTCAGGCTGACTGTAAACCTCTTGGCGTTGGGAAAACTTTTAAAAAATGCCCAGAGGCTTTTTGTAGTTAGTTTCGACATTTTTTTCCATCTGCATTTTTCGCATCACATTCAGACATTTCCAGGGAATTATCATCAACATCACACTGCTCTCAATCAGGGTTTTGTTATTACCATGGTAACACGCAGCACCGAGGAAAGCCAGGCCAGTCACCAGTTGCAGGGAAATGCGTGTAATCCAAAATTTTGGATGGTGAGCTGGTGGAAAGGGTGATGCATAAAATCCTGGATAACTGTGCTGTGTGTTATTGGTTGCCACACCAGTCTCAGCTGATGGCGCAGGCAGAAGGGATTCACCCAGCAGAAGAAAGCCTGCCAGCTATTTACATGAGCAACTATTCCTATAAGCGGCTGGGAATCTTTTGGAATATTTGCCAAGCGTTTCAGTGGCCTACAACAAAACACATCTTTAAACCACTTCATCTGGCATTGATGTTTAATGCTTTTTGTGGGGGGTTCTACATAAAAGGAACATTCCTATGGCTTATTCCACCTAAAAGAACTGCTTATAAAACATACATTTTGTGGAGACTGGGGCTTTTTCCATTTATAAAAACACATTTTATCTCACTGAAGTCTTGGGAACCCCAAAACCTGGGTAATTCTGCAGAAGTATTACATATAACAACTCTAATTGATGCTGACAGTTAAATTACTGACAGTTGTTATAATGTATTGTGTTTGGCCCCATTTGTTTGTCAGTCTGCAGACTATAAAAATAAAAAAAGATGAAAAAAAAACTGGTAACACAAGCTTATGAGCGTATCAACAGTGAAGTCTACTTATCTCCCCCAAAACTCTGTCCTCATCCCTGGATCACTACCAGAGTGCCAGCATAGAAGTATCTAATATCTTGCTTGTAAAACATAGGAAATTTAGATACTCCTGGCCTGATTACTCAGCACTGTGTGAGCTTGTATGGTAAGAGATTCTGTCTGCTTCTCAAGCGTGCAGCACCACAAGTGAGTCAAATTTAGAGCTGCGTTTAATGAACATTTTGAATTCAAACAAAAGAATGAGAAATCCTTACATGAGCCACAAACTGTGGTACCATGGAAGATGGATGATAGTCTATTGCTAACCTTAGATGTAACAATTTTTACAAGTGATGTACAAATTTTCCTCCTTGCTTAAGTTGATGGGCCCTCCCGTGACCTCAGTTGCTTGGCCTAAGGTGGCAACAGACTTTTCCATGTCTTGGCATTATAACAGAACCAAACATATCTAATATGATGACAAGTCTTCAGCTTTGTCTCATGTAACTTGTGTCTCCCTTGATGACAACCAACAGCAGAATTGTTGTCCTTTGATTTGCAAAGGAATCTGAGGGAAGTCACGTAAACAGACTTGTTGTGTTTTTACAAATAATAAGAGACATATTTTCTCTTTTCGATGGCATTCGACAGCTAGTTGAAGTTTGTGGAATCCCAAACAACAGGAAATAAGTCTAATTCCAGCAAAACACCAAGCCTGAAACATGCAATCACACAAATAAACAGATGCATTCAGAAAAAAAAGCCTCCTGAGGTCAGGAAATAGTTGATCAAAAACGAAGTAAACATCACTAAAAAAGACCACTTCGTGCAGACTTCACAATCAAGTCTTGATCCTTTAGTTTTCTGTGCTTCAAGTTGTGGACATATTGTTCAAAATGTAACGACAATAATTTGCTCAAGCATAAGGATAGAAGCAGCACTGCCAAAGATTAAATGAAGCTGTCAACAGAAAAAAGTGATCTTATGAGCTCATTAAGTGAAGAAAATCTTTTCTGATAACTTTAGAAACTCTGCAAGGAAGAAAGATAATTACTGTGTCAGTGTGTGTGTGCGACAGAAAGAGAGAAAGAGAGAGAGAGCATAGGGAGGAAGCAGAGATGAAGAGAGATTACCAAACAAGGCCAATCCCTCAGCTACAAAACCTGACCACCCAGAGGCTGCACCCAAAACGCCGACCCAAAGCCACTGCCGTCTGAGATGGGTCAACAACCCTGCACAGAGATGAGGGGGTTCACCCTCTCAGCTTGTCTTGTGCTGGTAAATAACACTATAATGGCAGCGGCTGTTGATGAATGCGTGTGGTAAATTGTGAAAGATCAGACGAGCAGACTGCCGCTGCTGCCAGTAGCTCCGGGGCAAATGAGCGCGTCTCTTTAGTGTCTACAATCGTTCCTCATCAAAGATCGTCAGAGTCAGACGCTTGTTTGGCTTATGATTCAGATACAAATCAAATACACACAAGTATAATAAGGGCTTTGGACAAAAGAGAGGAAATGAGCAGATGCATCAGTATTAGAGCAGATACACACAAGGGATTAGAACCAGGATTACATGTAACTATTCCTTAGAAAAGGGGATTAAAAATAAAAACTTTACCTTCAAGCCATGGATATTTGAGTGGATTATCTCATGCTTCATAGTAAATTTCAGCTATGTGTGTTGTAGGTCTTAATTACCACTTATATGTTGAGAAAATAGAGTCCCAGATGTTGCAAATTTGACATTTGATTTTTAATAATGATGTTCTTGTTTGGTCCGTCAGCCACTCAGTTGTTAGGCGAAACTACTATTGTAGGTTGTAAACATTACAGTGCCACCTTTGACCCTGATAGACAAAAGGAAAAGCTCAAAGAGGAAAAATGAAGAAAAAAAAAAAACAACTGAGAACTTGAAATCACAAAAAGTGTAACTTATTAAAGATTTTCCTGAAGTTGACCCAGAAAGTCACAGAAATAAGGGAAAAATGACATGAATGTAGAAAAGATAAAAATATAAGATCAAAAAGTGAGATGCAGAATGTAGACAAGAGATTCCTGGCTTCAGAAAAATGTCCTCTGGGTTTGCCTTGAGGTTAATGCTGCATTTTTTTTCTTTTTTCCGGTGGTCCTAACCCTAAACACGGGGGCCAAACGAGGGTCAGTAGATGGACGTGTCAGTCCAACACACCCACAAACACCCAAGGCTGTTTCAGCAGAAGCTCACAGAACAGATAACCAAATTACAGGTCTGCAAAGGTCATACGTGACCCTTTGGAGTTGCATCTTGGTTAATAAATATCTCTAAACCGCTGTACTCTCATTGTTTTTTCATAATGTGATCAGGAATTTCCAATAGAGAAGGCCAGAACAGAGGAGGGCAACATTTTATTGATTTATTTAGAAATGTAGGTCAGAAGTATTCAAAGGGTCACACAATGGACATTTAAATTGAAAGAAGGTCACAGGTTACCAGCTGCATCCACCTTACAGACTTTAAAAAGAATTCGCCATCTGACAAAGGCTGGTGGTATTTAGCAAGCTTCAATGGCAGCTTTTAGTTTGATGTTATCGCCATTTTATGGGTACTTGATCACGTTTGTAAAAATACTACTTTCCAAAATTTCAGGATTTTTTCAGGATTTTAGATATTTTTCTTGTTTTGACATCAAACCCCTCCATCCCCCACGTCCACAAACATGTTATCAGCACATAAAAAGTCCTTTTGAACTGTTTGTCTTTGGATTTCAACACAGACTAAACAGAGGCAGCCCAGCTACCAGAATGTCAGGGTCATCTGAGTGACAGGAGGGCTATTGATCAAATAAGCATGGTTTCCTCTTTTATTCACCCCTGATACAGCCTGCTTTGGTGGAACCCACAAAAATGTCCCAATGTTCTCCCTCAGGCTCATACATGTGGAGTGGGTCTAAAAACAAGGTTTCTCTAAAGTCAGATTGATCAAATATAACACTGTATTTACTTATCAATACAAATGTAAATCAAAAGTATTTATAGATATGGTTAATTGCAATATTCAACTATATGCTCAACTATGTGTGAAATCTTTGTTACAGTCACACCTCACATTCACACTACTCAAGTGAGATCAAGCCTTGGAAAGTGAAAAGTTTTGATTTGCAGACCTCATGATTTGCTCTTTTTGCTCACTACCTGTCCTTCCCTGATTCGCTAAGCTTGTATCATATGACCATTAGTGGACAAAAACACTCAGATGCTCCTGAACAACAGTGTAAACAGCAACCTGGAGGATGAAGAGCAAAGTAGTAATCAAACTGCTTATATGTGCAGATGGAAAGTCATTATAGCAGAAATTTCCTGCAGTTTTTTTGCTCATGTTTTGAGTAGAAAGATGCAGTTCACAGTCCATATTTATTATAATGATATTTTGTCAGTATGTTAGTATAGGTAAATCAGAGGTGTGATTTCATTTATAAAGCTGCCACTACCATGGAAATCCTTAAAACTTGCATCCACACGCCTTCAATGACAAGCATCTGTCCTCTTTGCCTTTCAGTGATGGAGGTTGAGATAATGGGTTTAGCTGCTACGTGTGTGTGTGTGACATGAACAGACGGGGTGTAGGTGGAGCGAATAATCTTTTCATAACAGGAATCTCCAGAAATAGTTCATCCATAGTCTTGAGGATCAGCCAATACGACACTGACTAGAGAGAAAGAAAGAAAAAGAGAGAGCAAATGTTTCCATACACAATGGCAAGGAGGAAGTGTAAGGAGACAGAGGCTTGGGCCAGCTCTCATACAAACACACACACAAACAAAGGAAGTGTGAAGCAGACAGTGGACCAAATGCTTCGCCAGTACCCTCTCTAGCCTTTGATGGACTCACCATAATCACAATAGAGGCAGGAGCCTGACACACACACTGACTCAAACAATGGACCAGCGTTGTAGGACTTTAAAGTTTAACACACTCTTTGGTGGATTCATCAATAAAGTTATGCTTTACCACCATAACATATAAGAGTGTGTTTAGATGAAGGGAGAATTAGAAAAAAAAAAAAAAAAAACCAAAGCAAGTAAAGTTTACTACGGAAGGAGGACTGCCGGAGAGTAGTGCTGGGGATAATGAGCATCTTTGTGATGTGGTCCTGTGTGTGGTTTTGTCTGTTCAAGTACTTACATGCATGTATACAGTATACAGACATTAACTCCAAAGTGAATTAAGAAAAGTAACTGACAAACGGTGTAACTGAATAATAATTTTAAAAAAGCATGTGATATAGTGACACTAAACTACATGTTAAGTCTGAAGTCGCTGCATACGATAAAATCAGTTTGTGTATTTCTGTAAAATATCCTCATGACTTTCAAATACCCCATTGATACACACACACATATGCACTGCCTGTCTGTATACATGTGATCAGAAATTCTCGTGTCTGTAAGGCACGAGAATTTCTGGTTAAACTCGCCTAATATATTTCCACTCAAAGTCCTTCACATTAACTTCATAAATATGCAAATTAGTAAGCTCCAGTCTTGACAGGTCCACTTGAATGTTTGTACTGGGAACATAATTCAGAACCTCTGACTGAGTTTTATTACATTTCTAAGATTATTTAGCTCCAGAGTAGATTCATTGGCCCTAACTAATGTGGTAATAATAATCATAAAGAATATTTAATCCCTCAGACAGATAAATTTTCCTTCTGTGCTAAATGATAATACACAGACAGTTAACTCCAGGAAAAATTAATGAAACATTAGTTGCTTTCAGTCCAAACAGCGCTGGGAACTCCCTAAGGAAGAGCTTCACTGGGGAACTTCCCTCACTGGCTTTTTTTTTTCTTTTTTTTTTCATGTTTGCATCCACACTGCTGATGTTGAAGTGATGATAGTCACATGTATTCTGAATAAAGTCTGCTGATCCAGTCGTTGTTGTTTTGTTCAAGGCTTTTATTAAACTCTGTTGCTTACGTGGTGTACATGTTTCCCTTTTCTAATCGTGCTTACAGTTAAGATCGTGTTCTTGAACGGTCAACATTTACTAATGTTGGACCGACCAGTCACTATATGGCCACTTTTGGTTGCTTTTGTGCAACATCAGTTTCTCCCATTACTTGCACCATCATTACATTCAAGATAACCAAATGAATGTTGATACAGGCTACATGTTACAGTGTTCCCTCGTCTATCGTGGTTGTTACATTTCAGAGATAGCGGAAACTTGGCGATGTAGCAAGACCATATAGAAAACATTTTATTTTAACGGTTTAACACATGAACCACTAAGGAGGTTTTAGGAACAGTTAGGGGCTTTATTATGTGGATAACTTTATCTAAACAAAAATCTATAGCAGGGGTGGGGAAGGGCCGGTGTCCTGCGAGTTTTAGATGTCGACTCACATCAACACATCTGATTCTAATTAATGCTGGTGCATCAGTTTGTCATCAAGGTCTGTACACGTCTGTTCATGACAAAACCACGTCTATCAGGGTGTGCTAAAACAAGGAAACGGCTAACATATGCAGGACACTCAAGGACCAAGGTTTCCCACCCCAGATCTACAGGTTTGTCACTCCCTGACTTTTCCAAAATATGGGTGATTTATATTCTCTGAAGTTTTGAACATATTTAAATGAAATACACAGGCTCTGTGCACTTGTTCCTCGGACCACCACAGTGGACCTATACTGCCGTCATTTACACTGCAGGTGGTCCAGCTGCAGACTGTGACACGAGATCGTTAAATTTCATTTTTCGGGGATCTTTTCTCACATCTGAACAGACTTTCTCTGTCACTGTTGTATCTTTGAAATTAAACTGGTTTATCTACTAATGACAGAAAAGTGTCACGTTGACCGTGTGATGAAGCCAGAAGTGCATCATATTTTTAAAAAGGTGATTTTAGTTGCTTTTATTAAGTCTAACAAAGACTTACTGCAATAATTTGTTTCCTGAGTTTGCTGAAAAGTATCTTCTGTACTTCAGCTGCCCTATTTGTGTACAAGAGTACTCTCTTAAAGGAGTTAAATGACTGTTTCCTGTTAAACAGTACCACATAAAGTTCCTTTTAAAACCTGGATTTCACACAGACACCTATACTTGCAGGTAAAATATACATATGTGGAAGTTTACTTTTTTTTTTTAAATTACACTCACTGCCATATTCTAGCAGACGCTCCCACCATCCAAGAGATAAAGATATTTTATAACATCTGCCTGGATAGAACACATGGATGATGGTGCTTACACTGTCATAATATATTCATATTAGCTTATTTAATGTGCTGTGTGTTGTTTAATGATTGAAACACAAAGAAGTAGTCTAAATTCAGATGAAACAGAAATCTACTGTTCAGAAGACCTCTATAGCACTATGATCACGATTATAAAAAAGATATATGCACACAGAACTATGGAATTTTGCTTTCATAACTTTTTTAAGTCATCCTTGGGAAAGCACATCGGTGATGGATTGCTTTAGGGGGAGGCAGAGGAAGAGTAAAGAAAGAAGGGATTTTTATTTTTATAGAAATCTGAAAACAATGCTTTAAAGAAAAATATTATTCAATATTCAAATTGGGAAATAAATAAACACAGCAAATCCAACTGAAAGTGGGTAAAAGTGCGGCTGTGAAGTAGCAGCACACAATAAATTGTAGGAATAATACTCTTTGTCGTTATTTATCATTTAAAATAAGTAAATTCTAGATATAAGCTTTACGTAAAATTCCTGTGAAAACTGCATTTCCTTCCCCCAAGAATGGCTTAATTATTGCCATTAATCTAATTAAAAGTTAAAAAAACAACAAAAAACCTCCACAACATTTTATGACTAAGTTTTTTTGTTACCAGCTTCAACTAAATGGAACAATCTGGATTAATCTATTTCTGCAGACACCAAGGCTGCAGGAAGGCTTTTAATTACATTTCAAGTTACTGTGTATAAGTGACCACATTTTCTAAGAACTACAAGAGGTGGCGGTTTGCTTTGGAAACCAACGTGAATACTTGGAGAGCGGTTAATGATGCCAACCACATGGCTGTGAGTGATTACACATTCTGAGCGTTGCTATGAGTCCTGGAAACTTGCAGAATTCCTTTTTTCCAAACCAAGTGATGAACAACAATTAGTCTTTGGATGAACATGTGGTCCACATTACTCAACTTTGCAAGTGAACACACTGGTTCATGAGACAAAAAAAAAAAGAAAAAAAAGAAAAAGAAATTCATAAAGAGATGCAGTGGTTGTTTTTTTGGGCCCATAATGGAAGTGCAACCTGTCCTACATGAAGACGATTTGAATAAGCTCCAGCACCCTCACGACCCTAAACAGGAGGAGCTGAGTGTAGAAAAATGAGCTTATGGATGCATTTAGTGTTTTTCAACTTATACTGTATGCTCACTGTATGTAGTTGTGAGTTTAAGTTAAACACATTAGGCATCGGATTTGCACATGCAGATCAGTCAAGATGCCAGGACAGGTATTAAATGGACTTTCAGGTAGTTTTGAGTCAATGATGTTGACTGCTTTAATGGCAACCATCTGTTTACGTCTCAAGGCTGTTTTGGGACTCATCCTCATTAAAGCAGCTCTCTCTCATTGGGCAAGAATTTCCTAATAACCTCTTATAGATCATAATTCAAGAGTTCAGAGAGGGAATTCGACTTTTTCACCTCGTTTTGGCTCAGTTTTAGAACTTTAGATTAACTTGCCTTTAATGGGTCACTTTCTGAGATCAGAGGTATGTTCAGAAAAGGTGTTCTCCTACTGGCTGTTCTCCAGATAAAAATGTTTGCTCATGTATCAGATGGTGGAAAAGTCGTTTTAAATGGCAGAAAAATTCTCCAGCTCTCAACCGGCATTGACTGTGTAAGCAAATACAGCTTTAAGACACTAACGTACCCGCAGAAATGCAGTGACAAAGTTCCAGAAGAATGCAAGATGTGCTGATACTGCCTGACACTGTGATAAAATTTATAGGATGAGAGAATTGGCATGCACTTGGAGGAATTGGCACTGGCGTAAAATGTATGCCAACAAGCTTTCAGCACCGATGAATCATGGAGACTGGAGTACAAGTTGTTAAGCTGAAATCAGAGTGAAACAAGCCCTGCAGTGACATTCCTTAAAATTAAAGTGTAGCTGTAGGTGGTAGAGGATGGGTGATAGATCTGCCAAAAAGCAAAAAGAATATTTCATCAGTGAAAGAAAATAAATGGTGAACAGAAGTATGGCTGTGTGCAAAAAAAAAAAAAGTTTGGGTGGTATCTAATTATCTTTTAAATAAATGTGACAAGTGTGACGAAGATTATCCACTTTACATATACAACCTGCACACACATGTCCACAGTGAAGTGTCCAAAACACCCCTGACAATAAGTGGATCAGCACTCTCTTCACTCTATTGTCTTTCCTGTTTTTGACTCTTGTCTTGGAATCCAAAACGTGTTGGCTCGAGCCAGGACCAACTTCCAAAGTACCATATATCCATTCTTTTTTCTCTCTGTGTGCTTATTCTGTCAGCGAGTAATGCAGGAAGTTGATGCTTTAGTCTTCCCTGGTCTGACCTGTGACCCCCGGTGAACCCAGGCCTCCGCTGGGTCACGTGATGAACCGTGTAGACGTGAAGGCTGTCATGAAAAACACAAACCAGGTTTAGCCGGGAGATTAGCACCGATCCTGAGGGTTTTTTAGCTCAAGTGTAGCAAGACGGTTTGGATTTCAGGATGATTTCTTTTGAGCAACTCTTCACATTCAAATGCTTCAGTTTCATGTTTCAGATGATATGATGAGTGGTCATGTTTCCATTACCCCTAGAAAGGTGCAAAACCTAAATATCACAAAGAAAAACCTGTAATAGAAACATCTATAATTAACAAAAAAAATGCCAAATATCGCAAAGCCCTCTTTAATGAGGTAGGCTTTCTGACTTGCCGATAATCAAGCTTATTGAAAAAGTACAATAGAAACACATTTTGTGCATTTGCACATCTCTGGCAGTGCTTGATGAATTTTTCCAAACTGAAGATGCATCTGTCTATCTTCTTTGAAGCTGTGACCTTCTTTTTCTTCATTTTGAAGAGGAGTCTTCCAGGATGAGATATGGAAGGAGAACTAGGAGCGTAATGCTCAAAAAAAGAAAAACACTTCAGTAAAAACACGACTCCCCTGCAACAGTATCTTTGTCGCAAATTCAGAATTAAGCCATTTTTTGTGAGAAAGCGTAATGGAAATCCACTTAGTGAGAGAGTGGTGGCAGATCAGAGAGAAATAGGATGAAGGAAAATGAATTATATATGTGATGTATTGTAGAAAAGATGACCATTTTATGATACAGCAGCATTTTCCCTTAAGTGGGTAAAAGGGTCTGGGTATGTGAAAAAATACAGAATCAAACTGAAGACTAGTAACTGAGGAATGTGGAACAAGATTCCTCTTTGACTACGGTATACATGTCCCAAAAACTCTATATTTGTCTTTAAAACTTTTTATATTTGCCCCAAATGTGGGTTATGAAAAGGCAAACCCCTTATTGTGACCATGTCTAGCCACAATATAAGCATGTTTTTATATATATATATATATATATATATATATATATATATATATATATATATATATATATATATATATATA
>JAOWBL010000001.1:6313670-6361950 GCA_028564865.1 Zenarchopterus dispar
AAAAAGAATGATTTTGCTGTTCTGGTGTTGTAGAAGCAGCACATTTGATTCCGGTGCATGTTCCCTTTCAAACTAATTTAGAAAGTATTTTAATTCAGGAATATAAAGCAAAAAATAGTGTACACTCATGCATGTTCATGATGGTTCTGCTGAGCTTACGTGTGTGAATTTGAGATTGCTGATGAAAATCACCTAAATAATCCAAATTGGGCATCGTACAAAAATTAACGTCATCGCTACAGTCTTCTCAGAATGCAGTTTTTAAAGCAATTTGTCGTGGATAACTGTGCAGATACGCTAATATGAGACCCAAACAAAGGAACGACAGAGACTGTAAAATACCAGGAATGTGGCTTCATAGTTTTCTGATGTGCATGCATTTTGATAAATAGTCATACCAGATAATAAAACCACCAGAGGCGTCTGAGCAAACACCCCGTCACTGAAAGTCAGGGCACACAGCGCAATTTCCTATGAGTCAGTGTTGGTTCAACCCTCACATACAGCATGCAGGAGAGATATTGGAGATTAAATCATGACACATTTTTAGCCATTGCAGACTAACTTCATAGAGTACACTTAAATATACCCTTCTTTGGAACTGTGGTGGGTTTAAGGATATGCTCCTGCATCAACAGAGGGTGTGTAGTAAAAATAGGCCGGTTGTTTGTGTGTAGACGGCAGCAGTCTGTTGGAATGCAAAGGTCTTTCTTGGCACTGACATTTGACCTCAAGGTCCTTGGCTGATCTCCACACCCTGACCTGTTTTAATCCACACTCCCCTGGAAGAGAACCCCCTGAGTAAGGGAATTCTTATAACACACTTGGTTTGGCCCAGATTTCATCTGTGAGCAAATTGTTTGGCAGCCAACTAGCAGAGAGAGAATTTAATTGCAGTGTAACGTGTTAAAGCCTCTTCAGGCTTCAACAATTTCATGAGAAATTCAGTGCAACCAAAATACAACATTGTTTTGAGGAAACAGTTTAAAATTTAAGTATTTTGCTATGAAGAGATTGAGGCCACTACTATATTCTCTTAAGAACTTGAAGTCTCATTCTTAGCACAAGAGTTTTTTGTTATTTTGTTTTGTTTTTTTTCTTTATGTAAAAAAACAACAAAACAGTTTCATTTAAATATTTTAAGGCAGCATCATCTAGCTCGCCTGGTGTCCTGTCCGTACTAAATCAGCCAAAATAAATAAATAAAATCAATCAAAGTAACTTTGGACATCAGTCCTCATCATCACTTGCAACAATGATGGCAGTGTGTCAAACGTGGACAAAGATGAAACTGTAGCTCACGGAGCTACAGTGGACATCAAAGAAGAGGCTACTAGGAGACTCGAGGAAGTGGTGAAGGAAGAGAAAACAAGAAAGGGACTGAGCCAGAGGCTAAATCGTAGACAGAGCTGTAAAACTGTGTTAGCTCCATGCCTGACGGGGATCCACTGAGCTAAAAGCTACAAGTTTCTTTGTGCTGCTTTAAACAAATAAGAAGGAATTGATGAGACAAGAAGTTGTCAGTTGTTTCATACTTTGGATTTTCCTTGTCATCTATGTAACATCTTAGGTTTTATATATATATATATATATATATATATATATATATATATATATATATATATATATATATATATATATAATTCTCTATACTGTAGACAGTATAGAGAATATTATGGCCATGAAACTTACCTTTCACAATAAAATACTTTTTTCTTTTTGTTTCATACGTCTTCTGAGACTGAATCTAATGGCTGCTCTCATACACAAGTTTTTTTGCCACCGTGTAAACAGACAAAAGCATATTTGTTGAGTTTGTGTCCTTATACTTCCTTCTTTCTCTCCCCCTGTCTTTTTTTAAATACTTGTCAGCTTTTGAAGAGTTTGTAATATATCCTTTTCTTTACACCCTCTTTATCTGTGATCCATAAATTCTTTTACCAGATTTATATCAAACAAGGCCCGTTTTCTTGTCTGTGTTGGGTATATACACAGGGAAGGACCATTTATTTACGTTTGCGGGCATGCAGGCAAGAACATTTGTGGGTCATGTCTCATGGATAATGTGGTTGTTTCAGGAAATTTATTGCTGTTAATGTTCACAAAAATTTACAGTGGAAAAGATAGATTCTAACTCAGATTACCATGAACCTAAATCACCAACACAAACAGAGAAATAACAGTGAGGTGAAATAAGAAATTAATTTAAATTTGGTGTTGTATCGCCTGTTGGACATGAATAATATCAAATATACTTTTTTTTTTCAACCTCCCTCAGCAGAGTCACTGATCCATTCCTGTGAGTGCGAACTATTATGAATGATGGAAAATAACAAAGGAACCATTATGAATGGCAACCTCTTTTCTTCTTTCTGTTTTTATTTTTACAGTAAACGTGTTAAAACAGCTGTTTTCGAGAGCAGAAACTGCACAACTGTCAATTAGTCTGGAATGGTGCAGAAACACTTGTACCTGTTTGTTCAAATGACAGCCAATCGGACGTTCATTCATGCCAGGGCTAATCCCCCTAATCTCCGACAAATGTGCAGACCTCTGTCTTCCATTTCGTCCCGACAGAATTTGACTCGAATACAGTACATTGAGAACTTGTAACTCTTGCAGAACAGGAATGCACTGTGTACCAGAACGTTTGAATAACAAACACACTAACGTCCTACTGGCTTGGCCCAGGATACACGCTTTCTACACCATGTCACATTAAACCACGAGTGAATTAAACTGGATCGAATGCCTCCTTTTCTTAGTTGGACTTTAATTGTAAGAGATCTGCATTAAAACTATAATTTATGCAATAGCACTTATCTAAACAGATCGAATAAATCAAACAGCACTTTTGTAGTATGATTTTTTTAATAAAACTGATTAGATAGAAGTACTATCTGTCTTCCAAGATAGATTATGAGGTATTAAAATAAGGCTCTGTGATTGACTGACGTCCTGTCCAGGGTGTACTCCTGTTTTTCCCCTGCAGTGGGTTGAGTTAAGCTCGAGCAGACCTGGTGACTCTGCATTTGATTAAGCAGGTATGGAAATTAGTTTGGATGAATGGAAAATAAGGCTATTGTGTAAAAATAAAACAAGTCCGAATAATACCAATGGCAATTAGGAAATAAAACCAAGGCTCTCATAAAAAACAGTCCAAAATCAAGAACTAGTACCCCTAGCAGTAGCAGCCTTTCCATTACCCCTAGATTAGTGCAAAACCCAAACATCAAAAAGGTTTTCAGGCAATTCAATGATCTACCTTATCGTAAAAGGGTAATGGAAACACTTTTTGTGCATTTTCATGTCTCTTGCAGCACTAGATGTGACATAGTCTGTCAATCTGAAGTAATCAATATCTAGTTTCTAGCTGTTTTTGGCCTCACTGATGTAGTTGTCCTATAACACTACCTAATCATTATGCATTACTGCATTACATAATGGCTTTGAACAATCATCTGAATGATCATCTTCTGCCTTCACCATCTGACTATTTTCTCAACAACGGTAGCAGAAATCGCAATCATTTATAAAGACTAAAGATATTTGTGTCCATCTATTCACTGATCCATTGTTGAGATTTTCTTTTTTGTTGTTTTGAAGAGAAGTCTTGCAGGATGAGATACGAGAATTACGCTTATTCAAAAAACAGCGTTTCAATGGAAATACCATCTCCCTGAACCTTCAACCACAAATTCAGAGTTTTGATTTTTGTCTTTTGCAAAAAAGTATAATAGAGACACAGCAAGTGAAAATAGAGAAAGACTCTGACATTTATATGAAGAAATATGGCAAATTAGCTCCAATACAAAATCTGCCAAGATATGTCAGACCACCAAAAAGTCATGAGGCATGCAAAGAGGGAAATATTTGGAGAGGTAAAAATAGCTCAAAGGAGGGGCAATGGTCCTTTAGATTTGAACTGTTTGTCCATGGGGCCACTTTAAACTGTACATTTCACAAAGCTTCACTTTATGGAAGCGTGGCGAGTGGTCAATTCTTAAATTAAATTTAAAATGAGGAAAAACAAAAGGCAACTGGGAAACTACAATAGTGTAAATGGAAATGCTCTGGACAGGTAAAAGATGAAATTCTAACTTTTTGGCCGCCAAGAAAAACAGTTTGCAACATGCAAAACCTCTCATTGTTCCGAAATCAGGAAATTGAGAGTTATAGGATGTGATAAATACGGGAAAATTCTTGAGAAAAACCCATTTCAGTTCCAGAGAAATGACATGGATGAGTAAATCAACATAGTGAGTCACGACTTCAGTATACTGCCAAAACAATACTGGAGTGGTTTCAGCCATTAAAATCTCATTAAAATCTCAAAAGGTAATACCAGCGTGCATTTTTAAAGGGCATGTTTTGTCTTAATGAGTTAAAAGGGAACATGTAAATGTCTTGAAATGACCAGGTCAAACCCTACATAGCAACCAAAATGAGAACATCTGGTACAGTGTGATAACTTTACAGTAGAACCCGTTCACCTTTAAGGAGTCAAAACATTTCTTCCCTGAGTAACTGGCACAAATCCCAGTAGATAGATGAGCCAAGCTTATAGAGACATTCCCAAAGAGGTGTGACAATATAATTGTTGCTAAAGGCAGTTGTACTAAATGTTGACAGTGATAGGTTAATATTTATGCACAGCCAATTTTTTTTTCTGCTTCTATCTTTTCTATTTCACACTTAAAAAGGTTTTGTTCCCTTAAAAGTAAAAGGGGATGAACACTTCCAGCACTGTACACTGATTACATTAAAACCACTTGCTCAATATCCTCGTCATGCTGCCAAAAACAGCTCTGACGCATCGGTTCCCTTTGGACAGGAGCCTATAGGACTCTCCTTTGAGGTTTGGCACCGGGGATATTGGCAGCAGTTCCTGTGGCTCCTGTCCACCGCTGGACAGAACCTTAATGGATCAGGTTTGTTTAGACAAACCCTGCAGATGTTAAATCAAAACAATTCAGCAGATTTAAACAACACTGGATCGTGTTTGGATTTGTCACACAGATTTCTTTGTGTTTTATTGTTCCATTGTGAATTTAAAACTTGGGTTTCTTTAACCATAAAACTCAGAAAAATTAGCAATCAATCCACAATCCAGTCAACAATGGGATGCGTGTGTGGCTTCTCTGCTTAGCACTAAGTACCTTCTGTTGACTAGCGTGAACCTTTGCCACTGTGTAAACACCACACCAGGGGTTCCTATCAACGACCCCTGAAGTCAGTTACAACCAGAGTAAATCTCAACTCCACACAATGTTGTGGTTCCCCTTGTAATAGTAACGAAAAGGTAAAAACATTAGTGATGAACTGTAAAAAATAAAAAGAGTGTGTAGAAATGAGTTCCAGGAAGTACCTGTGTTTTTCAGAGCATCGCCTATTTTCTTTATGTCTGCCTGCCCTCAACTTGGCATCCCACAGTACAGGTTGTCACAGTGTGGGGTTGTTCAGTTCATGTCAAGTGTCCACTGGGGACTTTTGGACTGCAGAACGGCATCAGCTGCCTCATTTACTGCCACTAATATAATGGAAGTGGGTGGTTTGGGGAACGAGGGTATGGTATGTGCTTGCCTTACACATGTGCGTTTAGAAGCCTGCAAGCATTTGAGGCATGATTATCCACCACATGGTTATTATTGTCATTACTGAAGGCAGCACTCTAGGAAAGTAGATTTTCCCACAAATCACTCTGTTATAGTACAGATATTTCAACAACCTTAGAAGACTTGATGTCCACATAGAAAAGTTTCAGTATCATTTTTCTCAAATTCAAACCTTCAGTGGATATCTGGTATTTATGGAAAGTTCAGGACCTCAACTAGTACTTGCAACATTTTAAAGATGTCCATAAATCTATTACGTAAAGTTTGTTGCAATCAGTAGTGCAAAACATGTTTGCAAAGGGGATTTAATTCAGAAAATAATTTGACAGTCTAATCCATTTAAAGTTTTTGTGATGTGACAGTCCAAAAACATGGTAGCTTGCTTAGAAAAATGTATTTACATTCAGTACTTTGCCTTAGAGACCAAAATCGTTCTCTTTCTCAGTGATGGAGCCTGTATTGTGTGCAGCTGTGTGCACATACTTTTCTGTGTGAGGTAATCTAAGATATTAAGCAAGCCATTGGCATTTGGCCCCTTGCTCAACAGCACTGCCAGCCTGTCATTCCCCCACCCCTGACCCCCACACTGCAGCTGCAGTGTGTGTGTGTGTGTGTGTGTGTGTGTGTGTGTGTGTGTGTGTGACCACCCATGGTCTGTGCTGGTCAAGGATTAGGGGGTTTAGGCTAACTCAAACCTTTTTTCCCCACCACTTAGTGCAAATGGCTAAATTAGTGCAGATGTTTTTTTTCTTTTCTTTTGATTAGGTAAGATAACTTATCCTTTACTTGAAGTGTGATGGAGGGGAAAAAAGAGACATATCGGTGTACATGAATTCCTATTCAGATTCCTTGGACGTGTTATCTGAAGCTACATTTTTTTGTGTGTCAGGGATGAAAGTGCTCTCTCTGTCCTGTATTTACAAGTAATTTTTTTTCTCTTTGCTCTGTCAACCCATGCGTGTACGTCTGAAGGAAATGTGGGAAACAATTTCACTTCAGACTTCTCCTTGAGTAAATGTTTAACGCCCCCCGCTCCCTCCACCACACCTCCACCCCAAGCCCCCTCCAAATACTTTCTCCTTTTTTTTCCCGCATTTTAATAGTCTCCATATGTCATATTTGAAGTGTGTCAACAGGAAATGATGCAATGACTTGGTGTAACGATGCATTGGAACATTTCCTACAGAAATGGCAAATGAGTGTCCAGATGTTGGATTTAGTAGTGATTTGAAAAGCAAACAATACCAAAAATATATATTTTACGATGTACTGAAACGTCTGTTACATCAATTTATATCTAATTCCACTGTCTAATCTACAGTGGAGTGGAAATTAGATTCTGCTTGAAAGTTTAAATCATCCACGCACATTAAAAAAAAGTCAACTGGGACCTTGTTCCTTTTCTCAGCCTTGAGTCATGAGTTTAAGTCTCTATGGAGTGAACTGAACGAGCGTCACAAAGGGAGAGATGTGCGCAAACACAACCACGTGGGCAGACACCACATTTGTAGTTGTTTACACAAGTAAGCTGAAGCACAGAGCTTCTTGTTTCAGGCAGTGTCTGAGGTGATTTAGCGCTGGATCCTTAAAATCCATCACTGGACAAGACAATAGTGACAGCCATGTTCAAGCCCTCTTGACCCCCCAACCCCCACCCACCCCCTGGATTTAACTTGAGAGTTTCATATCTTAGGACACGAATGCCAAAAAGTGTTTTGGAATGGTGTGTATTTAATTTTACACTCTTTGTGTCCGTATGTCTTCTTTGTTTTTGTTCAGTAAAAATTGACACAGTGTAATATGTCATGTGTTGTTTATCTGAGATTGTATTTATGTCATTTTAAGACCACCAAGCTCTAGCAAAAAATATTTATGTATTGCAGGTATATTTAAAACCTTGGAATTACAAGAGTGGACACCAGCTTTTGAACTTGACTGCATAAATAATTTGTCCAGGTGCCACATCCTTCAAAGGCACAAGGCCAGCTGTGTCAAAGCAGCAAAAAGCATGCTGAAATTTCAAATACTCATTCAAATGCAGACAAAAAGGCTGAATCAGGTGGGTCCTACGCAGTCGAGCACATCCCGAGATTTCTTAAGGAGTTGGTGGTTGGTGGACCCCCAGCTTTTGTATCTGAATCCTCTCTCTCTCTCTCTGAATCAAACACTGGTATAGACAATAAACTAGTGCTTTTTTTCTAATTATAAACTGTGTAATAAAAACTCAAGTGAAATAAGAGTTTCTGGCTCCATCTTACAGACATCGTTTGGCTCAACTGCCTCATTTCACCAATTCTCAGCTTGGTTTTTGTGGTTTTAAATCAGCCCACCTTTGCAGGCTGCACCCTGTGAAAGCTGCAGCCCCTGAAAGAGGACATAGCCAATAACAGCTCTAAATTGTTCAGGAGGTACATCATCCCATTTGATGCACAAATCAAAATGAGAGGAGGCTGAATGTGGATTATGCTTGTCCCAACAACAATTAAAATATTAAGTCACTTGACTTTACAGCAAGAAAAATGTTTGCTTCACTTTTTGTCTTTTCATATATGAATCACACTGTTGCTTAACCTCTTCAAGCAAGATTATGCACTCTTTAAAAGAAGTACATACCAAATACTCTCATGAACTGAACAGTGTTTAGGACACTTAACATGAAATACAGGAACATAATACAGTTATTTTTTTTTCCTTCAAGGGGAAATAGTTTGCTGGTTTGAGAACATTTGGATAATGAAAATTTATCTGTGAAAACTTTAATTTGGCTGAAGTTTCAATAAATAAGGATATTAAATACATTTACAATTAATCACAGTGAACTAGGGTTCAGCGGTTAAAAATTGTATTCACAAAGCATTACTATTAGTTTGAAGTGAGCAAAGAAATTTGAAATTATTATTTAAAGAAAAAGCAGTCTGATGAACTGAACAAATAACCAAACCAAAGGCTTTTTTTTTTAACAAGAAGAGGATGAACTGAAGAAACTTTCTTCCCCCATTGTTCTTATTTCACAAAATGAATTAGTCTGGGGTGACGAGTTGAGTCAAAATTTTACACACAAGTTCACAAAAATGATTAATAAATCAGTGAATCTAGTTATTCAGACAAAAACAAACTTATTGTGTTTCCAAATTCATTTACAATTTAAAATGCAGGACAGTATTGTCTTTTAACTCATCATCAGGCAAAATCAATTTATTAGTATAAATCCCATCTCACTGCATTCATCAAGAGCCAAACTGTGTCACCTGTTCTTTCTCACCAGGCTGAATCTGTGGCTTATGGACCAAAGTTAATAGGGATAAGCTCAAGTTCCCAACTGAAACAATAACGCTGCCCCGTGGATTAGCTGGTGACATTTCGGGGAGAAAGGAGAGAGTGAGTTAACAAGATGGATTAGACTGTCCTCTGTGGTGGCCTCACAGGAGTGCTGGCTGTGAGCTTACTGACTTACCACAGGGACCGGTTGGAGACATGCTGGATCACAGTTTTAAAACATCTCCTGAAGTATTCACTTCAAATGGCATGGCATTCAGCCAAATCAGATCAGTTGACTCTTGAATGCCAATTTTAGCTCTAGCAGAGGTAAAAACTTGAAATACCACATAGAGATATTTATCCACAAATACAAAGCAAACACAATCAATGAGTAGACCACATCCTTCCGTCCTTAGGACATCTGAAATGATGTTTAACTGAGGCCTCAATGTATGTTCACTCAGGTCATGTAACTTCAAGGCAGAAATGATGGTAACACACAAAACCCAAACGCATGCTCAAGCAGAAAAGTCCCAATTAAATCCTTCAACCGCACGCCTGAATAAGCGTCGCTTTAATTGCACCTGGTTTTATAGTGCATTCCTGTGCACATATGCATCTGTGTTTGTGAGAGTATGCTCAGTACAGTTTGTTGTTTGTTCTTTGATTTATAGCATTTCATTATCAGTACGCTGCAGGGGTGTTTCCAGATACTTGTATTTTCCAGTTCCTTAAGATTTACTGTCAACAAGTACCATCATCCTGCATGTACTGTTGCAATATTTACTTCTTCTTTATGTAACAGATGCAGTTTTCGCTTGATTGATGCAGTGTCTGCTCTTAGCACTCTGAGTGCTCACTAGGGAAAACAGAGCCAAACAATGTGAGGTAAAGAGGTGTGATTCATTTGTTAAAAATCAAACTTGGAAATTCACATGAAGGCAGTAAATTACATTCATGAATGTGTTTACATTATTTATGCTCTGTGCCATAAAAACAGAGCTGGCAATAAGCACAAATTGTAAACACAAAGATTTAAGTGATATCAGATTCTGAAGCAGATGCTGTAACAGAAAACTGATTCTATGAAACAATTATAGTGTCAATCCGTTTTGAAAAAAAGAAAAGGTTCAGAGTGCAACACAAGGATAACGAAGGTATGCTTTGGTTGTGTTTGTCTGTCTCTATTTGAGATGTCATTTCTTATAATACTATGAAAGAAAATTCTATTGGGGTGCCTAAAACAACAAAGTAGCCTTGAATTGACAGTAAAAACAAAATTTCCTTGTTGGGGTTGAGGAGAAGTTCATTTTCCACATCCTGTTCCAAACATAAGCCTTTTCTGTTTTTTTTCTGCTTCTCTTTTTGTAAACCAGTGTGGGTCTGTGTTTGTCTCCTCGTTACAGCTGTGCTCAGCAGAGGAGTGACCTTGGGACAATGACACAACACAAAGCAGTTAGCGTGGCTGTGACCAGAGCCCCTACCGGCAGCTCTTGTCAGGCTGAATGGTAGTTGGTATCATAGATCACTGACTCATTTTGGCCGTCTGCAGTCTCTAAGCTAAATATGTGGGTGGAATGTAGGCAAACATGATTACGCTTGTTGGGCTCTGTGTTGACTGTGGATCAAGGACAGGGATGAGGAAGCGAATGTAAAGATAAATAAAAGACAGTGAAAGCAGCAGAATCCTGGCTCTTTTATCTGGTTGTGACACTGAGCGGGTGTGGTTTATATGAAGGATGTTTAGGGACTGTGAGGCTGCCAAACCGGAACACGGAGGAAGGACACAGCAGAGATCTGCTAGCGACCTTAGCACGCAAACCACAGCATTTCTATTGTCCACCAGACTACAGACAGATAAAGAGGCTATATTCAAACATAACCTACTGACAGGGAATAAAATTCTTTGTATTTTTTTTGTTGCTCTGTAACAAAAATATCTCTCAATCAATCATCTGCCTCCCACCCCCTCCCAAAGGGAAAAAAAAGCTGTTTAGTGTCGCTGCTGTCAAAATTCACTGGCAGCAAAGCATCACAGACAGAAGTTGTATCTGGATTGCTGTTGCTATGGAGACAGAATGCAGATCCAAACAGAGGGTCAAAGGTTGCCCCCCTTATGGAATGTTTACAAAAGACGGAGAGGATGGAGGCTGGCATGGAGCAGCACCTTCTCTGTAGGACATGTAAAATACCTCCCGTGCTAAATTTAATAAACAAATACGCTTTGTTTAGCCACTTGTTCGGTTCTTTGGAGGATTCTGCCTTCTGGGCTTCGCTGGTGGGAACGGTCAGTGCTCAACGTGACTGATATGTTGTTTCCGAATGTAACATTCAAAGGAAGGTGGTCAGGAGTCAGCATTCTCGGCCCGCCTCTGTAGTTTGGCACATCCTGAGCAGAAGTCTAAAAATAGAGTCTCATAACAAATGCCTCTCTCTCTACACGTAACCTGAATTTGTCATTGTAACTTATTATACTATAGCCCATTTACTGTCACTATGACAATGGAGGCATTCATTGGGAAAGTTTCTTGCAGATTAAGTGATAATTAAAACCAAATATTTGGTGCAGTCATAAATGTATGACAAATCAAAATCAATGTACAGTCTAGACAAAAAAAATAAAAAGAATAAAAAAACTGTTGATAACCACGAAAGACACCTGCCGCACTACATAAGCATCAGAATCTTGCCAACAAAAACACTCTGGGTAAAGAATAGCGGCCCAGCACAAGAGAAAAAACACCTGCTGTGGCACAACATCCGCTAGATGTTACCCCGACATTCGATGCAATAATAAGAGCCACCTGCTGAAGGCTAACAATAGTCACCAGCTACTCTAGCGAGAAGCCAAGCATGTATTCAGATGAACTCAATGCCTTCTGCGCTCAGCAGTGGGGGGAAGATGAGGTCAAGTGGATGGCCACTAATTGCAAACTTACGCAGCCACATACCACTAAATATTTATCATGGTTACATAAAAGGCAATGCAGAAGAACAGGGAACTGTGTGCAATCACACAACAGCATTACAGTAATAGCGCATAAACAAGACACACTTATGTAATCTTGCCTTCATAAAGTCTCTCAAAACATAACAGAATAAAAATATATAAAAAGAGCCATGCACATACAACCATGTGGAACATAAAGTTTATCCTCTTTAAATTGATTTTTTATATTAGGACATGATCTGGTCTTAAAATGAGGTAAATACAAGCTCAGATGACCAACAATGTATAACACTGATATACAACACCTTGTCATAAATTAATAAAAACTTAGCAGTATTTTTTCAAAAATAAGGACATCCTTTCTGCTTTTTTAGGACCTGAGAAGGTAGGGGGCAGCTATAGTTGCTGCTGCTGTGCAACCAAAGCATAGATTTATGAAGGTTTTAGTGTTTTTATTATTGAGTTGCAGGAGGGAGTTCCAGTGGTTTGGACGCAGTGATCTTTGCACTTGTGCCTTATTGCATAATGTAAAAAAACAGATATATATTACTGTGAGTTCTCCTTCCAGAGAACAAAAGTGGGGAGGGAATAATGTAAATGAATAACTGCAGATTGATTTACTACATTTTACATTCAAAGTTTACTGCCAATGCTGCCATAGCTTGGTGCCAAAAACAAGACATTATCAGTGTAATCAGCGCATGATGACTGATATGTGACTGTGTTCTTAAATACAATATGATCTGGAATTTCAAACTTAAACGAATCAAGCAATACTCACTATACTAAAGCCTTTTGCAGCTCTTCAGTTTCTTATTTGACTCTGTTTTGTATTAATGGACACAACATAGTGAGTGTAGCTGGGATTATAACCACATCTTCACTGATGTGACCTTGAGTGCTGAAGAATTATGATGTCACCAAAGAGTAAAGAAGATGTGACCCGCACCATGGTTTTATTTACAGTTAGCCAAAGTGATAAGTGGGAGGTTAAATACTTTAACTGAGCGGTGAGCAGGTTCATTCTTTTATTGCCTGTATTGTCGCTAGAATAAATGAACTCTATCTGAACTGAACATCAATTACAGGTTCCTGATTATCAATAAGTACCAGTCTTTTCAACTCAACCAAAACAGTCCATAAGGACATTATAATAATTACTGGAATGACCTGGTGGCACCTAGGTGTAAATCATTGCAGGTTTAGGACCTTGTTTGTAGAACTGCACACACCCTTGAGTACTGTTTATGATTTGTGACCATGTGCTAGTTTCCCTGGGATAGTGAATTTTACTGTAAGTTTACTTCCGTAAATACACAAACCTTCAGGGTTCAAATTCCCACTCGGCCCAAATCTACTTCTGATATGGGAATGAAATATGCATGGCTTGTGTTTTCAAGTGATTTTCAGGCAAACTAGTGGTTTGTACTTGAACTGCTTGAGCTAAACCTTATAACATTTTTACATTAGTCTAAGTGCATAACATTATAATGACCACTTTCTTAAAGAGGACAAGATGATGGCAGGGTTATAACCATTTAGAGGCGAATCTTTGGTGAGGAAGTGGGAAAAAATGTTTTGTGCACATGTGTTTAACATTTTCACAGACAGCAGAGTGTAAAAGCCAACATTTCTAAGCTTATTTACTCATGACATGATCATTTTGTCACCTTTCAAGATACGGACATTGGACATTTACTTCCCAATCTAAAAATTAACCTATCCGCTTACAAAACTTGGCAGGGCTGGCATGGAAAAAGATTTAACTTATTATTGAGTTGCAGGAGGGAGTTACAGTGATTTAATTTAGAGGCCTGTTGTGATGGTATATCTTTTGTATTTTAAGCATTTGTGATTATTCAGTGATATCAGTTACTTAAACCAGTAACTCTGTGTCAACTTATGGGAAACATATCACAATGGGCTTACGAGATACTTTCCTATTATTCAAGAGCTCTAATGTTTTTTGCATCACAAAGTAACAGGGATCATTCTCTCGAATATTTCAGAAAAGTTTGGACAAATACATTCTTTACCTTAAAAACCTAAATAAATAACAAGCAGATGTCCCTCCAGCATCAACTGTGGCTCTTCTTCTCTTTCATCTTCCTTTTGTTAACATAATTTAGAAGATATAAATTGTCTAGCTTAGAGAGATAGAGTAGGTGTCACAACATTTAGGTCTAAAGGTCTTAGCACTCCCCTGAAAGTATTAACTACTGAAAATCCCCTTCATGAAGTCTTCATCTCTTTGACTTCAGTCAACAACCCCTTGGGCCTCCACTGTAAAAAGCCTCCTATTAGGCATAGTGAAAGCTCTGTTTACCTAAGCTTAGTGAGTTACCTTGGGTGACTGCAGGAATGAATCCCGTGGAAACAGTTGGCCACAGACCAACAGGCCACGCATCATATAGCAAGTTGACATGTGTCTCTTAAATAAACCAAACCATTCTTTTCTTGTGCATTAAGTAAAATGTCCCGTAACAAAAAGCAACATTAAATGTTAACATGGGGCTTCAGGTAATCGAGGAATGTCATTTTGTCAAGGAATTTCGATCTATAAAAGGCTGCATTGTTTTGTCTGCTAGATAAGAGGACCGTTTGGCAACAGAACAACTTTTTTTTTTAAAAGATTATCCTGTTACGCATCAGTACATTGTGAGATAAAGTGTCTCAGACATCGTTTTCTTAGATTTCCACACAGCCTTGCACACATGCAAAAGGAAGCTGGAGTACAAAGCTGACAAAATCATAAAATGAGCAAGCAGGGGATTTAAAGACATGTCTCACTTGAAGCGTGTCCCCCCTTGCACCCTCTTGCCCTGGCTTTTCACCTCTCAGACTCCCCTTCTGACCCCTTTGTTGGGGTGAAGGGGACTAGATCTTTGGAACCAGCTAATTATAGAGTTTTAACGTCTGCTTGGCTAAGCCCTAAGAGCAGAAGGACATTCCTACAATTGGGAGATTCAATATGTATGTGTGTGTACTGTGTATGTGTGCATGTGTGTGTGTGAGTGAGAGAGTGAGAGAGATCAATGTTAATTTTTTATTTTACTTCCATTAAAATCTAGATGAAGAAGAGTGGCACAAACTTAAAAATAAATCATGAAAACCTGTGCAAAAGTATCTCTTTATATGTGTCTACAGACTTCTATAACAAACTAAGCCATCATTTCAAATGGTTTTAAAAATCATACACAAGGACTTGGGATTTGTAAATCTAGTTTCAGTGCAGCTTTTATTCTAAGTAATTTCTTTGGGGTTTGGGGACAGTCTGGACATCTGTAAATGTTAAAGTGATTTCCGTTCTCTCAAGAAGCCTGAACAAGTATGGCCAGTTCAATTTACCACAACCTGAGAAATCTACTTCGACAGGAAAGGAAACTACGTAAGGAAAGATGGCTAGGCAAGATTGCAGTAATGACATGTACTGTATATGTGGGAGTATGGTATTTTAATGTGTGCAGCAGGAATTTACAATCCTTTTTTCACTACAGGAAATCGAGACTTCTTTTTGCACTGTGTCAGGATCAGGCAAATATAAACCATTCATATGTCAGGTTATTGGTGTAACTATATATTGTTTAACAATATATTTTGAATCAATCTGTGACTTTCCTTCTACATGGTTAAATCGGCTAGATTTTCATCACACCTTCTGTTTATTGTTCATTTTCACTTGGATATGATCCTGAAATCCAATATCAGATGCTATTTATGTTTTATGCCATTTCATGATTTCTACCCCTCCCCAATCCAAAAACATGCATTCTTTTTTATTTTTACTGATAATGCTAAATTGTTATTGTTAAAGGTGTGCCTCGCCCCTCACATGATGATAGCTGGGAGAGACTCAAGCCCACTCGGCGAGCTGGGTTATAGTTATGGATGGATAGATGGACAAGATTTTTATTTGTATTAAAACTGGACCCTTCTAGTCTAATCTCATCCCTAACCAGTGAGAATTCCCGTCTTCTAGCGAGGACCTGAACTAAACCAATGTCCTATTCATATTTTGAAGTCAAAACATCTGGTTTCATCTGTATCGTACAAGAAAGAATAATTTTTTTTCAATCAAACACTGTTTGAGTATATTTACAGACAGAGAGACTTCCCTATGATTAAAATAATATTGCTAAGAATAGTGTGAAGTTGAAACTTCCCCATCCTTCTCTGTACCATCTTGTGGCTTATCTGCTACAAGCGCAGGTCTTAAAGATTCGCTTGGCTCATCACGGCCTATGCAGCCAACTACGGTCCATGTTGCAAGCATTAATGCCAACAGACAAGTGTAAATATTGCTGTTTTAATTTTGCAGATATAGACATAAAAGGCATACTTAAACATTCCTAGTTTGCTCATGATTATATCTCTGACCACCGTTACTAAAATTATCCTAGACTGCAGCTCTAATGTTTTTCTTTTTGTTTTTCAGTGACTTATTTTGGGGCCACAGTAGCACAACTGTTGGAGCAGGGGGGTGATGACAACTTGCACCTTGAGTAAAATTTGCTGCAAAGCCTGATGAATTAGAGGTGTGGTACTGTGCTAACGTTTTATGTACACAGCAGTCCCACCAACTCACCCGACTCCTCGGTTTTACTCCAGGAGCTGGTGCAGATCCTGAAGAGAGAGCAGTGGTAACGTGCGGGTCTGGGAGGGGTTGTGGAGTTGCTGGCGCGGATCCTAAATCAACCTCCTGCGCAAGTAAAATGCAAACGTGTTAGACCCTGCATTCTTTCATTGCTTTCAGTGTTTCTTTAAATATGATAAAGGACACAGATTTATTTTAAGATTAATGAGCCTCATTCATTTTGGCCACAAGCACACAGATCCAGTAAGATTACAGTTTCTAAGGAAACAAAGTTCATTTCATCAACACCAAATGCCGTACATTGTGTTTAAATTAATAGCTGTGGTAATTAAAGACAGTTAAACAGAGGTTATTACAGCCAGAGTTTAACAGGCATGTATGTGGGTACCAGGAGGTGTCGGCGGTGGAGGGTGGGTGTGCTGTCCATAGAGGAGGTGGCACTCAGGGCATTTTCAATTTCCTGGTCCAACTGGTCCAGCTTCATCAGCAGCAGTACCATCGAGTCCAAACGAGCATGTTCCCGCTGAATAGAGAGAGATGAATCAGTGAAGAAAAATACAGTAACTTAAAAAAGATAAAAAGATCTCACAACAAACTGCAACAACTCTGTTTCCCATGATCACTTCTAATCAGTGATCAGATAGTTTATTTGTGTAATTCATGTACAGTTCATGCACAAAGGCAACTTAAGTGATTTACAAAGACTTGAAGATGAAAATAACTGAAAAATTAATTCAATTCATTAAAACTGCATAACAATCCAGATTAAAATATCAGAAAATAATGAAGACACGTCTACACACAGAATGCTCAGAGGTTTTTGAGACTTGGTGTTGTTTGATCCCATAATCAGTCTGAAGAAGAACTATGCTTCTCTTTTGTGTTATCTCCTCCGGTGCTGCTGAAATATTCAACAAACCTGAATTCTTTATTTATTTGGCTGATTTAAAAAAGTCTCACACTGACCTCAGGTGGTTTGACTCCAGTAAAGCAAGCTGGATCACACACAGCTCAACTCAGCTCAGCCCCCTCCAGCTAAAACCACATTCTCTTTTTTTGCTCTGCTCTTTTTGTTTCATGCAATACCAGCCCTTATTAGAGGATTCAAAGCCTGTAGAAACAGCTTTTTGCAGAGCCTAAAGTGACTTTTTTGTTGTTTTTTTTTTTTGGGATAATTGTTGTGGCTCCCTGTCAAAACTTTTCTTGTGAGAAAAACCATCAAAAAAATTGTCAATTAATCCATTTGTGTGCAAATGCATAACACATTTAAACCTGTGGATGTGGGAGAACTTGTCCCGTGTTGTTCCTTGCTGTGATACTTTTCATTATTTTTCGATATCTTACAGACTCTCGTGCTTACCTCAGTTGTGACTGGGCAACCGTTTGCATGACCATCACGGGGCCAGATATATTTAAGCCAAATCTCGTAGGTTCATTAAGGATGACCAAAATAGTGTATATATTTTAAAACGTGGTTACTATGGTTTATTCTGGACAACATTCATAACAAATGAAACGTGAGTAGGGCTCAAATAGCCACAGCCTCTTAATGCTGAATAAGATTCACAGCAGCAGACCCAGTCCTGCCTCTGGTCTCGAACTCATCCCAAATAATGTCTCATGACTTGCACTTGCTTTTAGTTTCCAGTTAGTGCCCAATTAGTCTGTCAAAATCAGTTTCTATTGGGTTTGCTGAGAGAGCAAATAGATGTGGAGGGCGATGTCATGAAATGCACTTCACACTGATGCTTTCAGCAACATTCCTAGCTCGAGGCTTCGCACATCACTACATTCTGTCTTCCTGGCAAAGTATCACAATGAAAACATTGTACCATGATGAAACAATGACATCTTTACGAGGCCTCGCTGAATGAACAAAAGTATCTGTCTCAGGATGGCAATAACAACCACGAAACAGTACAAAAAAGAACAAGTTCTGTACAACTTTAGTTGCATCAGAAACGATAGGGTTTTTTTAGGGGCATGCTTGTGGTTTGGTTGTTCTCAGAAAATGTCTTCTGTCTTTCCCATTATTGAGGTTACTGTTACGCTGCTCTCAACTTCCTGTTTTTTCAGTGTTTTTTTTTTTAGATGAAAAATGGTTCCCACACTGTTTGAACTCTTAAATCCCTCTTTACCCTTTCCTTGGTCTTTTTTTTTTTTTTTTTTTTTTTTTGCAGCTTCTCAGTCACAACACCCACTCTCAATCCTACTTCCCAAATCTGTGCATGAAATGAGTTTTCCCTCTCTGACTTCAACCATGAACAGTCCCCATACTACACGTCTGACATCAAAACTGTTAATGTCATTTTGTTAATAACTACTGACTGAGGGATACAGATTTAATTAATACATGCAGAGAAAAAGACAAAAGGGAGCACTGGGAGGGAAATGTTGCCAAGACATCTGCAGCCAGATAAACAACAGTTTGGCCAGTTTGGCCCTGGGGTGAGGATAAAGCCTTGTTGCTAAAACAAATAAGCAATGTAACAAAGCCCAATATCAGTTTAATCTCAAGCTGTTATGCAAACCAGATGGCTTCATTTTACAAACTGGATCTGCAACAACAACATGGTCCACTGGGGACATGGTCATTAGTTTGTACAATATCTAGTCAGTGATCAAACCAGACTGCTGCTGCCGTTGTCTACTGAGAGATAATAAATATAAATTTTCCTTCTTGATGATATCTGGAAGCTTTGTTTGCTTTTTCAGAATATTAAGTATACTACACTGGAGATACTTGTAAAATTATTGTTTCATTATGGGCCCCTTTATATAGTAATATTTTCATTCACATATTCAATATTCATATTTTATGGGACATTACCAGAACTAAATTCATTTTCAATTTAGATATTTAAAAAGTTTGAAAGTTTAAGGTCTTTGTGCACATTGGACATAAACAGCAACAGATGAGTGTGTACTGTTTAATTTAATGGACTATATAAATGCACAACTTCACACACAGTTAACAACTTTTGCCCTGTTAAACCAGAATTGGAGGGTGACACTTGGAATGACTTCAGATGTCCACCAAGCCAAAATCAATGCTGTCAGATATATCATTTTATAAAATGTCAGCGCTCCAACTCAGCCCATGGAAAGCAGAGGCTGTCCAAATACAGGTCTAAAGGAGGGATGGACCTCGCTGAGCGAGAACAAATAAAACTGTACAGAATCATGTGACTTAATCTGTCTATATGGGATAGAGCGCAAGTTTAATTCATGATAAGTAAGATCTCACAAAATTCCTAAATGTTTCATTGAATCAAAAAGTGAATTAAGCTCAGTTAAGTCTCATAATAACACAGAAATCACCTATGTACTTGATCAAGTAAGAGGTTATTTTTCTTTTTTTATTAAATTCTTTGCAATACAGACTACTAATACTTTGTGTTAGATCCAATTTTATTAGTGAAGAACATATTAGTCAGCATATTGAAAAACAAAAACCAAACAAAATAGTATAGCCAGACAACTTTAAAATTGCTCCAATCTTAATTTCTTTCTGGGATTTCATCAGGAAAAGAGTATGTATTAGAAAATGATAGAATAATCTGACACCCTGCACAGAACCTGCTCGTGAACAGGAAAAATGTACATAAGTTGCTTTAAAGATCTTGCCAGGTTATAAATGAAACACCTTTGCAAAAACGACAAATCAGAATTTAGGCCAAACATTCTTTGCATTTAACTCCATTTTGTAGAAGAGTCCCTGGGTTACTGGATCCTGAATCCATGAAATTTCAGACTGTTGTTGGCTCCTCTGCAAACACACTTCATTTCATGCAGTTTTATTTACAGTCTTTCTATGATCATCATGTTACCAGCTCTAAGCAAAGGATCCAAACCCCCCAAAAAATGCATGACCGCATGGACGTATGACCAATAAATCAGTAAAACCAAAATTGATGGTCATTTAAGTACTTCTCAACTGTGCCAACTTGTCCTTCACAAGATATTTAGACACAGAGGATTAAAGCAGCTTTCCCTTATTTTTCTAAGCTGACTGGGAATCCTGCTTTCAGTGACACTGACCCTCCTCAACACATACTGTTCGACAACAATCAACATCTGAGCTACACATTATGAACTCATGGCCGTGTGATAGATCACACTAAACGGTCAGTGTTTTTTTTTTTTTTTAAAAATCCTATCATTGCACATGATAAACAAAAAAGTAAAAATATCACTTCATCCATGCAACCATCACAAATCATAATGATCTAAAAAGCTGAAAAGATTTTTGGGGGTATATCTTTCACAAACACATCATGAGCGAGAGATAAAAACAATAAAAAATGTAATTAAATTAAACATGAGCTCTTGTTATGGTTATTTTTCCATTTGTTAGACTCGTCTAAACAACATGCCTGATTAAGGGGCTTTTTGCTCTGAATATTGAATATCTTGTTGTCAGTGCAATAGAGAGAATAGATATAGAATAGCACATCGGCTTTGCTCATGTCAGTACAAAGCAACAGCTTATCTAAATGTTTGGGAAATGTATGTACCAAAGGAAGGTGCCACTTGCAACTGTATGAATTGCCCATACTCTATGATGACAAAAACAGTGTAAGCATTTCACCCCGAGTAGGAGTTGAGCATCCAACCTCCTCTGCATTTACAGTCTCCATGTCCTTATAGGACCTTGTTTTGCAATGAGCAGTTGAGAAAGAATAAAACATTTAACAGATCCCCCCCTCTCACAGATCTGTAAGCATGTGAGAGTGAAGTCATTGTTTTTCCGAGACACTTGCCAGAGTGTGGGACAAATGATTTGTCAGACATTTATGCCTGGGATCGGTTCATTTTGGAAAAGTCGCTGAAACTGAGGAGCTGGAGTTGCAGAATCACCATTATTACACCACTATTGCTATAATTTAAAACTGATAATTATGTCATGATAATTCTTACCTTCCTCATACGCACTTTGTCCCCTTTCTGGTCTCCAGGCTCATTTATTCCATTACAAACCGAGCTGGGTAGTTGTGTGTCACTGCAAGAAGATGAGTGTATGGCCTTGTCTGATTCTTCCAGTGTAGAAATTGTGGCCCCTGGCCTGTAGTGTTCCCTGTGACCATCTGCCACCTCCGAAGCAGGTGACTCATTGAAGTAACTGTCATAGGTCTGGTTGCTATGGAGTCCATTACTGACCTCTTTAGAGCATGGTGTTAGTTTTTGCGTGAGTTGTTCAGTAGCCTCACATTTATCATCAAAAAAGGCATCCTGAACTGTATTTCTGGTCGTGTTAACTTCAGTTTTCTGCTGAGGTTTCAGCAGAGTGGAGTCATTTGCTTCAACAAAGCTGATTTCTGGAATTGTGTCCAGTTTTGAACAATTATTTTCTAAAGGATTAAATGTGAGATCCTCACACGTAGTCAGTTCTTTGGGGGATATGATTTGATCAGAATCTTCCATTGATTGATTTAAAGAGGTTTGCTGAGACCGATCTGCACACTGAATAGTGTTTGTCTGGCTGGGATCTCCTTGTGAATATCCAGTATTTGCCTGCTCAGATGTCATGTTCTGGTTCGCTGTCAAAGAGCAACACTGACTTTTGACTCCAGTATCAGGAGATTCCGAGAGCTCACGCCTGACATGTGCTGCTTCCTCGCTGCTTCCTGCTTGCACACTTTCATCTTCATGGGGCCAGCTCCCTGCTGTCTTTTCAACATCATGCTGTTCCAGCAACGTCTGGCAAAATATTTCACAACCACAGTCTTGCTCCGACGCCCCAGCACAGTCATCATGGTCGTGCTCTCCTTGAATGTCTCTTGAGTGACGCTTATATCCTGTATCCTTATTTAAAGTTTCTGAATCTTTCAGTTCATCCAGATTGAAAGCAGAATCTGCACTCCAGTTTTTAGCCTTTCCTTTGTCATATTCGCCACCTACTGCTAACGTCTCAACTTTTTCTGTAGTTTTGTTCATTGTTGGCAGAGCATTGCCATCTTCCATCGCAATAGCCGAACTGTACGCCACAGCAGCAGATCCACTAACACCAGCTTGATCAGAGGTGGAAATCATCCCTTCAACAACATCTGGGGAGGCAGTTTGAGGCTCTCGCTCAACAACGGAGGACTGGTTTAATTCAGCCACAGAGATTGCAGGAGATCTGCTGTAACCCTCTGCATGGCTTTCTTTTGTTTCGTGATGGTTTGGAGGTTTGCCAGACAGTTCACGAGCACATTCAGACAATAGGGGCTCATTGTCTGAACAGATAGAGATGCTTTGTTGCTCTTCATGACATATATGTGGACTTTTAAAGAAATAATCATCATCGCAGATGTGACTCTGGCTCTTGACACCACTGTCAAAATGTTGAATCTTCTCAGTCGAATTGTTGGTATCAGCTGTGTGAGAAATATTTGAACTAGACATGCTGCTGTTAGAGTTAAAGTAAAAGACTCCAGAATTCCCAGTGTTTATGGTTTGGAGATGCTCTGATTCAGAGATGTTTGGGGGAATGTCAGCACCCACCAGCTCCTGAGAGCCATGAACTGACTCCTGCAAATCCCGTGGAGGATTCCCATTGTTTTCAGTTGGTCTCAAGTGTTTTGATTCAGTAACATCGCTATCAGCAGAACGTGTAGCCCCAAGTGCCTGAGAAGGATCATCTGTAGGTAGTTGGTGGCAGCCCTCTGGCATGGAGGCACACCGCGTCCGCCGTCCTTGTTTCAAAGCCCCAGAGCCCATCCAAACCTCCTCACTGTCAACTCCGTGACAGCAGACTAGATCCAGATCATCGTAGCTATACTGTAATCCCGATGGGTGAGTCACATGCTCTTCCCAACTTCTTTTACGTATGGCTACCGGCATGGTGGAAAACCACTTCTATCCCACAGAGCTGGTTTTATGCCAGGTTAAATCCAAGTATGACATCTGCTGAAATAGAGAAAAGAAATGGCAGTAAGAAGAATCAAACAGTCCCAAGTTATACGTTTACAGTAACTGAATTCGCAGATGACAATATGGAAAACAATGATTCACTTCTTAAGTAAGCAGGAAGTACTAAGTGAAGGTTCAAGAGGGTTGCAATTAGACTGCATTAAAAACTCCCTGGGAAGTATAAACTAAGCCTGCTATGTTGATCTAACAGGGGAGATTGTTTTCAAGCAATGCAGCTCCAAATTTCACATTACATCTCACGTCTACACTTAGCTCCTTTGAGCTACAACATCTGTGTTTGCTTTTAAGTAAAGAATGTCCCAGGGTAAAAAGCTACAAAATCTATGATGCTAAAACAAAAGTACAAAAGTAGCCTGAAAAATGTATGGTTGAGTGTCACCTCACCTTCCCACAGAAATGAGAATGATGTAACTCATGGGAACTAAAACAGCAAATGACAGCGAGTGGCCCCTCAACAGCTGGTTGTCTGTAATCCAGCATGCTTATAATGCACATTATGTGTCTGTTCACATGCAGCAAACAAAAATCATAACATCCTGCACTTTTCCCCCTATTGCTTTGAATACTAGAAAATAGATACTAATTCTCCATTTTAAAAAATGCATTCTGTTAGACTTCAATATCTGCAATACTCAGACGAATGTGATTTTAGATTGGGGAGGAATAATCTATATGCAGTTGGACGTTCTGTACTCAGATTGGAAAATGTCTATAGTAAAGAAACAGATTTTTCACAATTGTTGCAAAATCAAATATGTATAGGCACAGCATTTCACATGGCTCCAAAGAAGTTAAGAAAAGGTGTTTAAGAGCTGTTACCTTCTATCATTGTCCTTAAACTAACAGCGAACAACCAAGCTTATATTGGAATATACTGCAGATATTTCAGTGGAATACTTTTGGTTACTTCTTGAAAATGCTCCAGTATAATCCTGTATTTGAATATCCAGTAATTGAAAACATAATCCAATAAAAAAGGCTGTAGATGAAGTACTTGCTTTAAGTAGTTTTCCAGAGGTGTTTCGTGAGTTGAGTTTTCATTCATCCATAAAGAACAATTCGTCCACATTCAGAACAAAAAGAAATCCAAGTTTTTCCAAGTAAGTTGACATTTTTGTGCTTACTGTGCAAGCAGTCCTTAATCTAAGTTCTTGTGAGCCATTTTCAACTCTCAAGTATCCTCGCTTTAAAGCTGCTGGACAGACAGAGAAGCCCCCAAAGGCATCCAGGAAGCCGGGAAGCAGCGAAAAGTCCAGAGACAATTTCCATCTTGATCACATTAGGTATTTTGCTGACGCAGAATGCTGAAGAGTCGGGGTGGTAGAAGAGGGGCCGGGTTTGCTTTCCCCCACTCCACCCCTGCTCTCATCCGTTCTATCCCTCTTCTCCTCATGTCCCCTCCCCGTTGGTTTTGACAGTGAGTATGAATCACATCCTTGAAGTCCATCTCTTCGTTCCGAAATTTAAGCACACTTTATGCATTTATTCATTACATCCTCATTTAATGTACGCATTATACTCACTATTTTAGAGAGAACCATTTATCTTCTTCTCAGGACTGTTTTCTTCCTCTATGCAGCCATCTTTCCTTCAGTTTTCTTTAGCTCTCTCACTCAGAACTTCTCCCACCAGTTGGTTTTGATTAGTAACAGACTGGCTGCCTCGTAAGACCTGTGGCTATGAGCCAAGAGAGATTGCTCTAATGTTTTGGCAGTTATATCTACAGCCTGCTTTTATTTATTTATTTTTTTTAACTTTGTCATCATCTAACATGACAAGTATTCTTAACCAAACACACTTGCAGTATTTAACAAATCCAAGGCAAGGCATGTCTGTAGATAATCTAAGGCTACATGCTAAAAATGTTCTCAAAGGCTTAAATAAATGACCACTAATAATGTTGTGGGACAACATGGACAACTTTACGTTAAACATGACATCATAGTTTTAAAAAAGACTACAGGGAAGGAAAAAATATATATACCCAAATACTAGTTATTAATTTCCTAATATGGTCATTTCTGAGGCACTCGCTTGGCAGACACAAAATGCAAAGCTGCAGAAAAAAAACTTCATGTTTGAAAAACCATAAATCAGTCATTTAGTTTTGTCACTAAACTTATAATGACTATAGGGTTATGAAACCCATTAGCTGGGTTCAGTAGGCTGGAGCCTATCCCAGCTGTGGGTGAGAAGCGAAGTGTGCCTTGGACAACTCCCCAGTCCTTCATAAGGCCACATAGAAACAAACAATCATAGATATTTTTTCCCCTTCTGTCAGGTCAAATGTGTAAAAAAAAACAAACAAAAAAAAAACAACTGGGACAATCAAAGCACAAGAGCAAACTGGAATGAAGACCCTTCCAAGTGTCCCCTGGCCTGTAACCTCCAGGTCATCCAGATGTGAGGTGAAGCTCTGGGTGAGTCTTTTCTTAGGCTCTTCACTGGGAAACTGTTCACTGCCATTAAAGTTGGCTCTCCTGGGACACAGATGGGCCTTACTGGTACTGAAGGGAAAGCATCCAAGTTCAACAAAAGTCCTCTGTATCATGTCACATGCTGCATGCAGTGTAATGCAATGAAACACATATTTTCCTCAGTCACAGTGGCTTCCATGTGGATGGAGCTGGTGATTGAGGTGAGACCAACACAGAACATGATTCGGGCCATCTATTCATTATCTCTTGCGGACATTATAATTTAAAGGCTAGACCTCTTTATGCCAATCAAAGTCTTGTTTACCCACAAGGCAGCTGGTGTAGCTTATATTCTGCATCGGTGAATGCTTTAATGTGATCATTCAAACAGATGTTCACATTTGCTGTTAACTGGTAGAAAATAATTAAACAAAAACATATGTTAAGCATTTTAGTATGCTAATAATAGCTATTTTTCACATACACAAGTGAGACTGATGATGATATATATCAATATGTAGATGATTGGTCATAAACCACTGAACAAAAAAAAAAAAATCAAATTCTCTTTAGATTCTCATTATGAGTAAACTTTACTTATTTGTTCCTCTCTGACTCTTCAAACTGAAAGCATTAACTGCAGTCTACAGCAGGTAACACACAAATGACCCTTAATCCCACTTCAAACAAACTGAAATATCCCTTTAAGTCATGCCAGAAGTCAAATGTTTTATGTGAACATGTATATGACTTTAGAGTTATGGTTAAAAAACAGATTCTAAGTACCATATCAGAATGGATAGGCATGACCATTCTCATAGCCATACAAAATTGTAGGTCACATGTCTTGAGCACACACATAAGAAAGACCCATTCATGAATCACCTCAAAATTCCCCTGCTGCTTAACCCTCAAATTCTTAAGAGGAGCAGTGTGGGCTCAAAGGAAACAACCTCACATTCCTCCCTGATATAGTTTATTATTTCAAAAATAAGCCAGTTTAATTCATGGGCATTCAAGAACAGCATTTGGCCACGCAGGAAAATGTTGGTGACGCTTGATTGTTTAGAAGAAGAAAAAAAAGTGTCCCTCCCACAACTGACTCAGTTTTAGTCCTTGCATATACAAAGACTGCTCTGAGTAATTTGTGCAGCTTTTTTTAAAAAAAAAAGATTTCTTAAAATGATGCATATTTCCTCTCCTTTTGTACTTTCCTTCTAGTTATGAGAACTTGCAAAAAAAAAAAAAAAGGTTATTTGGACCATTTACTCTGAAAAGAAAACCAAACAAAATGCCATATTCTCATGTGGAAATCTAAAAATAACATCAGCAAACCACACCAAGATCCTTGCAGTTGTTTCCTGTCACTTTCTATGCCCTATGGTTAACAACGTCTTAAAAAAAAAAAAAGAAAAAAAAAAACTGGAGACATGCTGGTTAATAACTGTCTTTGAGGATTGGGTGGGAACTTGAGCAACTGTAATATACTTGAATGAAACATCCCAATGTAGATGATGAAACTTAAGTGCAAGCACAAAGCCCTCTTAATTGAAAAAAATGTCTTTAATCTTCTGCAGATTTTAACTTTGCTTGTGTGGGTCTACTCAGAAGTAGTCATCGTGGGAGACACAGAGGGGGGCCTTGGCTACAGCTCATGGGTCACAGTGGATCTGTTACCGTGGGAACAGGAAGTACATGTTTTTGAGAATACAGACCACAACATGGTAAAATAATATAATCTTTATTTGGGGGAGGATCTCTGTGCATATGTGAATGAAAGATATAACAGAGGACATAATGTCCGCTGTCTAAAAATAGCGTTAATATGTGGTTTGTGAAAATGGATTGCACTGTGTTCATTTTGGAACAAAAAACTTTTTATGACTACTATGAAAAATATCTATTTTTCGTTAAGTCCTACTAGCATCCCCTGTACATTTTGTCATTTTTCTGTCCTCTTTTGAATATTATTGGGTCATTTATAATGCTTAGATGACCAACACTGTCACACTGCAATTACAGCACTGCTCTCATCCATTTATTTTTAAAAGTGGCCAAATGGCTGCATTTTTCACATCTGCAAACACCAATGTACGTACAAAATTGTCGGCACAATTCACCAAAGAGAAAAATCCTAGTCCATTAAGAGTTTCCTGTTTTACTCACGATAAATCTACATTAAAAGAATTTGAATCACAAGGATATCTGTAATTATTACCCATAAAATATGCTCTGAACTTCATCAAAGTAACAACCAAAGGGGCGACAATCTAACTAAACTTGTAACACCCAAAACAATTCTCAAAGACTGAGATAGTACTTTACATGTCTTTGTAGGAAATTTCTCACACTCTGGGTAAACTAAAACATGTTACACTTGTCTCAAGTTCAACAAAAGTAACTTACATTTTGGAATTCCAATTAAAAAGATGAGACTGGAAATAGAACTGTAGAGAGGTCTGATGGTAAAAATAAAGGCAAGACAAGTATGTTTACTGGTAAATGCTGCTCTTTTCATTGAAGACTGGTTGTGCTAACATACATAATTGTCAGACAGATGGCCCTAAAGTTTAATAGAATACTTTGTCATTAAAAGGAGTTCAGGGTTGACTCACTTACTGCAAGTTTCTTAGCTTCTGTTGTTGCAAAACAACGTCTGAACTAACTAAGACATTGTTTACGCTGTCTTGTTCTTTGGTCTGATGCAACGTTGCAAAACTAAGCTGCGCTGTCATCTTCTTCACAGAGAGAAGTAGTTTTTTTCTGTGTGCCTTTCCAAGCAAGCTATACTTTTGTAGCCTTTGTCTAACTGTAACATCATGAACTTCAATATTTAACAAGCTAACTGAGGCCCACAGATTGGAGGTAATAACAACAGCATATTTTGACATTTTTGTGAGTTTGACCTTTGGGTGAACTTGCTTGAACGCCCACTCCTGGGATGATTGGCAAATGTCTTGAATATTTTCCACTTAATCTTTCCCACTGTGGAATGATGGTCACCAAACTGTCCCAAATTATTTGGAAATGGCTTTGTAACTCGAGAGTGTAATATTTCATGAGTGAAATTATATCTTTTTTTATTAACTGTGCCTTGATGAAGCCACTCAGTGTAGCAATACCACTTTTGACTAGAATTTTTATGAACACAGATCTCCTTTGCTGTCAAAAGAAAAATTTTTAAAAAAAATAACAGTGCTAATTAGTGGGGATATTATGGCAAAACTTGTAATACCACTGTGTTCAAGGAAAAGTGCACTTTGTGTTTTTCATAGACTGTATAAAACAATTCGGCCACGTGACCGATTGGTTCCTGAAGACCGGTTTTTTTCGTGCGGGGCACAGCCACGTTGCTTGGGGAGCCCACGGAAACACGCCCACCGTATGTCAATCAAAGTTAGCTTTGCTTCCAGCTCCTTCAGCCGAACCCCGTCGAAATATCTGTGGAGGTGCCGTCTGGGTTTACAGCAGAACATACTGTTTAACATCTTGACTCGATGGCGAAATTGAAAATGACAGTCACGTTTAGCCGATGCTGAGTTAATACGAATATATGGCTCCTTCTCTTAGTCCGGTAGCATGACGATTCTAGATGAGGAAGTGATAACAGCTAGCCATTGGCTGAGCCGACTGTCAATCATATTAGAAATTACAAATTTAATGGTTTATATAAAGTCTCCTGTCTGGTACAAAGAAAAAAAATCACGCCCCTCTGAATGGTCATGGATGTGAAATCAAACGACTGAGACCAAAACATTTTTTTAAACCAGGTTGTAACTATGTTTGTTTCTGCTCTAAAGTTGTACATTTTAACATGGAAGTCATTGAAGATTAACTTGTTTTTTGTAGCGCCTAGCAGTCAGGTGAGGAGCTACAATGAATCTTAGTTATGTGTGAGCCTCAACGTGGTAGTTAGATGGTTGGTTGTTTATTATGGGAGGGGCTGACGTATTTATCTTCTTGCGGTACACTGCCCCCATGTGGTAAGAAGCAATAATGCTATCCCTAGAAGTTAGAGTCTTCTTTTCACATAGGTGTAGGTGAGCCTCAGGGTTTTGGCCACCCTATTGGGCTATTTGGGCACAAAGCATTTGAAAATCATACAGTATGACTTCAACTTTTATTGCAAGAAATGAAAAGAAGTTAAAAAAAGACATATTTTTGATACCATCTGCAATTAAATATGTCCAAGCAAATTTAAGAATTGCTGCCTTTTCTTCCATATTTGAATTTTCCATATTCTTCCAGATTTTCATGATCTGGGGTTGTAGTTGGAAAAAAAAAACTTACTCTACCAATAAAAATATATTAGCAAAAGTACCAATCATGTACAGATTCTCAGCAAACTTGAAGCCCAGATGAAGCTGAAATTTTAAAGTCTGCACGATGTGATTTCATCTTCTCTTCTGAGTTGAAGAGTACTCTCCTTAAACATTTCCACATTTGGGCCATTTTTGATCAGCTGACGTGACTCATAAGCAAAGAGAACAGTATTTCTTGATGATGGGCATTACTATATCACAAGGAGAACATTTTGAGCGTGTAAAACCAATGAATAGCTATCTTTCAGACCTTCTTCAGATAATGTATAGTATAACTGCAGTTTTATTCTTTTCAAATTTCAATTTCAGTTTGAATTTGAAGAACAGTTTAGCCCTTGAGAACACCATAAAATCAAAACGATTTAATTTTCCTAGATAACGCCCTCCAAAAAAATGTGAATATTTATTGGTGACCTCATTTTTGACAAGCAAGCATAAACTCTAACAGAAACTCTCTTTTGGTTGAGCAAAGTTGTAACAGCAGCTGGACCTCATATATGACCTTATTCTGGCTCAAACACAAGCCCAAATACCAACACCTGAGTACATTCTCATACTCCTATAGCCTTAGAAATAGCAGAGATTCATAATCCTTACCACCTCTCCTAATTACTTTATAACAAAAACTGTGCCAAATGGGACTATCAAATGCCAAAATGATCAAAATTAGTTAACGGATCATTTTCTCATTTTTTTCCTCAATATTACAGTGAACATACAGATTACTAACAAACACAAAGCTTGTAGTGTTGTTTATGAGTAAAGCCTCTGGACCTTGGACCGGACTGTGAGGAGGCCAGGAGGGCCAGTTACGCCCTGCAGCTCCTCACACACAATTCTGCTGAACATATGCTGAACTGGCATCAGTTCTTCCAGCTGAGATCCAGAAAATCATGTTGTCCTTAGACACTGTTGTCAAAGCAGCATCATTTGCAAATACTTGAGACCAAGACTCATGAGATGAAAGGCCAGGAGCAATTTCATCATCTCCTGAGAGAGATCTCTAACCAGTTGCTCTCATCCATGTTTGTCTACACCTTGGTTTGAATGTAACCTCACACATAATCTGCATCATTGCTCTAACATGCACTCACAACTGCTCATCGTGGGTCCAGGTGCTCAGCTATGATATGCAATCTCTGACTTTTATTATTGCTAATTTACAGTCTGAGTTATATATATAGAAGATATGTATCCATATTTTTTTAAAGCAATTATTGTAAAGTTTGTAGGGTTGAGGGGTGCATGAGCATTTAATTGTATAATCATTCGAACAGATTGGATCTAATTGCAGTTGTTAAGTATTTACCTCCCACTACTACACAATCCAGAGGAAGGCTTTACAGAACAATAAGACACAGCAAACTTCTTCAGGAGGTGTTTGACACCACAGTCTGTAGACGTGCAGGTCAGGAGACCTTCACCAGAGACGAAAAAAAAAAAAAAAATCTTGGAAAACTGCAGAGGGGAACTCAACTTCCAAACTTATTAACTGAGGCACCATTGACCAAAGATAAGATTTCCCCCCCCCCAAAGATATAAGCAATGATACACAAAAAGAAGGTTTTTCAGAAATTCAAACAAGCAGAAATGTATAACAACAACATTCAAAAATAAACAAAAAAAAAATATGTTGAATGCATGTGCTTTTTGAAAGCCCTGACATCAGTCATCAAGGTTGTGGAGAGGATGACAAGAGGGTCCCTTACCACAGTTAGTCAAGTCCTCTTACTGTAAGCAAACATGGGTCTGGTTGAATTTTGTATGTGTGTAAATGAATCTGTTGGAGGTTATAGTTCCCATTGGTTTATAGTTCCTGTTCTCTGTCTTGCAAACAACACTGTGTGCCAAAACTGAGGTAATAATTCTTAGCACAATGGTTATGTACTCCTCCCTGCTTAACTGTTTTTAACCTGCAACTTATTAGTGGTGCAATTAAAAAAGAGAAAGCAAAGCTAGAAGTCTGATTTCCACACACATCAAAAACTTTATTTTTCCAAATGTGACAAAAAACACTTAGTACTGAAAAAAAAAATGTCCATCCTAGTTTCTCACAAACTACCTCTCATAGTGGGGAAGTTTTCTCAGTGGAGACATCTCCTGTTTATGGTGAACACTGCAGTTGAGAATATCCTAATTGGATTTGACTGCATCCTAATGATGCAACGTAGTCTAAAAAGGCAGTTTCTCCATCATAAATCTGTTTCTGATCAAATTTGATGCTTTCTAGGTGCCAGTTCTTCCATTGAATCACATCTATAATATCTGAATTAACACTTTGATCCAACATTTGGAAGACATGCTTGGCTACACATCCAGTATACCAGCAAATTCTCTCAGTCACCCAACCATGAAGTGATGTTATAGTTTACACAACTCAGAACTTCATTTTCTGCTTGGACATGGAAAATGTATGATGAATCTGAAATATATTACATTTATTATTTCTTAACTGTTTTTTCCCCCCATAAAAAGAGTTTCTGACATGGTTCATTTGAGTTCATGATGAAAACCGACTGTTTCAGAGCAAAAGTCAGAGAGAAAGCAAATTAAAAAAATATAACAACACTGAAAAGTATGAAAAAGAATAAAGACATATAAAGGAGTACAAATAAATACACAAAAATAAAACAAAAAGACAGAATTTTTATATAAAAAACATAAAGGTAATAAATAAATAAACATATTTATTTAACAATGACCAAATAAATACATAAATGTGGACATTTTGTGTGTGTGTGTGTGTGTCTGCATATATTTTAAAACAAATTATTTTTGTCGTATGTTCAATGTTATTTCAAGTATAGTTGCATTGATAGGTACAGGTAATAACAAGATATTGAAGTATAAAGCATAAAACGTTATTACACAAAGAGAAGAAGTTATCACAATGCCTGTGTAGTTTACCCTGCTCTAGTCATTTTGGTGCCAAGGGCAGATTATGGTTTAGCACCCCTCACTCTTCTGTGTGCACACCCCACCCCAAGCATTAATGGACAATAGCTGTATCACAGACCTTAAAGGTTTAATTAAATAAAACCAAAGTCCCTGTTCCAGTTTTGGTCAAGTATTTAGGAAGTCCTATCAGCTCCCATAATAACAATTTCATTGTTCTACTTTTACCACAATAACAGAAGTATGTATTACAACTTCTAATAACAGAAACTATTAGTATTCTTAAATAGGCTCCCTTTTAAAAGGTATAACATGTGGTAATATAGCAAAATGAAAACTTTGATGTGTGAAAGTTTCAATTTGCATTCTTTTCTCTCGCTGTGGTGGTTTAAAAACATTTTAAGGTTTGGCCAATTTACTGGCAGAGTAGAAAATAGACTTTTATACCCCCCATGTGTGATCAGATGGACAAAAACATTCCAGATGAACAGGCCAGGTGAAGTTGCATGTGTAACCAATGTGAATACTTGATTGAATTATACCTGGAATGTGTCTGGATTTGGCCATATTGACGTTAGAAACATGACTGCTGCTGTAACATGCAAGCATAACACCCACCTGCTTCCAGCTGTGTCTCACCTGCTTCCAACTGTGTTTCACCTGTTTCCAGCTGTGTCCCACCTGCTTCCAGCTGTGTATCACCTGCTTCCAGCTGTGTCTCACCTGTTTCCAGGTGTGTCTCACCTGTAGCGTTACTGCTGGTGGCCTGACCTGTAACTACCTAAAACACAGCATATTCATACTGGTAAACCACTGCATTCAGTCTGTTGGGTCATTCTGCTTCATGTAACAACAACAACATTAAAACTGACAACATACATAGCAGTGGTATCAGAGACTGCAGATAATTGACTAAACTTAAATTCTTCAGTAAGTGATGAATCTTGAAGGTCCCTCTGCAGCAGTTTCTAAAGATCTCTTTAAAAATGGGGTGTTGGTCTTTTTTTTTTTTCTGTTCAGTTTTTATTTCAAGACAGAGTACAAGAAATGGGTCCGGCTCAGGACTGGAAAAACGATGTTTTTTTTTGTTTGTTTGTTTTTTGTTTGTTTGTTTGTTTGTTTGTTTTGAGGGCTTGCAGTGATAAACCCTCTCCAACAGATGGCGCCCTCGGCGATATCAAAGAGACTCATCTGTATGTGTGGTTTATCTTTTAATACATATAAGGATTCAGTATCTTATGTCAAAAATAAAAACTCACTTGGCAGTTGAAATTCATGGCTCAGCTTTTGCACGACGTGAAGGCCATAGTTCGCCTAACAAACTAGTATTTCCTTGCGATAATAATAATAAAAAAAAGAATCGGAATTAAACTTACTTTTAATGAGCCTTTGGTCTCGTTTCATTTTCCGTCTTCTAGTGTCAAGCACAGTCACATATATATATATATATATATATATATATATATATATATATATATATATATATATATATATATATATATATATATACTGTAATCAAATATTAACAAAAAAGTTACGTCTTTAATCCAGCAAATGGCGCCAAACTCCACACTTGTGTTCAGAACTCGTGCCACCAACATGCCATTTACAGTGCTGCATTCAAGGCCCCATGTATTTTTTACAAAGTCTAGCTTTTACGTATTCGCATAAATTTCAAAATGTATCCTTATAGCTTTAGGAGAAGCTATAAACCACATTACGAGAATTGTTACATTATTATCATAGTAGCATAACACTTTGATACTTTGTCACACATCCACAGGGAGTGCTTCATAAGTTGCAGTATGTAACTTGATTGTTTTTGCAGTTTAGAGCTGTGATAGCAATTTTAGTGGTCTAAAAAACTAGAAAAAGTGAGCGCAGTAGTGGAAATCAATAAAAAGTTAAAAGTAAATAAAAATATACGTTTATCAGCTGAATTCATCGTCACTATGAAGACATTTCTGATAGTTCCTGAAGTCGCTTCTGAGAGTGCATGTTTGGACTTCTTCCGCATTTACATGAAGTTCTTAGTTCTTCACTAAAGGTCTGTTTTCAGTGAAACCTCTATAAACAAATGTGTTGTTGTACTGCTTCCAAAGACCCCACAGGACACAGAAAACGTTGGGCGGAATGAGCACAAGCAACTGAAAGTTTAATTGAAAGTAAAAACATTTCTTTGCATAGTCCTTGCAGCGCTTGTGTTTTTCTCGCTCACGATGGGATGTTGTAGCAGCGCGGAGGTAAGTAAACGAAAAGAAACAACTTGGAACATTTATTTACTGGCTGTATTACATTGTAGCCGAAGCCAGTTTTCGCCGGTAGCGGCTTCTTGTTTTGGAGAACTGGCTCCATGGGGAGAAATAACCGCTCCTGACTATTACTCATGTCTCGACAGAGTAAACAAGAGTGGAAACCGCTGGAGGAGCGCAGCTGCACGGATATCCCATGGCTTATTGTATTTACACTGTTTTCTATCGGGATGGTAAGTCTTTGGTCAGATAAAAGCTCTGAAATACTGAGATCATGCATATCTGGTTAAAAACTTACCGCTTAGCTATTTATTATTTTCTTTGTCTCTTTCTTGGTAGTCAAAACTCATGAAATTTGACACACACATCAGGTACTACACTGAACTCTCAAAGGTTTGGCTCCAGGTGTGGACCAGGGACTCCATAGTGCCCTTTGAGGTCATTGACCTTGTGATTGGCTCATAGTGTCACTACATAGACGGGCAAGGAGGCACGTTAGGTCTTTTTTTAGACCTGGTATTAAAATCTGTCAGCTTTAAATACAGGTGTAAATACACCCAGGATGCACTGAGAACTGTTCAGTGCACCATCACTTGCATCATTTCACCTTAAACCTGATCAGGTCATGGTCAGCCAAATAGATCAAAGCTGTGGGGTGGATCATGTCACAGCTCAGCAATCATTCCTGCTTGCAGTTTTTTAAAATCCATAGATATTGCAAATGTTGTATGCAGATGGACGTAAAGTTAGATTGACTAACCGACTGAACTGTACCAACAATTGTGAGTTTTTGTCGTACAGATATTTAATAGTTTTCTTCATACACCCACAAATGGTTACTGATTGCTGAAAATGAACCAGAAAGGAACATAGAAAATTTATTTTGGGGTAAATGTGCCTAGATTGTGTGTATTTTCTGGAAACATTTGACTTTTTTTTTTTTTTAAAGTGGTTAGCACTGTTGCCTCACAGCAAGAAGGTTCCTGGTTCAACTCCCGGAAGGAGTCTTTCTGTGTGGTGTTTGCATGTTCACCCCATGCTTGCATGGGTTTTCTCCGGGTACTCTGGTTTCCTCCCACAGTCTGTATGTTAGGTTGATTGAGAACTCTAAGTTGCCTGTAGGTGTGTGTATGGTTGTTTGTCTGTATATATGGCCCTGCGATGGACTGGCGACCTCTCCAGGGTGTACCCCTACCTCTCGCCTGCAATGGGCTGGGATTGGCTCCAGCAGACATGCGTGACCCAGCAACTGGATTCAGCGGGTATAGAAAATGGATGGATGGCATTTGGCTTTTTATGCCAGAGAATGTACTTTGTCTCTTTATGTTTATGTTAAACAAATCCTCTGTTATGGTAGGGGATGTGAAGGGTACAGCAATCTGCCACAACAGACGAAAAGTTGTTCAAACCAGTTGTTGATACTATTCCCTCTTTTTCTTATTCACTGACTGTATGTCTGTGTGAAGAGATGAGGAAAAGGAGAGAAAAGAAAAGAGCTCCTTTGTGAGTGTATTTTATTCTATCGAATATTTTCTGTGTCATCTCCAGGCTTGCATTTGTGGTTTCGCCATCGCCACAGGAGGCTTCTCCAGGTTCGTCTCGGGATATGATAGTTATGGCAACACCTGTGGTGAGAATAACATCAAAATTGAGGGAGTATCATTGAGCGGCCGAAACATGACAGAAAACAAGTAAGTTTGTTATGAATTACTTCAATTCTTGTTTGACACATGTTATGTTATTGATATATCTGTTGAATCTTCTTGTAGCTTGTGTGTGATCACTGACGACCATGACTTCCATATCCTTCGACACACAAAAGTCTGCTTTCGTTTTTAGTCAGCAGCAACTCGGACTCCTGTGACTTGCTGTTGAACTTCTACATATTTTTTTGGTTGACTAAGAACTCACCTGTGCACTGTTTTATGTAATTCTTGTGGAAAAGAAAGCCCCGGGTTATGCAGTATTCCTATATTTTGTCGTTGATGCAGCTTTCAATCAGCATGCTTGCCTGAAGGCCGGGTTTCATTTAAACAATGGGTCATGCTTTATTGATGGGCTGATTGCCCGTGGAGGCTCTGAATAAAAACCATTTCAGCAACAAAGACAGATCTGTCTAACGGGACTGGGAATGTCACCATTTTTAATATCCTGTCCAGACAAAACAACTTTACTTGCAACAAAGACGCAGTGAGGTTTTTCAAATAGATGGTTATTTTGGATTGTACGGGTGTGGCAGGGTTTAACAGCTTATGTCACGTTATTCCAGTGGTTTTCAGATGAGATGAGAAACTCACAACACAGAGCCATAATTTTTGGAGCTTTGATGGTTCATTTCATCACGGCAGCGTCAACCAGACGGGACACCCTCTCACTTTTCTTTGTCAAAATTTGACTTCTCAGTTTAGACTACAGAAAACTAACAGAAACAAAATACTCTAGGAAAAATGACAAGCTGCTTGAAAGCCAGGCATAAAAGACCAAAGGAGTTCAGTTAAAAAGCCAAAAGCACTTCAGTAAATTTGCATATGCATTCTAATAAACTGTAGCAAGACAAATCCAGAGACTGTTTTCCTTTATATTGTGTACTTTCTTTTACAGCCTATGGAGGTTTTGAGTCAAGAGCTAATAAGTATAAATTCTGATTTTTCTGTTTTTAGGTATGTTTTCTTTCTAGACCCTTGCAACATTGACTTCATCAACAGGAAGTTGAAGTCAGTTGCGCTGTGCGTCTCCAAATGTCCAACCACTCAACTGAATGACTATCAGGATTTGACTGAGTTTGCAGAAAAAAATGGTGAGAAAAGTGTACAAATACTGTGCTGTTACCACGTGGGGTGTACTCGGCGTGCCACTGTGTTTTCACAGAAGTAAATGTCACCTGTGGGAATGCCAGGATCAAAGGTTTCCTACAAAACGTTATAATGATTAGCATCATTCATTTTAGCGCATGATAATGCTTTTGTGTGTTTTTTTTTCTTCCCGTTCTTAGGCTCCCATCTCTGCTCCTATGATATTTCTGCTTCAGAATATACAACTCACCCAGACAAAAACAAGATGTGTCCAAAACTCCCGACTCCACCAAGGTAATGTTATTTTACCAGTTTTTAATGTCACCTCTGCTGTTGACTGGAGGATGTGTTTACCCTACATTTGCTACAAATAATTTAGACATTCTCCTCACTGGATCAGTAAAGTGTATCTAGCTGTCCAGTTAGATCACGAATGTATCTTGATCTTGAATGTATCACACCTGCTATTTAGTTAGGGTTTAATCATTTTTTATTTCTTTTTTTTAAATTTTTATTCTAACTAATCTCCCACACTTTTTTTTTTCAGTAATTGCTAAAGAAAATAAAACTTATCCTCTATCCTTTCCCACTTCCCGTTTCTACAATTTTTTGCAGTTATATTTAAAACCAAAGCTCTCCTTTTATCACTTAAAACTTCTCCATTTCTGTGTGTATTCTGCTTTATGGAAATGATGTTGTAATGTCTCGTGATGTCTTGGTTTTAAAGTATCAATGAAACTTAAACTATTTTTTTGTGGTAAATCCTTTTACTTGAGTAATGAATTTTTAAATATAATTAAATTTTATACTGAAGGAGTTAGAAAAGACCCTGAGTAATTCTGATAAAGGAACATATTACACAATTTGATCATGAAAACAGAGAAAGAGAAGTGATTTTCCAGACATGAGTTGGACTTCAGGTTAGTTGGTACCATAATGCTAAAAAGTTATACCTACATGTACATGATCAATTGCTGTACATTGTGTTTTAAAGGTAATCTATTTGAAATATAGTAGAGTTCTTCATTTTTATGTTTTTTTTTTTTGTTTTTTTTTGGCAGTAAGGCTGTGCCATTGTTGAACCGCTGCATCCCTGTGGATATCAGCTGCTATGCTCAATTCGCCGAGGCCTTCATCACGTTTGTCAGTGACAACACTGTGCTGCGGCGGGTCATCTCCGGAGTGATGACCAGCAAGGAGATCATCATGGGTCTTTGTTTGCTGGCTTTAGGTGAAACACTTTGTCACATCAAACCTGCAATATACCTGTGGATGTTTTAGGTGACAGCGGTTGGTTTTTATTCAGTAAAAACCTACTGTTTCTTTTGATTTTGTTTGTTTTGTTTTATCCTTCCTGGTGCATCATTGCAAAGCCCTGATTGTCCATGAGAGTTGAGACGGAAGGAAACCCATGGGAAGGAGGTTGTTCCTGTCACTGAAAAAAACAAAACAAAACAGGAAATGTCTGAGTGCTTAAAGAAGTGGAGCCCAAAGGCAGTCATTTAAGGTCATCTCTAAGCTCCTGTTGATGCACCAGGACAGACATGACTAATCCCGTATCAGTTTAGATAGCCTTTAGCTTGGATCCCTTGTTTTTTTTTTTTTTTAAATTCATAGCAAAACAGGCTTTCCTTTTGTTAGATCTTTTTGCCTTTTACCTTTTCTTGTTTTAATAATACGACAGCCAAGTCTGCGCTGCACCAGGAGCTGTGACTCGCAGCTATCCTAGTCGGTGGGAGTTGTCCCGCCAGTCACCACTGAGAAGTTTAGAAGCGTCCCGGAAGATACTGTGTGCTCTGCTCTGCTGAAATTATGCGTCAAGTCTATTTTAGCACCGCACCCCAATTAAGCCGCGTCAGCATTTCAGATGGCAGGAAGGCAGACACAAGAACAGCGCAGGATGAAGTGAATTTTCCTAATTAAAAAAACATGTTTTTAATTTGGAAAATTCAGTTAGGAGGGTGTTAGAAGAGATTTGAACCACGCATGAGGAGAGATTTGGTGAAGAAGTTTCAAATATGCAATTTATTGGATATCATTAGGGCCGTATGACTTTGGAAAATAATCTAATTGCAATTTTTTTTTAACCCCAATATTGCGATTGCAGTTTAATATGAAATTATTTTTTTGTTCTCAATAAAACCTCATGGGCAATTTTAATACTAACACACTATTATATACATTTAGTATAAAATATTTTTACAAGCTAATAATAATAAAACTAATACTAATGCAGATTACTTCAACACCACCAACCAACAGATCTACTACCTGAAAGACACAAAGATGAAATATGAAATTATAAATAAAACTCATAATCCCACAAATCCACCAGAGCAAGCAGGATTTGCGAGCACGCCACTTCTGAAACACCTCCAGTGGGAGCCAACATCCCTGTGAGGACGGCGCAAAACCACTCCAAAAACCACACCCTTGTCTGTTCCCATTGAGACGTATGGGCACCGATACTAACAAAGTACTTGTACATTTGATAATATTTCTGTTCCAGACACTATTGTCAGCTCTGGTTTATTTGGCCTTACAAAAAAAAAAGTTTTCAGTCTTAAGTAACTTGTGGCTTTTCCATGTTTACATTGTTTTTTTTTCTTTCTCTTTCTAATGCAGTCCTTTCCATGATCATGATGGTCATTATTCGTTACATCTCCAGAGTTCTGGTGTGGATCCTCACAGTTTTGGTAATCGTGGGCTCTTTAGGTAATTCATTACTTACATTACACAAACGCAAAACACCAGTACACTGACTGATTTGATTGATTGCCTTCAGCTCGTTAGCCTATACTTTTTTTTTTTCTTTTCTGAGAGTCCACTCATTGACATGATCTCGTACAGGTGCTACAGGAGTCCTGTGGTGGCAGTACGCAGTCCACAGGAAAGCCCTGAACACCACATCTGCATCTGGAGGAGACTTAGCCTCTGACAACGTTAAGGCTTTGCTCTTTTATGCCATCGGTACAACCATTTTCACGGTACGTCTGCATGCACGGAAACATGCCTCCGCACATAAATAGAGTTTATATTTTATATAATTAGGCTGACATTTGCTGCAAAAAAATATGGTGATAATATGAAAGAAATGTACCTTGAATGGAAGACTTTTGATTCAGGTGGGAATTTATCTTTAGTTCTCAAGCCTAATAACTTTACTAAGGGATTTTAGGACACAAATGAAAACCTTGTTTCACATTCCAGGTCATACTCCTGCTGGTGATGTTCTTCATGAGAAAGCGTGTGGCTCTCACTATCTCCCTGTTTCATGTGGCGGGGAAAGTTTTCATCCACCTTCCCCTATTGGTCCTGCAGCCTTTGGGAACCTTCTTGTGCCTCATGCTCTTCTGGGTTTACTGGATCGCTGTTCTTCTCTTCCTTGGGACTGCAGGTTAAGAGGATTCTTGTATTTCTAGGATGTCCACGTCAGTGTGTATTTGCACACTCTCACACTCAGATTGGTCAGCGGTACCATTCCTGAATAGCTACAATTTCAAGTTTGCAGCCTCTTTTTCTGGACTACATGGCATGCCTGAAGTCTCATGTTTGGAATTGTGCACCCGCCTCGTGATGCGGGAAATGCAGTCAGGGAAAAAAGAAAAAAAAGAACAGTTCTGTTTTTATTTCCCACTTCCTGTTTCTACAATTTTTGCAGCTATATTTAAAACCAAAGCTCTCATTTTATCACTTAAAACTTCTCCATTTCTGTGTGTATTCTGCTTTATGGAAATGATGTCGTGATGTCTTGGTTTTAAAATATCAATGAAACTTAAACTAGTTTTTTGTGGTAAATCCTTTTAATTGAGTAATGAAAATTTTAAATATAATTAAATTTTATACTGAAGGAGTTAGAAAAGACCCTCAGTAATTCTGATAAAGGAACATATTACACAATTTGATTATGAAAACGGAGAAAGAGAAGTGATTTTCCAGACATGAGTTGGACTGCAGGTTAGTTGGTACCCCAATTTTTAACAGTATGCAAATATTAAGCAGTTATTTTTTTATTCTGTTTTTTTTTCCCAGAATTGTTAGACATTAAGAAGATGGACTAGATTTATTCATTCTTTTTTTTTTTTTTTTCCTAAAGGTGAATTTTACTTTTTTTTTTTCTCTTGTGAACTCACACTGATGCGTTCAACTCAATCTCATGCTTGTTTCTCCCCACAGGTGCACCAGTAAAGAACAACTCCACAGATGTGGTTGAATATCAAATACAGGAGCCTCTACAGTTTTTGGTGTGGTATCACGCCGTCGGACTCATCTGGATTAGCGAGTTCATACTTGCCTTCCAACAGATGACCATTGCTGGAGCTGTGGTCACTTACTATTTCACGAGGTAGAAACAAAGACCTTTTTTGTTTTTTAATTCAGTTGAATTCAAATTTATTTATATAGCACCTTTCAAACACAAGAACAACTCAAAGTGCTTTAAAGAATAAAACAAAGCATGAAAAGGCAACAGATGGCAAATAAAAATAAACAGAACAAAAAAAAAAATCAACCATGGGCCCTTTCAAAATAAAAGATCTTAAGTTTACACTTAAAAGCCATGAGAGAGTCAGCATAATATTATGTCTGTTCTAACATTTGGAAGTTAAGAGATATCAAAAATGGGGAAAAAAAAATTGGTTTTACCCTTTCAGAGGATAGGACCCAGTAATTTATCACCCAGGTGGTCTGTCTGAATGTAGCCACTAACACCCCCAGTGGGTTTAGTCTCTAATTCTTTTTTAAACCTGTTTAGTGTGTTGAGACAGAAATGTACTGTATCTCATTATAAGTAATAAGTCCATGAGGCGTTTGGACGTACAAACATCATGCAGAGTTCCTAAATATCCTGTTTAGAACAAACATGTCTGTGACTGTCAGCTAACGGGAATTTAAAGACCTGTCCGAACGGTAACATTTTCTCTCCACTGCTGTGCTTTAAAAATGTTAAACAGTGTTAAGTGTGAAAGAAGCGTCAGACTTCTGTTTCTTTCTAGGCAGTGTGAACCCAAGATATTTCCTGTTGTTATTGTCAAATGCCTTTCATTTCACTCCTGCAGCACATTTTTCCACCTTGTAAGTTGCCATTCCTTTTCACAGCACGTGAAAAGGCAGCAAGGAAACGAAATGCTGCAGCTTTTTTCGTTGTTGTTTTGTCCCATCCTTTTTTCAGTCATGTTGAAAAGTGTGAAATGGAACGAAATTGCTGTTTTCACATTATTAGTTTTGAAATGTTCCAGAGAGTCTCTGCTGGGGAGAGATTATGACTTGTAACCTCATTTTCCTCAGTAAGTGTGCAGAAGGTGGTTCTGCACTGTCTTGTTGAAAAGTGTATACACATCTCTGGAAAAAAAAAATATTGTCTTGAAGGCCGTATATGTGGCCCTAAAATCTCAATATCCTTTTCTTCATTAATGATGCCATCACAGAAGTGTAACTGACCTTACTGAGGACACCATACATCCCCTACCTTCACAAAGCCTGGCTTTTGGACTTTTGTGGTCAATGGACTGGGTGATTGTTTTCCTCCCTGCTATAGAGCACATTGCACCCATTTATTCCAAAACAGGGTCGGAAATACTGATTTTTTTCTGGCCACAATATACATTTCTCCTGAATGATGATCCATCTCTGATGCTTCCGAGCCCAGAGACGTTGAAGCCAGCTCTGAGTTAACATTGAGGCTTCTTTATCACACAGAATCTGTACTTCAAAAAGAATTTGCCCATGTAGTTATATCAGTTTCTGATGCATGGTGGTTGCTGATGCAGGGTCATCTGAAGGATCAGAGATCGTGGCCATTCAGCTTGCAAACGCTGCTCTTTTTGAACTCAGATTCCTTCCTATTCATGAAATTGATACATGATATTAAATTCACTGTAAAAAGAGAACCACATAAAACCCCTTTTTATCCTGAGAAGAATATTATTTTTAAACGCGTTAATGATTTTTTTTTCATGCATTAGTTTCCGAAGCAGCGATCATCTGCCCATCTTTGTTTTGTAAAGACTGATCATTTCATGGATTTTGCACCAAACCGTAGTGCATAATTATTTTCTAGCTGCTTACTAGCACCAACCACCTCATACACACCATTTTTTAAAAATTGAACATTTCACTGTTGTATGACCCCAACGTGGAACAGCAGAATATACAAGTTTTACCTTTTTTACTTGGGGATGTTATAACAGAACTGGAACAAAAAGAGACAAACTCAGCGTTGAGGAAAGTCCCACTCTCACTCCTGTCACTCAGATTATGCCACGATCAAACTTTGACGTGTTGCTGAGCCATCTCTGTTTGGTGTGTTTGAATTTCCAATAGGGAACAGGTCCACCACACTAATATAATGCAATCTTTAGGTGAAATGGGCTTTGTACCAATTTTCAAGGATAGATTTATATTTGCATATAAAATCACATTCAGAAGGGGGAAAAAACTGAAATCTTTTAAATTCATATTGTCTACCAAGAACCATAAGTCTCTGCTGGTTCAAACATTACTTTGTCCCCATTCCAAGGCTTTCTCATCCGAGTTTGTATTTGTGACTTCGATTGTCGTCTTTTCTCCTTCTGACACTGACTTTAGGAACAAGTCCCAGTTGCCAGCGACTCCTATCCTTTCTGCAATGATGCGTACCTTTCGCTACCATCTGGGCACCATCGCCAAGGGCTCCTTCATCATCACGCTTGTGAAGATCCCTCGCCTCATCCTCACGTACATCCACAGCAAGCTCAAGGGAAAAGTGAGCCATGAAATTATTAATATTCATTTGTACATTGTCCTGTTTCTGAAATTGTTCAACATTCTTTAAATTTTATCTTTCTTTTTTCATTTACAGGAAAATGCATGCGCCCGTTGCATGCTGAAAGCTTGCATCTGCTGTTTGTGGTGTCTGGAGAAGTGTTTAGCATATTTAAATCAAGTGAGTAATCACACGTGACTGACCTAAACTCATTCTCTCACAACTCCACACATGTTCAGTTGAAAAAAATACATATATATCACATTATTTCAGAATGCTTATGCTGCAACAGCCATCAACAGCACCAGTTTCTGCACGTCAGCCCGTGACGCTTTCGTTATCCTGGTGGAGAATGCGCTCCGAGTGGCAGCCATCAACACCGTGGGCGATTTTGTGCTGTTCTTGGGAAAGGTATGACATTGATTCAGCAAACAGAGCATTAACTGTTGCACTAAATTTTTTTAAAAAAAGAAAAAAACCTGCCAAACTGATCTTCTCTAAGAATTTCTAGAACAGAAGATGATAAAGAAAAGTGTATTTTCGAGCTGCTTTAATGTTATATGAAAAGCTTGATATAGGGAAATATATACAGTGAGGAATTATAAAGAAAGAAGACAAAAAGAAATAAGAAAAAAGTTAAAATTTGACTGTTACCAAATGTAAATTGTTAAAAAAAAAATAATAATGCATAAACTATAGAAAGATTTAAATACTGACAATCAGATTGTTGCATGTACTGCCCCCTAGTGGTCGTCTCCGTGTTGCAACTTAATAGGGTTTCAATGGCCTCTTATTACCCTCGTGTGTTTATTTCCAGATTATCGTTGTCTCCATCACGGCGTTCGCTGGCGTTCTGGCTCTGAACTACCAGCAGGACTACACCGTTTGGGTGCTGCCTCTTTTTATTGTCTGCGTGTTCGCGTTCCTCGTGGCCCATTGCTTCCTGTCTGTGTTTGAGAACGTGGTGGACGTCCTTTTCCTCTGTTTTGCTGTGGACACCAAGTATAATGATGGCAGTCCTGGGCACGAGTACTACATGGACAAGGCCTTAATGGTGAGATCAGGGGATCATTGGGAATATTGATAAATTTAAAAATGTTTTTCTTTTACAAGAATAATATTTATTCAAATAACCCAAGTGTAACACGTAAATAAATGTTTTTATAACTGTGCCCTTTCCCAGGAATTTGTGGAGAATAGTAAGAAAATGGGTCGATACAAGCCAAAAGAGGGAGATGGAAAAGAAATGACGCCTATGGTGAGTTTAAAAATGTTTTACGTCAATCAGTTTTGTTTTAAAATGCTTCAAAACATCTACTTTCAGTGGCAAAATCAAATAAATACTTTATTGACCCAGATATAACATGAGCCTTTTAACACATAGAAGAAAAGTTAGGTTGTCCTACATTCAAGGTCTCGACTCTTCAACACCTTGACCTCTACCAAATCTGGGCCAGTACTGTATTTCTGTGTGTGACTTTTTTTTTTTTCCAGTGCAGTCGTTGGGAATGACGTAACGATTAAAATAAACTCAATTTAAAAATACTTTTATTTACTTTTACTTTTCCCCCAAAGGGAAGTTAATTGTTGCCCTAGGCACGATTTAACTATCATAACATGATTATGGCATGATTTCTTTTCTTTTTAATTATAATGTTTATCTTTATTTTATCCTTTTTTTCTTGTCTATATCTTGCAGGGAGGTGGAGGGACGTTAGCCTGAAACAGACGAAAACACTCCAACTAACTCAAATGCTCGTTTTCTTTTTCTTTTGACTCTTAAAAATAAGAATATTTGTAACATTGCAACGCATTCTTTCCAGAAGCTTTGAATTGTAAGAGCATACGGGTATTTCTGTTTTTAGTGTTTTGTTTGTTTGTTTTTTTCTTGGGTAAAACCTGTACTGTTTTTGTTTTGTGACTATTAGGATAGATTTCCCTGTTGAAAGCTTGCTTTTCTTAAATACTTGATACGGAACATGGTTGTTTATTTTAGTTTTTTTTTACATGTTAAGATTTGAACAGGTCACTGTTTTTTAAGACACTAATCTTTTATTTAAAATGTGCCTCTTTTTCAACATTTTTATGTGATTTAATAACTGTTGTATCTCAGTAAAATACTGTTATTGTTTTTCCACGAAATAGAAACACATTTAATAATTCTTTTTTTTTCTGTACAGCAACAGTCTATGCAATTATTGTGAAGTGTATCATTTAGAAATGTAGAAGACAGATTATTTTTTTTATTTTTGCGTCAGCCCCGGCTGGGGTGGGGTGTATGTGTGTGGGTGGATGGGGTTGTAGTTTGGGCCTAGTCCCAATTTTTGTTCTGTAGCCATTCAATCCCACCAGTAACCCTGGAAACAGGCTGAGAGGTGGGGCTGAAAATTTACTACAAAGAAACAGGATACCACTATGACTTACTTTGACATCATCATGCTGATACAATTTCCAAAAGGTCAAGATGCAGAAATCAAAGAAGATGAGGAGGAAAAAAAGATTTATTTGATACCTCAGAAATTTGACATGTTAGTTAATAGAGTGCACCTGGCTGCGCATTGTAGTATGCTATGTAGATACAAGGTATTAAACATAAAAATATGCAAAACTAACGTGGGAATCATGTGACAGCAGCAGTAGCAAACTTAGTCTTTTATTTTTATTTTTTTAAAGAAGCTGGTTGAAATCTGTAAACATCTTGGCACAAAACTGAAATGGAAATAAAACGATGCTTCTCATAATTTTCCAATCCTTATTAAAGCGAAACAGGTATCATATTTGTAAGAGTGCAGACATCATGGGAAACAGGATACATCAGCGGATAATGTCAAGGTGATAGTAGATATAGTATCTGTAAAAGTATACTAGAGTACTGCCCAGTTAAATTATTTTGACATATTCTGAAGATCTCACCATCACTTACTTGTTCCCAGATCAGCATCTGATATTTGGACTATAAGATGTTAGTAATCATTTGCAGCTCTTATTAGAGTTGGAAATATTTGTTAAATTAATCTAATTGATATGCAACTTAGTTCAATTCAGAAGTACATTTTTTTTTATCCCCAAATGTCAATTTTATAAACATTTGGAGTGAGTAGCAAGTCTACCCATCAATCCATTTCAGGGTCACAGGGATCTGTAGGAGTCCATGCAGCTCTGGTTAGGTGAGAGGAAGGTACACCCTGGACAGGTTGCTAGTATATTACGGGTCTACATCAGAATCAGAATTAATTTTTTTTTGTCTTTTTTATCTTTATTTGTTCTTTTTTTCTCAAACAAATGAGGAATTTGATTTTGCAGATTTTGTCTCTAGATATGCGGACAACCAACCACACACACTCACACCCACATTTATGGCCAATGTAGGATCTGGAGTGGCAAATCCCCTCCTGTCCTTACATGTAATTGATTTGCAAATCAGATTTTATAATCAACTGAAGATGGTAAAAGACATTCCATCAAACGTTTGCAAATGCTAAATTGCCGTAAGTATTAACATGAAATTTTATGAAAAATAATTATTTT